>JAAKBH010000058.1:0-618336 GCA_019776075.1 Amaranthus palmeri | reverse complement strand
CCTCGAGTATTGATGTGCAAAATTGCACACATCTCTATTTAGAGGCTCACATCACTTTGAGCCATAGGATGAGAGAATGAGCGTAACTTTAAGAAATTGAGTGTGGTTGCTCATCTTGGCTAACGTACCCAAATGTGAGTTCCAATGATACTCATTGTGATTCGTTTGGGAGTCTTAAACTCAGTACGGTGAGGTCATTGCTTGACAATTTGTTTTGAAAATAGTTTGTATAATAGAGATGCATTTCAAAATTTTTAGAATTGATAATCACAGCTTGCTAATCTATAATGCATCTTTTGACAAATTGTGGCTTGTGAGTTCATGATCATAGCTGTTGTTACATGATTCATGTGCATTTTTGTTGGTTTCCGATCTTTTATCTTTATGATTGTGCAATGACAAGTTCAATTATTTGCACATATTCATATCATTTTATGCTCAATGATGGTCGTTGTTGGTAATTCTGCAATTATTTTAAAGATTTATGCTACTTTACTCGGTTTGGTCATTTAAGTTGATTTTGATTGTTTTAAGCATAATTCTTATGGTTTAATAATGATGACGGAGTTCACTAAGAAAGATTCTAGTTTGGGTGAAGATGTTGTACAAAAAAAGAAAAATTTGATTCTAAACATAGGAACTTTGTCTCATTTGTTTCTAAACGTTCGAACTTACGTTTATCTTTTAAAGACTTGAACTTTGGGGGCCATCCGCATCTAAAGATATGGATGACTTGTAACCGGATGAAAAGGTGAAATTGTTTACTTCTTCATCTTCATCTTCTTCACCATTTCATCATCTTCATCTTCTTCCACCATTTCATCATCCTCATCAATTTATTCCTTTTACATGTTCATCCAATCTCAAGTATGTTTTTACTCTCAAAATTGAATGGTTATTCTTTTTTTTTTTTTTTTTTTTTTTTTTTTTTTTGTAAGATCCAGCAACCATCCCACTAGTAGCTTCCATTGTTGACTCCTTAAAAGCTTCAATCTCTCACTATAATCAACCTTAAATTAAGCTAATCTTTTTGGGTTTGTACTAATATTTAGAGATCTAAAATGAGTAATTGCTCAAATTGTAAGAAACCCAAGCAAATGAAAAGGGGAATATCATATCATATCCCTGCTAATTTCTAGGTTTTTTTTTACTAATTAACCTTATCTTTCTGGGTTTTTTTTTGTACTAATTTCTTGGTTTGTACAAATTTTCAACTTTTTGGTGAAATGGGGGTTTCTAATTCCTTAAATGGAGCTACAGTTGCTCCTTCCTTCTCCATTTCACACTACAAAAAAAACTTTGAGATTTTCGACGGCAAACGTCGAAAAAGTTAAAGTCACAAATTTTCGACGCTTTTTTTTACTCTTATTTCCGTCCATAAAATGAATTTTTTCGACGTGTGGAAAATAAGATATCGCGTCTTAAAACCAAACTACTATTTCATTATTTTCGACGCTTTAAAGCGTAGAAAATATTAAATATTTTCGACGGTTTAAATCGTGGAAAATACGAAATATTTGGCTTAAATCCATGCTACAATTTTCATGATTTTTAGACGCTTTAAAGCGTGTAAAATACTAAATATTTTTCGACGCTTTAAAGCGTGGAATGTACTAAATATTTTCGACGCTTTAAAGCGTGGAATATACCAAGTTTTTAGACGGTATCAAGTGTCAGATGATACTTTATATTTTAAACGCCTAAATGAAAATAAATCAATAATTATTTCTACTAAATATTTTTTTTCGCAAAATATACTAAATATGTATTAGCCTTTTAATATTTTATTTATGTTAGTATCTACAATTTGTTTGCATGAAGTTCTTTATAATTCACCAATATATAACGTAAAAAACACCAAATTAAAAATTAAGAAATAATTTAAACATCAAGAATATATCAAAATTGCATAAATACTAGAAATTCCAAAAAAGTTTTAAAGGAATTTTATTCAAGAATAAAATTGTATAAATACTAATAGGTAGGGCTGTCAAAACTGACCCGACCTGCTAACCTGATATGAAACCGACCCGAAATTAGCGGGTTTGGGTTTAGATTTTTGACCCAATTAATTAAATGGGTCAACACGACCTGACCGGTTTAATAAATGGGTTAGGTTCAGGTTGAATCTTGAAACCGAAAAAAACCTGTTTAACCCATTTATTAAATGGGTCAATAAGGTCGGGTCGACCCATATTATCTGATATTAACCCATTTAGTATTTAACCTAAAACTTTTAAAAACTTTACATAAAAAGTAAATTAAAAAAACAAAAGGGCCCAATAAATAAAGGAAAAATTACCTAGAATAATCCAAACTATTCATGATTTTCCTATAATAATCCTATCTATTGATTAACCATGAATAATCCCAACTTTGAGGGGTATTTTCCTAGAGTAAACTTGGGTAACCTGATGACCTGCTATAGTAGGTAATTCACCAAAAAAATAAATTGAATATTAATTTTAAATTAGAAAATATTTTTAAAAATTTACATAAAAAATCTAAATAATAATAAAAATCATAAATTTTATATGAACTTTTTTTAAACATTTTTTACGACATTTAATTTTAATTTATCTTTTTTTTTAAAAAAAATTAAACTTGTTATAGCAAGTCATCTGGTCACCGGGTTTATTCTAGGAAAATGCTCCTCAAAGTTCAGATTATTCATGGTTAATCAATAGGTGGGATTATTGTAGGTAAATCGTAAATAGTTTGGATTATTCTAGGTAATTTTTCCATAAATAAAGGCCCAACTTAAGAAACCCTAGTAGTATATATAGATATTACCTAATAGCATGTAAAAATCCCTAAACTCACCTCACTCCTCAATTCTAAAAGACCACCAACATCCTTCTTTCTCTCTCTCCTCTCTACCCAATTCTAAAAAAAAAACCCTAAATCAACTTTAGAATGCGGCGCCTCTTTTATTTTTCAAATGCCATCAATCTTTCAAGGTAAATCTTAAATCTTCATTGCTTCAACATGATTTTGATAGTAATCACTTTTTTTTCTCTTTCTTTTATTTAGTTCATATTTTGTTCGAATCTTTCTTGTTTTTATTTCGAGTTGATTAGCCGTACTTTCCTGTTCTTATTTTTGAGTTCATTGGTCTTTTTTTTTGTTCTCTGTTTTTATTTTTTTCGTGTTCTGTTTTTTTTAGTTCATTATTTTTTTTTGTTCTTATTTTTTCTTGTTTGTTTTTATTTTATGTGTTCTCATTTCGAGTTAATTGTTCTTATTTTTCTTTTTTTGTTTTATATTATTTTGAATATTGTTTGGATTTAGAACTGTGTAGTATTGACGTTTAAACTTTTTTGCTTTTTTTTTTTTCTATTTCTTTGTAGGTAATGAAAACTGAAGCTGAAGATCATGATCAAATTGATTCAAAGAGCAGTGACACAATCAATCAATAGGAAGGATATAATGAATTGGAAAAATGGATCATATGACTCATAATATGAAATGTATTAATTAAACTTTTGAAGCATGTATATTATGAAATGTAAATATTGCAATGTAATTTTATTTTATGTATTTAATTTTTGAATTTTTAATTATAAATGATATAATGAATTGAATAAATGAATTACAAAATTGGAATGTACGGGTCAAATATTGACCTGAAATATATGGGTTAAATGACCCGAAAAACCCGAATAACATCAAACTCAAAAAAAGGTAGGTCAATTGGGTGTTTAGCAGGTTGACCCGACCTACTACAGATTAGGTCGGGGTTACAATTTCTGACCCATTTAATTAAACAGGTCGGGTTCACGTTAAGGGTCTATTGACCTGTTTATATATGACCCAAACCTGAAAATGACCCAACCTGATCTGTTTGACACCCCTACTAATAGGTACAATAAATACTACAAGAAATAGTTCTGCACTTAGGATGATTGATGATGCTTAAGTATACGAGTTGACTTGCAATAATATTGTACGTACAATGTCTTGCTATCTCAATTCAATTGACAAGAGCACAACAACAGCAATAAAATCCCAAGACAAAAGCAACAAATATAAATTTCAAGAAAATAGATCAATAAATTTAAGCAATTTTATTGTCAAACAAAGTAGCATTAATAGTTCAGCAGCAATTATATGCCATTTTATTCAAACTAAGCAACCAAAGAAACAACACAACAACAACCAGATCAATACAAGCATCAATAGCAAATATAAGAGCATTGCAAACATATGCCATTACTTTGTATGGCTTGAAGAAAAAGTAATTAAGTCAAAGGCTCAAATGCAAGATTAAATCAAACAATACCTAAAAATAGCTCGAACGCAAGATTGTTTACTAATCATCTCAAATCCAATAAGAGCTTGAAACTTAAAGCAAATAGTAAAGATAACAAAAAAAGGATTTGACACTAAATTTAAGTCGAGCAATTGAAAAGGATTTGACACTGAATTTGTATAATGACATTCTAACTTAATAATTAGGACAATTTTTCTATCTTTAAACAGTTCCAAGTTTAAGGTGAAGATAAGCCTAAAAGTACAATTGAAAAATTCACTCACAGCATGCACATTCTTAATGGTTGGGGCCAAGGACGTGGGAGCCTTCTACACAATAAGTTAAGATATCAACAAACACATTCTCCACAAAAGTAAGTACATACCTTATCATCTATGGAGCCAAACTTGGTAAGGAGAATGCCATCTATCAATATTGGATTAGAAGAGTTTGAGAAATCAACAAGTTTCTGCACAAAAGTAATGGATGTTGCTATGATTCTACATCATAGATAAATTCAGAGTATAAAAAGCAAGGGGAAATGAAAGATTAAATCCCGATACAAATTAAGCTAGTAAAGCTTAGCAGTGGTGTTATTGGTCATTTTAGTATTATGATATTTATTAGGCAGCAACAACATGCAATCATGTTGTTGTGATATAAGGCAACAACCAAAGCAAACACAAAGGAAAAAAAGTGAAGATATAGGGCATCAAGTATAAGGAAGCAACACTAATCTATTCAGTACATCCCAAAACCTAAGATAGGATATTTATTCTATGAATATTATGTTCAATACATAGAAACAGATCAATAGAATATGAACAACATAATAGCACAGTCAGCAGCACAACAGCACAGAACAACAATAAAACGACAAATCAGTGCAGAAGATCAGCAACACAACAGCATATATCAGCAACATAGCAACACAAATCATGAACAAATTGCACAACTGCAAAGATTATCAACTAATTACACAAAAGAGCAAGCAACAAAGCAACAAATCAGTAGATCAGCAACTGATAAATGCACAATTGATTCGTACAACAGATTTGATCCAACAACACAACATCATAGATGACTGAAACATGTCATTCTTTTTCTTAGGTGATTTAGTGCACATACAGCACAACAATAATGAAACAGCCCAAACCAGCAGAAACAGTATAATAATACTGTCCTCGTAAACTTTTTACAATACGAAACTAAGAAATTTTTTACATAACCAAAAGTCAAAAGGGAGTGATAACGAAACGGAATCCTCGTCGCGCACTTAGCACATAATACATATATACATCATCACCTCCACGACCAAGCTACCCTGAAAAATGGATCTACTCCCGTAAGAGTAGGCCCCATCAAAAGCGCAGTCAATAATAATAATTATTGAGTAACCCAACAAACGATATAATATTGAAAACCATTTGTAAATTCAATTATATGTTCAACTTTGTAACCACTTTCAAATAAGTTTATTTAAAACAGAAGAAAATATTGTAGAGTATTTTTGTTACTAAATCGAACACGGCTAAGAACTATACAAGTTCAAAGCTAACATTTTGAGGTAATTTCCTCACAAAAGTCAAAACATTTGCCGACGTATCAAAACGATACTTAAAACAGTATTTTAAAACATAATACAAAATCAACACGAAAACAGGGAATATTCAGTGACCGCCAGAAGTAGGCTTGATCTAACACTCTGGTAAACGGGTGATCGTCATCACCTAAACGGCTTTGGCATGAACTAAACGGGATCAGGGGCTCGAGGCCGATCCTAAAAGGTATACTAGTGGAAAAAAAGCTATTGGCTGCTGCTAATTGGCTGCGGTTTTAGTGTATACGCAGCCAATGTACAAAATTTAAAAAAAAGGAATAGGCTGCGGTTTTTTTATTTGTCCGCAGCCAATAAATGTAATAAAAGAATGGGCTGCGGTTAAGAAATGGGTCCGCAGCCTTTGGTATGTCAAATTTTTTTTTAAGAAAAAAGCGTGTAAAAAGCGTGTGTATTCCTAAACAAATAAAAGCCCAGCCGTCTTATATATAAAGACTTCATCTTCTCTAACCCTAAACAAATGACCCTAAACAGTCGTTTCTTCATTTCTTAAGTTTCTTTATTTCTCAAGTTTCCTTCATTTCTTCATTTTTTCATTTTTTCATCAGCCGTTTCTTCATTTCTCAAGTTTCCTCTATCAAAAACAGCCGTTTCCTCTTCCTCAAACAAGTTTCCTCTTCCTCAAAAAAATTTAATCTTGAAGATTCAATCCAGATCCAGATGTTGAAGACCTTGAAGATCTAGATTCATTCGTTTTTTTCCTTCATTTTTTTTTGTAATTTTTCGATTATTATTGTAATTTTCTTCATTTTTTTTGTAATTTTTCGATTTATTTTTTTTGATTCAATTTTTTTTTGTAAGTTTTTTTGATTCATGTTGAAGATTCAATTTTTTTTTTGTAACATTTTTGATTCAAGATGTTTTTCGAATTTAGTCTTTTTGATTTCGTTTGTTCTTGGTTGATAGTTCTGGGTTTTGTTAATCATCGAAGATCTGGAAGAACTGGGTTTTGTTTGAACAAGAATCATCGAAGATCTGGAAGATCTGGGTTTCGTTTGAACAATAATCATCGTTTTTTTATTTCGTTTGTTCTTGGTTGATAGTTCTTCGTTTCTACATTTTAGAAATCGTTTGTTCTTGGTTGATAGTTCATCGTTTGTTCTTGGTTAATGTCCTTTTTCAGAAATCGTTTCTAGATTTCTGAATTTTTTTTTATTTTGAAAAAAGACTAAAGGGCTGCGGTTGTTCTATGTCCGCAGCCAATGTTTTTTTTTTGATTTTTAAAAATGACTAAAGGCTGCGGTTTTAATGTCTGCAGCCAATAATGAAATTTCATTTGCTGCTACTCCAAGGGCTGCGAGACGAAACCGCAGCCAATACCCATAAAAAAACCGCAGCAATTGGCTTTTTTTTCCACTAGTGGTACCTGGAATCAAGCTCTAGGGTTTTCACACAAAACCGGATACAAAGTATCCGTTGTCGAATTTCCAAAAGGAAAAACATTTATAATGACTAACACTTTATACAAAACTTTAAGTAAAACATGCTTTTGTTTCATCTTTAAAAACAATGTTCACATGGTAAATTTCATTACAATCATCTTACAAAAGCTAATAGTATCTTTACATAAACAAAATAATAAATAAGTAGTTAGAATGCTAAACGACTCAGCCTCAACCATGAAGGAGTTTAACCAATATTTAAACAAATCCCAAATACCAAACTTAATTATATCATAATCCAAATAACATCAACTAACCATATAAGAAACCAAAATTCATTAAGACCAATCTATGAAACCCAAATCCAAGAATTCATCGCTAAATTGAAGTAAGAAAACCTATTATAAGTTTAAAGATCAATCTCAAGTTAATAATAAAGTTTACACGCTCACCCAAGCAATTTCCAAGCTTAGTGAAATCATTACACTCTTGTAACCACTTGTATCAAGACACAATTTTACTCAAAGGCTTATAAATAAATTCCAATCAATATTTTTCAGTAATTCCAATTGAATGATAAACTAGACTTCCATATGGTCGTAACGACTATAAATATGCCTAAATCCGATTTCGGACGAAGAAGATATCGCGTTTACAAAACAGGGTTGAAAGCTGCCAGCTATTGACTTCAGCAGCATAAGGTGCTCGTTCGAGCACTCTATGTGCTTGTTCGAGCACAATATTCCAGAAGCTACTATCTACTAATTTAGCTTACTGACCTCAACAATGTAAAGTGCTCGTTCGAGCAATCCATATGCTCGTTCGAGCACAACCTTCCAGACCCTACTGTCTACTTCTAATCTTCATACTCGTTCAAGACAATACTTTACTGGGTTCAAGTTTCTTGTAATTGCTTCATAATCTCATGAACTCAATATCCAATCACCACACACACACACACACACACACACAAACATACACACATATTAAGACATACTTAACTACCCATTAATCTATCCATAGAATTCCATCACTAGACACACTCACAATGCATAGACTTGAATGATGCACACAAAAAACCAAGTACATCAATAGTTTTACTTAAAACTCAAAATCATTTAGAAACATTCAATTTATACTTAAGTTAATAGAATAGTTTGTGGGTTACCTCTTTGATCAATCTTCAATCACCCCAACAAAATCAGAAATCCAATCTTCCAAAACAAGCTAACTTAATAAAGACTTTTAATGACTACTTCCACTACAACAAATTTAGCTTTTTGCGACATTGGATTTAGTGACATTAAAAAAATGCCACTAATTCATATTTTTAGTGTAATAATTATTGGTTTTTATTTTAAGTTGCACCATAAAGTGATTTAGCGACACTTAATTTGGTCTTTAGTGGCATATGTAATTGTCACTATAGTCTATAGTGACATTTGTGAGAAATGTCACTAGATCCTATATCACTAAAAGCTTTAGTGTGACTTTTTAATATGCTGCTAAAGGCTCTAATAAATGTCATTAAATTCTCTATATACACTATAAGAAATTTGGAATAGCGACATTTAAATTAAATGTCGCTAAATATATGCCACTAAAAGAAAATTATGTTGTAGTGCTTCTATCACCACACCAAAGAGATTCTAGTAATAACCCTAACAATCAAACACATAAATGTCAATTAGTGGTTTATCTAACCCTTACATCAACATGCACATAGAAGATGAAGAAGTTTAAAACTTACTTTTTTACACAAAAGAGAGGGAATATTATGATGAAGATACCATCTACTTGGGTTCTTCTATTCCAACAACATCTAAACAATCCAAGGTGAACTTCAATAAAGATTGTTACTCCATATGAATTGTAGAGATTAAAATTGAACCTCAAAAAGCTTGCTATGAGATAGAGATTTCCTATAGTAAAAAGATACTACTAAGCTCTTGAGAATTTCTGAAATTATGAGAGAAAGAAGGTGGAATTCAGATTTTTAAGTTGCTTGCTCACTTGGGTAAGATGAATTTCAGCATTGTGGCTTTGCATGCTCACTTAGAGAAGGAAAATTTCTGATTTTGGGTTTACTTATACACTTAGACAAGGTTGCAATTCAGAAATTTGGCTTTAGGAGTGTGGGAAATGAATACACATGTATAAGAAAGAAGAAAGGGGTGGAGTGTTGGGTGAGTATGGATTACTTACCCATTCAACAAGCTTAAAGTGTATAAAAATACCTGTACTTTCGTTGTATAATTTATTTTTCCCCAAACATAATAACACTGATATCCAAATATAATATTAAATTATACTTAATCCCAATAAAAAAAACACAATTAAAATATAATAATCCCAACTTTACTTAATTAACTACAATTAATTAAGCCGCTAAAATTAGGGCTATTTCAAATAATTTGATTAATATACAGCATAGCACATCACAGCACAGCAACATCAACTATTTCATTAATATACACACGCAAATAGAAAAATTAATAAAGTAATAGCTAAACCCACATGTACAACTACTAACAGTTAATGCACAAGGAGAAACAATACTTCACAAAAGAAATAACTTTGACTGACTCTCAAACTTCCACTTGAGCAGTTAACTTTACTTCAAACTTTGAGTTAGATTGGTCAAATGGTCTTATTAACATATACAACAAACTAAAAAGAAAGGTCAGTCATCTTAAGAATCCGTACTTAATATAAAATCAAACTAGAATGAATAAACCTAAAATTATGGAGTACTTCTTTTATGTAGGTAAAATTGAACATTAACGATCTAATATAGAAATTAGAAACAATATAGTAAGAACTTACCATTAATTCTAATTAATCCATTGTCTCAAACAACCTTCCCATCTAAAATCTTATAATATAAATCCTTTTAAAAAGAGTTAGCTGTACTAGATACTAGATCCAACTTCTAGCTATTATATTTATAACAATTCCCAAACATAAATCGCAAGAATACGAAATCGGATGCACAATAAAAGGAAACAAAAAGGGTACAAAGCTACTAATTGACAATAAAGATACAAATTCATGGATTAAATCCGTTCCAAGAACAAACTCAAATCAATCTAAACATAAAATTAATATGATATGGAACCACTCTTGTACAAAATCTTAAAGGTTAAAAATTTACTATCCACATCCAGAATCTCCAATTCATGAACACGAACATGATGCCCAACCTCCAAAGTTATGCCATTAAAAATAATAAAACTTCTACCATTGACCTTCTTATGGTCATTTGAAATAAAAAAAGTTGCAGAACTTTAAATGGTAGCAATAATTATGCTTCTCAAAAGAAATAATCAAGCAAGAAGTTACAATCTTTAAGGCACAGTCAACATATACCAAAATATATACGCAATCAATATATTTTCCAAGAGACACCCATCTACAATATGAGGTCAAGGAATTACTTACTTTCCTCTTTGCTCATGAATGATCTGTGCAGCTGACTTGGCAACAATTTCCTGCTTAGGTTTAAGCACTAAACTAGAATATTCATTAATGGTTTCAACTTTAACAAAATCTTGGTCTGGCTTTAAAATAAGACCAGAATCCTCAGATTTCACCTCTGCCTCTAGGGCAGGCGACACAGCCTCACACTTAGTTATAAGCAAATACCTAGTTACAATTTACATTTTTGAATCAACAATAAGTGGAAAGATTCACACAATAAATCAAAAGTTTTCAAGTGAAATAAGATCAGGGACTTACTTTTCTGGTTTGTTTGAAATGTCATTGAGTGTGTATTCGAGAATTCGAATATGACCCAAATTCTAAATTGACCCAGAAGAAACCATGTCTGAAAAGCTTTATTGCAGAATTCCTTTAAACTTTTGCTTCCCATCAGATGTAGTCAACCTAAAGTAATATATCATGCAAAAAAACTTGATTAATTACCTAATGAAACTATAGTACTAATTTTGATAATAAGAGACATACTTCAACTAGAAATTAAAACCCTAACACAATATTGTGAATGTATTAGAATATTGTGAATATATTAGCTTTTTTAAGAACTTCTATACCTTGTTAAATCGTCCATAGTCTTAATATTAAAAATTCTCAGTATTCTTAAACATTTCTCACCAAGTATTTAAAAAACACAAAACCCTAAATATATAATTAAGAGGCATCAAATCCATATCAACAAAAACGAACATTCATTACTAATGTTTTACAAAAATAACCAACTTAGAAGTCAAATCTAAAAAGCAAAAGAGAATTAGTCTTATCAACGAAGCGAATCTAAAATTATTTGTGAAATAACAAAACTTCAAAACCTAATTGACGGGCGATAGAAACTTGAATAGACCCTAATAAAAAGCAATAAGTATATCACTAATCTGAAAAGTAAATCAAATATTAAGTAAAAGTGTAGAAATCAATGTTAAACAAAGAAGGAAGAAGAACAATCTTTAGCAGATTTAAATTGAATGATGGTAAATCTAACGGCGAGGATGAGATGGTGACGGCGACGAAGATGATATGGTGATGGCGGGGAGGATGAGATAGTGACGGCGGTGGCTGCAGCACGTACTTAGTGCCCAGATCCTAGACTTACAGAGAAGTTGTTTTGGGATAATGAAAGGATGAAATGAAATTATCTTTAAAGTGGCTAGGGTTTTTGTTTGCACTATGATGCCATTTTGTTTGTTTTAGGCGGGATAAATCCCACTCTTCCATTCTATTAAATTTTTTTTATTTTCGACAATTAAAGTTGTGTATTATCGATGGTTTTGTGCGTCGAAAAACAAGCGTCTAAAGACTCCGTGTTTTTTCTCAACGCTTTCTGTTGTGTTGAAATTTAAGCGTCTAAAAACTCCACCTTTTGTTGTAGTGTCATCTTGTTGCTCCTCACTCACCATTCACCACCATCATTCTTCAGTTCAGGTTCAATCTAATCATTTGAGTTCTCAAGGTTCCTTCAATTAAAATCTAATTTTATATAGAATTTTTTTCGTTTTTTCATAATTTTTTATCTCATGAACTCTTCAAATTTATGGTCTTCTAATGGTTATAGTAAAGAGGAGGATGATGTTAATAGTAATGGCTTTGTCTTCTTCTTGAACTCCATGAAATCCCCATGAAGAAACCATTGATAGGAGCTTGAGCTTGAAGAAGAAGGTGATGAAGATGGTAACCTGATGTTCTAGGTTACCATAACTTGCTACACTTTTAAAAGCAGAGACCTCCCAAAGTTCGAGCCTTTAAAAGATAACGTAAGTTCGAACGTTTAGAAGCAAATGAGGCAAAGTTCGTATGTTTAGAATCAGATTTTCCAAAAAAAAAAAAGAGCAAAATAGTAAAAGAATGTTTATAAGGCAAAAGTTTTAAGGTGAAATTTGATACATGTCTACTCTTTTATTCTTCAAAAACTTTCCAACAGTATATTATAAATCCGATTCTAACAACCGAGCAACAAACGACGACCGTTTTAAGTTTTCTTAAGTTGGCAGCCAAAAACGCCGACTTGGCTTCCTGGCCGTGGAAGTGGCTATCTAGTTGGTTGCTGCATCTGATTTTTCCATGTAATCTTTCCCAATTAATTCAATTTTGTATTATTTTATTTTATCTTTATCTTAATTAACTTTTTAGGGTATATTTAGTGAGTTAATAAGACGTAATTAAGTTAAGCCTCCATTGAAGAGCACAAGGAGGGACACTAGAACCCTCTTCTCCTTCTTACTCCTTCATCTTTCTCCATTGAAGACCATTTTTAATATTTGTAAACTTTTAATTTCTTGTCTTTAATTTACTTTCTTATTAGTAGTCTAATCTTTCTTTATCAAATTTATATTAGTTTAATCTTTTGTTGTCATACTTTAATGGATCATTCCCCAACAATAGCCACCAAGTTTTCTCAATTTCAATTAAACAGCCTCAAACTTCGTTTTTCCCCAACAACCGCCACCAACTTACAAAATGTGACATCGACACAGCCAATCCACTAAATTACCGGTAAAAACCCATTTCTTACCTTTGACCAACCGTTGACCCATATCTCAACCATGTTTAGAACCCTAGTTAATACTTTTAACCCTAGTTTTATCTTTCTTCATCACTAATCAAGCATTATTTCCATTTTCACTCCTAATCCCATAATCAAAGCTGAAGAATTTTTGATGTTCCATGAATTGAATTTACCTTGTGAGTCGATTAATGAAGTTTTAATGCCTTGAAGACACTTAACATCATCTTCTGCAGCAGTAGGTAGGATGAACAGATAGCAAAGACGAAGACAGAAAGTGGGTAGATCTGAAAAGGGTTTGTGCCGGGAAATTGAGGAAAATTATGGGATAAATCTTGTTAAATACTTTAAGATTCTGAATTTTTGGGTGTTTGCATATTTACCAACAATTGTTAATATGGTTAATTTGTAATTTCTGTAGAAAATGGGAATGAGATTTTACCTTCAGAATCCATTGACCCTCCGAAAGGTGAGATCTTTTTCTGATTTTGCTCTTGTTTTGGACAAAATTCTCATTTAAGTTCATGGGTTTTGTGTATTTTATTGAATTGATTTTGTTTTGAAACGAAAAAGAAAATGTGAATGATTTTATAGATACATCTTTATTACCTCCCAAAGGTTATATCTTTATTACCCATTGTTTGTGGGATTTTGATTCTTACCTTTAAGTTTCTGAATATAGTGTAGAACTGACATGGGCATTGATCAATTATCTGCCTTTTTGATCAGAAAAAGGTAGTGAAAATGTGGTTGTACCGGACAAGAAGGTTTATTACCCATTGTTTGTGGGATTTTGATTCTTACCATTGAAGATTGCAAATCTGGGAATGGGAATTGGAGAAACTAGTGTAGTTGATGGTTGGGTTAGGGGTTTAATTAGAGTTAGAGAGATTATTTTTTAAATTAAATTCAACGGTCATAAGGCTTGGCCAAAGGTAAGAAATGGGCTATAACCGGTAATTTAGGGTGGTTGGCTGTATCGATGTCACAATTTGTAAGTTGGTGGCTGTTGTTGGGGAAAAACGAAGTTCGAGGCTGTTTAATAGAAATTGAGGAAACTTGGTGGCTGTTGTTGGGGAATGATCCTACTTTAATTCATTTCCTAGAAATTAATTGTCATTTAATAAATTATTTTTCCTATTTTGTCTCTTGGATCTTTAATTGTTTGTCTCATAGTTTAATTATTGTTTTTCCTTGGGAATTTCATAATTATCATTCTTAATTTCATATTAGGGCTTTCATTTATTGTTTTTACCATGATTAGTGAGTAGATCTATTTTTTAGGGTTAGGGCTTGAACCTAATAGTTCAGTATGATTTGATTCTTGGATGTGTCTATGAACTTATGGATTAAAGTGGTTAAATTATGCTATTTGATTCACATTTCTTATTACATTATTAGTTTGTTATAAAAGAACCAATTACACACATTTTTCTCTTTGAGCAATATAATTAGTAGAAATTAATTAGCAAGTTTCTTATCCTAGCTTCCTTGTGTTCGACCAGTGACTACACGTACACGGTGCACTTGCGGTTAAAATAAAATTTGCATATCAAGTCTTTGGCGTCGTTGCCGGGGAAGCAACATATAATTAATTTGTTAATTTTTATTTCGTATATTGCTTTGTTGTGTATATATTTTTTTATGTTCTGCATCTTTATCCATGGCTATATTTTCTTTTCCGCAATATGAAGGTGAACAATTCCACACATATTTCTCTAGATTTAAAGATTATGTGAAATACTTGGCTTCTTGTGGCTACACTTTTTACTATGAGGATTTATGTGATATTAGAGGGGTTGAAGCTCGAGTCTTGGAGTCTAGCCAACTATGTGGTTGATGGTGAAATACTTGAGATGGATGACAGTTATCGTTGGGATTATTTTCCAACATGTCAGCTTAGTGTTTGCAGGATGAACAACGTTCGGAGTCTCTTTCTTAATAATTATCAACCATGATCGAGGATTTAGCAATATGGAACGAATAATTGGCTGAGCGATCAGCTAATCTTGCTCGTAATGAAGTAATTATCGATCAAATGGTAATGAAAAATGAGAAAACTAGTGGTGCAAAAATTAAGCATGATGATTCTCTTTCTTCAAAGGGTAATGTGGGTGAGTTATATTCTCCAATGGAACAAGGCGATAACTTTAATAACTTTGACTTGCCCATTGATTTATCTTGTGATAGCTCATTTCTTGTTCCTTCTATAATAGTGTATAATCTTTGGATATTACTTATTATGATTGTGTCTCCCCATCTCCTCTTATTCATTCACCACCCATTAAGCATGAGTCCACCATTGACCATCCCAACTTTGTTAATAAGGAGTGTTATTCAAAGTCTCTTTGGGAACGGGAATTTGATGATCTTGAAGTAATGTTAGAGGGTAACGAATTCTATGTTGATGAAACATTAGAAGTGGTTAACTCTTTTGATACTGAGTTTCTTCATCGCGAGGCTTCTTCATGTCTCGAATTATTTTTGGCTGAGGAAGAAAAGTCCCTTACAGTTGCATCTCCACCTTTAATTCATAAGAGTACTATAGAGTTTGCTAAAATTGATTT
Organism: Amaranthus palmeri; assembly: GCA_019776075.1. Lineage (NCBI taxonomy): Eukaryota > Viridiplantae > Streptophyta > Magnoliopsida > Caryophyllales > Amaranthaceae > Amaranthus > Amaranthus palmeri. The sequence goes on along the minus strand of JAAKBH010000058.1, from coordinate 602,522 downwards.
TATTCCTAATAATTATGTTATTGACGAACTATCCTATTATAGTCTCTTTGACCATGATCTATATGTGCTAAATTGTATTAATGTGCATGCTTTTCCTAAATGTGCTGCTAGACTATTTGACAAGTTGAAAAGGACTCTCAACTTTATTTTTATAGTTGTTTTCTTTCGAACTACCTCTAGTGTTGGCTTAAATTTTTCAAAGGAGTTTGATAAGATGCGAAGAGCTTTGTCGATGTCCAATCTTGAGAACAATAGTTGAGCTACAAACGTTAAACATAGCTAGCCCAAGCGATTATGGATAAGATGCGAAGAGCTTTGTCGATGTCCAATCTTGAAAATTGAAGCAATTATGGACAAGAAATTGTCTAAGCTTAAGCTAGCCCAAGCGAGTTCTAATGTTTCCGCCACAAATGAAGCCAAATATTTCTCATTTCATATTTGTGGGGCCACTAATCATGATGCATCTTATTGTGGGGGTTTGAATCCTGAGCACGTGGCATTGGTAGAATATGGAGGAGGCACTATAGAAGGGGACCCCTGCGACAAACATTGATGGTCATGGGTACAATCCCGATTGTGTGGTTGTTGTAGGTTATGGGAATCAAGGGCAAGGTTACACTCAATATAGCTTATTCAACAACTCGTCCTCCCGACCTACCTTCAATCCTACTAATGGTTAAGGCAATTTCCTTACAACAACCAAGCCGGTGATAGTTTTCCTAGGCCCACTGAAAATAGGCCTTACCCTCAAGTGCCACGCCCTAACCCCAACCCACCATATCCCACCACTCAACCACCTCCAAACCCCACTTCTAATCATGATTACATTACCACCCAAATGAGCACCCTCACCCAACGCAACTAAACTTTGATTGCTCAAATGTCACAACTTCAAACCCAACAAAGGATGTTTGAAAACCAACTTGCACTTCTAGCCCAACCACCTCCACCAACACTATTCCCATCTAAACCTCAACCAAAACTATCCACCCAACTTCCATCACCTACCCCACCACCCAATCCCAACCACCACACATGTAAGGTGATCTTCCATAGATCGGGGACTTCTTATCTGGCTCCAATTAAGGCTCTAAAGGATGATTTTGGGGAAAGTTATTAAATGGGTGATGATTTATAAGAGGGTGTTGAGCAAAAGAATGAGTTTGGAAGGGAAGAAGAAAATGAGGTTTTTCTGGAAGAAATTGAGAAGAAGAAGGAACAAGTAAGGAGAGAAAAGATGAGGTTGATGAAGAAAAAGAGAAGAAGTTGGATAAAAAGCGAGACATAAGGAGATCCAAGAGAGGAGGGCTTATGAGTGACTACATGCCCAACCGCTACCTTTCCCATATAGAGTGGTGTAAAGACAATCGCAAACTAAATTTTTGAAATTCCTTGAGCATATGAAGCAATTAGAAATGAAGATTCCGTTCTAGGAGGCTATGGAGCAATGCCTCAATACACTACAAGAAAAATCATTTTTAGCAACAAGTTTTAGCAACGACAATTTTTTTTCGTTGCAAAAAATACTAGTTGTTGCGAAATCCATTGTTGTTGCTAAATATTCGTTGCCAAAAACAAAAATTAACTTCCTACCTCCAAAATAATTTTCCCGGTATAACCCATGGTTTTTGCAACGAAAATTGTAGTTGTTATAAATTTAATAAATAATTCGTAACTGCAAAAGTCGTTGCCAAAAATAATGAAATATATAGTAACACAAATGTCGTTGCAGAAACCCATCTCTAATATTTTTGGGGAAAAAAAAATTAAAAACCAATTAGAAAGGCGCCTAATAAGTTTCCCACGAAACCCTATTTTCAAAGTCTTCATTCCATTTCACAACCCAGCAATTTTCGGTACACTGAAGAAGCAACCTTCATCCATTCCATTGCTGCCGGAGTTCCTCTGGTCACCTGCCAGAGATTTTTGGCCGGTCCTGCTGCTGGGCTGTAGCCGGCGGCTACCACATCCATTTCACAACCCAGCAATTTTCGGTACACTGAAGAAGCAATTTTCGGTATAATTTCTGGTTTTTTGCTTTTTTTTTTGCTTTTTGTGCTTTTTGCTGCCGGAACATGTTGCTGCCGGAAATTGTTAGAGCTGGACCTTCATTTTGCTTGTTTTTTTTGCTTTTTTATGCTTTTTCTACCGGAAATTGAACTGGTGCTGCCGAAAATTGTTGATTTTTTTTTTGTTTTTTTTTACTTCTTGCTGCCGGAAATTTCTGGTTTTATTCTTGGTTTTGTTATTCTTATTTTTATTCTTGTTAATTTTGTGTTCTTTAAATGTTTAACAACGACATAAATTGTAGCTAAACATATACAACATTTGGCAACGACATGTTTTGTTGCTTAAACCTTGGTAACAATTGCAACAACATGAGTTTTTGTAACAGTCAAAGTCGTTGCAAAACATATCTATTTTTTGCCTCAACAAAGTCGTTGCTAAAACCTTTAGCTACGGCTGTACCCGCAACAATGTCTTTCGTTGCAAAAAAACAGTTTTAGCAACAAAAATTGATTTTTAGCAACGACTTTCTGTGTTGCCAAAAACAACTTTTCTTGTAGTGATATGCCAAGTATTTGAAGACTCTTTTAGGCAGCAAAAAGAGGCTAGAAAGCGAGGTTGTGAATTTGGCGGAGCAAGTGAGTGCCATCATCCAAGGCACTTGGGCCAAGATAGAAAAGGCTCGAGGACCCTTCGTGCTCCCCGTCACTCTTGGGAACCATAAGCCCAAGGGAGCACTTGTTGATTTGGGGGCCTCCATTAGCCTCATGCCGATGTGTATTGCCAAGAAACTCGCTTTTGAGCTCAAGCCATCAAAGAAATTCATCCAACTTGCCGACCGAAGTATTAAAGTGTCATGAGGGGAATTTGAGGATCTTCCTATCCAAGTAGGTAGTGATGGCAACGGGTCGGATCTGGGCCGGGTCTAGGTGGACCCGGATCCGGATCCGTTTTCAAGCACTGGGTCCAGATCCAGACCCGGACCCGCGGGTCTATTTTTACAGGACCTAGATCCGGGTCTATGGATATTGCGGATCCAGTACCGGGTCCGGGTCCAAAACGGGTCCCACTTGTTTTTGCCCTTTTTGGTATTTTTTCGAATCGTTTTGAGATTGCGATGATGCTATTCATAGACTAATGATAACAAATACATAATTTCACAATCTAGTACTTAAAAAAAATATTATACAACTACAAATTGTCTTCAAAATATCCAACGAACAAAAATAAACATAGCCGATACATAATATTTCATTCATAAATCATAATAAGTCGATCCAAAGACTCAACGACATGAATGATAAGTCGATCAAAATTCGTCATCACTAACAACATCAATCATAAATTCATAATAAGTCGATCAACCTTCAAGTCATCCAATCTTCAAGTCGATCAATCATAATAAGTCGATCAAAATTCGTCAACACTAACATCATCAAGATCCTACAAACCAAAAAAACTCATTGATAGATACTAATACTATTTTTAAAAATTTAAATATAAAATTATAAATTTATAACGCAAAATAAATACCATATCAAGAATGTCCATTGTTTCCACATCTTCACCATCTTCGTTTATAGTTGAACAAGCATATGTTCCTTCAAAATTATCTTCAATAACAAAATATAGAATTACATTAGTTAGTAAAATAATAGACTAAATGTGAAAATTAGTATAAAATTACCTTTGACATCATCAACCATCCAATTTTGCAAGCACATCAAAGCCTCCACTGTTTGAGAATGAAGCCTAGAACGGTGAGTGCTAACTACCCTTCCACCCGTGCTAAAAGCACTTTCCGAAGCAACTGATGAGACAGGAATTGCAAGAATGTCTTTGGCAATATTTCTTAAAGTTGGGAAGCTTTTGTCTCTTTTCCACCATGCGAGTATATCAAAATCATTACTCTCCGGCAAAGTACGACTCTCTAAGTATTGTTTAATTTCACTTTTAACCGGCACATGATCAATTTTTTGTCTCTTAGTCCTAGCAAAGTCATCCTCATCATCAAGATCCTCAATTTGTGTTTCCAATGGTGGAGTTTCATTCACATTACATTTACCCTTATACTCCTCAAAAAGATTATTAAGAGTTCTTCTTACTCTCTCCACTCTAGCATTGGCATAATCTCCATAGAATTTCTTAAAATAATGCATCACACAATCCATCTTATTTCTTGGATCTAAAATGCCCGCAATGGCTAAAAGCTCATTAATATGATCCCAATATTTGTCAAACTTTTCAACCATTTTCTCAGCCATTTTTCTAATAATCTCACAATTGTCATGAGTCCACTTATTTAATGCAAGTTTAATCTCACAAACATTTCGAAAATACAAATTTAAAGTGGGATGCTTTCTACCAGAAAAAACCTTAGTTGCCTTATAGAATATTTCCAACTTTTGACAAACAAGAGTAGCGAATTGCCAATCATGATCACTAGGCACCTCAAAATCCAACCTTCTATTTAGACGTTTCAACTTATTAAACACTTCTTTAAACGGCAAACAAGTGTCAAGCAAATCATATGTGGAGTTCCACCTAGTTTTACAATCAAGACTCACCCTTCTAGGTTTAGTCACATTCAAAAGGCGACAAGCTTCCTCAAACTTTTCAATTCTTTTAGGAGTAGACATCTAAAATGCAACACAATCTCGAACTTTGCAAATAGAAGAATTAATAACATCTAAACCATCTCTCACAATCAAGTTAAGAATATGAGCACTACACCTCATATGCAAAAAATCTCCACCCAACATTAAAGAACTAGTTTCTAATTTATCCATCAAGACATTCATCATTGCATCATTTTCGGTAGCATTATCAACAATAATAGAAGATATTTTATTTCCAATGTGAATTGAGAAAAACAATCCAATAATATCTTGGCAAGAACCCCTTTGTTATGTGGATATGGAACATAACAAAACCTAAACAAAATACACACACCAACATGGATTCAAGTTTAAACAAAATTCACATAAATAATTAAAAAATTCAATAGAATGAAATTTAGATTATAGGAAAAGAAATTACCTTAGAGTTCTATTATGTAAAACCCATTCTTCATCAATGAAATGTGACGTCACTGCACAACCATATACCCTTTTTTAGTAGAGGCGGTCCACATGTCAGTTGTTATTGCAATTCTACCCACATTATACTCTAACAAGACTTTAAGAGAGCTTTTCTCGGTGTTGTACGTTTTTATCACATCACTTTTCAATGTGTTCTTTGAAATCATCTTAAAGTTGTCATTTAAACTCCTCACAAAGCTTCTAAAACCAATGTGGTCAACCATTGATAAAGGATACTCATGCATTACCACCATTTTCATCAATTCTTTCCTTCATACTTCTTCATCAAAAACCACTTTCTTTGGCTTTTCATTGACTGCTAAGTAATTAGATCCATCGATTTCTCTTTTGACTTTTAATTGTGATTGATTAGGTGGAAGGTTTAAATGTCTACTTGTACATGTTTTTTTGGCATGTTTGAGAAGATGTGAAGTTCCACTACTCCCTTTGTATGAAAGTGTTTTCTTACAAGTCTTACATTTTGCCATTTGTACACCATTCACATGTACAAGGTCAAAATAAGTCCATACTTCAGAAGTTAGTTTCTTACTTTTAACACTACTTTGTTTTGTAGACTCTTTTTCAACATCAACATCATTACCCTCATATTCCCCATATGATTCATGAATATGATGCTCAGTAGGTTGACTAGAACCACCATCATTTTGATTCTCCATTTACTAGTCATCAATAAAAACAAATCAACATAAATCTACCACTAAAATTAACACAAATCTACCATTTAACTTAAAACAAATCTACCATCAAACTTAACACAAATCTACAATCAAACTTAACACAAATCTACAATTAAACTTAACATAAATCAACAACTTAACTAAACATAAATATACCATTAAATCTACTACTAAACTAAACATAAATATACCATTAAAAATAACTCAATCAAAACAAATCAACATAAATTTACTACTTAACTAAACATAAATCAAAATCTATTTAACATTAAAAATAACCCAATCAAAACAACTAAACTCAACATAAATCTATCATTAAACTCAACATAAATAAAAATATCAACATAAATCAAAGCTCAAAAGAAATGTAGGAAAAAAAAAACAAAATTAGAATTTATACCTCAAATGGCGTGGGACTGGGCGGTGCGTGCAGCGTGGCAGAGACTCGGCTGGTGGACGCGGCTAGTGGGCGGTGGTGGGCGGTGGTGTGGAGGCGGTTGGGTGAATGGGAAGGAAAGAGTTTTGAAAATTGAAATGAATTGGGTAAACTAATGGGTTTATCACTTTATTGGGTATTTGGAATTATTAATAAAAATTAATATAGCTGTGGGATTAGTATGTTCAGCTTTATTGGGATGGGAATCAGTAAGATAAGACTTTAGTAGAAACTCAAACTAGAAAGTAATATAAACTGATTTATATTTTTTAAAAAAACGGGTCTACCGGTAAACGGGTCCGGATCTGGGTATTTTTCTCAGATCTGGATCCGGACCCATGAAATTTAATTGGACCCGGATCCGACCTGGACCCGACGGGTCTATTTTTTTAAGACCCATATCTGTGAAAACGAATACGGATCCACGGATCCTGGTCGGGTCCAATACCCATTGCCATCCCTACAAGTAGGAAACGTTGTTCTCCTATGTGATTTTGTGTTTCTGGACATGGTTGAGGATACTTACACTCCCCTCATACTTGGGAGAGATGCCTTGAAGACTTTGGGTGCCCTCATTGATTGCGTTGTCGAGACCATTAATATAAGGGTAGCCCAAGAGCAAGTGGTGTTTTGTTTTGCTAAGTCTTCCAAAGAGCCCATGGTCGAGCCACTTTGTTCTCTTGATATTGTGGATGATGCGCATGATGATAAAGTTGGGGGTCTTGACGTTCTTGTAGCCCATGTGCATGATGAGATAATTTTTGATGATGTTGATGTGAAGAAGTATGATGATGAGAAGATGAAGAAGAGAGTTGTTGTTGTTGATAAAGGAGAAAAGAGGTCCGTTCTTGTGTATGACAAAGATGATGATAAAGCTATGGGTATCGGCAAGCAACCCCGCAAGAGGAAGCGGGTGAGAAAAAGAAAAAGAAAAATTTTCAAGAAAAAGAAGATGGATCCACCCTGGCTTGGGGGAGCCCCACACTTGAGATGCTAGGAGTGAGTCCTCTCCTAGCTCAGGTATGGTTTCTTTCCCCAGTTTTTCATTTTCTGTTTGAGCTAGTGGTTAGTTGTGTCCAACTTAACGACGTTAAACAAAGTACTTGCGGGAGATAACCCGGTGTTTCGTTTTGTTTGATTGATGTTTTTCTTTGCTTCCTTTAGTTCCAATAATACTTATCTTTCGCTCTTTTGGTTTTTCTTTCGCCTTTCCCAATCGCCGAGATAGCTCTTGAGCTAGCTTGGGGGAGGATGCGCGTACGCTTTCGAAACCTTGAAAGATCTGCTTTATTTTTGAACTATTATTTAAGTTTTTTTGTAGTTTTTGCATGTTTAGTTTGTTTAGTTTTTGTTTTATCTAGTTTGTATAGTTCACGTTTAGGTTGTATAGTTTGTGTTTTATCCTTGCTTTCAATAAATAGTTGAGTTGTGAAAGTACCATGCAAGCTTCTAGTGTGTACATCTGTGGTCTTATGCAAACTCGCATTTCCTTAGCCCTGTGCCTGTTTTGGGATCTAGAGTCTGACTATTTTCCACTTAGTTGGAGGGAACTGGGTTTGCTTGGTTGATGGCTTGGATGACTACCTCTAGTGGCACATTTCGACTAGCCTGTAAGTATTGAGCCTTCTTAGACTCCTTGCGACTTCCATCTATGTTGAGTGCTAGTTAGGGGATTTAAGTATTGTGTCGATTCTTCTCTAGTACAGTCGGCTTTTCTTGAGACCATGGATGATAACATGTTCGCTAGATTAAACACAAAGCCAAATAGCCTACCTTGAACGTAATCCGACATTTGGATAAGCCAAGTTTTTGCCTTTTCCTTTTCTTTTGTAGCCACATTATGTAACCTCCACATGAGTCAAATGTTCCCTCTTCTTACCTAGATGATAGCTTATTGATGGTGGGGTTATTGTGTGCTCCAAGTGATTTGTGGGCTTTTGGTTATTATAATTGGTTGTTGGTTTTGTATGACTCGATTCATACACGTTCATTGATCGAGGAAACCTCTCTCAAGTTCTTCATTGAGTTTTACCCATTTTCATTCGTTTGAGTGAGGAGATCGATTTTTCATTTTGGAGATGAGCTTGGAAACACATTATGTTATGAGATTTAAAACTTTTTTTGGTGTTTGATGATAAAGATACTTTGTGCTTTCATGATATTATTTGGTTATTATGGTTGTTGGATATAATTTTCATTGCTTTATCATGAGATGTTTATAGTTGTTTTCTTTAGGGTCAATTGTTATCCTCTACTTAGCTCCACATTCCCAAATATATCTCACCTTAACCCTAAGCCAACATTACAAGCCTTCGCTAACCTGTTTGACTTGGTTCGATTAGTTTGTTTTTTGCTGGAGTTAGATATGACACAATCCCCATGATTTTCTCCAATAAGGTTTTTGATTCCCTACTCATCTTTAGTCGGAAGATTATGGGCGAAACACGAACCATAATCAAACACATAAGCGTGATTGCATATTTCTCACATCTTTTGAGAAATAACCCGGGGAGTGTAGACTTGTGACCTTTCTAAGCAGTGGTTAGCATAGCCTGTGATGTAGCTTACCCTTATGATCTCGAGTTTTTGGAATTGGTCATTCTCATAGGTATGTGCTCTTTCAGACCATTGTACTTGCACACCTATGGCTAGGAAGAGTTTTGCTCGTGCACAGCTTGCGTTGTTTTGATTTCCTCGCACCGTGTATGTTGTTTGCTTTGGATTTTTGGGTCTCCTTCTAAAAAAAACCCTCACGAGACGTTACTCGTCCTCTTTGGGAGACCTTGAGGTTTAAAGGGCTTGTTGTACATGCTAAGTGCGACTGTGATTCCTACGAAAGTGACTCTTAGGTTTTTTTGCTTTGTTAGTTTAGATTTCAAGTTTAGATTTGTTTTTGTAGCTTAGGCTTTTGTTTGTATGCCACGTTGAGACAGCCCCAATTTTAGAGACTTAATTAATAGTAATTAATTAAGTTAATTTGGGTATTAAATTTTAAGTATGTTATTTTATTGGGACTCTGAATAATATTTTATTATTTAAAGATATCAGTCATATTAAATTTGGGATTAAAATAAGTTATACGATAAAAATTAGGTATAATATAAATAGTGTTGGTAATTTTACACGTGCCAACAATAGGGATAGCTCATCAACTCCTCACATGCAACATGACAACACACCAAACTCCTTAAAGGTTCCTTTCCCTTCTTTGTAATAAGTGGCTTTAATGTTCTGAATTATACCACTTCTTCATAATTATTCTTGAGTGAATTGCTCTATTCTAGTTTTGCATATTATAACAAAAATAGCAAAGTTTATTTTATTAGAATAGTGAATCTGTCTGTGGGTTTATTACTAATTTCGAGGTTCTTCTAGCCATTTCTGGGTTTTGGAGTCTGCATAAGATTGTAGAGCTCCGAGTCGCGGTCGCGTGGGTATTTGAATCGCCCCAAAACGAGTTCGTATGAGAGAGTTATGATCAAAATACTAACAGGGTGTCTTGAAAATCCGAAAATAGCATTTTGGGTTTACTTGTTCATAATTAAAGTTAGAATTCAATTTAAGTACTCTTTTTATCAAGTATTTAGGGTTAAAACTTATCCTTTAATTGGGTTTATTGATTGGTATGGTTGAGTTACGAGTTCTTATTTAATTAATATGGGTGTTAGGTTCAAGTATAAATCTGAGAACATAAGTATCAATTTGGTAGTTGATTAGTTGATATTATTTGGGTGTTATTAGTTGGGCATATATAAGTTGGGTATTAGGGCCGGATTTATAATTCGTGTAAAACTGGTTAAACTTCATTGATGGTAACTCAAGCTTTTACATGTTGATGGTTGATGATGAATTGATTGGTATTTTAATTATCGATTGCTACTCATGGCGTAAGAAGGTAATCCTACAAATAATATTATCTTTTATAGTTAATCAAAGTTCAAGTTATGTTTTATAAGGTGTGATATTACTGCTATTTATATTTGAGCAAAATCGTATATTTTTGGTGTTCAAAACATTGGAATTTGACTTGGTTTGACCTTGCTTTTCATCCTTAATTAAAATTATGTTTTGTATGTTCATAGCTTTATAAATATGAGCTTTTAAATATTATACTTTGAAAATGGCTTATGATTATTGATTTTAAAGAAAATCAAGTGATTTATTGATTCGTTTTATATTGAAATGTTTGACATTGAAACATGTTCGTTTTTGGGAATTGGCAACGGATATTTATATCCGGATTATTATGAAATCCTATAGTTTGATAATAGGTAATGGTTATTCGGATCGGTCTCGAGCCCCCGGTCCCGTTTCGTTCTTGCAAGAACCGTATTTCGGTGATGACGATCACCCGTATTCTCAGGATTTAGATCAAGCCTACTTCCTGACGGTCCATATATTGCCACGTTTTAATTGCTGTTATATTATTGTTTTAATATGAGTTTTTAATAAATACGTTTGGTATATAAAGTTTTGATTGTTTCGCAAATGAATTTATATGTTCCATTTGCCGTATTTTGACTTTCGCTATTTACTTGTAAAGTAATAGCCGTATTTTGATTTCGCTATTAACTTGTAAAGTTATAGCCGTGTTTTGATTCGCTTTGAACTAAAGGTTCTTAGCCGTATTTATGTTGAAACCAAACGATCTTTTAAAAGAGTTTTGGTTTGATAAATTAATGTTTTATAAGGAGTTACTAAATGAGCAAAAGATTAAATTGGAGTTGTTTGTTAATGACTTGCATATAAATGTAATAGTTTGTTGGATTACTCAACAATTCAATTGTTGACAGTCTTTGATGGGGCCTATCCCTTACGGGGGATAGATCCATTTTCAGGTTAGCTCTGCTGTGGAGATGATTCCTTCTTGTGTTATGTGTTAAGTGCGCGGCGAGGACTTGTTTTTTGAAAATTATGCAAATTAGATATTTAAAAATAAATTGTAATATTTATAACGTTTTGTAAATAGTATTCACTTATTCAATGTAAAAGTTTTAAATACTTTGATATTAGTTGTTGTGGCTATCGAGCCATAGGTCGGATTCAGCCCAGACGTTTATAAGTCTTCCGCTGTGCTTTGTAGACAGTATTATAATATTGTTTATGCCAGTTTGGGCTGTTTCAATTGGTATCAGAGCTTAGTTGTTTCTGGAGTACTCGAATCCTCATATTCGAGTACAAAACTTTTAAAAAATGAATTTTAAAAACCTGAGAGAGCGCGATATCGAGTCTCAGGTTGTAACCTCTGAGAATTAGATGGAATTAATGTGACTATGTGTTATATGTGTGATGTTTAACATGCATATGTGCTGAGGAAATATTGAAATTTCCTTATGTGTTGTGATTCCTCTTTCAGTAAGAGTCATGCCTAATGCCAAGAGTTATGTTTGGATTATGAATTTGGGACTTTGAAGTTTGGTGATAGAAGTTATAAAGGATATTAAAGTTCAGTTGGAAATTTTTTTTCGTTTGACGCTTGATTTGTGGATCTAATTGATTAGATGTGAAATTTTTGTGTGATTGTTTATGTGTGATGTTTATAAAAAAAAAAGTTTTAAAAAGAGTTTAACCTTTCAACATGAAATACATATTTCGAGTCAAGTATTCTTGAAATTGTTTTACAAAAGATTTATGTGTACTCGGGAAACTGGCATAAGGAGTTGAGGATCAAGTTTATAGAATTACGATGATGTTGTGTAAGAATGATTTGATGCAAAAAGTACAAAAGAAGCATTTTGGGAATATTGAATATTATGAGTTAATTGTGTGTAAAGATTGAAAATCAATTAAAGAATAAAGAGTTAGAAAAGTATTTGTGACATGTTTAATTTAATGATATTTGGATAAGAATTTCTATTATGGGAAGTTGTGAAAATGGAATAAGATCTAGTTGATATGAATAGGAATGTCGGAAAATTTGTATTGTGGTAAGCCTATTAAGTACTCTATACGTATTGAGGTAAATAAAAATTTATGATGGAGAATATTCTAAAAGATTTACAATGTTCAATTGAGAATATCCTCTTACAATAAAATGTTTGCAAGGCATGAATACTATTCATGAACCCTTTCATGAACAGTATTCACGCCACATCAGCACTGCTCTTGCCATTTCTGCACCATTTCACTAAGAGCTGCCACTTCACTCCTACTTTCTCTAGCATTCTTGCTCTCCTCTTCGTTTTCCATTCCCACCTTCTTCTCTCCTAAACATTATCCATGACTGGCTTCAAACCCATCGACCTTTTCATCCGTTCTCATCGAGCTTCTTCCTGTTCACCCTTTCCCTTTCCTTGTTCCCGCCTTATCTTTTCACTTTCAATCTTCCTTCTCATCTTCTGATTCTCACTCTTCTTCCTTTCTCATCTTCTAGCTCCTTCCTGATTCCCAAAAATTAGGGTTTTTGGGATGAAGTTTGGTGAAAATCAGGGGTTTTCAATGCACCCTCAATGGAGTAGTTTTGATGAAGACAACAACGAAGATTAGTTTCTAATCTGTTAGTCTTTTTGTCTGTAAGTTTTTTCATCAATTGGATTTATGGGATTTCTTTTATTTTATGATTATTGGTTCCTCTTGACTGATATTGTTATGATTTGAGAATTTTATTTATCAATTTTGAATTTTTCGAGAAGCATTCAGGTTGCGATGCTGATGAAGCCGAAGACGATAAATTTTCGACGATGATGCTACTCTTCTTCTTGCTTCTTTTTACTCTTGATTCTACTTTTCAACGGTGATGATGATGAAGATGAAGACAAAGGTTAGTTTTTGATCAATAAGTTTTTTGTTAATTCGGTTATGGGATTTCATTGATCTTATGAAAAAGATAGTGTTTTCAACACCATGGGATTTCATTGATTTTATGAAAATGATAGTGTTTTTTTCCTGGTTTTTGTTTATTTTTTACACAAAATTAGTTTTTTTTTATTTTTTTATTTTTTTATTTTTTTATTTTTTTATTTTCAGTTTTTAGGAAAATTTTAGGGTTTTTCTATCAGTCGTTTTTGGGATGCAATTCGAGGAAAACAATTCATCTTGTCATCTGATGTTCCTTTTTTTCTATACAGCTTCACGACAAATATAATGAATTTGTCACTCCGTGTATTCTAGCATAAAAACCATATCAAACTATTGATCCGTATCATAGCATTTTCTGATTGAATTTATTTTGTGTTTGCTTTAGAGCTTGGTCTGTCCGTACCCAGGTGACTTGGCTGTTAATCGCTAATTCAAGAAGTTGTCTCATTTCATTGGAAACACCAGTCTTTGCTACCAAACTTATAAATGTAAACTATACAAATCCTTTGATCAACATTATTGATTTTCTTAGCTGGTCATACATTCTAATTTGAAGGTTTTTTTTATGAAGGAATGTATTAATATGATTGCTTCCATTTATTCTTTGTAGGATTACACATATAATTCTTTGTTTGGCTTGTAAACATATATTGAAGTATTGTGATGAAAATTTTGAAACTTGGTTATTGGTTTAAGCTTCTATTATTGCTAATACATAATATATGGGAATTGCTTGTTCAAGGTGAAATGAGCTTTATTTGGTGAATTAATCTTTCTACTCGATTTCTTGCTTTGGGAGGGAAGAGAGGAATTTGTTTGGATTCTACGCTAGAGTAGGATGCTGCTCTTTACTTTGAATGTTCAATTATCTTTCTTGGCTACTGCTTGAACATGTGGATGTGATACTTCTGTTAGTTCTCGGCATTTTAGTCACTATAATTCAGAATATTGCTATTTTGCTCTTGTTCAAACACAAATTTCTAAACTATCAACCAAATTAATCACTCCATTATACATCATTCAATATTTTATAAGCATCTGCATTGTCAACTATCAACCAAACTAATCACTTCATTATACTTCATGTACAGCACAAATTTCTTTAATTTGGACCAAGGGTTATGGCCATGGGAGCAATCAAATTACAGGAAAAAGAATTACTAGAGAAAGCAGAGATGCTGAAAAACTAAAAAGTGTGTTTATTGAAGAAGAAGAAGGATGTTTTTTTAATTAATTAAGAGTTTATAATGGGTTAATTATTTAAGGTAGTGCAGCTGTTTGTGAAATAAATAAAAGGCCAATTAAGCAATTGTATGAAGAATATGCTTAGTTTTAAAGGGTATGTTCAAGGTTATTAAGGTTATAGTCTTAATGGACAATTTAGTAATTCATGTAAACAGCTGCACAAATTTCTTAAGAAATCAGCTGCACAGATTTCTTAAGAAATCAGCTGCACATATAATTGCTGATTTCTTAAGACTATAACCTTAAGGGTCATTCATTTCATTTTTAGACGTCATTACAGAATTCTTAAGCATCATTGAGAATAGCTACTTTTTGATTGATTATTGTTCATATGTGACATTATTGTGTGTAATTGAAGCGAGGCTGGTTTTATTATTTTCAGTTTTCTTTGATCTTGCAATTTGGGGTGTTTCGATTGTTCATCCATTTTGACCGGCTTTTAGTGTGTTTTTGAAATTTGGAGGTGTTTTGATTGTTCATCCGTTTTGCAGGTTTTTTAGAGTGTTTTTGGTTTGTTATTATAATTGTGGTCCCTTTTTGGGTTGCACGTTTTGCACGTTTCCTAACAGTTAATGAAATGCTTTAGTTTTAGTCATTAGATCTTTTGTTTCCTTTTTTGATTGGCTTTGATGATATACACAGGTTATTGCTGATGTCCTGCTGCCGAGCCTGCGACTACTGCTTAATGCTGTTGTTGCTGCCATTGTCGAAGCTGTTGCTAAACGATATGCTGCTGACAAGGCTAGCGCTAAAAGGTGTGCTGCTGACGAGCTTGCTGCTACTACTGATCTCATTCGTTTGTTTAAGTAAAGTGTTGTCTAATCTCGCTATCCATGCAGCGCACAAAACTAAGAAAAAGTTGTGTTGTTCAGAAGTACCACCGCACACAACCTCTTTGCAAAGATCACTTTAGAATACTTTAGTGAAGAAACACTCATTGATTCTCCCACAAAGATCAAGCATAGTAGGTATATACCATCTCATTGTAGTACTATAGTGTGTGAATAATTATCTTGCTAAAGTCTAGAATTCCAGTAACTTGCAAAACTAGCCAAATACATTGGTTTCAACATCAATTTATGATGTACTCTTTCCATCCCTTTTTATTTGTTACTGTTTGAAGGTATTATTGTTAACACAAATAGTAATTCACTTTTTGGTTCATTGCTAAAAAGTAGAAACGAAAAGGACTCAAAGGAGAGGGATGGAAGGAAAAGAATAACGAATGGGATGAAAATAACATTTTATTTCCTCGCATAAAATGAATTAATGAAATCTAATACATGGTAAAATTGTTTTCTTTATTTTTAAATTCGATAGAGCTCCTAAATTGGTTACACCATTTTTTAAAGCTTTTTAGTCAAAATATAGTGAATATAAGGTGTATATAAAAATCATTGTTTGTGAAGAATTTTGTTTTGTACAATTATTATGAAGAGTTTTGTACATGGTTCTTTCTCAAGTTTTGGGTTGACTTAAATGGTTATTGTTTGTTCCTCTGTATACTGTTCCTAATGGTGTATTGGTATTTGTTCCTTGGTATCATTGTGCAGGTGCAGATTTCCCAAAAAGAACAGAAAGGCTTGCTTTTGTATTTACTCCACCACCAACACAACCTCAGTTAATTCTCCTATAATGTGCGCAAATTAGAGCAATCAACACAAGAGTCTGTTTATTAACTGAATTGTTAAGCACTTCATTTAATAAGGTATGTTACGTTCGCTGCTTTGCACCAAAAAACTAAATATATTATCTATTTCAAGTCAAATTGATACCACCTCTATGATCGCAGTAGTATGATTGTGCAATTTGTGACCTTTGCCCACCCACTCCAAGCACACAGCTATGCAAACTAACACACCAGAATGAAATAAGATGAGGTTACGCCATTATGCATCCTCTGATAAATCTGGAAACTTAGGTGTCAAGGTATCTTCTGGAGCAGGTCTTAACAAACAAGCATATGTTGGGATTTTTTTTTTGTCTGAAAAATGCTTACAAAAATATTTTTCATTTCGCAAACATGACGAGAAATATATAGCTGATCATTCATCTTTTTGGTGGCAATTTTCTAAGAGCTAGAGCTTTTTTAATAGTTTTGAAGCTTCTTTGTCAATCCCTTTATTCATAATTTAGCATATCTTATTTTGGAATATTTTGTTATCATTACCCTACACTTCAGCTCCAAATCGATTACTTGAATTTTAAATTAATGAAAAATTATTTTATTTGAATTTAAGTTGTTAATTAAAGATAAATTACCCAAATTGATTACTTGAATTATTAATTAATTAATGTTCAGTATGGATGTTTAGCAAATTATTGTAAGCTATTTAAAGAACCATTAACTTTCGTTTCAAAAATTGACCATATTTATTGTTCAGAACTTTTTCATTGAATATACAATTGGTTTACAATAGTATTAAGCATTTACATTTACATTTAAATTGTCTGCATTTTTATACAACCTAGCTATGCATTTTAAATGAGCATATATAGGCTTCAATACGTTTCCATGCCCTCCTTTGATGCTATTGCTTACTAATATCCATATTTGTTCATTACTCGACACTTATGTCATTTTTCTTCTGATTAGAATTTCGTTCGGAACAAGTAAAAGAAAATGGCAAGGCGGGTCCAAAGAAGACGCTTGCTAAGAAGGTATGCCTTAATTAACATATAGTTTTTACACTAATAATTTCAATTACTAACCTAATGACTGGGATTGGAAAAAGTTAACATACATGATTTGTGTTGTCAGCAGGTAAAGCTTGCTGTTTTGAAAGAGGTGGAAGACGAGGAAATACCTTCACTACAACAACGACTTACTGAAAAATCTGATGGTATGGAAACTGAATTTCACTTTTTTGAATATTTGTTTTTTTCCCTTGTATTCTTCATAAAAATAATAATTGAACTTTTCATCTATTTCTATTGTACTTGTATATAAGAATTGTCATGCGATTATCTAATCAGTATGAATCTAATTAGAAAAATACATTAGATTCTCATTCAAGTATTTGCTTCCTTGTACTGAACAGGTATGGAAACTGATGCACCTGCACCAAAGGTAGGACAAAAAAGTCCGGAAGCCAAGAAGCCAATTGCTGCAGTTGAGGAAATATCAGATGATAATGTTGCTGATGATGTCAACTTTGAGCCCGAAATTTCAAAACCAGCAAAGAAAGGACGAGGTAGAGCTGCAAAACACTAGGTGATACTGAAGGCAGCAACGACTTCAGATATGACGACACATCTCCTAAGAAGAAGGTGAGATGGATGTGGGAGTTCCCCTTCGACACAGGAGAACTCGAAACTTCTGCAAAAAGCAGCATAACGATTGTTGGTATCTCTGGTTTATCTTTGGATTGTCTTGATGAAAAGTAGTGCTGACAAGGTCTCGACCACAACGAGCTAATAGGAGGTAGGCCTGTTTTGAGTGATTCCAACAGTAATGATGTTCAGCAGCTATCATCTGATAATTTTTTTTAATGCTGATGGTGATGAGTATTCAAAAGAAAATTTGCTTGTTTACATATGTGTAGTCTTCGTGTTATTAATCAATGCTTGTTATGATCTGATGTCTAAACTAAAGCAATACTTATATTCAAATGTATACATCGTTGAAGTTTGGATACTTAATGGTGATTTTCATTATTAGGCGGGTGCGTAATGATTGCTAACTAAATGAAATCAAGTATGACTTGACTCGACTTTTAATAACCAACGTAAAAAAAAAACGTTAATGCATTAAAGAGATGGAGAAGTTAATAAAAAAATTGTCTATTTAAAGACTTTTAAGTATTCATCATCATCATCATACCCAGTGTTCCCACACATAGATAAATCTATGGTCAGGGTCTGGGGAAGGAAGGTCGACGGCGTCTCATACCCATAAGGAGAGATCGATCAAAAGAGTCTTTCGGCTCAAGAGGGGTCTTCAAAGACTTTTAAGTATTGCAGTTTTAAACTTCTGAAGTTTGGAATTTTAATAAGGTTTAAAGATATAGAGAAGTTAATAAAAAATGATCTTCTACTTAAGAACTTTATAGTAACATTATTAAAATAAATAATCTCCTGCGCCTCTAAAAGAA
Source organism: Amaranthus palmeri (assembly GCA_019776075.1). Taxonomy (NCBI): domain Eukaryota; kingdom Viridiplantae; phylum Streptophyta; class Magnoliopsida; order Caryophyllales; family Amaranthaceae; genus Amaranthus; species Amaranthus palmeri. Next base: position 584,164 of record JAAKBH010000058.1, on the reverse strand, counting down.
ATTATCACTAAATCTTTCAACAAAACAAGTTACATTTGATGTTATCAAAGACATAATACATGATCTTAGGGAGATTATAAGTAAAAGGCAATCAAGAAAATATATACATAGGCACATAGCACATTTTTGACAGTCGAAAGAACATCCTGACTTGATTTAGACTTAGCTCTTGATATTTGTGACCAGCATACGAAAAAGATACACTTACTCCTAACTTAAAGTAATTAAATTATACTGCACTATTACAACTACAAGCCTATATACTCCCACTTGCTGACTTGCATACTTGTATTCCTCTATTGCACACATTTGCACAATTTGTATCTAATACCATATTTATTACAAAGTAAATATTTTTGATAAACTTGAAACTAATGATAATTCAACTTCTGCTTGATTACTAAAAGAAATCACTTCACTTCAAGGGGATTATAGTGGTAATTTCAACTCTCGTCAAGCATTGGTATTCCCTCGATAGCAGACCTCGACTCGACAAACCAACAACATCGTAACAGTATCCTCGACAACAAGTTGCCCAAACAGTAGCCATTCAACAAGCAAAGCAACCCATCAACAATGGATGTTTAATTAGGAGCCATTAGTTCCAACTAGAGCTGTTCATGGGCGGGCGGGCGCGGGTAGCGGGGCGGGTATTTGCTACAAAATCTACCCGCGGGCAGAAAAATTCAAATGCCCGCCCGCGATTGCGGGCATATTTTTTTGTCGCTACCCGCCCATTTTTAAAGCGGGCGGGTGCCGCGGGCGCCGCGGGTATTTTCTCATAAATACCAAAAATACAATACAAAATATAAAAATAAGTTTTGATAATAATTAAAATACAATACATAGTCCAAAATACTACAAATACATAAAACGTCTCAAAATAATCAAATTACATATATATTAAAATACTCTAGAAATTAGAATGGTAATGGAAAAACTAAAAAACTAAAGTTGAAGGAATGAAATGAAATGGAGGAGTGAGTCAATGAGGGACGGCGCAGTGTATGTACGTAGTATGTACTAAAAACTAAAAACCTAGAATACTCTAATAGTCTAACCCTAAATAAGTAAGGAGTATTAAAATGTATTGGACATGGACTCATGAAGTAGTGGACTGAAATTGTTGGGTATTAAAAAAAAGCCCAATAAATTTTATTATTTATTAATATATTAAAATAAGCGGGCGGGCGGGTATACCCGCGGGTATTTTTTTATTGTCGCTACCCGCCCATTTATCTTGGCGGGCGGGCCGGGCCTGGCGGGTAGCCTGCCCATGAACAGCTCTAGTTCCAACTCGAAAGTGTATTAAATAGAATTATTTAAAATAAAAGTATATAAAACCTTCTAAACTTTTTAGACCCTACTTTGATATTGTTGTCTACTGTTACATATAAGATACATCTTTTACCCTTCCGTTTTTCACTCATTGTAAATTTGTAACACATTGGCATTATAATATGTGCAGTCGTATTATTGGTAATAGAAGTGTAAAAAAAAAACTATTATAAAATTTGATAGTGTAACTTGGGGGACTGCGTGCGTAGCACGCGGCCCCACAACTAGTTGAGAATTAAAAAGTTTGAAATGGTTCAATTTATGTCAACCCTTATTTATGGTTAATGTGAGTTGTAGTTTATAAGTCAAATAAGAATCAAATAAAAGTTATGAGAGTCTTGTATTACATGTATGGAGAAATTGAGGGTAAATTGAATTTATGAATTTATGAAAAATGAATATTTGATTAGAAGTTAATTGTATTAATGCTAATTGTATTGCTGTGATCGAAAAGCTAATAACTTGGGGAACAAAGTGTTTGTTTAAACCATGATTGGAAGAGATATTAAAGAGTGGGGTAATTTGTTTAAAATTGTAATAATGGTGAACCGGATGTTCGGAAGTAAAGGTTAAGAATCAAATTTCAAGGATATGAAAGCTATTTGGGAAAGATGTGTTTGAAACTTAAACTGTTAAGGGTTATGTATTAAAGGTAGATATAAACGTATTAAGTTAAATGATAACGGTTGATTAATAAGTTATTATAGGGTTGAAAGTCGAAAGTGATCAAGGAATTTTTCTATTTTGAGGCTCAAGTTATTTGATTATGACAAATGAAAAGTATGATTTAAAGTGATAATTTCGAAGTATATCGAGGGTTATAAGAGTTTTTGAGTGAAGTTTTGTTGACATTGGGAAAATCAAGTAAAGTAGGGAATCAGATTTTCATATTGAGGATAATAGTTGAACTGATTAAAACAAGTAAAGGTTTGTTAAAAAGTATTTCGAGTATAACGTAAGAATTGATGTGGAGATTTAGTAAATTAGTTTGACAAGAAAACAAATTTGATTTTAAAAATAAAACTATATGTCTCTTTTCAGAGGGAAATTCTATCTAGTTTTCTTTTCGTAGATTGTCAAAACATCTTTGTTTAAAAGTTTAAAATAGTTGCTAATATTGTCTGTGTTTGGTATGCGAATTTATGTTCTATGTGCACTTATGTATGTGCAAATGTGTTTGCATGATGAGTTTTGCGCATTTGAAATTATTATGGATCGTGATTGAATCATAAACATTGTTTTTAGACTTGAATGGCTGCCGAATTTCGGAGTTGAGGTTTTCAGTTAAGTATTGGATGTTGATCTATTTAAGTATTATCCTTAAGTTGGGGAGAAAATGAGTTGAATATATTTTCTAAAGTGTAAGGTAATTTCGAGGACGAAATTATTTAAGTTGGGGAGAATGAGACAGCCCCTATTTTAGCGACTTAATTAATAGTAATTAATTAAGTTAATTTGGGTATTAAATTTTAAGTATGTTATTTTATTGGGACTCTGAATAATATTTTATTATTTAAAGATATCAGTCATATTAAATTTGGGATTAAAATAAGTTATACGATAAAAATTAGGTATAATATAAATAGTGTTGGTAATTTTGCACGTGCCAACAATAGGGATAGCTCATCAACTCCTCACATGCAACATGACAACACACCAAACTCCTTAAAGGTTCCTTTCCCTTCTTTGTAATAAGTGGCTTTAATGTTCTGAATTATACCACTTCTTCATAATTATTCTTGAGTGAATTGCTCTATTCTAGTTTTGCATATTATAACAAAAATAGCAAAGTTTATTTTATTAGAATAGTGAATATGTCCGTGGGTTTATTACTAATTTCGAGGTTCTTCTAGCCATTTCTGGGTTTTGGAGTCTACATAAGAATTCTAGAGCTCCGAGTCGCGGTCGCGTGGGTACTTGAATCCCCCCAAAATGAGTTCGTATGAGAGAGTTATGATCAAAATACTAACAGGGTGTCTTGAAAATCCGAAAATAGCATTTTGGGTTTACTTGTTCACAATTAAAGTTAGAATTCAATTTAGTACTCTTTTTATCAAGTATTTAGGGTTAAAACTTATCCTTTAATTGGGTTTATTGATTGGTATGGTTGAGTTACGAGTTCTTATTTAATTAATATGGGTGTTAGGTTCAAGTATAAATTTGAGAACATAAGTATCAATTTGGTAGTTGATTAGTTGATATTATTTGGGTGTTATTAGTTGGGCATATATAAGTTGGGTATTAGGGATTTATAATTCGTGTAAAACTGGTTAAACTTCATTGATGGTAACTCAAGCTTTTACATGTTGATGGTTGATGATGAATTGATTGGTATTTTAATTATCGATTGCTACTCATGGCGTAGGAAGGTAATCCTACAAACACTATTATCTTTTAAAGTTAATCAAAGTTCAAGTTATGTTTTATAAGGTGTGATATTACTGCTATTTATATTCGAGCAAAATCGTATATTTTTGGTGTTCAAAACATTGGAATTTGACTTGGTTCGACCTTGCTTTCATCCTTGATTAAAATTATGTTTTGTATGTTCATAGCTTTATAAATATGAGCTTTTAAATATTATACTTTGAAAATGGCTTATGATTATTGATTTTAAATAAAATCAAGTGATTTATTGATTCGTTTTATATTGAAATGTTCGACATTGAAACATGTTCGTTTTTGGGAATTGGCAACGGATATTTATATCCGGATTATTATGAAATCCTATAGCTTGATAATAGGTAATGGTTATTCGGATCGGTCTCGAGCCCCCGGTCCCGTTTTGTTCTTGCAAGAACCGTATTTCGGTGATGACGATCACCCGTATTCTCAGGATTTAGATCAAGCCTACTTCCTGACGGTCCATATATTCCCACGTTTTAATTGCTGTTATATTATTGTTTTAATATGAGTTTTTAATAAATACGTTTGGTATATAAAGTTTTGATTGTTTCGCAAATGAATTTATATGTTCCATTTGCCGTATTTTGACTTTCGCTATTTACTTGTAAAGTAATAGCCGTATTTTGATTTCGCTATTAACTTGTAAAGTTATAGCCGTGTTTTGATTCGCTTTGAACTAAAGGTTCTTAGCCGTATTTATGTTGAAACCAAACGATCTTTTAAAAGAGTTTTGGTTTGATAAATTAATGTTTTATAAGGAGTTACTAAATGAGCAAAAGATTAAATTGGAGTTGTTTGTTAATGACTTGCATATAAATGTAATAGTTTTTTGGATTACTCAACAATTCAATTGTTGACAGTTTTTGATGGGGCCTATCCCTTACGGGGGATAGATCCATTTTCAGGTTAGCTTTGCTGTGGAGATGATTCCTTCTTGTGTTATGTGTTAAGTGCGCGGCGAGGACTTGTTTTTTGAAAATTATGTAAATTAGATATTTAAAAATAAATTGTAATATTTATAACGTTTTGTAAATAGTATTCACTTATTCAATGTAAAAGTTTTAAATACTCTGATATTAGTTGTTGTGGCTATCGAGCCATAGGTCGGATTCAGCCCAGACGTTTATAAGTCTTCCGCTGTGCTTTGTAGACAGTATTATAATATTGTTTACGCCAATTTAGGCTGTTTCACACGTGCTTTCATGTCTTTCCCACCTAGTCTCTTTGCTAAAGACTAGTAAAGGTTTTGCTTGGGGGAGTTGATGTGCTCGATTTAGAGCACATTTATTTTGCAATTATAGTGTCAAGTCTCGTTGTTTCTCATTTATTTTACATGTTTTACACTCGATTTTACCTTGTTCTTGTCTTCGCGGTGTTTTAAGATCATTTCAGGTTTTTTCGGGAGGTTTTGAGGTAAAACATATTAAGTTCGAGACTAAGACACCATAATCGAAGAAGAGGCACGCATTTCGAGGCATTCCCGAGCATCTCAAATCATCCCCGAGAGCCTCTCAAAGTTTGGAGATCGTTTTGCACTTGATAGGAGCTGATAAGAGCCAAGAGGAGTTGTATTCAGTCGAATGCAACCTTAGATTCGGTCAAAGCCATGTGCTGCAGCTCAAGATGAAATCTCCCACTTTCTGGAAATAGCGAATTTCTAAACCATTCGGGCGAATGTTAGGATTCGGGCGAATGTGTTCCTGGCTTCGGGCGAATGTAGTTGAAGACCAACCTTCACACTTTGAAGCCTTCTGGAAATACCGAATCCAGGCCTTATTCTTGCGAATGGGCTGGATTCGGGCGAATGCACTCCTACCTTCGGGCGAATGCACTTAAAAATCAGCGAAATGTTTTCTTTGCAAGCTTAAAACACGTGGTATTCTTAGTTCTTTTAGGGCACACCTTATGTAGCCTATATATACCCTCTTTTCTGGTTGTAGCACCCATGTCTTGATGGAGAGAAAACATCCCAACTAGAACATCACTTATTATGCTTTTTCTTTACTTCCTTTTGCCCTAGAATAGATTTTAACGCTTTCCATTTACATTCCAAGTCTTGTACTACATTTCTTTTCATTCGAGCTTTCAAGTTTATGTATGTTACTCTCATTTATTGCTTTATATCTTTTAATATCTTAAGTTTGATGTAATTTAATGTTTTGCTCTTGCTTTGTTTGATTGTTGCTTCATTTATTGTTCTTTAGTTCTTCAATCTTGTTCTTATTCTTCTTGTTGCTTTGTAGAGTAGTATATAGTTAGCTATATTGCATTAATTATTCTTATTATTTGTTGGTTATCTTCTTGCCATAATGCTTATTTTCATGTCTTCTTTCATTCTCTTTTTTTTAGTTAGTTTCAAAATGCTAGAGTAGTTCTTTTAGGGGTTTTGGTTTAGTAAAACCCTAGGCTTGGTGATTATTGCTTATATGTTAGATTAGCGTTGAGGTTGATGTTGGTTGTTTGATTGATATTCGATGCTAATCTTGTCCTGCCACTCTCGATGAGACACCTAGCCCTTAACCTTGCTATGTCTTGTTCTTGTGGTTCGATCCCCAACTTACCTTTATACTCGTTATAGTTGTAATAGGGTGTTATAAGTTTTGTTTGTATAGCCTTTGTTCTTAGCGTTTAACGACATGCTTAGAAAACCGGTTATCAAGCATAGTGCTAATAAGTAGCCCCTGGATGAATTCTGCTCAAACGAGCCTAGACCAAGCTCGAAAGAGAACTGCTGCCACTAAATTAGATTCTTCCTATTCGAGTGGTGTTAGAGCTTAGGCTGTTATAATGCTAATAATTCCTTATATTAAAGTGTGTATTACAATTAATTATAATTTGCAATATAAAATAGTGATCCCTTATGTACATCCCAAGATAATCCATAAATTGCCCCAAGCCAAACACTAGCCATATTCTCTATACTTGAGAGTTCTTTGAACTCCTTCTTTGATGATATAAAAGATACTACACACTGGAGTACGTGGCCCAAGTTGGGTGAACCTCCTAAAATCTTTTATGTCGTTTATTTTCATTATTATTTCCTAAAAGCATGTGTTTTATTGTTAGCGTAATTTGTTTGTCACACGACTTCATACTTTCGATCTTGGTGATATAAGAGGTTGAAACACAACGTTTGATCTTTAATATAACATCGTTTTCATTTTCTATTAGCACCAATAAGTTGGTTTTCAGCAGAAGACTATTATCACTTAAATCTCCATATTTTATCGTTGTATTTTAATAGTTACACTTGATTATTAGGACACTTATGCCATTCATTATTGCATTATGGTAAAGGATAAGGAGTGTGGGATTGGACATGAGCATTTAATGGATGTAATCTTGGATGAAGGCTTCGCTGTAATAAGAACAGAGTTTCTTGAAGGATGCCTTTACAAAGCTAGGAGTGCCTTAAACAACACAAAGTATGCCATAGACAAGGTAAAGAGGTGCACAAGTTATGTGCTAAACATGGTAATTAAGGAGTTGGGCAAGGGTCCCCTTCATCATCATCATCATCATCATACCCAGTGTTCCCGCACATAGATACTCTATGGTCAGGGTCCGGGGAAGGAAAGTCAACGGCGTCTCATACACAGAAGGAGAGGGCGGTCATAAGAGTCCTTCGGCTCTAGAGTATCCTAATAGAGCCAAATATTAAAAAGGAAAATTGCTCAAAGTAATCCCAACTATCGCCCGTTAGTCGAAAATAATCTCATTTATCGATTATTTTTAAATAATCCCAACTTTCACCTGCATTTGTTCATGGCATACACTATCACTTGGTTACCTGGGATAACCGGTTACCTTGTCAAACAAAAAGGAAAATTAAATAAAAAAAATCTCAAGGTCACCTATGGCATACCCTATGGATGGGTTAGGGTGGAAGAACATGTGAGAGAAAAGGTTTTGGGATTTATTTTTATTTAATTTTCCTTTTTTTTGACAAGGTGACCTACTGTCTTAGGTAATAAGTTATAACGGGTGATAGTTGAGATTATTTTGAGCACATTTTTCTATTAAAAAATGTACATATTGCATTTAACACCCCCCCCCCCCCCCCCCCCTTTTAGACTTTTTTCAACAAATGTGTGTAGATTCAACTTTCAAAATTGGTAATATTATTTAGTTTAGAGCTCTCGTGTAGCTTGATTCTATGGGACCAAAAATCCCAATACTAAGATCAATAGTCATCACAATCCAATATTATTTTTGGATTTCATAATATATTGCATACCTCAATTGATCATTGGTCTTCATAACTTGACTAAAACTTATTAATAGTATTTAAATTAAATTACAGTGATTATTTCACAATCGTGTAAAGATTAGGTAATATAGAGTTTATTATACTCTCTACTTAGTGTTATAAACCAAGATTATACATAAAATAAATGAAGCACAAAAACATAGGATGGAAACTTGCAAGATTATACTCTTCATTTTGTTTCAATTTCGGTTCATCCGGAAATTCCTTTCCTCAACGAGGCGTCGTGCCATACTGCACAAAAACAATACATTTTAATTACAAATGTAATATCATTGGTAGATATGCCACCATACTTTTTAAATCATGTCATTTCTTCTTAGAACGCTCTCACAGTTTCTAAAGAAACAACATAAGCATAAAGATTAGAGAAAGAAACTAACTTAGAAAAAAATTAAGGATTTTTAAAGATGTAGTATAACCTTATGAGAACATCTCGGTTACTGCCCATGTTTAAAATAGGACTTAGATTTCCAGTTTCAGGATCAACTCTAGAGGCTTGACGTGAAAGCAATTCACTACCGATATTCACAAGATTGTTCAAGTTCTCAGGTGTTGAAATATCCATAGATGATGCTTCTCGAGGTAAGCTATTATCCTATTTCATTAAAATCAAAAATCATTGAATAAACTACAAAGTTAAAACCTTTGATGAGAAAAAGAATTGTGTAGGGATGACATGTGCCTCAAATTGTGCAAAATTTGCACTCTGTTATTGAAATATATGTATCAAAATTCTTCTCTATCACAAAGAACAAGTATGTTGTGGATATTTTATATACATTATACACCCTATGTCCCATCAAAAAATCCCCGTTTCGTATCTTATATATTCGTTATTTGACATTTAGTCTTCATTAAACTGTTGATAAAGAATAACTAACTTTAAGTATCATTTCCATAAATAGTTGGCTTAACATCTAATAAAAAATTTAAGCCTATCGGCAAGTCAATTAAGCAACCAGCCAAATGCACGGTACCTCCATCACTTGGTACTAGAGATGTTCATCGTCCAATTCTGGGTTGGGTCTAGCAACATCTAGAGTCAGATTCAGGCCCACAACCATTCACTTTTGTGAAGCATAGATACTCAGGGCCATAAATTAAAAAATCTAGACCTATACCCACTGAATCTAAGGATGTAAGAACCTAAATGGATCCATAAATCATTTTGCTATCTTTTTTTTTTACGAATAACACAACTGAGCTAGCATCAAATGATAGTAATATTTAATGAAAATTAATTTTATAATATACTGGTTATATGACTATATTGATGAAATATTTTTTTTATTGAAAAACAATAATGATAATTAGGAATTAAGGATTCCAAAAAAATTAACAAATCAGGTTAGCTTTCTTGATACGCTTTCACTTAGATCACATAATCTTTCAAATCTATATCGCACAACTATCACTTATGTCAAAAATGTTTAAAAACTATACATCATTTGAGTAAGTGAATGATTGTTTTAATTGTGATAAATTGATTGATGATTACAAGATTCATTTATATAGGGTTTGAACTTGGAAAACTAATAATAGTGACCTTTAAAAAGTCAACCTATACTCTATCACACACATGTAATAACTCGGAGTTGTGGACTTATGTTTGGGCACACGGGTCATGTGTCTTTAGGCGTTTTTTTAAAAACAATTTAAAGTAGACTTTTCTATTGGTCAGTGTGAAAATGTAAAATTAATATTAAAGTCTTTTGATCATAAATACTTACTCATTTTAGTAATTTTATCTTATTTATTTATTTTGTCCTATTTTTCTTATGGTATTTCGTATTTAAAATTTTAGCAAGTCTTGTATGAGACCGTGTCACTGTGAGATCGGCCCATACAAGCAGCCCATTAGTAAAAAAAAAATAAAAATACAGAAATGAAAACTTAATTCTCGCCTGTATGAGAAGCTTTTTTAAAAAAATTTTAGGTTGACCCATAAATTGAGATCGTCTCACAGAGAGATGACGTTAATAAAGAACGTGCACTATAATAGACCAATTCACTATTTATTTACATCATGCATATTATTTTTAAAGTATAACTTTTTTTTCTCTACTTACATTATTTTGAATAAAGTGGAATGAACTTAATAAATAAATTCAAATTGTTATTAATTCAAGTAATGCATATGATTAAGATAGATGTTAAATTACTAGCATTTTTTTATTCGAAAACGCTAGCTATTTAATTACGAGAAACTTTTTCAAGAATAAAATAACAATTTTGATAAATTTATTGTGATTGTACTCGTCATTTTTTCAAATTGAAAAATTTTAATTGTTAATTTTATAAATGAAACAACGCTTAAATTTTATACGTTAGTTTGTGACCCCTAGGACTACGAACCCTAGATCCGCCACTGATAACTCCTACTATAGCTTCATATTCGTTTATGAATTTAAACTTATACATGTATGTTATTTATTAATTAAAATATACTAAAAGTTTACAATCATATAAAGGTCGCTAAATCGTACTTATTAAAGTCTCGTTAATTAACATTATTTCCTAGTGTAAAATTATAGCTTGAGAGACTCTTCATATCATCAAGATACCTTGCCTAATAACTATTTGTAAAAAAAACTACTTTTGGACTAAAACCATGGTCTAAACAATATAACATAGTCTAATGTTCCCTTCACATATCTTAGAAGTCTCATTGCTACATCTAGGTGAAGTTAGCTAGTGTATAAATCTTGACAAGTAACTTGCTGCAAAGTAAGCTACTTATCATGCCATTGTGGATTCTCTTATCCGCGTTTTCATTACCAATGTCCTTAACAATGTATCCTTTAAGGGTAGCTTGGATTGAGAGTAAATATTTAAGGGGTAATAAAAGTTATAGTGGGAATTTAAGGTTAGTTAGGTAGATGATTAAAAAAATTTCATTGTCGGAGAGGTGAGAGAATGAATTAGAAGGTAATGAAAAAAATAGAGAAAATAGCAATAAATTCCCTTATTTTTGGGGTATAAATTTACCCTAGGGGGAGGTGGAGGAATTTTTTAACTCCAAATAAGTGAAATCAAACTCTTTTTCTATTCATCATTTTTAATTTACTCCTATTTTACCTCTATCACAATTATTTCAATAACTTCATATGCATATCTAATTACCTTTGGTACATTATTAGTTTGACTTGTTTTTACTACCTTAAATATTTACTCTCAATCCAAGCGACCCCTTACTTGAACTGTAGTTGTGATCAATGTTATCAAAATCGCGATTCAAATCGTAGAATCGTACGATTTTACGATTCAAATACACAATAACGATTTAAATCGTCACTAGAATCGGAATCAATTAGAATCGCAAGTAGAATCGTTAGAATCATATAGAATCGTAGAATCGTACGTTTCTAGCGATTCTATATGATTCTAATACTTCTCCACAAAAATGCTAAATTGACTTTTAGCCCACCCAATCAAGTATATCCCTAGACCATAATTGCTAATTTTTTTGCTTCATAATAATTAAATTGAGACTCTTGACCATAATATCTCAGTTTTATGAACAAAACACGTAGGAGTTGGGACTCTTAGTTATGTAAAAAAAAAAATTTTGCTACCTTCGAGCTATTTTTTTAATTTATTTAAATTGTCATAAGAGACTTGGTTTCACATGGTGTTACCAACTTATTGATAATTGAAATGGTGTCGAACTTGATAATATTTACATTATTAATTGTGAAAATTATTGAGTTATTTCAGTTGGTGTTGTTAAATTATTAGGGCTTTGAAAGTGTTATTATATAATGTGGCTTTGATAAAACTATGATATGATCATATCTCTCTGCTTAGTGATGCTTAATCTAGAAAGAATCATTGTTAATATATCTATTTGATGTTAAGATTCTATTAAAATATTAATTATATAAGTAGTTTATATCTAATAATGTTTATTAATTCATTAAAATAAGGGGAAAAGGCAAAAAATAAGAAGTATATATGTATTTTTTTGAATGAAAACAATTTATTTAAAATATTAAATGAATTTTAATTGTTATTTTACAATAAAAATCACAAAACAATATAAATTAGCAATCACATTTTCTTATTTTTGCAAAATTGTAGAATCATACGATTCTACGATTCGATTCTACAGGTCGTCTCTGATTTAAGTTAGAATCGCGATTTTAACAACCTTGGTTGTGATAAAATTCCAATTCTCTAGCATGAACTTCTTTAATAGACCTTCTACATACATCTTTTGGTATATCAAGAATCACTTTAAACTTTGATCAAATTTGATTCAGAGAAAAAAATAGAGAAATCTAAAATCTGTCATCTCACATTTTAGCATGAATTTCATCTTGAATTTTAAACTAATTCCTAGTCAGTGGCGGACCCAGGAATTTCAAACTGGGGGTACAAAACACGAACGTCATACAGTGGCGGACCCAGGAATTCCAAACGAGGTCTTGCCATCGAATCTCACCTAGCCCTCCCCTCCCATCAACCTACCCCATATTAAAAATAAAAATAAAAATAAAAAAAAAAATACTTGCGCTTGGCAGTCATGTGACACTTGAAGGAATGAACCCTAATCCACTCAAAGTCTCTAGCATCACAAACGATGGGCAAAAATTTTTTCAAATATTCTGACCAACTCATGCAAGTCAATTGTGAAAAATTCAAAGATAATGTTGTCATCTAAAGATTTTTTAAATAAAAATAGAAAAATCCAAGAAAAAAAAAAAGATAAATTTTTGAAAAATGCTTCTTAAATTTTGTGAAAAATTTCCAATACAGTATGTTGAGTCCTTCAAATATAACTAACACAAACATGTTTAGAAATAACAAAAGAAAAATCTAATTTTAAAAATCTCACTCTTTCTCATTCTCTTTTAAAAAAAAATCCAACCTTCATACTGCTCAAAGTATTGACCTCGTTAAGTTACTTGCAACATTTAACATTAAACAAATTCTTACTTGAGACCGTCTTTTATAAAGACGACTCTCAAAAGCTCTGTCCAATTTTAAATATATATTGTTATAACTCTAAATATAAATTTGAACTGGACTTTTAAAAATCGTCTTTATAAAAAAGGTAGAGCCTGTGCACGTAAAATACCACAAAACTCAATTTTTTCTTAATTTTTCCACAATTGCAGGAAAATAAACCCATAAAAACTAGATACATTGAACCTAGACACTTGAACTTAGTCCTATAAAAATAGGCACCATTTCACAATTCACATACACCACAATCCAACAATTCTTCACAGTACATCTTTAAACTCCAAATAGGCAAATACTCCCTCTTCCTTTCCCAAAACCCATAAAATTACATAAATGGCTCCAACAATGGCCATGTATTCATCAGAAAACAACAGCAAGAAACTCATAAAACCTATATTTAACACCGCCAACAAACAGGGCGGCGGGGAGAAACAGGAAAAAGATGCGGATGTTTCTAGAACAACAGCAAGAAACTCATAAAACTCAATTTTTTTTTTCTGAATTTTTTATTTCAGACTGGGGGTATAACTGTACCCCCTTGTCACACTACTGGGTCCGCCCATGTTCCTAGTTGTTGCCTTTGTTGATTAGGTCGTCTACATAGTAGGAAAGAATTAGAAATTGTGTTCTTAAGAAAATTTGTCCAAATTTTCCTTTCAAATCCCTCCCCTCCAAATTCCTTTCCTCCCAATTTATTATCCAAATAAGAGATACTTCCTCCCTCCAAACCCCTCCCCTTCCTTAATCTCTTTGAGATGTTTGGAACTGGTGAGAATAGCGTTTAACTACAAGACTTTTTTTGCTGTACTTCAAAACAAAATCATCTACTTTATTCTTGATCACAAATATTTCTCATTAGCTTTGTCTTTGTAAGCATAATTCGATAAGTAAGTCCAACAATCTAAGGATATGTGATTTCAGCCTTAAGACCAATTTATACTACTTTCTCAAAAATATCTAACTCTTAAACTAGTCTTCAAGGTTATTAGGATCGAGATTCTACCTAGGATCGTTGAGGGGTAAAATCAAAATCCGTAGAATGGGATCGTAGGATCGTAAAATCCTACTGATATGCAGTAATGTGCTTTAGATTACGAATTATCATTTATAATTATTCTCTTTTTATGTTTTAAGGTAAAAGTGTAAGTAAAAACTTATTTAATGTCATCTAATAACTTTTGAAAATCAATACATTTAATAATCATTCTATGGTGGGAAGTAGGACTAGGAAGGGTATGTAAGAGAAGTAGATTAAGTAAAGATAGTGTTTGTTGAATAATAATAATGATGAGTAAAATTAAAATTTTGTATTGGGGTTGGAAGTTCTACTAGTAATGTTGACTTTTAAAGAGTCACAACATTTGGGCTTTCACATACATATATAATTAGTGCTTTCACATACATATATAATTAGTCTTACTTTTCATTTGCTTTTATGAATACAAACTTTTACATTTACTTCATTATTAATAAAAACTTAAAAAGAGTCTTTAAATCTTACTATAAGTCTCATTAGTTAACATGCAAAGTATATCTAGGATGGATGGAGTATTCATTAGTTATTAACAAGAGTTTAGACATGAAGTTGGATGAAATGGTACTGTTCCATTTTATTGTTTATGATTAATTAACCATCATAATACTTTTTAATTTCTAGTTATTTTACTTGTTTTATTTCTAGTCTCCTAAATTTATGATTTTTCTATTTAGTTCCTTCTTTTATAATGTTTTATTTTTGTGTTTTTTTGACGAATCTTATATTTTTTGGTGTTGAGCTAAACTTGCAATTTGATGATAGATAGAGTTGTTTATTTGTTATATGGACATTAATGTGGTCATTTGAAATTATCATATTTTGATAAAAATACTTGATTAAGTGCCAGAATAAGATGTGTATAAGTTCTACAACCCATTATTCAAATCATGTTTATTATTTTATCTCTATCGATACATTGCAGAATGCAGATCATTCATATAACTTTTGCTTTGCAATAATTGGTATAACACTTTTTTGGAGTTATACACTGTTATTCGTGATTTTGCATCAAAACTACACTTTTAAATTTATTTATTCAATTTTACATTTTTTTTTGCCAATGTATACTATCTTTTTTCTTTTCCAACATTATAAATTTAAAAGTTTAAATCTATGTTCTATATTTTAATTGTATCTCATAGTGACATGTTATATGAGAAAATATTATTATTAATTGCAAGTAATATGAAATGAAGAAATGATATAGTTAAATCCCATAAATTATTTTTCACCCCCGGTGCCTATTATCTCAAGGACGGCCAGCTCGGAATTGTGTGCTTATAGCTTATAGGGATGTAGATATAACTTACTTGAATGCGTAAGTAGTTATCCTGTGATTGCAAAACCTGGAAAAGAATAGTATTGTGAATGTCAACCATGTCAGTTCCTGCTTCAAAGAGACAATCAATTATAGGAGTGGCTCCATTGTTAAGAATCCAAGTAAGAGGTCCCCATTTAGCTGTCATATTTGCATTATATCTTTGTTGATTCTTTGCTGATCCAGTTCCTATTGATATTACAAACAATCTTCTGTCATGCATGTGGTCAAGACCAGGATTATCTCTTGACAATTGCTTGCTCACTTCAATCATGGCTACCAATGTCTGTCCAAATATTAAAAAATTATTCTTCGACTTATATTTATTTACCTATTTATAAGTTAGTGTATTAATTAACTTATTGGCTTTATTAATATTGATCGACTTACCGGATTATTATTCACAATTCCTCCATCAATAAGGTTAAATTCTCTGATAGGATTTCCATCTCCAATATCATTTTCAAAATAATAGGAAGGAAGATATGTTGGGGCAGCTGATCCACCAATGCATATATCTGACAGATTTGCATTTATTGAAGGTTGACTTGGGATCTGTAAAACCCATCATTTGATATACAAAACTGTAATCAAATCATGTCGAACTAAATGTTTTTTAATGACACATAATCATGAAACAACTAATTACATTGGTGAAAACTGAAAATCAACTTTGGAATTCTTGCTTTCTTGCTCGCTCTCGTTTCTATTATTAATATTATTAGTATTAATGCTTTTATATTTTAATAATTGTTTTACTTTTTTGGATCGATATGCGTTGTTTTTTTCTCTCACGTGGCAGGAACATATCTTTATCTTTTTAGAGTTAGGAGACTCCTTTTGGTCGCACTCTTTTTTATGGGTATGGAGTAGTCACCTTTCTTTCCTACGAGTGGGTATGGAGTAGTCGCCTTTATATTATCCATAGTTTTCTACGAGTGGGACACACTGGGTAGGATGATGACAATGATGATGATGTATACATGCATTATGACAAAAGATGTACATTGTATTTTATTGGGGGTGCATATTTTGTGAAACAAAACATTCATATATATTATTAAAAAAATAACATTCGAATACATGTACACCTTTGAAACATGTATGTACACCTTTTAGGAAATGTCTAATTATTTACAAAATTGCCTCTAGAATATGTACACTATTTGACCTTCATGTACCCTTTTCTAAATTTTCACCAATTTAATTAGTTTTCACATGATCTAATATATATATATATATATATATATATATATATATATATATATATATATATATATATATATATATATATATATATATATATATATGTGTGTATAAAATATGATAATTACCTTAAATGAAGAAAATATAACTGGTTGGAGTAACTGAACATCAAAAGTTGGAATAACAAGATTTGTTAGAGTTTGATGGAGCCTTGTGTTGGTTAAGTTTTGCCTTATCAAATTGTGTAGATAAATTCCATCATATTTAGGTCCCATCAAGGTTTTCACAAAGTTTGTAAATCGTCCTATTATACCACTGCATGTGAACCAAACCCAATTAGGCATCAATATATAAAAAAGGAGGAAGATAGGATACAAAAGAAGGAGTTGTATGAAGAAGCAAAACGGGAGGCAAAGAAAGCAGTCGCTGAGGCAAAGAGTCGTGCGTATGAAGAAATGTATCAAAAGCTTGATACCAAAGAGGGAGAAAATTATATTTTCAAGATGGTCAAAGCCAGATCTAGGCAGAGGGAAGAGCTAAGGGCAGTGAAATACATTAAGGATGAGAGCGGACGGATACTCATTAGACAAGAGGACATCAAATTAAGATGGCATCGATATTTTTCCCAACTACTCAATGAGACTAGGGGTCTAGCAAAGGAGAGTGGACAAACTTCGAGCTTACATAGAACACAGGTTTATGGGTCGATTAATGATATAACCATGGCGGAAGTAAGTGAAGCTCTCAAAAAGATGGGAAGTTTTAAGGCAGTTGGACCGAATAGCATTCCGATTGAGGTGTGGAGGGGTTTAGGAGAAGAGGGAATTCATTGGCTTACTAATCTCTTGAATGCCATTTTGAGATCTAGTAAGATTCCGGAAGAATAGAGGGCTAGCACGATTATACCTCTATTTAAGAACAAGGACGATGCACATGAATGCGGGAACTATAGGGGAATCAAACTCTTAAATCACATTATCTAGTATTAATATTAAATTTTAATCAAATTAGTTACGGATAAGTAACTAAGTTATTGTTTAACATATTAAATGTTGTGGTCTATAATTTGTTGGATATTTAGAGCATGTAGGACATTATCCAAGGCTTAGAACATGTATTACATAAACTAAGCAAGTACGTAACAACGAAACCAAAACGAGGCATCACGAGCAAGTGCTCGTTCGAGCATATGGGTTGCTCGTTCGATCGTTGGGCTGCTCGTTCGAGCACTTAGAGATTTTCGAGTCAGAAAGTTTCTGAAAGTTGTTTTATGAAACAAAGTGTTTGTTCGTGAAACTAAGCTTTGTTTCATGAACTGATGTGTTGTTATGAATGAATGTGTTGCATCATCAATTGATGTATGGTTTGGATGAACCCATGTGACATTCCAACTCTATAAATAAGAGTGAGTACATGGATATGAAATCACTTGTTGAATCAAAATTCTGTCATCTTTTTCTTATTCTCTTGAAACGTAAAGGAGAGTGATCAACTCCTTTATAGTTTTTCTGATTTCGATCTCTACAAAAACACAAAGTCGTCTAGTTCAATCGATATGTACTAATCGGTTGATGTGATTGATTGTATCTCTTTGTGAATTTCCGGTCTCATAACCCAAGTACCTTTGTGGGGGAAATATCACAAAAGGAAAGTATCGATGTCGCCTTCAATCTATATCAAGATTTCCGAGCGATGTTCATCGTCGCAAACTAATCTTCATTACGGTGTTCATTTCATGGTTATTCAAAGCAATGAGTCCATTGCCATTTACAAAGGTTCGCATTATTATTTCTAACATAATTATTTATTGAGATGGTTTGTTGTTTGTTCCTGTCAACTCCAAGTTTCCCCAAATTCATAATAAAGTTATTAAGATGATGAGTTATTTATAAGTCATCCCTTAAATTATAAAAACTTAATAGAAGAAATAAACAATTGTAGGTAAATGTATTAAAAAAAAGAAAAAAGAAAAAGTAATACTTGGGTTGAGGAAATATTTGAGGTAAATGTTGACGATAGAAAGGAATAATATCTTGGGCCCTATAAAGAGGGCGATTGTTGGGATTAGGTGCAGTTAACATGGCAGCTATCAAACCTCCGGTGCTTGTTCCTGCTATTACATCAAAGTAATCTGCGATCCTTGCATTCGGACCATCTAATTCCTACAATCGTCATTAATTAGCATACAAAAAAATCAGCATTAATTAAGTATCAGAGGGGAATCCAACTGGATCTCGCGCCGCACGTGAGGGCACTGAAATTTTGTAAAAAAAATTGTAGTTTATAAAATTCGAACCTGTGACCTTTAATATTGAAGTCTTTATGTGGCACTCACGATCATTTGAGCTAGACACGTTATATGTAACTTTTGCGTCTTAGTATTCTTATTTCTTATACTTTAGAAAATTAATGTCACGATATGAAAACTCGTCGAAATGGATTACTAAATATTATTATTAGGGTTGAATTCAAAACATTAATTTCTACCATATATATCTATGATATTTTAAAAAGTTTTAATTGAATTTTTTTTGTTGTGACTGTGCTCTTAATTACGAAGTTTAAGTCCTGGATCCGCCACCATACTATCATCTACCTCTAGTATATGAATTTTGAGAATTTTATAGATTACACAATATGATTACAATATGGGTAATAACATTTCTAAAAGTCTTTTTGAAAGAAACTTTTTTAAAAGTTAAAAATTGATTAGCAACCCTTTTTCGGTTCCATTATTTAAGCTATATTTTGTTTACCATAAATAATATATAATCAGTAGAAAATTCTATTTAGTATAAATTAATTTTAAATAGAAAAAATCAATCACTTAATATCTATAATAACCAATGTCAATCAGTAAAAATCTATTTTAATCATTACAACTGAATTATAATTTAAATTAAAAATCGTTACAATTATTAAAAATTAGTAACAATGACTAATAATTAGTTACAATCATTAGTCATTAAAAATAGTTTAATTAAAATATATATACATATTTATAATACTTTTGTATATCAAAATTTTATAAAAAGCTAATAATTTAAAACTTAAAATGAGCAAAATAAAGCATGATTTAACTAACCTATTCCCTTCGTTTCTTAAGAAGTTCTTATTTGCTATTTTAGGATATTTTATTTATTGTTCTAATAAGGAATTTTTTTATATATATCATAAATTTTGGACAAAAATAATTTATGCATCCTTATTTTCATATTTTAATAATGCTTATGGTCGCTTTTTATCTTCCACTAACTTCATTTTAAAATTTTTAATTCTTTATGATCTCCACATGTTTTCCACCAACTTTATAAAAACATTTTTATTAGTTGTGGTCCCCATATATTTTTTTCAATGAAATCCCATTTTTCCTCTATCAAACTTATTATTCAATGAAATAAAATTTTCACTATCTTAAAAATTTTAGTTTTCTTAATTGTTGTAAACATCCCATAAGAGTATATTTCAACATATGCTCCCTCATCTCATATAAAGTGTGAAATTTATAATGTAAAGAAAGAAAAATAAGATAATACTCACTCCGTTCCGTGATGAAATTACCACAAGGTATATTCATGGAAAGTAAGAAACATAGAATATTTTAGATACTGAATGTACTAGTTTATTGAAAAATAAATTAAATGGACGAAAAGTTACGTGGGATCATAACTATTATAAAAATATTAAAAGAAAATGCTTAATTGCAAAAAAATATGGAGACCACAACTAATTAAAAATGATTTTCATAAAGTTAGTGAAAAAACATGCGAGAAATAAGGAATATAAAATGTTAGAATGGAGATAGAGAGAGATATGTGGAGACCATAAGTATTATTAAAATATTAAAATAAAGAGGACACAATGTTATTTTTTTCAAAAATTTATGATATATATAGAAAGATGGAAAAATTACTAGAACAATATAATTATTTGTTAATTTCCTTGCAATATAACAACTATTGAATAACTAAGAATAATACCAATTTAGGGGATATTTTTCTAAAACAATACCAACTTAATTAGTTTTTATGCTCATTTAATATAGTAGTGATTTTCTAGAAAAACATCTTTTTAAGTTGGTATTGTTCATGATTAATTAATAGTTGGTATTATTATAGAAAAATTAAAGATATTAAAAATTAAAATTGCGCATTAAATAGCGTGAAAAATTAGAAGTGGAAAAACTATTAATAAAAAGGAAATATGTATCAACATCATGCATGCAGGGGCGGGGATAAATTAACAGAAAAAATACATACTTGAAGTTGTTGTTCAAGAAAAGCAAGAATAACAGCAGAAATAAGCCCTCGAACTCCACCTCCATCTATGCTAAGAATGGTGATTAAGTTCTTGTTGTTGTTTTTACTGAAATTCGTAACAGATTGAGGTATTATTTGTTCCTGACCCCCCATTATTCACACCAATTTTCTCTCTAACTTTCTTTCAATAACAATTTCCAAAAATGAATTAACAAAGCACCTATATATAATGGACAACAACAACAACCATAAACGAAAAGTCTTTTTTAACAAGTTAGTAGTTATTGAATAAAATTGAGAATTGACGACTTAGTGTAGGTATTCTCATGTAATATTAAATACCAATTGAATAATAAATCTTGTTCATCAATAATTATAATATACTATAGGATTATACGCGTTCTATGCGTACGGTTCATACTTTTGTTTATTAGAGATTATAAGAGTTCATAATATGCTGGACCTTTGACCAAAATTTATCAAAGTCATCATAAAAAAACATTTTACTACTACTCGAATATGCTTGATAGTTATCAATTAAGCATTAGCAAATTTGTACTAAATGTAATCATAGTCATAATATATAATAAAACTTAAACTGATAATAAAGTTATCATATTGATACACTTAAATAGATATTATGATTAAATACCCCCTCATAACTAGATGCTAAAATTAAATTTTAGAAAGAAATACTAAAATTAGTAAACTCAAATGTACGTTATTAATAATCATTGAAAGTAATAGTAGTTGAAAAATCTTCAATAATATCATTTAGTGTTGTTATATACTTACATTTGTATTTTATTTTTGTGTAATACATACTAAAAAGGTATCTTTTATGACTCTTTTGTTGTGAATCTATAATAGTACATTGCATAGAGGTTAAAATAATTATTTAACATTTATAAGTCTTACATTATTTATGGATTAGATTATATATTATTAATATTAATAATTCATATTAACATTAATTAATGTGCAATTGTAGAATGTATTTCACCATTAGTTATTTAATTACAATTACAATTACAATTACAATCATTTTAAATAAAACTCTTTATTAATATTTCAGATTGCGTAATGGAAAATGAAGAGATTGACCTAAAAGTCGCATTGTAAATTGACAAAACAATTGATTTATGGAGTGAAGAATTGACAAATGGCAAAATAATTGCAATTGATCATGAAGGAATGACATTTGACACAATTGATTCATAAAGTAACAATTGGCACACATGTTTTTGAATTCTGATAATGAGATTCTTGCCGCCTGCTCAACTGATGAGTGGCATGTGTGACGACTCAGTGACTCGTTATAACAAAAGCCCAAAAAATAAAATATCTGATTCAATTAAATATTGAAAATATAATATTTATATCACATGTAAATTCTCATACTCCCTCCAATTCATTTTAAATGTCCACTTTGGGTTTGGCACGCAAATTAACAAAAATGTTAGTTGGGTATTTTAAATGATTATAATAATTGAAAAGGTAGTATGTGGAGTATTTAATTGATTATAATAATTGAAAAGGTAGTAGGTGGGGTATTTTAAATAATATAAGTTGGAGTAGTTGGAGGTATTTAGGTAAAAAATCTTTACCAAAAATAGAAAGTGAACAATTAGAGAGACTTTACTAAATAAGAAAAATGGACATTTAAAATAAATTAAAGGGAGTATAATTTATATCAATACCCTATCGTAATTAAAAAAAATTACTCTATCGTAATTAATGATGATTTATTAGTTTGATAATCACTGTTAGTTAATGATTCATGGTTTCTTGTTAGTAGGTAATATTTTTTCCATATAAAATATTTTCCCATAAGGAGTAAAAATATTTGATTAATGTTTTTGACACATATTGAGAAGATAAAATTTATATCAATGTGAAATCTCGCTATATTCGTCATAATGTATACTTTTTATTATGTATTGTTTATAATTTTTTATTATGTGTATTTAGAACGAGATAGCGTTAAAAATTTGCTTTAAAAACTGTACAAAAATAGATGAGAAGAATAAAAAAGAACGCATGAGGTATTCGATTTAGGTCAGGAGTGCGCTAGGAAAGTAAATCACATGTAGGTGGCAAGTAATTATAGGTCTATGCCTTTAATGATTTTACTTTCCTTTTCTTTCTTGATTATTTTATTAATTTATTTTTTGTTTTTTTAAGCAATTTACAAATCACCGTAATTAACTTATATTTTCTTTATTGATAACTAAGTAGTGCTATTATATTGTATTAAAAAAATAGTGCGATTAATTTTTTTTGTGTGGGTCAATCCAGTTATTTGTTTGGACTACGATATAGACCCAGACCCATATTGTCTCCTATATTTTGACTCAGAACCACCCCAATATATATAAAATATATCCATATGCGGGTTTTGATAAATTCTTCGATTCACAATATATTATATTTCGAAATGATCTAACCATTTAGCATTTTTAACATCTCATAACTGAAGTTATTTGTGTTTTAAGTGTGAATTGGATATACGATAAAATCAAATGGAAAAAATAAAAGAAAACAAACAATATATAATTATAATGATATATGTATTACATGAGAAGAAATGAAGTGACTACTAGTATACGATTAAATAGACAGACTTGCATTGACCTTAACATAAAGAGAATGAGCCGAGTCCCCATAGACTTCTCCAAGAGTAACCTGAAACTAGAAAGAAATACACATAGAGAATGCCAATGTTGATGAGGGTACAATAGATACATGAATGACGGATTATATTACTTTTATTTATTCATTTAGAAACCAAATGGTTTTAACGTCAAAAAGATAAAAAAAATTAAAAAAATACTAACGGCCCGTTTGATAGGTGGTAATAAGTGGTAATAATGGGAATGAAAAACTAGTGTAATTTTAGTGGAAAAATCTCTTGGTTACCTTGATGACCATGGTTGTTCAACTCCAATCATCTTATTTTCTTCATGAAATTAATTCCAATGCATTACCTTTGGGAGAGATGGTATTAGGTGGTAATGAAAATTTGTAAACAAAAAAACTTTTTTGTGATTAAAATTTCATTACCATGGGAATGATATGGAATTTTTGATGAAATTTTAAACTATAAATCATTCCCATTACCACTATTTAGTACCACTAAACAAACTGACCGTAAACGGTTTTGGAAGGATAGTGATTGAAAAAAATAAACAAGATAATTTATTTTCATTTTAGACCAAACCAATAATTTAAATATTGAAATTATCAATTGAAAAAAAGATAATTAAGTGAAAACATTTGAAATGAAAATATATATTCTTTCTACGTAGTGCTTTCTCTACACTTTCATTTCATTCCTAAAATGTTTTTGATAAGTGCAATTATTTGCACTAATCGTTTGTATCTTTATGCTCTTTTGCGGTGTTTTGAAGGAGATTCGGGGTCATTTCGTTCGGTTTTACTCTATTTCGGTGTTTCATGGTCAAAGTATGGGAAGATGGGTGAATTATGCGCTTTTGAGTCATTTTTGTGTGTTTTTGGTGCTAACCATGTTTACCGGGCTCAAATAACGTATCAAGCTATCAATTTTATCAAGGCATGAGGAGTAAAAGAGCAAAAGAGTAGAAAGTGTTGTTATTTTGAGGTGAAATTTGATACATGTCTACTCTTTTGGCCATAACTTTTGATAGGAATATGGTATTAATGCAAGGTTTGCGGCATTGAAAACTAGACTTCAAGGGCTTTCCAACGGTATATTATATGTCCGATTCCGATAACCGAGCAAGAAATGGCGACCGTTTGAAGTCAGCAGAATCTGTCTGCCAGCAAACGCCGACTCGGCTGTGGGCTGACAAAATCCTCATTTTTCCAGAAGCTTAGGACGACTTGGCTGTGGTAGGCACTTTTGGACAGCCGACTCGGCGAAACATTAATTCACCTTTTTGGCGTGTTTTTCCTCCGGGCTTTCTTTGGGCCTAGGTTAATTAACCTCATTAGTATAAATAGAACCATTAATCCTGATTAGGGTTCTCTTCTTCCTCCCTTGAACTTTTACTTAGTTTTTGCTTAATCTTCCATTAATCTAGCTTTTAATTTCATTTAGTTTTCAATTTACTTTTGAAGAACATCAATTTAACCTTTAGTATTCAATCTTCCTTCAAGTTTGTAAGTTTGTCTTCTTATTTAGCTCTTGAATTATTGTATTAGTTTAAGTTTTATTAGTTGAACCTTAATTTCTAGTTTAAATCAACCTTTAATAATAATTTCTTTTTCTCCATTATTGCTTAGTATTCATTGTTATTGCTATTAAGTAGTTCATTATTGCTCATTCCATTTCTTCATCTTATTCATTGTCATTTATGTTTAGAATTAAATTTGAATTGATAATTATTGCATTTACCATGTCTAGTGAGTAGATCCATTTTCTAGGGTTAGGGTTTGAACCTATTAGTTAAGTATGAATTGATTCTTGGATGTGTCTATGAAACTATGGATTAATTTGATTAAATTGTGCTAATTAACCCTAAATTAAATATGCTTTGTCGAACCATTCAATAGAACTAGCGTGTGAGATTGGGATCGCCTTTGCTTTAGGGTAAACTTTAGTTAAATTCTTATTAATTCGTTCAATAGTTAACGCGTGAGAATTGAATTAATAGGGTCTAAATCTAATAGTTAATCAACAGAGCGAGAGTTTGAGATTAACAAGATCAAGTTTAATCACACAATTAATCCTACACTTCATAGACACTAATGAGAATTGGAGCATGCAAGACTTTAGGGGATGCCCGACACCCTAGATCTCATTATCATATAGTTAAACCACATTTTAATTATCGCACTTGTAGTTGTTAGTCCAAACCAATCAATCATTTTTATTCCCTTAGCAATCTAATCAACTCAACTCGTAAAGTCCATTGTCCCAAGCTTCCTTGTGTTCGACCCGCGACTACACGTACACCGTGCGCTTGCGGTTAAATAAAATTTGCACATCAGTTTTTCAAACTCATATCAGAAGAAATTATTTATGATCATTATAAATAGTTAAATACATTTTTTTAAATAGTTAATGATCTAAAGAGAATTGTAATGAGATCCGACATGATAAAAGTTTATTTTTTATAATCTATTTATACATTTAAATAGAATAGTCTTTTGTCCAATAAAATTTATCTCACTTTACTTTTTTAGTCTGTCTCACCAGATTTGTGTTATTTCTATTTCTAACCATGACTCATATTTCTTTAATTCTCATTCAAATTTTACATGACTCGTCTTATCATCTATATATTTCTCCCACTTTATTATAAAATAACACTATACATATTTTTCTTAATTTTCCATTGCAATTGGGGCAACTTTCCTTAAACATAAACAATATCTAATCATATTATGTATATTTTTTTATACATAGGTGATAAGGATATAAAAGTAGTTATCTTTTATACATGTATTGGAATCCTTAACATTGAATGACTTATGAATTAGCTAAGAATGATAATTTAGTATTGGTGCTATATTAAAGTCAATGTACAACAAGTGTTTTAAGAGTCTTGTTTAATGATGAACGAGAAAGGGTCCAAGTCATGAAGGGATGCCAAGGATGAAGTTTTCAACATTAGAAAGAATCTTTTAAGACTTGGATAGAAAAGTACAATTGTTCTACTTGTATGTAGTTGTACATAGCACACTTTGTCTTATCATTGGTCTCTCAACTTTAGATGACATTATTTATATGTTAGTCAATTACTAGTGTATTATAGGATAAACTCGCGTTGTAAGGTCTAACTTGGATTTTGGATTTTATATTGAAAACTTATGGAGAAATTGTAATACTCAAAAATCATTATTTATTGGAAATTATATAATAATGATAGAGGCTGAAAAATATCAAATAGTCATCTTTGTTTTTGTATGGAAGAGTAGACTTTGTAATTCAATTAATGAAGTTTGTAGAATTCAGATCTATGCAACATTATTCTATGAGCGATTTTTAGATGGAAAAAAACAATTATTACCAGTTAGAGTACCTATTTCAATATGAAAATTGATTCTATTGAAAAGGAAATTTAAAAGATAAAACATTTGAGTATTTTTAATGACGAAAGGCGGTTAAAAAACACGCAAAGGCAAAAACAAAAAAACAAAAAAACAATGTCTAGCGCATTTTCATGAAAAATCACTCCGATGCTTAAATTAATCCGATAACGATGATGGAAAATAATAGGATAATTATTTTGTAAGGAAGAATTGTGTAACCCCTTTACCTGTTTATGACAGTGGGTATTTATACTCCTGCCCTATAGGTATACTAAGATGTAAACTAAGTTATATTTTTATAGGAAGTAGCTTTTAGTGGCTAGTTACTAATAGGTGGGTAGGTCGGGTTTGTGATAGTTGGGAAGTTTTGTTGGATCATAGTTTATGGAATGGTGGGAAGTTAATTGGATCATGGGCAATTAGTCTAGTGCTTAAACGATATTAAAATATAACATGTTTAATTCTCTAACATTAGCCTTACGCATTCAAAGTGTACGACAATGAAGCTAAGTTTGCGAGTAAACACATCGATCGATCTATATGCGGAATGAAGATGCTTGATACTCCCTCCTATTCTCCATAAGTGTTCCATTTGACTTGTCAATATTTTTTAGGTGGTCAAACAGGACCACATGTGTAAGAGAAAAATGTAGAGTTTTTGAATTTTTATAAGTGTAAAGTGGGGTTAGTAGGTGTAAAGGTGTAAATAATTAAATTTAATAGGGATAAATTGATAAAGTTAACATACCTAAAATAGAAATGAGACATTTAGCGTGACTTGACCCAATAAGAAAAATGAGATACTTAAAGGTGAATAGGAGGGAGTATTATATGACTCGGAGATATTGTCTAAAAAATAATATCTCGGATAATATGTCACTGATAAAAGTCTTAACATGTTAAGAAATCTGACTTCTAATTATTTTTAACAAAACCAAGTTTTTAGGGAGTCCGACTCTTCAATGAATCAGATAGAATCACTACTTTTGGATTTTTAACCCCAAGTCATCACTTTTCCCTAATAAGAGGGTCCAATTCTTTAATGACTCAAACATAAATCCATACTTAGAACGTGTGAGTATGTCATCACATAAGTCTTGTCTGATTGTACACATGTGAATGATTACCCCCCTTTTATTGTGGACTGACCGAAGCTGATCTACTGTTATGAATATGGTGACTTGTGTGTATATTTGATGTGTGCATCATGGGTGACTTATGGGATGGAATCCTATAGAAGTAATGAATGGGTTTTAAGTTGATAACTTAATATATGTGAATGTGAAGATTAAGTACTAAGATTAATTAGTGAATTGATTAGTGTTTTTTTATGATGAGTTATGAAGAATTGTAAAAGATGCTCTACAATGCAAAGTCGAGCAGAATCTGTCCAGGAGGGACTTGATGTTCGCTCGACTGTTTTGTTTGGTCGAGCAACAAGTCAAAATATATCCAATAGCTTTTGTTTCTCCGCTCGACCCATCTATCTCGCTCGACTGGTCGAGCGGATCTTCTGACAGCATGAGATGCTGTTTTTTGACTCTTCAAGTGCAAGGGGTTACAACTCATTGAATCCCAACTGATTAATTCTCTTAATGCTATTTATTATGCAATTTACAAGCAATATTAAATCATGTGTAACTACTAGTGTATCTAGCATAATAAATAGTGAGCAAGAGTAGTGATTATCGAAACACATCAAACACAAACCCCTTAGCCTAATCACATACGCTTTTGTTTATGTCTTACTCAATTGTAATACTTTAATGTAAGAGTGTTTTCTCATTGAAATAATACAAACAAGCAACTACACACCACGGAGGACGTAGCCATCATTGGGTGAATGATAAGTCCAATTATTTGCACTAATCGCTTACATTTTCTATGCTCCATTGCGGTGTTTAAATGCGGTTTAAGGTCATTTTATGTGGTTTCACTCCATTTTGGTATTCCATGTCCAATTTGTAGCCAAATTGGTGAATTATGGTATTTTGAGTTGTTTTTGTTGGTTTTCGGTGCTAATCTTGTTTACATTGCTCAAAGAACGTATTAAGCTATCAATATTGTCAAGCCATGAAGAGTTAAAGAGCAAAAGAGTTGAAAAGTGTTGTTAATGCAAAAGTTTTGAGGTGAAATTTGATACACGTCTACTCTTTTGGCCATAACATTTGATAGAAATATCTTATTAATGCAAGGTTTGTGGTATTGGAAACTAGACTTCAAGGGCTTTCCAACGGTATATTATATGTCTGATTCCGATAACCGAGCAAGAAATGGCGACCGTTTGAAGTCAGCAGAATCTGTCTGCCAACAAACGCCGACTCGGCTGTAGGAACTTTTGTCAGGAACGCCGACTCGGCGGTTTAAGCTGCCCAAATTCCACATTTTCTAGAAGCAATCAACGACTCGGCGGTGAAGGCCCCTTTGGGACAGCCGACTCGGCGGTTCCCCCCGGCTCAGCTACACGCGTTTTTCTACCCGGTTTTCCTCAAGGGTTTTATATTAAATCTCTTCATTAGTATAAATACTCCCTAAAATTCTGATTAGGGTTTCTCTTCTTCCTTCTTGATACTTTTACTTAGTTTTTCTTAGTCTTCCATTAATCTAGTCTTTAATTATCATTTAGCTTTATTTTAGTTGCAAGAACTCTAATCTAGCCTTTGAGATTTAATCTCCTTTCAAGTTTGTAAGTTTATTTTCTTCCTTTGCTTTTGAATTATTGTAGTAGTTTAAGCTTTCTCTAGTAACCTTAATCTTTTAGTATTAATCATCCTTTAATAATAAGTTTATCTTTCTCTATTATTTCTTTAGTATTTATTGTTGTTGCTATTAAGTATTTCATCATTGCTCATCCTAGTTTATCTCTTAATTCATTGTCATTCATGTTTAGCATTAATTTTGTGATAGTATTCATTGCATTCACCATGTCTAGTGAGTAGATCCATTTTCTAGGGTTAGGGTTTGAACCTATTAGTTGAGCATGAATTGATTCTTGGATGTGTCTATGAAGCTATGGATTAAAGTGATTAAATTGTGCTAATCAACCCTAAACTAAATATGCTTTGTCGGACCATTCAATAGAACTAGCGTGTGAGATTGGGATCGACTTTGCTTTAAGGCAAACTTTAGTTAAATTCTTATTAATTCCTAAAAATTAACGTGTGAGAATTGAATTAATAGGGTCTAAATCTAATAGTTAATCAACAGAGCGGGAGTTTGAGACTAACAAGATCAAATTTAATCACACAATTAATCCTATACTTCACAGACACTAATGAGGATTGGATCATGCAAGACTTTAGGGGATTCCCGACACCCTAGATTTCATCATCATATAGTTTAAACCACATTTTAATTATCGCATTCGTAGTTGTTAGTTCAAACCAATCAATCTTTTTATCCCCTTAAGCGCGCAATCTAATCAACTTAATCGTAAAGTTCATTGTCCCAAGCTTCCTTGTGTTCGACCCGCGACTACACGTACACCGTGCGCTTGCGGTTAAAATAAAATTTGCACATCAGTGAACCTCCTTAAATCATTGTGTCACTTTTGCAATTTCGTTTTTCGTTTCAATTGTTTGTTAGTTGATTGCATTTGCTATCATTCATTAAAGTTCTTAACATCATATTAATCCTAGTAAGTATTTCAATTGGTATAAGAGCCAAGTTGATCTTACGGTGTAAACAAAGTCATTGTTGGTGAAGCATGTCGTCAATGAAACTAGACTTAGAGAAGTTTGATCGAAGTGTTAATTTTGGCTTATGGCAAGTCAAAATGAAAGTCGTTTTGATTCAAAATGGAGTGCAAAAAGCCATTGATGGTGTAGAAAAGAAGCCAGAAGGTATAACCGCGGTAAGATGGGAATAAATTGATTCAAAAGCGCTTTCGGAAATCCAATTATGCCTTTTCAATGAAGTGCTAGAGAGGTTGTTAAGGAAACTACAACCAAGGGGGTACGGGAAAAATTAGAATCACTCTATATGGCCAAGAGTGTTACCAATAGGCTACTTTTGATGAGTAGACTTTAAGATCTACGCTTGGAGGAAGGTAAACCAATGAAACCTCACTTAGATGAGTTTTATTCCATAGTCATGGATTTAATGAAGTCTTTGACATTAACCTCTTATGTTCTCTACCTCCTTCTTACATAAACTTTAGAGAAACTCTACTCTATGGTAGAGAAAACATGAGTAGTGACGATGTAATAGCCCTATTTTAAAACCTCTTTTAATCTTAACTTAAATAGTCTTGAGTCGTGATTTGTGCTAGTAGCTTATCGAATTATTTATCCTTAAGTGCCAACAATAATGAGAGTTTAATTCATAAATGTTTTAAGTTTGAATAAACTAAGTTTTCTTTTGTTCAATGTTATTATTATACTAAAGTAAAGATTTTCAATGTACTTAGTTTTATTTAAGTTTATTTGATTTACTAAAATAACATTAAATTCCTTCTAAACTTGGTTGATTTGATAAACATACTAATTTGATTTCTTATGATAACATTTTATAGCATTTGTAAATAATTTCCTAAACCATGTTAACAAAAGCTTATTTTAAGTGATTTAATAAAAGTAGTTATATTTGAATATGAAGAAAATATATTTATCTAATTACAATATATTATGAAAAAGGGGTTTTTGTAATGATATTATAGTTATTTGGTATTTAAAAATAAATTTTGGTTATGGATTTATATTGTTTTCAAACAAATGCATACTATTTCCTAAAAACAAGTATTTCAGAAATTTATCAAAACTTTTATCTTACTTGTAAAATCATTTAAAAATAGTAAATGAGTTCATTTTGACCCCATCGTTTAAAATATCCTCCACATGCATGTTATTGAAGATACCAAACCATTAGATTGAGGTATCTTGTGGTATAATTAAAGAAAAGAGTGTAGATTTGTACAAAGGTCAGGTTTAGAGACAGATTTGCAGGGTATGAAAGATACCCTAATTTACCTAGGCTATACCCTATATAATTGAGTGCTACCACTTGGAACTTTTTCCAAACAATCTAAGCTTTCTATAGATACCTTACACGCCCTTATATCCCTCTAGAAATGAGAGATTCATCCCCATCTTTCTACCTCTTCATCACAACAGTTTCTGGCAGCTTAATATGCCTTCGACAAATCATCCTTTTTATCCCAAGGTCTCTTAATAAGTGTCTCATATTTTTATATCATAATATTGTAGACATCCTAAGCTTTTCATTGGTACCTCACACGCAAATATACAAGCTATATAAGCCCCTCATCTTTAAGCAACTATTCACAAGTTGTTCTTTTTTGGTCAGCTTTATACATGAATACCATTTGAAGTGTTTACCCATATTTCTCTTCATGCATGTTTAAATAAACCTTATGGTGGTGTTGTACATAAAATTTCTCACATTTTAGATCCAAGAATTGCATCAATTGGAGCATGAAAGGTTGTGTTTTGCCCTCAAACATTTTGGATAACTAAGAATAAGCAAATTTTAAACACATTCTGTTTTGTGGATTTTCAACCATCTTCTTCTCCTTTTATAACTATAATTTGTTCTTAAGAAATATGGGTCTTGGAGTTGTGAGCAGTTAGACACTTGAATCATTGGATTTGGAATTCGGAGCTAAAAGGTATGAGCATTTTAGTAAGACATGCCGTAAAGGGACTTATGATTGTGAGGGATTTGGACTCGAAGTTGAATGTGGAATTTATAATTGGATTGATGAAGATAGAAAATATTATCATTTATACTAAGCCAAAATCATCAACTGTTGTAAGGTTTTAGTATTATTATTTTGGGAGCTTGGATTATTATTTTTGAAACCTTGAAGATTATTCTTGGAGGTTATTTTCTCTTATTTTGGAGTTCTTATTTCTTATTATCTCTTGCAACCTTGGTGGCTCATGGTACACACTTCTTAACGTTTTTACTATGTGACATTTATATTATATTTACTTGAGTATGTGAAACATATGACAATATGTTAGATTGATTTAATTATATCTTGCATGCATGTTGACTTAAAGTAAGAATGACACATTTTTGTATCAAAAGTAAAAATAAGGTATTTATTATATGTTTAAATATATGCATGTTATAAATTGAAAAATTATTATATTTCATATATATTAATGTTAGAAATTCTATTCATATGTTTACATTAAAAATTTTCAAGTATTGTGATTATTACCCGAAATCGATATTAGATTAAAGTCACAAAAGAAAAATATATAAATCTGAAAATTTTTCATTCATATGATATTATTGATGGATATATGTTTTATTATGTGTATTTTTCACTTAAGTGTTCATGCCTGATAATTTTATAAATTTTTATTATGTTAACATGCATAGAAATCGTGTTTTGAGGTGTTTTTGTGAAGTTATTGTTGTGAATGAATTTTGTGTAAGCTTAGTAACTTTATGAATATATTTTATATGAACTCCAAAGTAGAAAAATTTAAAAAAAAATCAGTTAGGTTTAATTCCTTGAAGTTATTTCATTAAAATGGTTATTTATTGTATTTTAAGTAATAAAATATGTTCTAATATATATTAGTGGGTTTTTTATGATATTAATGGATAAAACAATTTATAAAGTCATATTATTATGTTTCCTACAAGTTTGGACCAGAATATAATCTTTTGGTATTTATCTATGAATTTTTATTAAGTGTTTTACTACTTACTGATAAAACGTAGAATGCTAAAATATGAAATAATTACTAAATGAAGTTATTTAGAGCTATAATTTTTATGAGACTCTTGTATGGGCAATAGCTTTGAAATATGATTATTAGATAATTTTATATGATCATCTATGGCCCCTTGTGAATTTTAAATAAAACGGTAAATTACAAAGTTATAAAATATAAAATATATACTAAAGGAACTATTTTGGACTTGAAATTTTTATGAGACACTCCCATATACATTAGGATCATATAAAGACCCTTGGACAAAGTTTTCGTGGACATTTGAGGACATAAATAATTTTATGTCGGTTTATCGGTAAATTGGTCAAACAATTTAGTTACGATTTATAGGCTTGTTTTTCTTGAACATTCTGGTCTAACACTCATTTCATATAACTTTCGGACCTCTAATTTATTTTTAGAATATTTATTTTTGGTTATTATGAATTTTAATTAATTTACATGTTTAATCGAAGGAAATTCTGTAATAAATATTATGAAATATTTTCCTTTAGTTTTATAAGTTTGTATAGTCTTGTAGAGAACTTATATAGCCTCTAGAACCTTTTATAATTGGTGAATTTTTATTTATTGATAATTTCTTAATTATTGAGTTGTCAAATATGTTGACTTTTCCTTAAGTGAATGTTTTGAGGTTTGACTAGACTAGAGTTGACTTATAATAATGTGAAATAAATAATATGGAGTCTTGTTTGAACTTATGTGTAGTTGGATGAATGACTCTGATAGTAAGGAAATCTCGAACCACGGACCGACGTGTAATCCGGAGCCCGTGTTTCCCGGCACGTAGAAATGCGGGGTAAGATAGGGGGATCGAGAGAGTCCCATCCTATAGAAGCTCGAGCATAAATATTGGTGGAGCGACGGCTCCCATCACAGTTAGAGTTTGGAATATGTTCCTCCTCTAGCCAGACCCTTACATATATATTAGAAAGTCATTATTATGTGTGTTGTGCGAATGTGATTTTGGGATCTAATTAAGTAGATCCATCGGATGAAGCTTATAGTCACCAAGTGTAGGTGACTGTAGCAAAGATATTTATCTACATTCATGTGATGAATGTGAAAACTTGTTGAAAGTATTCGAGAACTGAAAATGAAAAACGAGAATCGAGGAACTTAAAATCAAGTTCTGAAATGCACTTTGCATATCTTGTGAATATATTATGATTGTCATAGTATTGCATTGTTGAGGAGTTTGTACTTGGCGTTAGGCGCTGATTCCGATTCAAACGGCTGTCATCCGTATCATGGATGGCAGTATTTTGCAGGAAGGTTTAACTTCAAGTTTCGATCCAAGACGCAACATTTATTTCTCTATCAAGGAATTAGCCTCGTTCTATTTCAGTTATTGGTAACTTTGATGGTTATGGTGTATTTATGCTTTTATTATGATTTTAGAAAAAAATACGTCTTATTCTCTCAATAATAATATTCTAAACTTGTGTTTTTAAACAATTTTAAATTTCAATGAATTTTAACAGTTTGGAATTTAAGACTTTCAAATTATTTATTGTAAACATAATTATTAGTGTGAATTATATACCGGGACTGTTGCGCCTGTTACAGACGATGTGAAGAATGCCTTAACTCAAAGGGAACTTATTGAGACACAATTGTCACAAAAATCACAGGGTGGCTCGGGTGATGGTTTATTTGTGAGAGGAAGGACACAAGAGAAAGGGTCCACTAGTGCGATTGTAAACAAGGGTAAAGGGAGATTGAAGTCACGGGTGCCTAATAATAAAAACAAGACTTGCAACTATTGCAAGCCTAAAAGCCACATCAAGAAGGATTGCTCGAAATAAAAAAAAGAAAAATTCTAGTGAAAATGGGGCTAAGGACGGAACAAGCCATGCTGATGCTAGTTACGTTAATGATAGTGATGATGGTGGTGTATTGGTAGCCACATATGCGTACAAAGATGGTGATGAATGGATTCTTGACTCGGAGTGCACATTCTACATGACTCGCAACAAAACTTTATTCCAAATTTTGAAAGTGTTGATGGGTGAAATGTGGCCATAGGAAACAATACAACTTGCAAGGTGGTCGTAATTGGGAGCGTGAAAATGCAAATGTTCGATGGAATGGTGCGGACTTTGACTGACGTAAGGTACGTTCCGAGTTTGAAAAAGAATCTCATTTATTTGGGTAATATTGATAAGATCTTGAGTAAAATCACTTGTGAAGGTGCAGTGATGAAGGTCGTTAAAGGGTCACTTGTAGTGATAAAGGGGAAGATGAATTGGAGTTTGTATACTCTTGATGGTTCAACTATCTCCGGCTTAGAAAACGTCTCCACGAACACAATGTCCGATAA
This sequence comes from Amaranthus palmeri, assembly GCA_019776075.1. NCBI lineage: Eukaryota > Viridiplantae > Streptophyta > Magnoliopsida > Caryophyllales > Amaranthaceae > Amaranthus > Amaranthus palmeri. The sequence goes on along the minus strand of JAAKBH010000058.1, from coordinate 548,309 downwards.
GAAAACTAAACTTTGGAACTTGAGACTTGGTTACATGGGAGAAAGAGGTATGTATGAACTTTCTAAACAAGGTTTATTTGATGACAAAAATTTTGGGAATCTTGGGTTTTACGAACATTGTGGTTATGGTAAACACAAGAGGGTTAGTTTCAAACCAGCCATACACAACACTAAGGAAATCCTTGATTATATTCATTTTGATTTGTGGGGGCCTTCAAGAAAGCCCTCCCTTTGTGGTTGTAACTATTTGTTGACCTTCATAGATGATTTCTCAAGGAAAGTTTGGTGTTATTATATTAAAAATGAAAATGAAGTTTTTGATGTTTTCTTGGAGTGGAATAAAATGATTGAGAAAAAGACCGATAGGTGCATCAAGACCTTGCAACTCGATAATGGTCTTGAATTTGTTGATGGTAAAGTTCTTCAATATTGTGCTAGAGAAGATATTGTGAAACATAGAACTTGTGCAGGGCGTCCTGAACAAAATGGTGTTGCATAGAAGATGAATAAAACGTTGTTGAAAAAGGCTAGGTGTATGCTAAACCAAGAAAAATTAGTGAAGCAATTTTGGGTCGAAGCAGTGGCTACGACATGCTATTTGATCAACCGCTCACCTCATATCTCCTTGAAGTTCAAATAACCATAAGAAGTGTGGTACAACACTCCGGTAAACTATTCTAGTTTTAAAATATTTGGTTGTCCTGCTTATATTTATGCAAATGATGACAAACTTAAACCTAGGGCTAGAATATGCATCTTTGCAGGTTATGGAGTGGGTATAAAGGGGTATAGGGTGTGGTGTAAGGAGTTAAAAAGAATAATTACTTCTAGAGATGTTGTATTTGATGAAAAGTCATGTTAGTTTCTAGTGTAGAAAAGCCCATTAAAAATGTTATAATGGTACCTATTGATGCACAAGAGGAGGATCAACCTCCCAATATTGATTAAAATGAAACTAATGATGATGTTCAACAAAAATCTCCTCCTTTGTCCACAACAAGACAAAAGAGGAAGATCGCGACTCTAAGGATTTACATTGAAGAGTGTGATTATATTGCATAAGCTCTGAACGTTGCTAGTGAAGTCGAAGGATTGCATGAACCAAGTACGTATAAGAAGGCTATGGCCTCAAATGACTCAAGCAAGTGGCATGAATTAAGAGAAGGAATCACTTATAAAGAATGAAACTTAGGATATCGTTGAAGTACCGAAGAAAAAGAAGATCGTTGGGTGCAACTGGATATTCAAGAGGAAGGAGGGTGCTTCTGGTGGTGTTCCTACAATCTACAAAGCAAGAGTGGTGGAAAAGGGATACTCTCAAATTGAAGGTGTCCATTTTATGACGCATTTTCTCCCATTGTAAAACACTCTTCTATTAGAATTCTTTTAACTTTGGTGGAGATGGAGGATTCGGAGTTACATCAATTAGATGTAAAAACGGCGTTTCTTCATGGTGAAGTTGAAGAAGAAATTTTTATGAAGCAACCAGAAGGTTTTGAAGTCGCTGGTAAAGAAGCTCATGTGTGTAGGTTGAAGAGATCATTATATGGGTTGAAACAATCGCCTAGGCTATGGTACATGAGATTCGATTCTTTTATGATTTCAAATGATTTTTTTAGTTCTTATTATGATAGTTGTGTTTATCTAAAGAAACTTGAGAATCGCTCCTAGTTGTATATGCTTTTATATGTTGATGATATGCTTGTAGCATGTAGTTCTTTGTTTTAGGTGTAGAACTTGAAAGTGTTGCTTTCAAGTGAGTTTGATATGAAGGATCTTAAGCCAAGAAAATCTTGAGATGGAGATGTTGAGAGACCGGGCTAAGGGTGTCTTGTACCTTAGCCAAAGAAATTACATTGAGAAGGTTGTGCAACGCTTCTCCATGGAAGATGCTAAAGGTGTGTCTACTCCTTTTTCTTCTCATTTTTATGCTCCTTTTATGTCGTTTTAGTGGGTTTTAGGTAGTGTTTTTAATGTTTTATGATAATTTTGTCTCAATGAGTTTATTGTTGCATTTTATATGATTTTTGAGGCAAAATTAGAGATTTACTAGGTTTTGGAGTAATAACAGGGTGAAGGCATGGAGAAATGGCCTAAGACCCCTTTATCGATCAGGTGAAGAAATCATGGCAAGAGTACATCCTAAGAAGAAACAACGAACAAACGAAGCGATGTGCAGATCAGAGGTCAAGCGATGAGTCGTCACCAATAAGTGACACTCGTCTCCAACATTCGCGTTTCAAAGGATTCTTCCGACGAGTCGTCGTTCACCCTGTGACGATCGTCGCTCGCATTAAAAAGATCCATCGTCTCCCCTTAAGCGACGCTCGTCACTCGATCGTTGAGGCAAATAAACATTAGGCAGAAAGTTTGCGACGAGTCGTCGCATATCAAGCGACGTTCGTCGCTTATCGATTCAGAGGTAGTTTGGCGGTTACTTTTTCTAATTTTTGGAACTACTATATAAAATGGCGGTGGCATTTTCAAGAAATTACATGTTTTCTTATCAGTTTTCATTTTCCAATTTCTTTAGTTTTCTCTCTAGTTTTTAGTAATTTCATTTTCTCGTACCTTAGGAGTTCTTGCAAGTTTCTTTTGTTGAACATCGTATTTGCATTTGGAGTTGGTATTTCAAGTTTATGTTAACTCCAAGATTCGTAAGTTCCCTTGAGTTATTGTTTCGTTCTTTATTTTATTCATCAATTGCTGTATGTTTTAGATGAATATGAATTTTGAGTAGTTTTCTTATCTTGGGTTAGGGTGAAATCCCTAATTCGAAGCATGGATTGATATTTTATCGATTGATTAAGTGCGATTTGAGTCTATAATTGGACCTACGCTTAATGAATCTCGATTTAAACATCTTTGTTACCCTTTTTAATAAAAGGGAAGTTTGAGAATTGGATTAACTTAGGATTGAGATATATTTGAGTTAAATTCCTTCTAGTTTAACCGATAAAACGGAAGGTTGAGGATTAATACTAGTTAGTCTTAAACCGATATTAATCAATAGAGCAGAAGCTTGAGATTAATTAGATCACGTTCAATTGAGCATATGACTCAATTTCATACAATCATTAGAGTAATTGAATTACATGTAGAATTCGGTGATGCCCGACGCCCTAGAATTTGTCATACCTAGGGATGGTCAAGGGTCCAGGACCCTGTTGGACCCGCCCCAGACCCGCCCCTTTTTTAAGGGTCTGGGTCTTATTTTTTGAGACCCGTCGGATCCGGGTCGGATCTGGATCTAAAAAATATTTGGCAGGTCCGGGTCCGGGTTCAATATTTGGACCCTGGACCCGCCCCTTGGACCCTTATAAATATTGAATTGTCCATTTTTATTTGTCTTCTACGCATGAATTATACCCTCAACACTTATTTTCTTTTCATATATAAATAAGATATATGCTACTTGCTAAGTGTTAACCCAATTACCCTTATTTCATGGACTCGAACTAGTGTTTATAATAAAATTTAAGCATATATTGGTGACGTTATGTGAGTTTAGATGTTAAATTAGCATTAAATATTTGTAAAATACGATAATAACTCTCTTACAAATATACGAAAAATACCATGACTTACAAATGTTTCAAATTTGACAAATCAAAGAGACTTATTTTAGACCCACTAAGGACCCATTAAGGACCCTAGACCCATCAGATTCGGAGGGTCCGGGTCCGGGTCTGAAAATTTTGGACCCTTAGGTTCCGAATCCGGGTCTGGATCTCAAAAAATTAAAAGGGTCCGGTCCGGGTCTAGTTGGACCCCATGACCATCCCTAGTCATACCATTGTTTTTACACCATTATTATCAATTGTTTTAGTTTAATTGCATCGTAGGATTAGATTTTGACCATATATTTTGTTTAACCTGCGTTTTGTTAGTCATAAAGCATACAAACTAGAGTTATCTCGCCTCCTTGTGTTCGACCCGCACTACGTGTGCACTGTGCGCTTGCGGTATATAAAATTTGCCCGATCAAGTTTTTGGCGTCGTTGCCGGGGAGTCGACGTAAAATTGTTTTTGTTTTGTTGCTTGATTTGCATAGACACTTGCTTGTTGTCCCCATCCCTTGACCCCTTTGTTTTTGAATGCAGAGGCGAACTCGGTCTCTCTTGAACGTTTCGACCTAGAGATCGAGGCTAGCGCTCGTAGACTAAACGTCAAACACCTTAGGATGCTAAGACGACAACAAGAAGAGATGGCCAACAACGTTAATAGATCTTTTGGCCAACTGGGTGCGCCTACGCTCACCCAAACATCCATACCATGTATTGTGAAACCCGACTTTGGGACCAAGAATTTTGAACTTAAGCCTCACCTAATATAAATGATAGAAAGGAACCAATTTTGGGGTCACCCCAGCGAAAGTACACATGACCATATTGCTGACTTTATAGAGCAACGCGACACTATCTCTACGAAAGACCTTTCCATGGAAGTGGTGAGGATGCGGCTTTTCCCCTTCAGTTTGAAGGATAAAGCCAAATCTTGGCTCAAATTAGAGCCCGCTGGCATTGACACGAGTTGAGAGGGCTTAGCCAATGGCTTTTTAGCCAAATTTTATCTCCCTCGTAAGACCTCTCAAATACGGACCCAGTTGCAGACCTTTAAGCAGCAACTCTTTGAATCTTTTTATGAGGTCCGGGAAAGGTTTAAGGACCTCCAAATTAGTTGTCCACACCATCAGATACCAAACTGGTTGCTTACTAGGTCCTTCTATGGAGGGACTGTTTGATGAGCATAAGTCATCGATAAATACCGCTTGTGGCGGTGATATGGATTCTAAGATTCCAGAGGACCACTTGAAACTCTTCGAAACCATGGCAAAAAATGTTTTCTCTTGGAGTAATGAGAGAGGTCCGATAGGCCAAAGTAATAGCGTTGAATCTGAGACCATAAAAGCCCTCACTAAAAAGTTAGCCAATCTCACCGAATAGATGGCTAAGGTAAGCATGGTAAGCTCATCTTCTTCTAATTCCAATAATTCTTCTGTGGCATGTGATACATGTGGTGCCCCAGGTCACAATTCGAGTAATTTCCCCCAAGTTTACGAGGAGGTGAATGCTCTATATAGTAAACCTCCTGGCGATCCACACTCTAATCGATATAATGTGGGTTATAAACACCCGAATTTGTCCTACTCAAGAACCAATGTGCTAAATCCACAGCATGTCCAGACTCCACTTCAGCAACCACCACCGTATAAGCAATATGGTCAACCATCTCAGCCTAGCCTTAGGTCTGAAGTAGATAAGTTGAAAGGCATAGTGCAGACACACATTCAGAATAGTTGTCATCGTTGTGCAACAAGTTAAATGTTTTTTATTCAAGATAAATGTTCAAGATAAACAAAGACATTAACATTAAAATACACATTAACAAACACAAATATTTAATTATTGGAAGAAGAAAAAAAATCAAGAACAAATAAAATTCTTAAAATATATTAAGATTAAGAATTTAAAATTAAGAATAAGATTAAAAATTAGAATATAAGTAAAAATACCTTAAAAAAATTAAAAATTATAAATTTTAGGGTTTTCTTGTGAATGGTAATTGGTGACAGTCGACTGCCGAGCGCAACAAGTAGCAGCAAGAGCACACAAGCGATAGGCGCCTGAGAAAGGCGGTGGCTGGTCGGCGTTGTTGTGGTCGTAGTTTTTTCTTTCTAAGATATAGAAGGGAGAGTGTTTGAGAAAACTTTGGTTTGCGAACAGTGAAAACAACCCAGTTTTTACTACATTATGATTATGGGCATTATTCATCTTTCAAGCTTATTTTTTATATTCCGGCTAATTTATTTATCACAATAAAAAGGAATTGAAGGATTTACTCCATCGTTTGTGTTAAATCCATGTTAGTGATTGGATGTATGTTGGGTTATTTTATTGAGACTAAGAGATTAACACGTCTCAAAGAAAGAGTTGGACATTCAGAGATTGTAGAAACACTTAGAGACAATGAACTGAAACAAGAGGGGGGGGGGGGTGAATTGTTGCTTTTGCCCTTGGAGTATTTTTGCCCTTTTTCTTGCGGAATTCGAATATTAAAAATACTCAAGACAAAATAAAGAAAACTAAAAGGAACACAAAGATTTAACGTGGGAAAAAGAACCACGACCCTCTAGGGATTTCTCTTCTCTATTATTTTATGTAAATCAATTCTCTATTACACAAAATAAATTCTCCTACTCTTTCTCTTCTCTTTTCTCTTTCTCTTCTCTCGGTATCTCCTTACCGTTTCCTTTCTCTATTCTCCTTCTCTCTACTCTTCTCTATTCTCTATTCCCTTTTAGACTTACCCAAGTCTAATTACAAATTCTTTCAAATAAACCCTTACAAGATTTATCTAAAATGGATGAATCAAAACAAGAATTGCACAAGGATCTAATCTTGAAATTAATTAGCAATTAAAACCGATCAAGATTTCCTTTTCTTTGATTTAGAAACTCACGAAATATTTGGGCACAAAATATTTTCGGAAAAATATTTTTCTCTCAATTGATCACCATGGGAGCACACGAAAATATTAACATGAATATTTTCTCCCAATGATCCATAGGAGCACTCAAATGATTTTACATGATTATTTCTCTCCTTGTTGATCACCAAATGTGCCGGTTAAGAAAAAATTGTTTAAATACAATTTAGATCTAGTTTAGCCATAATCCCATGATCAAAGGTTGTGGGAATTGTGGGCTAATTTACGTGAGTGAGTGGTGAGGAAAACTTGGTGGTTACTCCAAGTTTTTCTTGTCTTCTAGCTAAAAATAGTAAAGACAATTTTAAGAAAACTAATTTTAAGATCTAAATTAAAATGCTAGTTATTTTTAATTTAAGATCTAGATTTAAAATAATTTTAAGAAAACTACCTTGTGCAACCTAGTTTATATCACCCGTACAACAAATCTAAAAAAGAAAAATAAAAATTAAAAATTATTTTCTTAATTATTTTTGCTGACTTCTTCTCTGACCGCTGATCTGGGAACACTGCACTGTCTCCGATTGACCAATCTTAGAACTTTGACTTGATCTTGGAACAGTTACTTAGTTATCCCTTTTCAACGAATGGTCCATCAACGACCCTTATAAAGATCAGATATTTGACCTATTAAAACAATCTCAAAGACAAAATATGTTTGTTTATAAATGTTTATGTTATCATCAAAACCAAATGGGCCAACAAATTCCCCCTTTTTGATGATGACAAACTTTATAAACAAACTTAATAAAGATAGAGTAAAACAAATAAAGTGAACATGCTTGAGATTAACACACATTCAACCATATCTAGTAAATTAAGTCGTTACAAATAATTTACTAAACTCTCATGAAATCATATTACTCTAATAAGTTAAATTTTAAAACTTTTTTTCTTTTTTTGAAAATCATGTGGTTTAACATGACTTAAGTTTTTGAATTTAAAACAAGACAAAACATAAAAATAAATATAACTATAATAATACTTATAAATTAAGAAACTTAACTAAGAAACATAAAAACATAAAATAAGAAACACAACAATCTAAGTAATTCAAAATATCATGAGTTGTAAGAATCAAAGATAAACAAGATTGATATTTAATAAATCATATCAAACAACAATTAACCAAATTATCCATATAAACCAAACATAATATAAGTAAACCAATGATGATCATTTCATAAGTCAAATAATTTTATCCATATGAAGCTTAAGTATATCAAACAGTAAGGCAACAAACTAAGTATTATGAAGTAAACTAAGAACAGTCTAAACATCTTAAAAATTTTAGAACAGACTAAAGTCTTAACTAAAGTCTTAGGTTAGAACATAAAACAGAGAATCAATTATCCAAAGAATAAGCAAAAACGTAAGCATTCACAAGCATCAATTAAGTTTGTTTGCTACTCTTCCCCCTTTTGGCATCAATCAAAAAGTAGGGGTGTAAACCAATCCACAGCTCTAAGGCAAGCGTTAGACAAATTAAGATAGTAAGCAGCAAACTAAGAAAATAAATGCCAAAACATAAATCAAGAAAGCACGCATTCAAACATCATAGACCATGGGGATAGAAAATAAAAATGATATGAAGGATGAAAAGTTATGGGTTAGTAGCATAAACCAAACATAAACTGTTTTGTACCCCAGCTGGTACACAAAATAAGCAAAAGAAAAATATTGTTTAGAGATTACAAATAAAATGGGCCAACAAAACATTAAATTTTAATTTGAAAACAGAAGCAGGAGGGATCAGGCAGCAGTCTCCTCATCAACAAATTCAGTCTGCACCTCCACTGTGTCAAGCTTCGCACCAAGACGTGTTTCCATGTCGGTGAGTTGCTCAGCAATAGTAGATAGTGAGGCTCGAACTTCACTCTGAAAAGCACATAATTGGGACTGCATATCAAGTAGTGTAGAATGGACATGAGCAAGGGTAATAGGCGGAGGAGGGATAGTAGTGGGATCATCAAAACCAGTGGGTAAGGGTGATGGTGGTGATGTAAATGGTGGTGGAGTAGTGGCTATTGGTGATGGTAGTATAGGTGAGTTTGGCTTTGGTGAAGGTGGGGTTGGTGAGGCAATATCAGCATTAAGGCACGAAGAACTCCTGGATGATTTCCTGATGTTCTTTAGAGGCACATTGAGGTCCTCATCCTCTGAACTAGATTGTTCATCCACTAGTTCCTCTTTTTCTTCTTCCCCAACCTGTTCCCCCTTACTAACAGCTTCCCCCTGAGTCACTGTTTCCCCTTGTTCCTGTTCTGTCTCTGCCTCAGTAGTGGCAGTGGGAACAGTTTCCTGGTCTACATTCTCCCCTTCTACTTCAGTTTCACCTTCCTCTTGTTCCTCATCAGAACTCACATACTCAACATCTTCTTCAACATCCTCTAGAATTCCATTTTCATTTAATGTAAGATGCAAGTTGTTAAGACACTTAGCACCTATTTTGTTGTTAGCACTCATTGGAAATTCTAGGCCTTCAAGAGGCACACCAAACTTCTTAAATATAAGGGTTAACAAGCCACCATATCCAATCATCGTTTTCTTCTCAATACAATCGGCTAAATGAGAAATCATCAAAGAAGGAAAATTGATTTTTATATGATTTGCTAAACAGTAAATCAAAGTAGCATCTCTTAAGTTTACTTCACTACGCTTCGACCTCCGAGGCAAAATAAACCTCCTAGCAACATTGTATAATAATTTATGAAGTGGACACAGAGAATTGTGACTAAAACGTTTCTTATCATTAATCCCTAAAAACTTTAGCACGGTTTTTTCATTAATGCCTGAAAAAACTATCTTTGATCCAACATAATAAGTGTCGAAACCTACAGCAGGTACTCCAAACCATTCACCTAACATAAGACTGTTAAACTCAATTTTAATCTCCTTCACAGTACTTGAACAAACGCCATTATCAATCAAAAAATTACTGATAAATTCTCGCATCAAATACGGATACATTGAATTGCAAGACAAGTGATACATAAGCACCTCCCATCCTTGATTACTCAAGATCGCATGCAATTGAGGGAAAGAAATTGTTTCATACCAGTACTTGTCGAGTCCAAAACTAACGGACATCTCTTTGGAAATTTCTTCAGCACTATCAGGGTCCACTTGCTTGGCCCTCTTTACTGGTCGACTAGATGAAGTTCCTTTGGAGTGGGTTTTCTTTGTGCCTCCTTGCATGGTTTTAGGAGTGGTTGATCTTTGGCGTTTTTGAGAAGAGGATTGTGGAATTTCAGTGGGTGAAGGATGAATTACCTGTAAAGGCTCGGGTTGGATGAATTTAGGGCTTTTCCCTTTGCTCATTGATGATAATCTTGGCGATTTCATGGTTGTTGGTAGAGATGAAGGAAAGAAGTTGAGAGAGGTAAGAGTAATGGTTTGACGGTTTTGGTGAGATAAAGAGGGAGTTGTACTTTGGTAATAATGGTTATTGTGATGGATGTGACATGAGGAGTGGGTTATAAAGGGTGTGAAGGGACGGTTATGAAAAGAGAGTACAACTTCTTGAATTAGTTTTATCGTATGAACCGAGTGAGGTAACGAAAAGTTTAAGTGTAAGTTCGTTGAATATGTCGATTAAGATAACTACTTTCCGAAACACCTCGATGATCCGTCTTCCATTTTATAAAATATGTTGGCTCACCGAAATAAAATAAAATAAAATAAAATTGCTGGAATTTGTGGAAAATAAAATACTTTTGTGATTTTTCGAAAAATAATTTATAATATGTGGGTATTAATATATAAAATAATAATATATAATATAAAATAAATTTATGCTACTTGGTCTAATCAGTTTAAGCATGCAAGCAATCAAGATTAAGTTTAAGACATATATTCAAATAAAAGCATACCCAAATCTCGCAATGATTCAATAATCAATCTTGGTTGTTGTGGTTGATTGAACCCTTCCGATTTTTCAAGATGTTTTGAGGAGAAATACTAGCATTAAACTTTAGTGAAGCTTGATCATACCTAGCTCCAACCACATCTTTTCAAATTGTTCTCTTGGAAGCGGTTTGGTCATAATATCTGCAACTTGATCACTAGTATTGACATGTTTAACAATTATATTTTTATGCTCTACGTTATCCTTAAGAAAATGGTGTCTAATATGAATATGTTTAACTCTAGAATGATGCACTGGATCTTTAGAAATGCAAATAGCACTAGTATTATCACAATAGATAGGAACACATTCAAGTTTAATACCAAAATCTCTTAGCTGTTGTTTAATCCAAAGCATTTGGGAACAGCAGGCTGCTGCTGCTACGTATTCAGCTTCTGCAGTGGATAAAGCTACTGTGTTCTGTTTCTTGGAACTCCATGATACCAAACAAGATCCAAGAAACTGTACCATTCCTGAAGTGCTTTTTCTATTCACAAGATCACCTGCATAATCTGCATCACTATACCCTTTCAAGTCATAGACATCACTTTTCGGATAAAATAGGGATAAGTCATCTGTTCCCTTTAAATATCTTAGAATTCTTTTAACTGCCGTATGATGTGATTCTTTAGGATTTGATTGAAATCTAGCACACAAACCAACACTAAAGGATATATCGGGTCTACTAACTGTTAAGTATAGTAGAGATCCTATCATGCCTCTATACATTGTTTGGTCAACATTAATACCGTTAGCATCTTCGTCTAACCTAATGTTAGTGGCCATGGGTGTATGGTTTGTCTTAGCATTATCTAGTCCATATTTCTTTAGAAGTTCTTTTATATATTTTTGTTGATGAATAAAGATACCGTTAGCAGTTTGTTTAATTTGAAAACCAAGGAAGAAATTTAATTCTCCCATCATACTCATTTGAATTCATTACTCATTAGGTCCGCAAATTCCTTACATAACGATTCATTAGTAGCACCAAAAATAATATCATCAACATATATTTGAACAACTAAAATATTCGAACCTTTATTCTTAAAGAATAAGGTTTTATCAATTTTACCACGTATGAACTTGTTATCAATCAAAAACTTAGATAATCTCTCGTACCATTGTCTAGGTGCTTGTTTTAGCCCATAAAGAGCTTTATCAAGCTTGTAGACGTGATCCGGAGAAATTGGGTTTTCAAAGCCAGGTGGTTGTTCCACAAATACTTCTTCTTCTAGAAACCCATTTAAAAATGCATATTTTACGTCCATTTGATATAATTTAAAATTCATGAAAGCAGCAAATGAAATAAGAATTCTAATAGCTTCTAATCTAGCTACGGGAGCAAAAGTTTCAGTATAGTCAATACCTTCTTGTTGATTGTATCCTTTTACCACTAACCTTGCTTTGTTTCTAACAATTGTGCCATGTTCATCAAGCTTGTTCCTGAATACCCATTTCAGCCCAATTATCTTCTTGTTCTTTGGTTTAGGTTCCAAGTGCCATACTTTGTTTCTTTCAAATTCATTCAATTCGTCTTGCATAGCTACCACCCAATCCGAATCTTGTAAAGCTTCATCATGATTCTTGGGTTCCATAGTTGAAAGAAAAGCAAAGTTTACAAAAAAGTTTCTCATTTGTGACCTTGTTTGTATTCCTTTGTTCATGTCGCTTATGATCAAGTCAAGTGGATGTGATTTTTGGTGTTTCCACGGTCTTGGAACAAAGTCTCTGGTGGAGAAAGATGTGGAAGCAGGCTCACTAACTTGATTCTGATCTGGTTCACCATTATTTCTCTCCTGTTGAACTTCTCTTGGAATATCTGGATTAGGAACTGCAGGCTGTTCCTGATCTGCCTGTGGCTCCTGTTCTTGATTTGGTTCAGCATTCTGAACCTGTTGTTTTTCTTCTTGATCTTGCTCTTTTTCTATATTTTCTTCATCTTCCAAATCAGCAAGACCAATCTTAAAATCACCTGTTTCTTGTTCACTCGTCATAAAGTTAGTTTCATCAAATATTATGTGAACAGATTCCTCAACACACATGGTTTTCTTATTATAAACTCTATATGCTTTACTATGAGATGAAATTGCCAAGAAATACCGCTTCATCACTTCTTTCATCAAATTTACCTATATTTCGTTTTCCATTAACATGCACAAAACATCGACATCCAAAAACTCGAAAATATGAAATATTAGGTTTAATTCCTTTAAATAATTCGTAGGGGGTTTTAGAAGTGATTGGTCTGATTAAAACGCGATTTAATATATAACATGCAGTATTAACGGCTTCGGCCCAAAAATTTCTATGTAGACCACTAGCAATTAACATATAGTTCTTGCCATTTCTTCTAAGGTTCTATTTTTACGTTCAACCACACCATTTTGCTGTGGTGTTCTAGGTGCGGAGAAATTGTGACTTAAACCATGCTCATTACAATAATCCATAAACTTTGAATTTTCAAATCCTTTACCATGATCCGATCTTATGTGGACTAGTTGATTGTTACTAGATTTCTGAATTTTAGTAGCGAATGCAACAAATTAATCATAAGCCTCGTCTTTGCTAGATAAAAATATAGTCCATGTAAATCTACTGTATTCATCAACTATAGCAAAAACATATCGCTTACCGCTGCGACTTTGTATTCTCATAGGTCCACAAAGATCCATATGAATTAATTCAAGTGGTCTTGAGGTGGTCACGACATTTTTAGGTTTGAAGGATGACCTTGCATGTTTTCCTTTAGCACAAGGATCACATACTTCATTCTTTTGAAATTTAAGGGACGGTAATCCTCTTACTAGGTCTTTAGATCGTAAATTATTAAGCAATGAAAAACTAGCATGACCTAATCGTTTATGCCAAAGAAGAGGGTCATCTTCTATAACGCTCAGACATGTTATACTGGTTTTAGGAACAGTATGCAGGTCCACCACGTAGGTGTTCCCTTTTCTGATCCCTTCCAGAATGATGTCTCCTGTGTCGTTCCTAGAAATGATGCACTTTTCAGAAGTAAAGTTTACAGAGCTACCTTTGTCGCAAAATTGAGAAATACTTAAAAGATTGTGCTTTAAATTCTCGACCAAAAATACATTATCTATAGCATGGGAACTTGACCTTCCTATCTTGCCTTTTGCAATGATTTCACCTTTCATGTTGTCGCCAAAGGTCACAGTTCCTCCATCATAGGCTTCTAGTGAGAGAAATTTTGATCTATCGCCTGTCATGTGCTTGGAACAGCCACTGTCGAGATACCATGAGCTGTTCCCCCTCACTAGAACCTGCAAAACGAAATTAGTTGTTAGAGGGTGGAACCCAGCCATCCTTGGGTTCCATGTCGATTATACAAGAATCATATTTCTTAATCCAAACTCTATCGACATATATTTGGTTCGTTTTGTTATGCTGTTCCTTTTTTAAACATTGATGTTTCGTGTGCGCAGTTTTGCCACAAAAGGAACAGACCTTTTTACTTGGGAGATCAACGTAGACCTTTTTCTTTTTATCATGTTTATCATATCCTAGACCTTCGGTTCCTTTAGTTTTAGCGTTAAGAATCCATTTGGGAACTTCTTTGATTTTCCCTTTTTCTCTTGAATTTAATTCAAGCTTAAGTCGATCATTTTCTTTTAAGGCGGATTCTAGGTCTAATTTCATTTGTAGAAGGACACATTTAATTTCTTTATTAGACTCGTAATTTACTTCCCATCTCAAATTGCTTAAGTTGATTTAATTCAATATTTAACATGATGTTTTCTTCTTTAACCTTTTCTATAGCTTCTTTTAACATCACATTATTATCAAGCAATTCAAAGAATCGAGTTTGCACATTGGACCTAAAAGAATTAAGGTAGGATATTTGGTCTTTGCACGCTTTAAGGTCTTTTTCAGTTTTGAGATAGATGGCTGTTTGTTTTTCTAAATTTTCGTGAGATTCTAAAATCATTTTAATTAATCTATGTTTATCCAATTTAAATAAATAATCAGAAAATGGATCATTAGACAGTACCTCTTTTCCTTTAGATTTTTCATCATGCGTCGCTATGAGACATAGATTGGCTACTTCTTCTTCTTCAACGGGAGCTTCGGTTTCGGTCTCGCTTTCGGATTCTCCCCATGCAGCTATCATGGCTTTGCGTAAATCGGCTTTGTTGAAGTTTCCTTTTGTAGGTTGTCTTCCTGTTTCTCTTGCTTTCGCTTTGCCTTTCTCATTCTTCCATAATGGGCAATCCTTGAATTTGAAGTTCCTCGTTCTTTGTTGTTTCTTTGATTTTTATACTTGTTGTTCCTGAAGAACTTCTTGAACCTACGTACCAGCAAGGCTGCCTCTTCCTCATCCGTTTCTGATTCTTCTTGATCGTTTGCTGTCAGAGCCAGACCTTTGTTCCTGGAACTGTCAGCTGTTCCCAAATGTAATTCATGAGTCATAAGGGATCCAGCCAACTCTTCCAGATTAAACTTTGTGAAATCTTTAGATTCTTGAATGGCTGTGACCTTCGCTCTCCAACGATCATCTTGAGGTAGGCTTCTTAGGATTTTTCGCACTTGTTCATCTGAGAGAATTAGCCTTCCAAGGGAGACAAGCTCATTCGTGATATTCGTAAACCTAGTGAACATTTCTTGAATGCTTTCTTTAGGCTCCATAACAAATCTTTCGTATTTGGACATGAGCAAGTCAATCTTGGAACGCTTAACTTCACTCGTTCCTTTGTGGGTAACCTCCAGCAGATCCCAAATTTGTTTGGCGGTTCTGCATCCCATAATGCGATTATGTTCATTTGGACCAAGCCCACAATGAAGCAATTTAATAGCAAGAGCGTTCATTTCCATCTTTTGAAAATCTTCTTTCTCATATTCTATGATAGGTTTGGGAACAGTCTCGTTATTGGAGTTGGTAGTTGTTACCTCAAAATCTCCGATTTCGATGACTCTCCAAACTTGATAATTTTCGGCTTTGATGAAGATCTCCATCCTGTTTTTCCAATATGTATAGAATTTGCCATCGAACATTGGTGGTCTCTGAGTAGAGTACCCTTCTTCCATGCGCTCGTTCATTTTCATCATCTCTTATAAACCAAGATACGGCTCTCAAGGTTTCCTGATCAAATGAGGAACAGGGCTCTGATACCAATTGTAGAATCACTTAGAGACAATGAACTGCAACAAGAGGGATGGTGAATTGTTGCTTTTGCCCTTGGATTATTTTTGCCCTTTTTCTTGCGGAATTCGAATATTAAAAATACTCAAGACAAAATAAAGAAAACTAAAAGGAACACCAAGATTTAACGTGGGAAAAAGAACCACGACCCTCTAGGGATTTCTCTTCTCTATTATTTTATGTAAATCAATTCTCTATTACACAAAATAAATTCTCCTACTCTTTCTCTTCTCTTTTCTCTTTCTCTTCTCTCGGTATCTCCTTACCGTTTCCTTTCTCTATTCTCCTTCTCTCTACTCTTCTCTATTCTCTATTCCACTTTAGACTTACCCAAGTCTAATTACAAATTCTCTCAAATAAACCCTTACAAGATTTATCTAAAATGGATGAATCAAAACAAGAATTGCATAAGGATCTAATCTTGAAATTAATTAGCAATTAAAACCGATCAAGATTTCCTTTTCTTTGATTTAGAAACTCACGAAATATTTGGGCACAAAATATTTTCGGAAAAATATTTTTCTCTCAATTGATCACCATGGGAGCACACGAAAATATTAACATGAATATTTTCTCCCAATGATCCATAGGAGCACTCAAATGATTTTACATGATTATTTCTCTCCTTGTAGATCACCAAATGTGCCGGTTAAGAAAAAATTGTTTAAATACAATTTAGATCTAGTTTAGCCATAATCCCATGATCAAAGGTTGTGGGAATTGTGGGCTAATTTACGTGAGTGAGTGGTGAGGAAATCTTGGTGGTTACTCCAAGTTTTTCTTGTCTTCTAGCTAAAAATAGCTAAGACAATTTTAAGAAAACTAATTTTAAGATCTAAATTAAAAAGCTAGTTATTTTTAATTTAAGATCTAGATTTAAAATAATTTTAAGAAAACTACCTTGTGCAACCTAGTTTATATCACCCGTACAACAAATCTAAAAAAGAAAAATAAAAACTAAAAATTATTTTCTTAATTATTTTTGCTGACTTCTTCTCTGACCGCTGATCTGGGAACACTGCACTGTCTCCGATTGACCAATCTTAGAACTTTGACTTGATCTTGGAACAGTTACTTAGTTATCCCTTTTCAACGTTTAATGGTCCATCAACGACCCTTATAAAGATCGGATATTTGACCTATCAAAACAATCTCAAAGACAAAATATGTTTGTTTATAAATGTTTATGTTATATTCAAAACCAAATGGGCCAACAGAGATTGACACGTCTTTTATGTTACATCCACGTGAGATATGACGACACTTGTCTTCCATTTAAGGTTCACTTTAATGAAGTGTGACACATGTTGAAAGGATAAATTAGAAGCGTCACAAATGACAAAGATATTATTTGATTGAGATTAAGAAATTGACATGTTTCAAAGAGTTGGACATTCAGAGAATGTTTTTAGGGATTGATGAAGGAATGTTTGCACCACAATCATTTGCTATAAATACCCATCAAAGAGCGAAAATTGAGGTAACTAATTGTCTGCTATTAAAAGAGAAGTACTAAGAATTTAAGAGATAAAATACAAACAATTTTAAATGAATTTCATAGACTCACATTGATCTTCATAGCAACGGTTTGATATAATAGATTGAATATTATTGACGTTTGTTGTGAAAATTTATTACAAAAACCTCACGTTTAAACAAACCCTAAGCAGTAATCTACCTGGTAGCCACTATGCACCTTGAAGACCTCTTAGGCAACTTATCTCTTTATCTGAACTAGCTTGGGTGTTGGAGTAGGTCCCCAGAAAAGAATTCTGTGTCTTTCTAAGCCCTTGGTGTGTTTTCAATACCAAAAAAAAAATGCAACTTACCAACCAAAATTTACCGACTAGCCGAAATAGTCGGAAATTTTTGACTGATTTTCCGACTAACATGTGTTAGTCGGAATTTCCGTCTAAATTGCTACTAAGTTTGTTTTTAGTCGCAATCTTTTTTAAAAAAAATACCATTTATTATTTTCCGACCAACTACCGACCAAATTTTAGTCGGAAAATTTACCGACCATTTTCCAACTAACATTTGGTCGATAGTTGGTCGGTAGGTTAGAAATTCATATTCACAAGAACTTGGATGGGACCGTCCTACTCTAAGACGCACTAGTAGAAAAATGACTTTATGTAACACATAATAGTAACACATTTTGATATCCAACTTCTTAAGAATATTATGAAACACTTTTGTAACACTTTATCTTTAAGTAACATAATCATGTAACACTTTTAAAATTAGTAACACTTATATGTAACACTTTCAAATGTGGTAGCACTAATATGTAACACTTTAAAATTGGTAACACTTGTATGTAACACTTTAATAATTGGTAACACTTATATGTAACACTTTAATAATTGGTAACACTAACATGTAACACTTTAAAAATTGGTAACACTTGTATGTAACACTTTAATAATTGGTAACACTTATATGTAACACTCTAAGAATTGGTAACACTAATATGTGACACCTTAAAAATTGGTAACACTAATTAATATGTAACACTTTTTACATTACTACCCATTTGTAACAATGTTTTACTCATTTATTATATTATTTATTTTTGAAATAAAATTGGCAAAATAAATTTTGAATTTTAGTTAATATAATATTCTTAAAATACTAATATTAGTCCCAAACTATTTTTAAATATATATTATACTCCCTCCGTTTTCATTTGTTCTTCCCGTTTGGAATATGGGAAGAAATTAAGATAAATTATAATTACACAATAGATAGTTTGAGAGTTGAGTAAAATAATATAAAAAATAAAGATTCTATTGATTAAAGTGTAAGTGTAATAATATCATTAAATTTCATTGGGTGCATGTAAAGTAAATGCATTGGGAATTAAAATGTAAATTAATTTCTATAGATTAGAGTGTAAGTATAATAATTTCCTTCTATTTTATTGGTTCCCAAATTAGAAAGATTCTAAATGGAAAGAACTTTTAAAAATTTCCAAATAGGGAATGTGAGAAGAACATATGAAAACGGAGGGAGTATTATTCAAGCTATGGCAAATTAATTTTTCAAAATTTACAATTATTAATTAATTATCCAAGATAACTTTGAATGATGTAGATTAAGATTATATATTGTGCATGGTATGTGTTTATAGTTATTTGCAAACATGAATATATTCATTTGATTTCATAACAAATTACTAATATCATGCATCTCAGTTGGCAGTGGATGCAAATCAATTTTAGAGGCACTGGGGCACAAAGACTGCGTGCTCGATTCCTACAAGCAGCAATTAATTGCAAAATTTTAGTTTTTATAAAGTGTTACATTAGTTTAATTGATTAAATGGAAAAGTGTTACCTAAAATGAAAAATGTGTTACCTAATCCTCAAAAAAGTGTTACATAAAGTAGTTCAAAGTGATACATTATTGAAAAGTGTTACAATAGCTTAATTGATGAGGTGAAAAAGTGATACCTAATTAGAAAAAAGTGTTACAAAAGAAATGATAAGTAACACTATGAAAATGATACCTATGTAAAAAAAGTGTTACCTAAAGTTATTTAGTATAACACTTTTAAAAGTGTTACCATATGCATGTAAAAGTGTTACCTAAGAGAATAGGTAACACCGCCAGATGTAGCACCCAAAAATGTGTTACCTTAGGTCTATAGTAACACTTTCAGCACTTTAGGTTACACTTTTAGGGTGTTACCTAAAACCAATTATGTAGTAGTGACGAGATCTGGGCCGGCCCATTGTTAGGCACGTGTACTACACGCGCGCAATTGCCCTCCAAATTTCGTTTTTTTTTTTGTTTTTTCATTTTTCTGGAAAGTTTTCAATTTCGTCCTTAATGGTATAAATGTTGACCTTAAAGATATCAATTTCAATGTAAAGTAGTATTTAAACTTATCAATTAAAGTAAAAATTTCAATTTTAACCTATAAGTGATCAATTATGGCGTTCAACTGATCAATTTCTACTTAAGTATTTGATGTTTTATTATCTAACTCAATTTTGAACGTATAAGCTTCAATTATCGTTTTCAAAATAAGTATTTCAAGGTCTATAAAGATGTTGTATAAGTTTTAGTTCAAATTGAATAAGTTAATAGTTAAATTATACATATAATTTGATAATGATATTTGATAATCTAACTCAATTTTGAACTTCTAATATTCAATTATCGTTTTAAAAATAAGTATTCAAATTGTATAGATATATTGTAAAACATTTAGTTCAAATTTAATTATTGATAGTTTTATTGACTACTCATTTGTTGTTTGAAATTCATCCATAGAATGATTAAATAACACCATTTTATATAACTTCGTTTTAAAATTTTGATGCATAATCATGCATTAGGTCGAAATTGATCACTTTAACATCAAAACTGATTACTTATAGGTTCAAATTGAAACTTTTACTTTAATTGATATGTTTAAATACTACTTTAAATTGAAATTGATATCTTTAAGGTCAAAATTAACATCTTTAAGATTAGAATTGGAAAATGCCCAGAAGATGAAAAAAGAGAGAGAAAGCATGTAAGGCACGCAAATTGGACGGCCCACCCTTGTCTTTATTTGAGACGGTCTCGGCCAAGACCAGTTGTTCCATATTTTGCTTAGTTTTTGTAGAAACACTTAGAGACAATGAACTGTAACAAGAGGGGGGGTGAATTGTTACTTGCGCACTTTGAGTATTTTTAGCCCTTTTTATTGCGGGATTTCTCTTCTCTATTACTTTATGTAAATCACTCCTCTATTACATAAAATAATTTCAACTCCTCTACTCTTTTTCTCCTCACGGTAACTCCTTATCGTTTCTCTTCTACTCACGGTAAACTCTTACCGTTTCTCTACTCCTCTTCTCACGGTAACCTCTTACCGTTTCTCTATACTCTACCCTTTAGACTTACCCAAGTCTAAATAACAAAAACTCTCAAATAAACCCGTACAAGATTTATCTAAAGTGTGGATGAATCATATCAAGAATAGCACAAGGAATAAATCTTGAAATTAATAAGCCATTAAAATCAATCAAGATTTCCTCTCTTTATTTTGTAAACCTCACGAAAAATATATGGGCACAATATTTTCGGAAAAATATTTTTTCTCAAAATGATCTCTCTCTTGTGCCGGTTAAATAAAAATCCTTTATATAGATTTTTAGATCTAAACTACCCATAATCCCATGATCCGAAATAATGGGAGTTGTGGGTTTAATTTCCGCGTGAAGTGGTAGGAAAGCTTGGTAGTTACTCCAAGTTTTCTTGTCCTTTTAGCTAAAAATAGCTAAGACAATTTAAGAAATCTTATTTTAAAATCCTAATTTTAAGGAATATTTTTAGGAGTTAGTTAAATTAATTTCTTAATTATTTTACTTGTGCATTCTAGACTAATTCATCCGTACAACAGAACTAAATAAGAAAAATAAAACTTAAAAATTATTTTCCTAATTATTTTGTTGACTGCTCCTCTGACCGCTGACTCTGGGAACACTGCACTGTCTCCGATTGACCAATTTTCGAACTCTGACTTGATCTTGGAACAGTTATTTAGCAATCCCATTTTAACGTTTAATGGTCCATCGACGACCCTTATTAAGATCGGATATTTGACCTAACAAAACAATCTCAAAAACAAATTATGTTTGTTTAATAAAGTTTATGTTATCATCAAAACTAAATGGGCCAACAAATTCCCCCTTTTTGATGATGACAAACTTTATAAACAAACTTAATAAAATAGAGTAAAACAAATATAATGAACATGCTTGAGATTAACACACATTCAACTAAATCTAGTAAATTAAATCGTTACAAATAATTCACTAAACTCTCATGTAAACATATTACTCTAATAAATAAAATTAAAAAACCTTTTTTTTTTTCAAATCATGTGGTTAAACATGACTTAA
This sequence comes from Amaranthus palmeri, assembly GCA_019776075.1. Lineage (NCBI taxonomy): Eukaryota > Viridiplantae > Streptophyta > Magnoliopsida > Caryophyllales > Amaranthaceae > Amaranthus > Amaranthus palmeri. The sequence continues at coordinate 526,849 of JAAKBH010000058.1, read as the reverse complement.
GTTTTCAAATAAGACAAAACAAAACATAACTATAAAGACTTATAACTCAAGAAAATTAACTAATAAGACGCACAACAATTTAAATAACTCAAACTATCATGAGCTTTGAGAATCAAAGATAAACGAAGTGATATTCGATAAATCATATCAAACAACAATTAATCCAATTTAATCAAATTATCCATAAGTACTCATGATGATCAACATTTCATTAGACAAATAATCCATTTCATATGAAGCATAAGAATATCAAAACAGTAAGTCAACAAATTGTTACTCTTCCCTTTCAAGTATATAGAACAAATTAAAGGTTTAAGAATATGCTAAACTCCTTAACGACTTAGAACAAATTAAAGTAATCTAAGGCATTAAAGTAATCTAAGGTCTTAGGTTTTAGAACAAAACAGAGAATCAATAATCAGTTTAGGACTTAGAACGTTTAGAGCTTAAGACAAAGAATGAATCAATTGTCAAGATTAAGCAAGAAACGTAAGCATTCACAAGCATTCATTTAAGTTTGTTTGCTACTCTTCCCCCTTTTGGCATCAATCAAAAAGTAGGGGTGTGAATCAATCCACAGCTCTAAGGCAAGCATTAGACAAATTAAGATAGTAAGCAGCAAACTAAGAAAATAAATGCCAAACATGAACCAAGAAAGCACGCATATAAAAATCTTAGACCATAGAGAATGGATAATAAAGGGTGATATAACGATTAAAAAGTTGTGGGTTAGTTAGTAGCATGAACAAAGCATAAATTGTTTTTGTACCCCAGCTTGGTACATTAAAAAGCAAAAGAAAATATTGTTTAGAAATTACATATAAAATGGGCCAACCAAACAGCAAATTATTTAAATGAAATACAGAAGCAGGAGGATCAGACAGCAGGCTCCTCATCAACAAACTCAGTTTGCACCTCCACAGTGTCAAGCTTCGCACCAAGACATGTTTCCATGTCGGTGAGTTGCTCAGCAATAGTAGATAAAGAGGCACGCACTTCACTTTGAAACGCAATGAGTTGAGACTGCAAGGAATCAAATTTGCCTAGAATGAGATCAATTGGAGTTGGAGGAAAAGGTGAGTCATCCCTATCAAAACCAGTAGGTGTAGGTGAAGTGGGAATTGGTGATGGTGGTGATGATGGAATGTCAACTGGTGTGGGTGAGGCTGGTTTTGGTGATGGTGGGGTTGGAGAAGTAATGTCATCATGTTGGCTCGAGGAACTTTTGGAAGCCAACCTCTTGCTCTTTCGTGGTGTGAGCACAGCAGGTTTCTTGATATTCTTAAGAGGCACATGAAGGTCCTCATCTTCTTCCTGTTCCTTTTCTCCCTCTCCCTCAACCTGTTCCCCCTCACTCACAGCTTCCTCCTGTTCCCTATCAGTTTCTGCCTCAACAGTGGCAGTGGGAACATCCTCCTGATCTTCTTTTTCTTCTTCCTTTACTTCCTCCTCCTCTTCCTTTTCTACTTTCTCCTCCTCTTCTTTTTCTACTTTCTCCTCCTCTTCTTTTTCTACTTTCTCCTCCTCTTCTTCATCAGAACTTACTTCAACCTCCTCAACGGCATGCTCTAGAATCCCCTTTTCATTTAATTGGAGGTGCAAATTGGTAAGACACCTCTCACTGATCTTATTATTAGCGCTCATGGGAAATTCTAGCCCATCCATTGGGACTCCAAACTTCTTAAAAATACAAGTTAATAAACCACCATAACCAACCATAAGTCCTTTTTCTATGCATTCGGACAAATGTGATACCATTAATGAAGGAAAATTAATTTTAATGTGATTAGCCATGCAATAAATCAGTGTTGCATCTCGTAAATTTACTTCACTCCACTTAGAATTGCGGGGTAAAATAAACCTACGGGCAATGTTGTAAAGAAGCTTGTGTAGTGGAGACAGAGACATATGACTAAACCTCTTTTTGTTTTCTTGACCAAGAAATTTTAAAACGGTCTTTTCTGTGATACCCGAAAAAAACAATCTTTGACCCAACATAATAAGTGTCAAACCCTACCACAGGAACTCCGAACCATTCCCCCAACATTAAACTATTAAATTCAATTTTAATATCTTTAATGACGCTAGAACAAACCCCATTGTCGATTGTGAAATTTTGGATGAACTCTCTCATGAATGTGGATAAATAGGATTACAAGAAAAATTACTCATTAATTCTTCCCACCCTTGATTACTCAAAATAGCGTGTAATTGAGGAAAGGGAGTAGAATCATACCAATACTTGTCCAAACCAAATCCTACGGACATCTCCTTTGCAACCTCCTCTGCACAATCAGGATCTACGACCTTGGCCTTTTTTGCCGGTTTTGAAGATGAGCTTCCTTTGGTGGAAAAAGCCCTTTTTGTGCCAACATGCATGGGTTTTGAGGATGATTTGGGTTGTGATGAGGGAGTTGATGATTGTGGGTTGTCGAATGTAGGGTGAATGACTTGTAGAGGTTCCGGTTGTATGAACTTGGGCATCTTTTCTTTGGTGTTCTTGGTAGAAGAAGTCTTGGGAGTTTTCATGGTGAAGATGAGTTGATTTGAGGAAGGTTAGGGATTTGAAGAAGAAAGGGGTTGACGATTTTTGAAATAAGAAAGGAGAAGTTGTACTTTGGCAATTATGGTGAGTGATTGATGTGACGTTAAGAGTGGGTTATATAAAGTGTGTGAAGGGACGGTTATGAAAAGAGAGTACAACTTCTTGAATTAGTTTTAGCGTATGAACCGAGTGAGGTAACGAAAAGTTTAAGTGTAAGTTCGTTGAATATGTCGATTAAGATAACTACTTTCCGAAACACCTCGATGATCCGTCTTCCATTTTATAAAATATGGTTGCTCACCGAAATAAAATAAAATAAAATAAAATTGCTGGAATTTGTGGAAAATAAAATACTTTTGTGATTTTTCGAAAAATAATTTATAATATGTGGGTATTAATATATAAAATAATAATATATAATATAAAATAAATTTATGCTACTTGGTCTAATCAGTTCAAGCATGCAATCAATCAAAATTAAGTTTAAGACATATATTCAAATAAAAGCATACCCAAATCTCGCAATGATTGAATAATCAATCTTGGTTGTTGTGGTTGATTGAACCCTTCCGATTTTTCAAGATGTTTTGAGGAGAAATACTAGCATTAAACTTTAGTGAAGCTTGATCATACCTAGCTCCAACCACATCTTTTCAAATTGTTCTCTTGGAAGCGGTTTGGTCATAATATCTGCAACTTGATCACTAGTATTGACATGTTTAACAATTATATTTTTATGCTCTACGTTATCCTTAAGAAAATGGTGTCTAATATGAATATGTTTAACTCTAGAATGATGCACTGGATCTTTAGAAATGCAAATAGCACTAGTATTATCACAATAGATAGGAACACATTCAAGTTTAATACCAAAATCTCTTAGCTGTTGTTTAATCCAAAGCATTTGGGAACAGCAGGCTGCTGCTGCTACGTATTCAGCTTCTGCAGTGGATAAAGCTACTGTGTTCTGTTTCTTGGAACTCCATGATACCAAACAAGATCCAAGAAACTGTACCATTCCTGAAGTGCTTTTTCTATTCACAAGATCACCTGCATAATCTGCATCACTATACCCTTTCAAGTCATAGACATCACTTTTCGGATAAAATAGGGATAAGTCATCTGTTCCCTTTAAATATCTTAGAATTCTTTTAACTGCCGTATGATGTGATTCTTTAGGATTTGATTGAAATCTAGCACACAAACCAACACTAAAGGATATATCGGGTCTACTAGCTGTTAAGTATAGTAGAGATCCTATCATGCCTCTATACATTGTTTGGTCAACATTAATACCGTTAGCATCTTCGTCTAACCTAATGTTAGTGGCCATGGGTGTATGGTTTGTCTTAGCATTATCTAGTCCATATTTCTTTAGAAGTTCTTTTATATATTTTTGTTGATGAATAAAGATACCGTTAGCAGTTTGTTTAATTTGCAAACCAAGGAAGAAATTTAATTCTCCCATCATGCTCATTTCAAATTCATTACTCATTAGGTCAGCAAATTCCTTACATAACGATTCGTTAGTAGCACCAAAAATAATATCATCAACATATATTTGAACAACTAAAATATTCGAACCTTTATTCTTAAAGAATAAGGTTTTATCAATTTTACCACGTATGAACTGGTTATCAATCAAAAACTTAGATAATCTCTCGTATCATTGTCTAGGAGCTTGTTTTAGCCCATAAAGAGCTTTGTCAAGCTTGTAGACGTGATCCGGAGAAATTGGGTTTTCAAAGCCAGGTGGTTGTTCCACAAACACTTCTTCTTCTAGAAACCCATTTAAGAATGCACATTTTACGTCCATTTGATATAATTTAAAATTCATGAAAGCAGCAAATGAAATAAGAATTCTAATATCTTCTAATCTAGCTACGGGAGCAAAAGTTTCATTATAGTCAATACCTTCTTGTTGATTGTAACCTTTTACCACTAACCTTGCTTTGTTTCTTACGATTGTTCCATGTTCATCTAGCTTGTTCCTGAATACCCATTTCAGTCCAATAATCTTCTTGTTCTTTGGTTTAGGTTCCAAGTGCCATACTTTGTTTCTTTCAAACTCATTCAATTCATCTTGCATTGCTACCACCCAATCCGAATCTTGCAAAGCTTCTTCATGATTCTTGGGTTCCATTGTTGAAAGAAAAGCAAAGTGTGCACAAAAGTTTCTCATTTGTGACCTCGTTTGTATTCCTTTGTTCATGTCGCTTATGATCAAGTCAAGTGGATGTGATTTTTGCTGTTTCTATGGTCTTGGAACAAAGTCTCTGGTGGAGACAGATGTGGAAGCAGGCTCAATGACTTGATTCTGATTTGGTTCACCATCATTTCTTTCTTCTTGATTTTCTCTTGGGATATCTGGATTAGGAACTGTAGGCTGTTCCAGTTCTGCCTGTGGCTCCTGTTCTTGATTTGGTTCAGCATTCTGAACCTGTTGTTGTTCTTCTTGATCTTGCTTCTTTTGTATAAGTTCTTCATCGTCTAAATCAGCAAGACCTATCTTAAAATCACCTGTTTCTTGTTCACTTGTCATAAAGTTAGTTTCATCAAATATTATGTGAACAGATTCCTCAACACACATGGTTTTCTTATTATAAACTCTATATGCTTTACTATGAGATGAATAGCCAAGAAATACCGCTTCATCACTTCTTTCATCGAATTTACCTATATTTCGTATTCCATTGACATGCACAAAACATCGACATCCAAAGACTCGAAAATATGAAATATTAGGTTTAATTCCTTTAAATAATTCGTAGGGGGTTTTAGAAGTGATTGGTCTAATTAAAACACGATTTAATATATAGCATGCAGTATTAACGGCTTCGGCCCAAAAATTTCTAGGTAAACCACTAGCAATTAACATAGTTCTAGCCATTTCCTCTAAAGTTCTATTCTTACGTTCAACCACACCATTTTGTTGTGGTGTTCTAGGTGCGGAGAAATTGTGACTTAAACCATGCTCATTACAATAATCCATAAACTTTGAATTTTCAAATTCTTTACCATGATCCGATCTTATGTGGACTAGTTGATTGTTACTAGATTTCTGAATTTTAGTAGCGAATGCAACAAATTCATCAAAGGCCTCATCTTTGCTAGATAAAAATAAAGTCCATGTAAATCTACTGTAATCATCAACTATAACAAAAACATAATGCTTACCGCTGCGACTTTGTATTCTCATTGGTCCACAAAGATCCATATGAATTAATTCAAGTGGTCTTGAGGTGGTCACGATATTTTTAGCTTTGAAGGATGACCTTGCATGTTTTCCTTTTGCACAAGGATCACATACTTCATTCTTTTGAAATATTAGGGGTGGTAATCCTCTTACTAGGTCTTTAGATCGTAAATTATTAAGCAATGAAAAACTAGCATGACCTAATCGTTTATGCCAAAGAAGAGGGTCATCTTCTATAACGCTTAGACATGTTAGACTGGTTTTAGGAACAGTGTGCAGGTCCACCACATAAGTGTTCCCTTTTCTGATCCCTTCCAGAATGATGTCTCCTGTGTCGTTCCTAGAAATGATGCACTTATCAGAAGTAAAGCTTACAGAGTTACCTTTGTCGCAAAATTGAGAAATACTTAAAAAAATTGTGCTTTAAATTCTCGACCAAAAATACATTATCTATAGCATGGGAACTTGACCTTCCTATCTTGCCTTTTGCAATGATTTCACCTTTCATGTTGTCGCCAAAGGTCACCGTTCCTCCATCATAGGCTTCTAGTGAGAGAAATTTTGATCTATCGCCTGTCATGTGCTTGGAACAGCCACTGTCGAGATACCATGAGCTGTTCCCCCTCACTAGAACCTGCAAAACGAATTTAGTTGTTAGAGGGTGGAACCCAGCCATCCTTGGGTTCCATGTCGATTATACAAGAATCATGTTTCTTAATCCAAACTCTATCGACATATATTTGATTCGTTTTATTATGATGTTCCCTTTTTAAACATTGATGTTTCAGGTGCCCAGTTTTGCCACAAAAGGAACAGACTTTGTTACTTGGGAGATCAACGTAGACCTTTTTCTTTTTATCATGTTTGTTATATCCTAGACCTTCGGTTCCTTTGGTTCCTTTGGTTTTAGCATTAAGAATCCATTTGGGAGCTTCTTTGATTTTCCCTTTTTCTCTTGAATTTAATTCAAGCTTAAGTCGATCATTTTCTTTTAGGGCGGATTCTAGGTCTAATTTCATTTGTAAAATGACACATTTAATTTCTTTATTAGACTCATAATTTACTTCCATCTCAAATTGCTTAAGTTGATTCAATTCAATATTTAACATGATGTTTTCTTCTTTAACCTTTTCTATAGCTTCTTTTAACATCACATTATTATCAAGCAATTCAAAGAATCGAGTTTGCACATCGAACCTAAAAGAATTAAGGTAGGATATTTGGTCTTTACACGCTTTAAGGTCTTTTTCAGTTTTGAGACAGATGGCTGTTTGTTTTTCCAAATTTTCGTGAGATTCTAAAATCATGCTAACTAGTCTATGTTTATCCAATTTAAATAAATAATCAGAAAATGGATCAGTAGACAGTACCTCTTTTCCTTTAGCCTTTTCATCATGTGTCGCCATGAGACAAAGATTGGCTACTTCTTCTTCTTCAACGGGAGCTTCGGTTTCGGTTTCGCTTTCGGATTCTCCCCAAGCAGCTATCATGGCTTTGCGTAAATCGGATTTGTTGAAATTTCCTTTTGTAGGTTGTCTTCCTGTTTCTCTTGCTTTCCCTTTACCTATCTCATTTTTCCATAGTCGGCAATCCTTGATTAAATGCTCGGTACTTCCACATTTGTAGCATTCATATGTTTTGGTATTTGAAGTTCCTCTTTCTTTGTTGTTTCTTTGATTTTTATACTTGTTGTTCCTGAAGAACTTCCTGAACCTACGTACCAGCAAGGCTGCCTCTTCCTCGTCAGTTTCTGATTCTTCTTGATCGTTTGCTGTCAGAGCCAGACCCTTGTTCCTGGAACTGTCCACTGTTCCCAAATGTAATTCATGAGTCATAAGGGAACCAGCCAACTCTTCCAGATTAAACTTTGTGAAATCTTTAGATTCTTGAATGGTTGTTACCTTTGCTTTCCAACGATCATCTTGAGGTAGGCTTCATAGGATTTTTCGCACTTGTTCATCCGAGGGAATTAGCCTTCCAAGGGAGACAAGCTCATTCGTGATATTCGTGAATCTTGTAAACATTTCTTGAATGCTTTCTTTAGGTTCCATCACAAATCTTTCGTATTTGGACATGAGCAAATCAATCTTGGAACGCTTAACTTCACTCGTTCCTTCGTGGGTAACCTCCAGCAGATCCCAAATTTGTTTAGCGGTTCTGCATCCCATAATGCGATTATGTTCATTTGGACCAAGCCCACAATGAAGTAATTTAATAGCAAGAGCGTTCATTTCCATCTTTTGAAAATCTTCTTTCTCATATTCTGTGATAGGTTTGGGAACAGTCTCGTTATTGGAGTTGGTAGTTGTTACCTCAAAATCTCCAATTTCGATGACTCTCCAAACTTGATAATTTTCGGCTTTGATGAAGATCTCCATCCTGTTTTTCCAATAAGTATAGAATTTGCCATCGAACATTGGTGGTCTCTGAGTAGAGTACCCTTCTTCCATGCGCTCGTTCATTTTCTGCATCTCTAATATACCAAGATACGGCTCTCAGGGTTTCCTGATCAAATGAGGAACAGGGCTCTAATACCAATTGTAGAAACACTTAGAGACAATGAACTGTAACAAGAGGGGGGGTGAATTGTTACTTGCGCACTTTGAGTATTTTTAGCCCTTTTTATTGCGGAATTTGAATATCAAAAATACTCAAGACAATATGAAGAAAACTATAAAAGGAACACCAAGATTTAACGTGGGAAAAAGAACCACGACCCACTAGGGATTTCTCTTCTCTATTACTTTATGTAAATCACTCCTCTCTTACATAAAATAATTTCAACTCCTCTACTCTTTTTCTCCTCTCGGCAACTCCTTACCGTTTCTCTTCTACTCACGGTAAACTCTTACCGTTTCTCTACTCCTCTTCTCACGGTAACCTCTTACCGTTTCTCTATACTCTACCCTTTAGACTTACCTAAGTCTAAATAACAAAAACTCTCAAATAAACCCGTACAAGATTTATCTAAAGTGTGGATGAATCATATCAAGAATAGCACAAGGAATAAATCTTGAAATTAATAAGCCATTAAAATCAATCAAGATTTCCTCTCTTTATTTTGTAAACCTCACGAAAAATATATGGGCACAATATTTTCGGAAAAATATTTTTTCTCAAAATGATCTCTCTCTTGTGCCGGTTAAATAAAAATCCTTTATATAGATTTTTAGATCTAAACTACCCATAATCCCATGATCCGAAATAATGGGAGTTGTGGGTTTAATTTCCGCGTGAAGTGGTAGGAAAGCTTGGTAGTTACTCCAAGTTTTCTTGTCCTTTTAGCTAAAAATAGCTAAGACAATTTAAGAAATCTTATTTTAAAATCCTAATTTTAAGGAATATTTTTAGGAGTTAGTTAAATTAATTTCTTAATTATTTTCCTTGTGCATCCTAGACTAATTCATCCGTACAACAGAACTAAATAAGAAAAATAAAACTTAAAAATTATTTTCCTAATTATTTTGTTGACTGTTCCTCTGACCGCTGACTCTGGGAACACTGCACTGTCTCCGATTGACCAATTTTCGAACTCTGACTTGATCTTGGAACAGTTATTTAGCAATCCCATTTCAACGTTTAATGGTCCATCGACGACCCTTATTAAGATCGGATATTTGACCTAACAAAACAATCTCAAAAACAAATTATGTTTGTTTAATAAAGTTTATGTTATCATCAAAACTAAATGGGCCAACAGTTTTTGTAGATTTGTAGTTAGGTAATGGGCCACTTTTTATTGGTCAAAGGTATTGGGCCACTTTTTATTGGTCAAAGGTAATGGGCCACTTTGTTATTTTATTTGTCATTTCCTTAACTAGTTGACCAAATTAATTTTGTTTTTCATTTCCAAATAATAATAATAATAATAATAATAATAATAATAATAATATTAATAATAATAATAATAATAATAATAATAATAATAATACGATTAAATTGACTAATAAATACGAATAATTACATACTAATACTACTAACAATCCACTAATACGACTAGCTAATACTACACTAATTCGACTAGATAAATAACAAATATTATACTAATTATATACTAATACGACTAATAATGCACCAATGCGATGATGATGATGATAATAATAATAATAATAATAATAATAATAATAATAATAATATACGAATATGACGAATATTAACTAATTAGAAATAGAATAAGAAAAAAAAAAAGAAATAATTTTATTTTTGTATTTCTTTTTTTTTCTTCAAAAAAAAAGAAATACAAAAATAAAATTAGAAATACTAATGGCTAAATGTTATTAAAAGATCATAATTAATAATATATACTAATACGACTAATAATATAGTCATATACGACTAGTAATATACTAATATATACTAATAACAAATAAGTGTTAGCTAAGTAATACCAATAATAGTAAAGTACTAATAATCCACTAATACACTTATACAACTAATAACATAATAATAATAATAATACACTAATACAACTAATACGAGTAATAATATATAAATACAACTAATAGCATACTAATACAACTAATATTATGCTAATACAACTATTAATAAACTATTACGAGTAATAATATACACTACATTAATATTATGCTAATGATACACTAAAACAACTAATAATAATACTAATACGACTTGTTTATTTTTTTTGATTAGTTTAATTTGTTTATCTTGTTTGAGTCAAACAGTTTGACTAAATAACTAATAAAGTATGAAAAATGCACTAATACGACTAATACTATACTAATACGACTAATAGTACACCAACACGAGCGAAGAATGCACCAATGAACTAATTATACGAGTAATAATAATAATAATAATAATAATAATAATAAATAATAATAAAAATAATAATAAAAATAATAATAATAATAATCATCATCATCATCGAACAACAACAACAACAACAACAACAACAACAACAACAACAACAATAATAATAATAATAATAATAATAATAAATAATAAAAAAAAATAATAAAAATAAAAATAATACTCCCTCCGTCCCATTAGTTTTGTCCACTTTACATTTTGCACACATGCCGAGGCAACATTTTAATCTTTAATATCTTTAATTGTGTATAATTAAAAATTATAAAAATTTGATATTAATAATCTTTGCATTGAGACGAACAAAATAAGATCCCACATGACTATATTTTAACTTATAGATTAAGAACAAAATACAAATTAAGAGTGATTAGTGAATAGTAACTAAAAACTAAAGTGGACACAATAAAAGGGACGGAGGGAGTAATAATCATCATCATCATCGAATAACAACAACAACAACAACAACAACAACAACAACAACAACAACAACAACAACAACAATAATAATAATAATAATAATAATAATAATAATAATAATAATAATAATAATAATAATAATAATAACAATAATAATAATAATAATAATAATAATAATAATAATAATAATAATAATAATAATAATAATAATAATAATAATAATAATAATAATAAAAGGCTTTCTCTCTCTTCTTGGACCGTCTCTCTCTTGCGATTTTGCGATTCCTCTGATTTAGGTTCGCCCTAAGTTCCGCCATGGGCAGGAGGGGACGCCCCGCCAAGGTACAGGCGATTTCTAGGAAGCCGGTGAGCTACTCGTCGCGTGAGTCTTCTTCATCCCCAGAGAGATTCCTTTTTACTTCAAGTGGTACTAAATCTGGAATGGATGCCGTAAAGGTCGATTTGCCTCAAGGTTCGAATGCAAACAAAATGGGGCTTAGCTGGGTATTAGTACTGAAAGGAACGCCTGGTCAGGGAGTGTCTGGTGGTCAGGAGGGACCGGCAGGTGCGGCTAGCCATATGGATGGGACGTCCACCACGCCTTGTTCAGGTACTGTTCCATTGGTTTCTGTTTCAGTAAAACCTTCTTCTGATCCTTGCGTTTCTAGTACTGTTCCGATGTCTCCTGTTGTTAATCGGTCATCTCGACCAATAGCTAAGATAAGTAAAGAGGACATGGTTGATGAGATAAATTTTTGGGAGAGTGCAGTGGTTTGTTATGTGTCTAGAGCGAACCCCCCTATCCATGTATTTGAAGGGTTTGTACGCAGAATATGGAAGGACTTGCTTATTGATAAAATTGGTATGGTAAACCGAGGTGTATTCGTTGTTAGGTTGCTCCATAAGGATCATCAGGAGAAAGCTTGTAGTTTGAACGGAATCTTGTTTGACCGGAAACCCTTTATCGTACGACCTTGGTCTCCTAATATCTCATATGATAAGGCTAGTCTTACAACTATGCCCATCTGGGTTAAACTTCCTAAACTGAACTTGAAGTATTGGTTAGAGTCAACTTTGAAAAGCATAGCTAGTTTTTTGGGTGTAGTCTTGAAAATTGATGAAGCTACTCGAACTAAGAGTCATATGTAATTTGCTCGGGTGCTAGTTGATATGAATGTGGAGAAGGGATTTCCTGAGGAATTATACTTTTCAAATGAGCATGATACGCTTGATACACAACCAGTTCAGTACGATTGGATCCCTATATGGTGCTCCAAATGTAGTCAATATGGCCATCTTGATGCTGATTGTCGAAAGGGGATGCAAAAAGCTGCTAATCCCCAACTTCAGGTCGATGATGAGGGGTTTAGGCTTCTTAGAAAGGGCTTTCATAAGGTACCTACTGCAGCCTCAAGAGGGGGAAGTAGAAAGCAGGGGGTCATGGTGTCTTCCTCAGGTTCTGATCAGCAGAACGAACGGGGGGCAAGAGTTGGTCAGGCTACTAGCCTACTACTGTTCCACATTCTGTTTTACTGCCACAGGTTGAGAGGCCGGTCACTACAGGGCATGATCATGAGTGTGTGGGTACTACCTCTGAGCAGCAGGGCTTGGACGCCGATCGGCCCTTGCTGCATTCTATGCATCCTTTAGTAGCTACTACAAATGTTTTTACTGTTCTGGAGACCTCGAGTGTTAATGATTCTATTCGGGCTGTGGGTCCATTTTCTTTAGCGCTGGGAGCTAATCCCATCTGTGATCATGAATAGTATATGTGCGTGGAATGTGCGAGGTATCGATAAGGTTAATAAGCAATTGGAGGTGGCATTCTTCGTTTATTCTCATAATATTAGCCTTTTTGGTATACTTGAAGCTAAGGTTAAGAGAGCTGGTTTGGGGGCTCTCTACCTACGTATGTTTCCTAATTGGGGTACTACTTGTAACTTGGATTGGCATAAGGGTGGTAGGATAGTGGTTGTCTGGAAACCGGATGATATGTATGTTGATATTCTAGCATGCTCTAGTAAACTGATTCACTTGTCTGTTCATCCTAAAAGTGGTTCGCAGTTTTTTTGTACCTTTGTCTACGGTTCTAATGATAGCATTGAACGTCTGGAGCTATTTCACCAGTTGTATGAGCTCAATTGGACTATTTCGAGGCCTTGGCTTGTGTTGGGTGACTTTAATTCCGTTGCAAATTTTAATGAGAGACACGGAATGTCGGTTCGTCTTCATGAAGTTCAACCTTTGCGGGACTGTATGGCTTCTTGTGATATTCATGATCTACATTACAATGGGCGATTCTTTACTTGGAATAATAAGCAAGCTAGTGATCGTAGAGTTATGAGTAAGATAGATAGAGTTCTTGGTAATACACTCTAGGATGAGGCTTTCCCGCAGGCTTCAGTCTCTTTCCTTCCGGAGGGTGTATATGATCACTCTCCCATGTTGCTCCAATTTCTTGAGCATACTAGGGGGCGCTAACCCTTCCGGTTTCTTAATGTCTGGTCGGAGAGGGAGGATTTTTTGGATTTAGTGCAGAGTGTGTGGGATATGTCTATTGAGGGGTATTGTAGCTTTCAGATTTCCCAAAAGCTAAAAGTGGTTAAACGGGAGCTTAAAGCCAGGTATGGGAGGGATCAGATTCAGTCTGAGATTGCTCGAGCTAAGGCTGATTTGCTCTGTGCCCAGACTAGGATGCATGATGCCCCGGGAATCGATGTCCTAGCTACTTTAGAGGCCGATCTAGCAAATAACCTTAAATGGTTACAGGCGGACTATGAGGGTTCTTTGATGTAGAAGGCTAAGCTTAGGTGGATTGCTCTGGGTGATGATAATAATGCCTTCTTCCATCGTAGTATTAGTCAGCGGGCTAGAGGTAACAAAATCACTTTCTTACATATGGATGGAGAGGATGTTTTCGATATGGACAAAATCCAGAATGCTTTTCATGATCATTTCTCTACTGTCTTTACTGCTGTTCCTCCATTTAGAGCGTCGGTGAATATTGACAATGCTCAGAATGGCCCGCTCTTATCCTTTCAGCAGGGTAGGCTCTTGGATTTATCGTTTACCGATGATGAGATTAAGGCTGCATTGTGGAGTATCCCGGATGACAAAGCTCCAGGTCTAGATGGGTTTAACAATAAATTTTATAAGGCTGCATGGAGTATAGTTGGTCAGGATGTTTGTTTAGCTATTAAACAGTTTTTCCGCACTAGTAACATGCTTCAGAGTTGGAACACGACCACTGTAACGTTGATTCCTAAGGTTTTGTGCCCCTCACACCCTAGGGAGTTCAGGCCAATCTCATGTTGTCATGTGATTTACAAGTGCATTTCAAAGCTTTTATGTTCAGACTTAAATTAGTACTAGGCGACCTCATTGATCCGGCTCAAGGGGCCTTTATGGCAGGTCGAAATATCATGCACAACATCTTGTTATGCCAAGACTTGGTAAAGCACTATACTAGGAAAAATTGTTCCCCGAGCTGCCTCATGAAGATATATCTTTGTAAGGCGTATGATACGATGAGTTGGGAGTTTGTCAAGGAGATGTTGGTGGTTCTGAATTTTCCCCCTACTTTCATTATAATTGTTATGCGGTGCATCACATTGACAAGCTATGTCCTTCTGATTAATGGTACTCCTACTCCTATATTTAGGGCCAAGCGAGGCCTTAGGCAAGGGGATCCGCTATCGCCTCTGCTCTATGTGCTCGACATGGAGTATCTATCCAGAATTTTGAAGTCTGCGGAGGGTACGTTTGATTTTCACCCTAGGTGCAAGTCTATTAGGCTATCCCATTTGTGCTTTGCCGATGATCTTATGTTGTCCTGTAAGGGTAATGTCTCTTCGGTTCGTGCCATTCATAATTGCATTCATATCTTCTCCTAGTCGTCTGGTTTGCAAGCTAACGCTGATAAGTCTGCTTTATACGCTACTGGTATACCTGATGATTTGAGGGAGGAACTTCGGTCTGTATCCCACTTTGCTTTTGGTTCTCTACCCTTTAAGTATCTTGGGGTTCCTCTCTCTTCCAAACGACTTAGTATGGCTGACTGTGAGTAGATAGCTGATAAGATGACATGGAGGATTAGAGCCTGGAGTGCGAAGAACCTCTCTTATGCGGCGCGTCTGCAATTGATCAACTCTGTACTTATGAGAATTTCCACGTACTGGTGTCAGATGTTTATTCTCCCTTGTAGAGTTATCAAGATGGTTAACGCTATATGCCGTTCCTTTTTGTGGTTTGGTGTTCCCGATTCCCACAAACCTGGCAATGTTTGCTGGGATTCTGTTTGTTCACCAAAGAAGGCCAAGGGTCTTGGTGTTCGCAATTTGCATATCTGAAATATGGCGGCAGTAGGAAAAATTGCATGGAATATCTCGCATCTCAGGGAATCATTGTGGGTGAAATGGGTGCACGGCGTTTATACGAAGGGGGGACGATGGGAAATTTTCAATGCTCTAATCACCGCCAGTTGGACGGTAAAGAAAATCTGTCGTATCAAGGATCAGTTGTTAACTTGGATTGTTAAAGATCAGTATTCGATTAAGGTGACGTACCTAGATCAGCTTGACTCTACTTTGCGGTATCGATGGACCAATGTTATTTGGAATAGGCTTGATATTCCCAAAACTCGATTTATAGGGTGGTTGGCGGCTCTTCAAAAGCTTAAGAGAAAAGACAAGCTACGCCTTATAGGAGTGGTGGATAATGATCTTTCTCCTATTTGCGGGACTCACATAGAATCAACTACCCACTTGTTCTTTGAATGTGATTTTAGTCAACGCTGTGTGCAGGAAGTTCAAAGATGGTGTGGCCTTAAATTTTGGAGTATTGCCCGTATGGATTTTCGAAAATTCAAAGGAAACACCATGCGTCGTAATGTTTTGTGTGCTATATACATAGCTACTATCTATCACATTTGGCGCTCGCGAAATGATGCCGTTTGGAATGGATTTGTAAGATCACTAGCTTATGTTAGTGACCTTGTCCGAGCTGATGTGCGTAACCGCTTTCGCAGTTTGCATTCATTGACAGTTGATGAACACATTGATCTTTGGTTAGCCTAGGATGTCATGTTCTTATATTGTTAACACTGATGACCTTGGTTATGATGTTGAGCTGCTATGTACTGCTGCTGATAGAAGATTCTTTATGAGCTGCTGGATTGTTGCTATATTGAGGATTGAATGTGTTATGTTGATGTGCAAATTTTAATTTACCGCAAGCGCACGGTGTACGCGTAGTGCGGGTCGAACACAAGGAGGCTAAATAATCCCAAATTGTATGTTTATGACGAGCTAAGACAGGGTTCAAACAAATAATATGAAATTATGTTCTAAACCTAATATGTAATTAACTAAGACAATACTAAAAAATGATGTATAACAATGATATGAAAAACACTAGGGCGTCGGGTATCACCTAATTCTAACATGGAATTCAATTAATTTCATGATTGTATGAAATTGAGCCATAAGTATGAGAGAACGTGATCTAATTAGTCTCAAGCTTCCGCTCTATTGACTAATATCGATTTAAGACCAACTAGCATTAATCCTCAAACTTCCGTTCTATTGGCTAATACTAGAAGGAATTTAACTTAAATATATCTCAATCCTAAGTTAAACCAATTCTCAAACTTCTGTTCTATTGAAAAGGCTAACAAAGATATTTAAATCAAGACTCATTAAGCGTAGGTTCAATCATCGACTCATATCGCACACAATCAATCAATAAAATATCAATCCATGCTTCGAATCAGGGATTTCACCCTAACCCTAGATAAGGAAACTACTCACTACTCATGATCATAGAAAGCATGCAACAAACAACAAATAATGATGTAAAAAGCAATAACGAAACAACAAAACTTACAGAACGAGAATATAACATAAACTGAAGATGCGGAATTCGAATTCTACAAAGGTTCTTCAAAGGATGCTTGAATGAAAACTAAAAACTACTAAGAAAAGTTACAGGAAAGTAAAATGAAACTCAAATCTGATTATTTACGAAAAAGTAACTGCCACTTTATATAGTGGTTCCAAAAATTGGAAGAAAACCGTCATGAAATTGCCCGGATTGAAAGAGGCGACGACCGGCGCTTTATAGGGCGACAATCGTCGCTCATCTGCTGGCGAATCCTGATGTCTGCTGCTGGATATGGCGACGAGCGGCGCTGAAGGTGCGACGACTCGTCGCTTGGCTACGGCAAAAATCACCAATAATTCCATAAATTGGCGACGAGCGTCGCATGTGGAGCGACGACTCGTCGCTTGGCTACGACATGGCTCTGAATATGCTGATTAATGTGCGACGAGCGGTGCACATGGAATGGCTCGTCGCTTAGCCTTTTGTTGCATTTTTTCTCCCTTTTCTTGCCTCCTCCTCATCGGGACTAGCTTGTGGCTCGGTCTCTTCACGTGACAAGGGGTCTTAGGCTATTTCTCCAAGCCTTCACCCTCTTATAACTCCGAAATGTACCTAAAAACTCCGATTTTGCCTCAAAAATCACATAAAACATGGAATCGACCTCATGAGACAAAATGTACATAAACTACTACAAATGTACCTAAAAACCCACTAAAACTACAAATAAGGAGCGTAAAATGAACACGGATAAGTGCAAATAATTGCACTTATCAAACTCCCCCATGCTTAGCCTTTGCTCGTACTCGAGCAAATCAAGGTGAAAACACAAGTAAAACAAGGCCAAGACACGGTCTCCAAATCCTAAACTACTTCTTATGCCTCCCTTCCTAAACGCCTCTAATACCCGGTGTTTGCCAAGGGTCCAAATCATTCATACCACTTAACCCCTTCACTTAGCTAACACAACACACACACACACACCAAAAACAAGAGATAAACATGAAAGATCAAAGGACATCCAAACATCAAAATCCCTACTCTTCAACCTCCATATAACTCCTAAAAAAAATGTGAGAAATGAAAACAAAAATCTACTACTTATCCCTCCAATCGTGGCCTACCCAAATTCCTTCCTTATGTCTCCCACTTCTTATGTCGCCACTCCAAACAAAATGGAAAATAAGTATACTTTGAATCTCTCTTTTTCTCTTATTTTGCCTAGGGGCCCATTTTTGGGTTTTCACCCTAGCCACTCATTTACTTTTTCAAATCTCACTTGCTCACCCACTCATGCTGCTCTTTTGCCTAGGTCGCCCTTTCGAGTTTTCAACCTAGCCGGGTCTTTCTCTTATCAAGCATGTTTTCTTTCCCTTTTTTCAATGAAAAACAAAGTACAAACCAAGCTATAAAATGAACAAATACAATGCATGATCAAGCTTAGCCTATACAAAAATATGAGGTAAAGAACACGAATAAACAAGTAATGGGTTCCCCCATGCTTGCTTTTCGTGGTGGATGGCAATAGGGTGTTCAGCAACCCTAGATGAAAGTAGGGTCTTTAGTAACCCTTGATATAACAATGAAAGCTCAAATGTAGAATGCATAGCTAACTAATAAGCACCAATGTTGAATCGGGATAACACCATCGATTGCAACATTACCTCTTAAACATGAACACCGGTTCTCCTTATGACTCCCCAAAAGTAAGAGGCTTCCTATCTTAGTCTCCTTCCCCTCATAAATGATCTCACATGAAAGCCCATCAAAATCCCAAACCCCTTATCAACCTCAACCCAACCCACACACACAAAACAACCAACACAACCACAACATAGTGTACCACAACAAATACCCAAACTCCATAACAATGAGGCTCAAAATGTTGGAGCTCTTGGATCTCGCAATCCAAGAACTGTCTTTGGATCAAGAGGATGGGGGCTTGTTTGTGGTTCAAAATTTGTATCTCAAATAATCCTGCAATGGTTAGTGAAAGATGATGTGCGAGAATCTAGTGAGGATAGCTCGGTGGGTCAAGGTATGACAATATGGTGGAGCTAGAATATAGAGAAAGGAAGAGCAAAGGTAGGGATAGAAATATACCTGCAAATGGCGACTCGGCGTAGGAGGAATAAAGATAGCAGCAACAGCAGCTCCAATGTACACTCACTCTCCTTTTGCCTAGCCTCCTTCACAGGTTTATGGCTAGCATTCTCTTTTTTTTTTTTTTTTTTTGAAAAATACATCTTACAAATATAAAAAAAAAGAAAGAACTAAACTAAAAACTAAAAACTGAAAAACAAACCTAAACTAAGCTAGCTAAGAAAATGTAAAAGTACAAAAAATAAAAATAAAAATAAAATATCTACACAAAAGGTGTAGACTCCCCCCCATGCTTAAACCAAGCATTGTCCTCAATGCGTAACAGTATAGCAAAGAGAACTAGACAATAAAACCATAAGCATACAGCTAGGGGAAGTCTAAAAAGGACACGTGGCCGTCAGTGACCACTTGAGGAGCCGCGCCTAAACCAGGAGAAAGATTTTCTCCTTGATCGCTTTGCCTCCATGGCGGCTTCCTTCTCTCTCTCTCTTTGGGCCTCCAAAGCAGCTATGTCGGCCCGAGGATCGTGGAACGGGTTGCCCGCAGAATGGGCAAGCTGGGCTTCTTGAGCCAACATCACTTGACTCAGACGTGTATTGATGTCATACATGTCTGAGTCATAGGAATCATGCAGCGCGTTCCACTGGTATGTGCAGGTTTCGTGAAGGGTTTGCAGTTGATCATCAATACGGTCTACCCTTCCTTCGACGCGATGAATCCGGTCCAGCATCTCAGTACGCCAGACTCTCTCCTCCTCATAATCATAGGAGGGTACCTGCTGCTGTTGATACCCATAATAGGACTTTCCCTGATAAGGTTGAGCCGTATGGATATCCTCCTCCATGGGCGCGGCCTGTTCAGCATGGCCGGCCTCTTGCTCCTCTTCCTCATAATCCCCCGCCTCCTCCTGTCTTCGGCGGCCACCCTGCATATCGACACCTCGTTGTCGAGTATATTGGATGGCTCTATTGGTAAGCGTTCGGACATCCTCATCCTGCGCAATATCAAACATATGCTCGGGGGTACGGGGAAGGTAAATCATCTGCCCGTTTGGGCAAGGGAAATATGGACCCTCTTGACCATTATAAACAAAAAACTTGATATTCTTAAGGGCCGAAAAGTCATACGTATTACCTGCGATGGTGTCATGTGGAGCGCAGTCATTAGGGATATTAATCCCAAGACTTTGAACTAAGAGATGTACCATACCACCGATGCATATCTTGCCCTTATCGGACGTTTTGATATCCAAGCACCTAGACACAAAAAGATGGACCCAATTGGGTACTGGATAGTCGGGTGTGCAAAGGGCATAAAAATGCCCTAACTCGTACTGCTGTGCCTGCGTAGGCTCACCTTGACCGAAGACGGTCATGGCGAGGTACCGGTACACATAACGCAGTGCGGGGTGCCAGATTCTACGGATCTTGTTCCCCGAACGGGCGTAGGGTACGCCACCTGTCATGTCGGACCAAAACTCACAGATAACTTCCTTTGAGGGAGTCGGGTACTCACCCTCTGAAAAACCCCACCTAAATGCACTGGCAATCTGGGGATACGTCATACTATACGTGCGATTAAAAGCATTGAAGGTAATGTAGTAGTATGCGTATCCCCTTGATGAAACATGACGCTCAAGGGTGGTCAAAAATTCAAGGGTGAGTCGTGGGTATGTAACCCCACGGTTTCTAACTGAGGCATCTAGCCCTCCCCTACGCAAAAGGGTCATGACACCCTCTTCTAGGTTAGTGACGGCAAGGGGAAGGGAGTCTAAAAACTTGGTGGTTAGGAGGGTCCGCCTATCAAGCTTTCTAAAGGTCTGTGTTTGGGATGGTGTGAGCACACATCCCTTGGTGTGGGCGGAGGATCGTCCTTGAGCCGTGCGAGGAGCCGGCGGTGGTGGTGAACGGTCATGGTGGACTTCCCTCCTTGGAAGGGAGGAGTCATCACCATGGGGTCGTGAAGACGACCCTTCACCCGCTTGGCGAGCACGTTTGGACTTGGATCGGAACAAATTCATGGTTATGACACAAATGCAAGGTCAATCAACAACCAAAAACCAACACCACAATTCAAACAACACCAAATTGAACACACAAACCTTAAGCTATAACCTAGGACAAGCAATTCACACAAATTCAACAATTAAGATGCACAAATCCTAGATTAACAAGCAAGGACCACAAAAAACCACAATCTATACTCAAAATAAAGCCTCAAAAAGAAGATGGAAGAGAATTATACCTTAGGATCCTTAGGATGAAGGAAATCCTTAGAGATGAGAGAATAAGAACACACTTGAAGATGAGAATGGAGCACTTGGCTTGAAGCTTGAGATGCAAAACCCGAAACCCTTTGATGATGGTGAAGGAATTTGAAGATGGTGATGAGAGATTGAGGGTTAGAGAGAGAATGGTAAGATGGAAGGGATATGAGAAGGATGTGAGATGGGTTGGTGGGAGTGGGATATAAAGATAGGGTTTCGGATTTTTGATGAAAAAGACTGTCAATTGAGATTCCCGTGGAGCGACGCGCGGCGCTGATGGGTGCGACGAGTCGTCGCTTCCTTTCGACATTTGCAATATTTCTGGGAAAATAAGCGACGATCGTCGCTTTGTGTGCGACGACTCGTCGCTGCGCCTCGACATTGGGCAGCAATTAAATCCAAAATACGCGACGAGCGGCGCCAGGTGGGCGACGACTCGTCGCTTAGCTACGACATTGCTCCTTAATCCTTTTCGTATTTTTGCTCCTTTTTCCAACTTCTTTTTCCTTTTTTTGTTTTTTTTTTTTCTTTTATAAAAACCTACACACGTAACAAACATTAAAATGAACAATAAAAACAAAAAGGACAAAAATGATGAAAAATCTAGCTATGAAAACACGGGTTGCCTCCCGCAAGCGCTTTGTTTAACGTCGTTAGCTCGACGTGATTCACCCCCTTCAGACGGGTTCCACATACAGCACATCGGAGCCTTCAATTGGCTCCCCCACATAGTAATGCTTTACTCGGTGACCGCTCACCTTGAATGTATTTGTCGGCCCTTGTACTTCAATCGGGCCATTGGGAAAAACATGTACAACTTTAAATGGTCCCGACCATTTAGATTTTAACTTTCCAGCGAAGAATTTTAGTCGCGAATTGTACACAAGCACTTGATCTCCAACTTTAAACTCACGTTTGTTTAGCCTTTGATCGTGCCATCTTTTAGTTTTTTCTTTATAAAGCACAGCACTATCGTAGGCATCTAAACGGATCTCATCTAACTCGTTCATATCAAGCAATCTCTTAGTACCTGCAGCTTTAAGATCAAAATTAAGGGTCCTAACTGCCCAGTGAGCCCTATGCTCTAACTCTACGGGAAGATGACATTGTTTCCCATAGATGAGCCTAAAAGGCGTAGTCCCTATCGGGGTCTTGAAAGCTGTCCGATAAGCCCAAAGGGCATCATTGAGCTTGTCAGACCAATTCCTGCGGGATTTGTGAACAGTTTTCTCTAGGATCAGCTTGATTTCTCTATTGGACACCTCTACTTGACCACTAGTCTGGGGGTGGTAAGGTAAAGCAAAACGGTGCAGCACCCCATACTTCCTAAGAAGTGACTCAAACTTGTACTCTATAAAATGGGTCCCATTGTCACTTATGACAATGCGAGGGCAACCAAAGCGAGGGAATATGGTCTTTTTGAAGAACTTGGTTACCACTCGCGCATCATTAGTCCGGGTGGCAATAGCCTCCACCCACTTAGAAACATAATCAACAGCAACCAATATGTACTTGTTTCCAAAGGACGAAGGGTATGGGCCCTGAAAGTCAATGCCCCACACATCAAAGATATCAACAGCTAAAATAGGGGTCATAGGCATAGCATTAGCCTTAGGTAGGTTGCCAACTCGTTGGCAACGATCACAAGTCTTGACATAGGCCTGCACATCCCGAAAGAGAGTGGGCCAATAGAAACCACATTGAAGAATCTTAGAAGAGGTCTTGGAGGCAGCTGCATGACCACCGCAAGGTAGATCATGACAGTGCCGAATGACAGAATGTACCTCAAACTCAGGAATGCAACGGCGCAGCATGCCGTCGGCACAAGATCGGAATAAAAGTGGATCGTCCCAATAGTAGTAGCGGAGCTCACGAAAGAATTTCTTCTGATAGTGCTCAGAAAGACCTGTGGGTAGCACTCCACTAGCAAGATAGTTCGCTATATCAGCGAACCAAGGTGTCTCGTCCACATCTACAAGACTCATCAACTGATCATCCGGGAAGGAATCATTAATGTCAGGCGCACCTAACACCTCATCCACAACGAGTCTAGAGAGATGATCAGCCACCGAGTTCTCAGCTCCCTTTTTATCAACAATTTCAAGATCGAATTCTTGGAGCAGTAAAATCCATCGTATCAATCTAGGCTTGGCGTCCTTCTTGTTCAACAGAAATTTAAGAGCGGCATGGTCTGTATGTACGATGATTTTAGACCCTATCAGATAGGATCTAAACTTTTCCAAAGCATAGACCACGGCCAGTAGCTCTTTTTCTGTCGTTGCATAATTAACCTGCGCCTCATTCAAAGTTTTGCTAGCATAGTAGATGGCATGCAGCTTGCCATCCTTCCTTTGCCCGAGCAATTCCCCTATCGCATAATCACTAGCATCACACATAAGCTCAAAGGGCAGGCTCCAATCCGGGGGCTGGATGATAGGTGCTGAAGTAAGTGCCTGTTTCAGCTTCTCAAAAGCCTGCAAACAATCATCAGTAAAAACAAATGGTACGTCATCAGCCAAAAGCTCAGTTAGAGGTCGGGCAACCTTGGAAAAATCCGGTATAAATCTCCTGTAGAAACCTGCATGCCCAAGGAAACTGCGAATCCCCTTCACATTGACTGGAGGGGGCAACTTCTCAATAACCTCTATTTTGGCCTTATCGACCTCAATACCACGGTTGGACACTAAATGTCCCAAAACAATACCCTGCTGGACCATAAAATGACACTTCTCCCAATTAAGAACCAAATTGACTTCTTCGCAACGGGCAAGCACCTTTTCGAGGTTAGCTAAACAGTCATCAAAGGAGTTGCCATATACAGAAAAGTCATCCATAAAAACCTTCATGCAATGTTCAATAAACTCAGAAAAAATACTCATCATGCACCTTTGAAAGGTGGCGGGTGCATTACATAGCCCGAATGGCATCCTTCGGTATGCAAAGGTGCCGTAGGGGCAAGTAAATGTCGTCTTCTCCCTGTCGTCGGGGTGAACTGGGATTTGAAAAAATCCAGAATACCCGTCCAAATAGCAAAAGTGGGAGTGTTTGGCCAACCTCTCAAGCATCTGGTCTATGAATGGAATGGGGTAGTGGTCTTTTTGGGTTGCTCTATTCAACTTCCTATAGTCTATGCACATGCGCCATCCGGTCACGGTTCGGGTCGGTATCAGTACATTCTTATCATTTTGGATGACGGTCATGCCTCCCTTCTTAGGGACAACCTGTACGGGGGATACCCACTTACTATCAGAGATAGGGTAGATGATCCCCGCGTTTAGCAATTTAAGCACTTCTTTTTTAACGACCTCTTTCATGTTAGGGTTTAATCGCCGTTGTCCCTCGATGGAAGGACAGGCGTCAGACTCGAGATTTATCCTGTGAGTACAAACAGAAGGGCTGATTCCCTTAATGTCATCTATGGTATAACCAATAGCCTTGCGGTGCTTACGAACCAAATTGACCAAACGGTCTAAATCGGTGCCGTTGAGCGCACTGCTCACAATATTAGGGTAGGTGGAATCAGCACCTAAGAAAGCATATTTCAAATCAGAAGGGAGAGTTTTCAATTCTACCTCAGGAGGTGTGGAACTCTCCTTACTTGCTTCCATCACCTGCTCATGTTCATGTACCTGCAAAACCTCATTGCACACTTCCAAATCCAGATCATCAGCATAAAGACTCTTAAAAGAGTCTTCCATCCCATTACCTCGGCGTCATCCTTCTCCGTTCCTTCAAGAAAGGATTGGAGGGTATCGACATTGCGGTGCCATGTAGACGCAAGAGGTAAATCATCGCATATATCAAGCAAAAACATAGATTCATTCGGGACGGGGGCACTTAAAACGTCTCTTATAGCAAATTCAACCTTCTCCTCCCCAACGCTCATAACGAGCTTACCCCTAGCGACGTCAATCAGGGTACTAGCGGTTGCTAGACACGGTCTCCCTAAGATAATCGGGGTCTTGACATCCTCGGGGATGTCCATGATGACAAAATCACAAGGCACAACAAGCTTGCCTATTTTCAAAGCGACGTCGGACAGAATTCCCTTAGGATATACAATGCTACGGTCGGCTAACTGCAGGGTCATCCTAGTTGGGGTCAGCTCATTAACATTGCGCAGTCTCTTATACATGGAATAGGGCATTAAGCTCACACTTGCGCCTAGGTCACATAAAGCTCGGTCTACCGACACATTTCCTATAGTCACGGGAATGCTAAAACTTCCTGGGTCGGCTAGCTTAGGAGGTAAGTTTCCCACCATGAAGGCGTTAACATTAACCTCCTTAGAAACCTGTACGATCTCATCTAGCTTTCGCTGATTAGAACAAAGAGTCTTAAGGAATTTAGGGAAAGCTGGTATTTCAGACATCGCATCCAAGAACGGGAGTTCAATGGACACGTTCTTGAGTAGGTTAAGGAACTTCCCATATTTCTTTTCTAACTTGGCACGCGCCAATTTTTGGGGAAATGGCACATGCTTTATTAGAATGTCAGTGACCGTGGGCTTTGATTTATCATGTTTCTCATTGGTCACAGTGTCGGTAGCATTCTCATTATCATTGGGGACAGATTCATCAACAACAACACCATCATCAACAACAGATTTACCAGCAGTCAAATTATCAGAAATAACATCATTAGTAGGCACTAGTTTTTCAGAAGATACCTGCACTAGGGGTGGATCAACTAGTGTCTTACCACTTCGAGTGGTAACTGCATTGACTGACTGATCTGGCTCTTTGCTCTTGGGCTCAGGTTGACTCGGGAATTGATTGGGGGCCCGAGTATTTAGCTGCTGTGCTATTTGAGCCAGCTGTGTCTCCAGAAATTTCATGTGGGTGACACTGCTCTGAATGTGATTCCGTACAATGCCTTTCAACTCATCGACCTCAGTCCTAAGGTTAGGTTGAGGGGGTTGAGTATATTGCTTGTACGGAGGTGGTTGCTGGAATGGAGCTTGGACATGCTGCGGGTTTAGCACATTGGTGCTAGTGTAGGACAGATTCGGATGCTTATAGCCTGCATTGTAACGGTTAGCATGTGGGTCTCCAGGAGGTTTACTATATAGAGCGTTTGCCTCCTCGTAGACTTGGGGACAAACACTCGAATAGTGACCTGGAGCACCACAAGTATCGCAAACAACAGAAGAATTAGAAGAAGAAGATGAGGAAGAATTTACCATGTTTACCTTAGCCATCTGTTCAGTAAGATGGGCTATCTGTTTGGTGAGTGCTTTGATGGTCTCAGATTCTACAACATTACCCTGGGCTACTGGACCTCTCTCATTACTCCAAGAGTGGCTATTCTTAGCCATGGTCTCAAAGAGTCTCAAGAGATCCTCTGGGATCTTAGAATCCATATCACCGCCACATGCGGCGTTGATCGACGACTTATGTTCATCAAACAATCCTCCATAGAAGGACTGAGCTAGTAACCAATTGGGTATCTCATGGTGTGGACAACTAATCTGGAGATCCTTAAATCTCTCCCATGCTTCATAGAAAGACTCAAAAGGTTGCTGCTTAAATGTTTGCAGCTGGGTCCGGATTTGGGATGTCTTCCTAGGAGGATAGAATTTGGCTAAAAAGCCATTAGCTAGCGCCTCCCAGGTCGTGTATATACCTGCGGGTTCGGACTTGAGCCAGGACTTGGCCTTATCCTTCAAGCTGAAAGGGAAAAGCCTCATCCTCACCGCCTCCATGGACAAATCTTTGGCGGTGATGGTGTCACATCTCTCTATGAAGTCAGCTATGTGGTCGTGTGGACTCTCACTTGGGTGACCGCCAAACTGGTTCCTCTCAATCATTTGAATGAGATGGGGTTTAAGTTTGAAGTTCTCGGTCCCAAAGTCTGGTTTAACTATGCAAGGTATGGAAGTTTGGGTGAGCGTGGGCGCACCCATTTGGCCAAAGGATCTATTAGCGTTATGGGCCATGGTGTCTTGTTGCTGCCTAAGTCGCCTAAGTCGGTCTGCGTTAAGTCTACGGGCGGTAGCCTCAATCTCGGGGTCGAACCGTTCGAGAGAGCGAGCTCGCCTGGGCATTCAGAGACAAAGGGGCCAAAGGTTTGGGGACAACAAGCAACAGTCTAAGCAAATCAACATACAAAACAAAGAAGGAATTATGGTGGGGTTTGATGTGTGCTACAGCGACTTAGTGGGTTATTGGTTATGTTTTTGGTTGTTGGTTTTCATGACTCTATTCATTCCATGTCCAGCTCATACTACTTTTCTCCTATTTCCTCCCGTGCTTATTATTATAATTATTCATACATATTCTTTGTTTGAGGAGACCTCTCTCTTGTTCTTCATTGAGTTTTATACACATACATTCATATGAGTGAGGAGGTCGTTATATTTTATTTGGGAGATGAGCATGGAGACACATGTGCTTATGAGATTTTATTGAGTTTTCAGATTTTTGATGGTGTTATATGATAGAGATCATTTGTGCTTATATGAGGTTATTGGGTTATTATGGTTGTTGGATATAATTTTCATTGGTTCTCATGCTATGTTTGTGGGTGTTTTGTTTAGAGTCACTTGCTATCCTCTACTTAGCTCCACATTCCCAAATGTATCCACCCTTAACCCTAAGCCAACGTTACAACCCTTCGCTAACCTGTTCGACTTGGTCTGATTAGCTTGACCTGTGCTGGAGTTAGATATGACACAATCCCCATGATTTTTCCCTATTAGGTGTTTGATTCCCGACTCATCTTTAGTCGGAAGATTATGAGCGAAACACAAACCGTAATCAAACACATGAGCGTCATTGCAAATTTCTCACATCTTTTGAGAAATTACCCGGGGAGCGTAGACTTGTGACCTCTCTAGGTAGTGGGTGGCATAGCCTGTGACGTAGCTTACCCTAGTGATCTTGAGTTTGTGGAATTGGTGATTCTCTTTGGTATTGCACTCTATTGAGACCATTATACTTGCACACCCATGGCTAGGGAAGAGTTTTGCTCGTGCACAGCTCGCGTTGCTTTGATTTCCGCTCACCTTGCATCACATCACATTTTTGCATTGTAGTTTTTAGTTGCATATAGTTTGCATCCTTGCATTTGCATTACACTGGATTTGTGGGTCTCCTTCTGAAAAACCCTCACGAGACCTTCCTCGTCCTCTTTGGGAGACCTTGAGGTTTAAAGGGCTTGTCGTACGTGCTAAGTGCGACCGTGATTCCTACGAAAGTGAGTCTTAGGTTTTATTGCTTTTTTTGTAGTTTAGTTTTGTTCTTGTGGCTTAGCTTGGTTGTTTTTGTTGCCCCGTGCTTTCATGTTATCCTACCTAGTCTCTTTGCTAGGGACTAGCAAAGGTTTAGCTTGGGGGAGTTGATGTGCTCGATTTTGAACACATTTATCTCCTTATTTTAATGTCGAGTCTTGTGATTTTCAATAGTTTTTATGCACAATACGCGTGATTTTACCTTGTTTTTGTCTTGGGGCTGTTTTGTAGTTATTTTAGGTGTTTTTGAAGACATCGAGGTCAAAATCCAATTATTCAAGACTTCGACTAAAATTTCGAGACATTCAAAGAGGTCTCGTTCAAGTTCGACGCACATTTCAAGATATTTGCGGAGGCCTCGCTAACGTTCGGAGTTTATATATATATATATATATATATATATATATATATATATATATATATATATATATATATATATATATATATATATATATATATATATATATATATATATATATATATATATATATATATATATATATATATATATATATATATATATATATATATATATATATATATATATATGAAACAAAACAAAAAGTTAGGCACAATTTAATAAGTACAAAAAGTTAGGCGTGGCTTTATGCAAATGCTGCTTGCTGATTAACTTTCTGGAATGCGGAATGAAGCCCAACTTGGACCGAAGCTTCTGTTGACAAAGCCTCTGTTTCTCTATTCCGCAAATCAGCTTCTCAAGCTTAATTAAAAAGGCCCAATTTCGTGGCATAAAAGGGCAACCAGCGAACAGTAGACGGCAGCGAGTAGTAGCAGTAGTAAAAAAAAACAGTAGCTTAGTTTTAGTTTTTTTAGTTCTTTCTTTTACTCTTTTCCCCATTTTTATTTTTATAAACCCTAGTTTATTTTCTTAATTTTTCTTAGATAATTTAATTTCTTTTATCAAGTATTTATTTTTATAGTCTATTTTGTTTAGATTTTGTAATTTCTATACTTTGTTAGTAATTATTTCAAGGCCTCAAACCATTTTAATGGAGTATTGGTGAAGGATTACTTATGGGCTTTTGTTATATGCTCTTCAATCTCATTTATATTTTGTGGGTAATTTCTAATCACCCTTTATTTTAGTATTTTATTATTTATTTCTTGATTTAAGTTGTTTTATTTATTTCTCTATTTTTCTTGATTATTTCTTGTCATGTTCATCTTTATGTTATTTGTGCTAAAATGGTTTATTTGTTGTTGATGATTTTGTTAGTTGTGATGTGTATTAGTGAGTAGTTAGTTAGGGTTTGGGGTTAGCTCAACCCTTGTTGATGGCTTGATAATGATGGAATATTGGTTGATAGTGGTTTGAATGGAGACTTAGTAGAAGGGTAGCCTCATCCATTGCTTGAGGGTTGCCATGGTTGCTTTTGGGAGGCCAACGAGGGTTGGATCCCGGAGTAACCTAAACCCTTGCTCAATGAATGGAGCCGAGTGCAAGGGATCGACGAGAGTTGAACCTTGCAATCACCCCTTCAACTAGGAGTTTTCCCCTTCGCCTACGAGAGTAGGGAAGGATTGACGGATAGTGGACTTTTGTTGCCCGATTATCTTGTCTTTACTCATGAGAGTGAGAAGGATGAGATTTTCGGAGGTGATCCCAAGCCCGATCCAGGATCGGATCACTCTTTGTATTGTGTTCCACTTCTCTCTAATCAAACTAAAGGAAATCAAAACATCTACCAAAGGATAGTCGTCACAAGTGAGCTAACCCCCATCCCATTGTTTCTTTGTTTGTTATTTTCATAGTTATAGTTGTAGACTCATCACCAATCTTTATTATATGTTCCCCCAATACCTAAAGAGGCCCTAAGTCTCGCAACTCGCCTCCCTGTGGATCGACCCCCTACTTGCCACTACACTTGTGTAGAGTTAAGCTAGGGTGTTTATAAATTTTGTTTGATTAGAGGCTTTAGTGACGACTAAAAAGCCCTCTATCAAATATATCTCAATCCTAAGTTAAACCAATTCTCAAACTTCCGTTCTATTGAAAAGGCTAACAAAGATATTTAAATCAAGACTCATTAAGCGTAGGTTCAATCATCGACTCAAATCGCACACAATCAATCAATAAAATATCAATCCATGCTTCGAATCAGGGATTTCACCCTAACCCTAGATAAGGAAACTACTCACTACTCATGATCATAGAAAGCATGCAACAAACAACAAATAATGATGTAAAAAGCAATAACGAAACAACAAAACTTACAGAACGAGAATATAACATAAATTGAAGATGCGGAATTCGAATTCTACAAAGGTTCTTCAAAGGATGCTTGAATGAAAACTAAAAACTACTAAGAAAAGTTACAGGAAAGTAAAATGAAACTCAAATCTGATTATTTACGAAAAAGTAACTGCCACTTTATATAGTGGTTCCAAAAATTGGAAGAAAATCGTCATGAAATTGCCCGGATTGAAAGAGGCGACGACCGGCGAATCCTGATGTCTGCTGCTGGATATGGCGACGAGGGGCTCTGAAGGTGCGACGACTCGTCGCTTGGCTACGGCAAAAATCACCAATAATTCCATAAATTGGCGACGAGCGTCGCATGTGGAGCGACGACTCGTCGCTTGGCTACGACATGGCTCTGAATATGCTGATTAATGTGCGACGAGCGGTGCACATGGAATGGCTCGTCGCTTAGCCTTTTGTTGCATTTTTTCTCCCTTTTCTTGCCTCCTCCTCATCGGGACTAGCTTGTGGCTCGGTCTCTTCACGTGACAAGAGGTCTTAGGCTATTTCTCCAAGCCTTCACCCTCTTATAACTCCGAAATGTACCTAAAAACTCCGATTTTGCCTCAAAAATCACATAAAACATGGAATCGACCTCATGAGACAAAATGTACATAAACTACTACAAATGTACCTAAAAACCCACTAAAACTACAAATAAGGAGCGTAAAATGAACACGGATAAGTGCAAATAATTGCACTTATCATATGTTAAGCTCCTGTTTTGATGTTTGTTTTGAGGTTGAGCTGCTGGTTGCTGCTGATGATGGATGTTTCCTTTTGAAATTGCTGGTTGCTGTTTGATTGGGTAGCTGCTTCTGCTGGTCCTATTGCCTGAGTTGATGTATTATAGTTGTTGTTGAGTTGTTTTTTTACCTATCTGCACTATAGTTTACAGTTATGCACAGTGATATTGATGCTGGCTATTGATGCACCTACTGATATGGTCTTCTAATCTCCTGCTGAGGCTGTTTCATGATACTTTGAGGCTACTTGCTATTGCTGCACTATGTGTGTTGGTTGCTGCTGCTTTTTCCTGTTGGGTTGGTGATGCTTGTACTGTCTTGCATGCTGTTTGGTTTGGGCAGCTACTGATATGTGAATAATGAATCAGCTGCTGATATCTGTTGTCTTGGGTCCTGTGTGTTGTTGGCCGCTGATTTTGTTGCATCCATAATTAATGTTGCACTGGTTTGTTGCTGCTGGTATGCTGTTGCGTTGGGCTGCTATTTTGGGCATTATCTGTTGCTTATGATTTGAAGCACTATAAAAGCTACATCATTTTGTGAAGATGCACCAAAGCTGCTAGTGTGAAGATGCACCAAAGCTGCTGATGTTTTGGGCAGTTGAAGCACTATGAAAACTACATCATATTGTTGAGTTATATATGTATAGCTTAATGTATATATTAGTTACAGTGTATAGTTTTTAACTGGCCATATTATGTCGGCTTGTTTGGTCTCGGTTTGCCCGTATGCACATGAAGAGTGGGTCGTGGCAACCCTTCCTAGAAGGTGGGTTTCGGTTCCACAGTGATGCACATAGGTTTTTCCGAGTTCCTTTGACTTGATGTTTTGGCTTTTTTCTGGTGAATGGAAAAGTTTTATTTGCCAAAATAATAATAATAATTAGGAGAACCGACTAAATTCCGACTATTTTGGGCGGTAAGAAAATTGCATTTTTTTTTGTAGTATTTGTAGGAAACCAAGGCGTCTTCACCAAAACGATCTTGCAGTATAACTGGCGAAGGATTAAATTGAGGCTTTCACCACCATAACTCTTCTGATTAAATCACAAATCAGGAGATTAAAATCTTAATTAACTATTCTTCAAAATTTGACACTAACAAAACCAAATCAAAGATATCGTAGGCCGAATCTAGCTCAACATCAATGAATAAAATTTGGAAGTAGTAAAGTATGCAATAAATATATTTAGCTAAATATTCTAATGACACAACGGCCCGAGGTGTAAACCACCAGTATTTGGGATCGATCATGCAAAGGGATGGAGAGATTGACGGAGATGTAAACCACCGCATCCAGGCGGGTTGGCTCAAGTGGCGAGCTGCCACCGCGGTGCTATGTGATAGAAAGGTCCCAAGTAAGTTAAAGGGAAAATTCTATCGAGTGGCTATCAAACCAGCTGCTTTGTTATATGGGACAGAATGTTGGCCCGTGAAGAAGAGTTTTGAACATAAGATGCTGAGGTGGATGTGCGGGCGCACGTTGAGGGACCGGATAAGGAACCAAGAGCTTAGGACAAACTAGGGGTTACACCCATCTCTAAGAAAATACGCGAAAATAGATTGAGATGATTTGGGCATGTGCAGAGGAAGTCTTTCGACGCCCCTGTGAGAAGGGCTGAGAGCATCATAGTAGAGGGTAAAAGGAGTCGAGGAAGGCCTAGGAGATCCTGGATTGAGCAAATAAAGGCCGATCTGCATATGTTAAACCTCTCTTGGACCTGACTAGGGGTAGGGATAGTTGGAGGCGTCTTATCCATGTTTTAGACTAGTGTTTTCTTTAAGAGTTTTTTGGGGGGCCTGTTCTCTCGCTGTTTTAGTTTCTTTTAGTTTCTTGGTTGTTGTTGCACCTTCTCTCTTTAGTTTTTATTGTTTTATGTTTTTTTGTATCCTTTTCGTTTCTATCTACATGTCGCAGGGGCTTCTCTTTGTCTTTCTTGAGCCGGGGGACTCCTTTTTGGTCGCGCTCTCCTTCATGGATATGAATTACCGCCGTCCTTTCCTCCCGAGACCCTGTCCATAGTTTTTTATGTGCGGGATACATAAGGTGGGATGATGATGATGATTCCAATGACACAACGCTACCAACAATTTCCACCAACGTTTATAATTTGTTCTCTTTACAACTCACCCTTATTAATGGATTGATGCTGTGGACCCATCGTGACAATTACTCCACTAATAATACTACTAACTTAATTAAACTTCACACTTTCGCAATTACGTTGTACAGCACTGTGCGTGGTGACTAGATTTTTTTTTTAATTTTTTTGTATTGATTGGAACATAGTGTTTGTTTGGTGGTTTGAAAATGATATAACTTGAAAATTTTTGGAAGATTGCTCGAATGTAATTTGTTAATT
This sequence comes from Amaranthus palmeri, assembly GCA_019776075.1. NCBI lineage: Eukaryota > Viridiplantae > Streptophyta > Magnoliopsida > Caryophyllales > Amaranthaceae > Amaranthus > Amaranthus palmeri. The sequence goes on along the minus strand of JAAKBH010000058.1, from coordinate 493,013 downwards.
ACATCTCTATATTTAAGTCAATCAAAATTTTGAACTAAAAAACATATTTTGAAATTAATTTTTATACAAGTTTCTTTATAATAACCTAAACTTCTTTTTGAGTTGATACCTTTGTACTTTTAATTGATGTATCATAGTTAAAAGGCTTAATGAAATATAAATCGTTTTTATAATCTAGAAAGTAAAATTTACATGTAGAATTTCACCTCTAGCTAATGCCAATCTAAAATAAAATTCTTTTCATAATTATTGTTTAATGATCTCATCATCTGTTACTTTGATATATTTACTGAAATGAATCACACATATAACTTATATTTTTTGAAAATAAATAATTTAGTTAATCATCTCATCCATTATTTTATTTTTCTATTACAGGGTAGAATAAGCGGAGGTACATAGTTATCTAAGAATTGAGCACTTGACTTTTACTGAAATATGATTCTTTCTCTCCAAAACGTGACGAAACTCGATTCACAAGTGGGTTTTTTTAGGAATTAGAAATATGTGAAATAATTAATGTCAATTTTCTTCATATTTTATGAATAATTAGTGTAGAAACCCATGCATCATACCCTTTTTTAGAATTAGTATGTATAAACATATAATATTGAAAATAAAGCCAAAGATATTATACAGTAGAAACACTCGATTTTGACAATTATATTTATAAATTAACTCTATAATTTTTGACATTGTCAATAATATATTACAAATTTTATTATGTTCTCTCATTTACTCAATTTAACTATAAATAAATAAAAGTCAAAGATTCTTTAAAAGTAGAGATATTGATTAAGATAAAATTCCATGTTATTTTTATTTAGCCCATAAATGAATTCTATTTTTCAAATTTTCTTTAGTTGTGACACCTTTAATTTTCCAAATTTTATAGTCTATTGTATGATATATTACATAAATAGTACTCCTTCAATTTTGATTTGGATTGTGGCATTTATTTGTTTTTCATTCATTAAGCACTCCATCTTATTATGTAAATAATGATTTGTAAGTCTAGTAACAAAAATTGTAATTTTTGATTAATATAAATTTTCATTGATTCTTTTTATTATAAACGTTATTAATATAAATTGTATTTAAATTTTAATAATGATTAGAGATGATAATAATCAAATTAGTGCTTTGAAAATACACACTACAAAAATAAACTAAGATGGCTACCATCCGTTAATGTTGGGATTATTTAAAAATAATAAGCGTATGCCACGAGCAAACTCATGTTAATGATGGGATTATTTAAAAATAATTAATAGTTGGGATTATTTCTGGCCAATGGTTCATAGTTGGAATTATTTTAAACAAATTGTCCATAATTATTTAAATACTTGTGAGCTGTAAGTAATTGAATTGAAATCATTCCAATAGTGAGAAATCAAAAACAACGTACAATGAAAATTAATTAATAATCAAAAGTAGACCTATAGCCTATAAGAAAAGCTACAAGGAAGTAATTAGACTAATAATGGAGCCATGTGAGCCTCTTTCATACATTCTATCTGGAACACCTAATTATCAGTTTAATATTTCGCATAAGGTCAAAAATAAAAAAAAAAGATAACAGATATATCATACTCGTGTTCGGCAAGGGAGTAGGCAAGAGAAATACTCGCAATCAAATCAAGTTGTGAGAGGGCGATGCACATTCTATATACGTCGTAGACCACCTACACATTGTAAATCACACAGTTTCTATCTTCGCTTTCTAAAAACAAAAAACGTGTGTTTATATATCAGCTAAAAAATCTATTTTTTTCTTGTTCCATTGATGTCGTCATTCATGGCTAACAATGATAATGAGAACTTTGCCAAGGAGTTATGGAATAAGCACAAAGGTCAAGCCATATACTCACAGTACACTCCTTTCATTATATCATTAGCTGCTGGTAATCTTCCACTTGAAACTTTTGAAGGTTATCTCTACCAGGATATTCATTACCTCACTGCCTATGCTCAAGCGTAAGTATTATTATATTATATACTCCTTTTGTATAATTATTATGTGTTAAATTGTCCATGTGTTAGCCACATGTGAGTTGTTCTATATCAGAGAAAGAGAAGAGTATGCAGCACTTTATAAACTTAAGCAGTAACTTCTAATATCACCAATTGGTTTTAGTAGTAAACCTTTTTTTGATTTATCTGTGGACTACTTATTCTCCTCCTTTTGTGGGTTGCCCAGGCCCATTCTCTGAATTCTATCAATATCTTTCTTATGAGTTATGATTACAATTTCTCTTTGAGACGATCGTCTTATTATGAGATTATTTTAAATTAAGCTAAATAGTCTATAATTGAACTTTAGGCTGATCTTTACATAGATCTCTTTTTCTCCATATTTTTCATATTTTACAGACAGTTCATGTTTAAATAACAAATTATGAGAGAAAAGAAAGAAAGGGGAGTAAATAAAGGTTATTTATCATAGATTTTAATAATTTTTAGTTCACTACTTGATTTAATTATGTGGTTTGATTAGGGCTTATATTGCTCAAGAGTATGCTGAAGATACAGAGACAAAAGAAAAGCTACAAAATTTGGGAGACGATACCATCCTATACATCGAATCTTATGCTTCTTTTTTTCAGGTTCGAATATTTGCAGAACTGTTAATCTTTTTATTACTTTATAATCTTAAGTAAATTATTTAATTTTATTATTAGGCTATCAAATACACTCTCAATGCCTACTTCATGTTTTAATATAGAATATTTTACAAGTAATAAGAAAAGTTGAATGTTTAATGATAAAAATATCATACGATTGAATAAAAATAGTTAATGGAGAAAATTACTCCCTCCGTTCTTTTTTGTTCTTCCCGTTTAAAATATTCTATTTTAGAGAGAGAAATTTGATTAAGATTTTTAAGACATTTATAAATGATAAAATATATCCATGTGAGATCTCCTTAGATTCGTCTTAATGTATACTTTTTTATCATATAATTTTTATAATTTTTTATAATGCATATTTAGAGATATTTAGGCTCGAAAGTTGCTTTGAAAACTATGCAAAAAGTAAATGGGAAAAACAAAAAAGAACAGAGGGAGTATTTGAAGACCATTAGTAAAAACAATATACAAAATAAAGTTATTAGCGAACATATGTTTACTATAAGTATATAAAATGTTAGAATAAAGTTAGTGAAAAAATTTTAGGGATCATATGCATTAAAAAATATTAAGATTATTGTAATCAGGCTAATTTTGTCAAAAAAAATGTGATATAGTAGAAAAATTCTTTAGAGAAACAAACAGCTAAAATTGAAAAATAAAAACATCAAAATAAGAATGGACGATATATATTATATTGACTATTTTATATTTTTAATTTCACTTAATCATATTTTTTCTTTACATGAAAAAAGATGTAAATAGTAAATAATAGTTAATGGGCCCGACCCGTTTAAAGCCTGTTTTCTGTTTGTAAGGCCCGACCCGACCTGATCCATTTCTACTAGAGCCTGATTTGGCCCTTATTCGGCCCATTGCACAGGCCTATTTGTCATCTACCGCAATATCCTGGTTTATGGGTATGATGGTATAATATGGACTGGTAACAATTAACTCTAGCTGAAGTAGTACATTTTTACGAACATTTACATAAAAGTTATAACTTAAATTATTTGAGATGTCAAATGTGAACCGACCCCAAAAATGGGAATAGAAATCAAACGGTACTTGAACCAAAAATATAAATTTTTTAGAAAATTAATTATCCAAACCTAATAGTTAATGAACCGAGTCATATAACTTTTGTCAAACTTTGTAAACCGGAATTGAATTTCAATTGATGAATTATTGTAAACTCAAACCAATTTTTAATTGAATACTAGTCAAAACTGTTGGAATTTTATGATTAATTTTAATTTATGAATGAAATTATTATAAATTTATCAAATATTTTCTACAAATTTACAACTAATTCAATATATCAAATAATTAATATTTAAAAACTAATTTCGGACAATACGATATTGTGGAGAACTTTATCAATAAATCAACAAGATTCCACATGAAGGTGACATTGACATCAATTATAAATCAATAGAAAAAACTCTTATTTCACAAATTGCTTATTTGTAAATTTATTTGCTAGTTCTTCTCTCCTTGCTTTAATAAGAGAAATAAAATAGAGCAATTGACCTTTCACATTGCTTCACAAACAATATAGGACACAATTTATTTTTCTAGCTTTTTTCCCTTCTTTTTACCAAAGGACACTTCATTATCATTTTGTTCCCTAATGAGCAATATACGATATTTATTTTGATTTTTGTTGTTTTTCCTTGTGTCTTTTCTTAGAAATCATTTTTGATCTACAACTTGTTTTTTAAGTAATGTGGGACAAGTTTTTGATAGTTTTCTGATCTTTTCCTTTTTTGTTTTATAAGAAAATATTATACTTGTATTTTAATCTGAAGTGATGTAAGAAATATTTGCTTTGTAAATATGCACTTGATCTCTTTTTTGATTTTGTTATTGCTCTTGTTGTCTTTAAATTAATAAAGTAATTGATCAATTATTAGAATCATTTATTATTGATTTTGTTAGTTTGAAGTTTTAATGTAATTATCAATTATTAGAATCAATTATTATTGATTCTTGTTTAATTAATTATTTTTTGATTAGTTTCATTCACTAAATTAGATCAAATTTAGAATATTCGCTATGGAGAGTTTAAAAAAAATAAATAAGATAAACATTATAAAGAACATCAATATCTCTATATATATCAATGATTATTGTATGAACATTGCAGGAATTGGGTTTAGAATATAAGCCAGGGAGTGTACCCAAGAATGAAGCAACAATAAGTTATATTGAGTTCTTGTTAAGTGCAGCAAGAACAAAAGTTACAGTCTACACATTTGCTGCAATGACACCTTGCGAACGGTTATATGCTTATCTGGGTTGGGAGGTTAACAACACTTTGACTCAAGAAGAGCTCAACGCTAACAAATATAAGAGATGGATCCAAGAAAATTCATCTGGACCTCCCGAGCCCCGAAAAAGGAGAAATTTGGTATAATTTTTACAAACCAATGTCCTTATTTATTAATTAAATTATGACATCTTTTTTTTAAAAAAAAAAGTTATGACATCTTATTATTATTATTTTGAAAGTTTATTTGGTGATAAGTATGTTTTCTAAATTTAGTAATTTTAATGTGTACGATAATATTTGTATTCTTATAATAAGATCAACTTAAATAGGATCGTCTTGTTTATTCATGTGCCTATAGAAAGAGTTAAAAGGACCCTAAAATCTCAAGAAATAATAACTAATATATAGTATAATACCGCTTTTGTTTTTTTATTTGTAAAATTTTAACTATTGAATAAATAAGAACTAATAATTTATTTTGCATAATCAGCAAAAAATGTAAATAATATCAAGATATAATTCAAGCAAATATCAACCGTTTACATAAATATATTTGTTTTTAGATGCTAATAAAAATTTAAGACCCTAGGCAATAGCCCATTTATCCTAGCTAGCAAATCCACGGCAATAAACTTAAATTTTTAACTTAAAAATGATTAAATAACCTAAAAACAGATAGAATACTATGCGTCCAAGTATGAAATAAATAAAATATTATATAAAAAATTATTTAAAAATTATCACCAAAATAATTAATTACAAAAAACTATAGTATTTGCTTTATGAAAATATCATCCTTTAAATTTGATAAGGAAGTAACATTATGTGATTATTTTTCGATATAGAGAAGTGCTGAGAGCATGGAATACTTCATCAATAAGCTAAGTGCAGGACTACCCCAGGAAGAACTAGACAAAATTGAGGAGTATTATAAGAAGGGTCTACAACATGAGACAGAATTCTTTCTAGCACAAGAAATAGTGGGGCAAGAGGTTGTAGTTCCTCTTTGGAAGCAACTTCAAGGGTTAAACTTCCCATTGGTTTCCAATTTTGACCTTTGTTGCTCTAAATCATCTATTGATTTGGAAAAGCTTCAAGTTTATGAGCAGGGTATAGCCAATCAACTTCTTAAAAATACTCCCCCAGGTAAAACAAAATAAATTCAACACCTAAATATTTGTTTGATTGAGGTTTAAGATTTTTAAGGTCTAGATATATTTCATAAAATCTTGTCTAGATAGAGTTAAAGAGGTACAACTTTTTCATGTTAGATTATGACATATACTAATAAATTAATGGGAAATTCCACGTGGTAACCAAAACTTTTAATAAATCCACATGGTAACCTTGAGGTTTACAAAATTGTTCCACCATAACCTTTTTGCACATAAAACGTTAGCAAAACGTTAGAAAACATTAATTTCGAAGCTTTAAGGCTGTTGTACGCCTATATATGCGACTCATCATTTAAAATGCCATCATTTTCAACAATTTTCCCCAAAATATAAACCGAAACTCTACCCTCTTTGGATTTGGGGAAAAAAAATATGATTTGGATAAAAATGGTAGATTTGAGGTTTATATTATAGGGAAAAGGTTCAAACTGATACATTTGAAATGGTGAGTCGCATAAATATGCATACAACAGAGATAAAGCTTCAAAATTAACGTTTGCTAACGTTTTTATCTGTAAAAAGGTCATGATGGAACATTTACGTAAACCTCAGGGTTAGCGCGTGGATTTTTTAAAAGTTTTGGTTACCACGTGGAAAACCTAAAACCTCAGGGTTACCACGTGGAATTTTCATCAACTTATTTGCATGTCCGACCTAAGTAGGATAATTATTTGAAGAAATAAATAAAGCGAAAATTGGGTGTTTGGCTAGTGAATATTTTTGTATGAAATAAGTAAAGATACAATAGTTCTTATTTATACATGATTAAGAGGACTAATCTAGAAAACAAAATAAATGACAGAATAATTAAAATAATTACAAATCAACAATATTCCCTAAATATATACTTCCCTACACTCCCCTCAAGTTAGGTCTTCGAGTCACCAATACCTAACTTGCAACAAAGCTTTGAGGTTGCCCTTTGTCTGCTAGTTTTTCTCTTTCAATCATCTGGAGATCAGGATTCCCAACAATAGGTGTTTCTGCGGGCTTACAATTGATCATGACTGTTTTTGCTAGCAAATCAAGAACGTACTTCCTTTGGCTAATGAAGATACCTCTTTTCGACCTCAACACCTCGATGCCAAGAAAATACTTTAGTTGTTCCAAGTGTTTTGTTTCAAATTCACGAGACAGTTATTCCTTGAGAATACAGATCTCTTCCATATCTTCTCTAGTATTAATCATATTATCTACATAAATAATCAGACACGTGATACGATCATTCTGCCTCTTAGGTAACAAAGTATGGTTAGAGTTGCTTTGTTTATAACCATACTTTTTCATTGAAGCAATAAGTCTCCCAAACCATGGCTCACTACAACAAATTTAACTTTTTGCGACATTGGATTTAATGGCATTAAAAAAATGCCACTGATTGATATTTTAGTGTAATAGTTATTGATTTTTATTTTAACTTCCACTACAAAGTGATTTAGCGGCACTTTAGTTGGTCTTTAGTGGCATATGTAATTGTCACTATAGTCTATAGTGGCATTTATGAGAAATGTCACTAGATCCTATGTCGCTGAAAGCTTTAGTGTGATTTTATATTATGCTGCTAAAGGGTGTAATAAATGTCACTAAATCCTCCATATACACTATAAGAAATTTGAAATAGCGACATTTCAATTAAATATCGCTAACTATATCTCACAAAAAACAAATTATGTTGTAGTGCCTTTGAGACTGTTTTAGATCATATAGATCTTTGTTCAAGTTGCATCCTTCCCCCGGCTTATAGTTATCGAAGAAACCTGGGGAAGCCTACATATACTCCTCCTCTTAGACTCTCCCACATAAGAAGGCATTCTTCACATCAAACTAGTGTAGTGACCAATCTTTATTTGCAGCAATAAAAAATAGAACCCAAATTGTTTCAATTTTGGGTACTTGGGAAAAGGTTCCAAAGTAATCCACCCCTTAAGTGTGAGTATATCCTTGTGCTCCTAATCTAGCTTTGTACCGCTGAACAATACCATTTGCAAAATAATTGATGGTGTATACCCATCTGCATCCAACTGTCTTATTTCCCTTTAGAAACTCACACTTCTCCCATGTTTCATTTTTGTCAAGAGCAGAGATCTCTTCTTCCATTGCCTTTTTCCAGTTTAGATCTTGAAGAGCTTCTTCAACATTATTAGGCAAAGTACTCGAATAAGGAAAAGTATTGAAGGTCACTACTGTTTTGTGAAAGAGCCTCATTATTATCTCTATTTACTGATATCTCGACCTTTGTGCCTCAAATTCAAGATCATATCTCCTCGAAGGAATACCCCTTATACTTCTAGGAGGTAACTCATACCTTTTTGTTATCTGAATTTTTGATATATCATTAAACACATCATTAGACACTATCTCATGATCACATTATATTGGGTAAACCATAAATAAATAGTTCAGGTTTAGGTGCTACCTCTGGCTCATTAGAATCTTATCAGATATGACTCAAGTGATCTGAGATGAAGATACTATGTGATTAGTAGCAGTGTCAGTGATATTACCTACTTGCTCTGGAGGGACCATCCTTACTAGATATGTAAGCTAACTTAGGTCTTATCCAACACTCTCCCCCTGAGGACAAAGCTTGGACATATAGTATAACTCTTCAAAGAATTCACATTCCATTGTGGTACACTACTTATTATGAACTAAGTCAAAACACCAATACCCTCTTTGAATAAGCCCATAACCCACCAAAACACATTTAACTACTTAAGGTTCAAGTTTGTTCTAATCCTGCTTGGGAGGATGAACATAGACAACACATCCAAAAACATAAGGGGATCAAGAGTGTGAGAAAGGAATAGGGGTATGAGTTTGGAGAGTATGTACAGGTGTTTGGAAGTTCAGAGTTTTGGTGGGAAGATGGTTGATATATTAAGTGGCAGTAGTAATGGCTTCTGGCCAAAAATGAGAAGGAACATGTGATTCAAATAGAAGGGCTCGAGTAATTTCGAGAAGGATAAGATGTTTTCTTTTAGCAACCCTATTTTGTTGAGGGGTATTGGGACAAGTAGTTTAGTGAATTAAGTCATTGTCGGAAATAAATTTTTTCATGTTCAAGTTAACATATTCACCACAACTCTCAAACCGAAGGATTTGTGTTTGAGTTTGAAGTTTAGTGAGAATCATATGATAAAATTTGACAAACACGTAAAAAACTTCAAACTTGTTTTTCAAAAATAGACCCAACTCGACTGAGTACAATAATCCACAAACAAGATAAAATATGAGAAACCATGTGTATTACATTCGAGAGCAGTACCCCAGACATTAGAATGTATCAAAGCAAAAGGTGTAACTTTATGAGTCAGACTAGGGCATATGCGTGTTTATGACTTTCGGCTAAAACACAAGTTTCACAATCCAAAGAAATATTGCAACTATGAAGAAATGGAAAACGACGTTTTAAATAACATAAGGAAGGAAGATCTAAACATCGATGCCACATCCACAATTAATGATCAGGAGACCCATAAGCAAACAAAGTGCGATCATTTTGATCCACCTCGTCCACATAGTTTAAGGCCTCCTTTCTCAGTACCACACCCAATGATTGTCCCAGTATGAGCATCCTGCACAATACACCCATCAGAAGTCAATAGAACAGTACAATTAAGTTCTTTAGTCAATTGACTTACAAATAATAACCTATGAGATAGGTTGGAAACGAGGAGACAATTTTGCATATGAATAGAGGAGGAAATATCAACAGTTCTAGCTCGAGTCACACGAACACATTTCCCGTTAGCGGTTTGGATGTGGAAACGATTAGTAAGAGATGTGGAGATTAGGTCAAAAGAGTCATGACTCATTAGTCATGGTGTTTTTCGCCCGATAATCAAAAATCCAATGGGATTGACGTGGTTTGAAAAGTAAGCCCAATCCTTCTTCATTGGGTTATTTTTTAGAAATAAAAGAATTATGGGCTTCAGGGAGTTAGGGTTCAAGTGTTTTTTGGTAAAGCAGGTTAGGATATTTGTTTGTAGGGCTGGGTTTAGTCCTTCCCTTTTCCTTCCCAGCTAGTCTTTTGAGAGACCGTCTTTCTGAAAGATGTCTTGCAGGCCCAACCCATTAAAGCTTAATATCTACTTTTACTCTACATTTTCCGTTATGGGCCAGTTCAATTAGAGATTATCTCTCACAAAGACTGTTTCGTACAAGAATTTGTGTTTCCTTAAATCCTGATCCATTCTTTCTATTTCTATTCTACTCTATTATTCCGAATCATTGAATTCAATTCCTCCATCGTCATAGATAAAAGCATTCTCTTTGCAAAAGGCAATATTTAGTCTATTCACCAGAAATATCAAGGCAACATTCTGTTTGTTGTCCACGCTGATCGAGGTTTGCCAATTTCATGTTGCTCAACAATAATCGTCACTCTCCTATCTGATTTTTTCTTTGGAAATAAATAGCATACAAATTTGGTGTTTGTTTACTTGTCAAATTAAAAATTTTAGAGTAATTAGAAGATTGTGAGATGCTTGACCATATGAAAAGAGAGAGAATATTAGATGATGAACACTAGGGGTGATTGAAAATATTCGATCTAAATTATCCGATCCACAATATCCGTCCAGTTTTAAAAATTAGATAAATTATTCGGTTATCGAAAATAAGATAATTCAAACCGAGAATCCGATTTTGTAAACCGAATAGTGAATCCGGATCAGCGTATTGGAAATATTGGGTATCCAGATATTTGCTTTTCTACTTTTTTATTATTTTTTACTTTTAAAATATATAAATAGTTTTCATAAATATTTGTTTTCGTTGTCAAATTTACTAATATGTATAGTTCTCAATTCTAAATAAGTTGTATAACTAATTTATTGTTAATTAATTTAGACTTTTGAAAATCTAATCATATATTCAAAAAGATTTGTATTCTAAGATTCAAATAATAAGCTTGATTAAAGAAAGAAAACGAAGTACTTTAAAATATTTATGTGGAAAAAAAGACTTAAAAAATTGTTTATAAATGACAAAAGAATTAAAGTACTTGAAAACCGGATGTCTGTTATTCGATTCGAATTAAATCGAGTATTCGACTTTTTTGGACCAGAACCAAATTGTGACTTACATTATCTGAAGAACCGGGTGTGGTTTACCCCTAATGAACATCAATTTGGTGGACCGATATAGGTCACCAGAAAACATCATCGGCTACGATGCCATGAAGCAATGAATAATGCGGAAATTGGGTGTTTTGCTAGTAGATATTTTTATATTGAACAACTAAAGAAACAATAAAGAGATTTGTATTATATACCGAAATAGCAAAATCTTTGACAATCGCACCTTCACTCTGAAAGAGATGCACGACCTTATTGTTTTTAGAGTAGCAGGGAGGGTTAACACTAGGATGAATGATATGCTTGTAACTATGTAGGTCTTTATGGTAGTTTTTGGGTTATCACTCCCCTTTTTGTTGTGAGTGATAGCGTTTTTGGTGGCTTGGTCTAGGGTTAAGTTCCAGACTGAGCGGTTTCCCCTCTGTATCTATTTTTGGTATATAATACAAATCAATTGACAAAAAAAAAAAGAAACAATAGCTGCTATTTATACATGATTAAGAGAACTAATCTAAAAGAACAAAATAAATGACAGTATAACTAAAAATAATTACAAATCAACAATATTTCCTAAATATATACTTTCCTACCTAATTTTCATATAAACTCTTTTTATTAACTGAAATTTGCTGTTTGTATACTTCCTACATAAGTAGGATAATATTTTTCATGAACTAGTATTAAATATAATTAAAATTATGAAAATTTGCGAGCAATGATAGTGTATTTAACAATTAATATTTCTCAATTTATAGGAGAATATAATTTCGCAGCTATACAAGAAGCTTTTGCGTTAGTTTCTAACTTGGAGAAAACATCATTTCCACAAGATGTGAGCTTTGGAGAATTCCAGGCAAAAAGTGATGCGATAAACTTTTTATTGAAAGTTTTACAGAAAGATTATTTGGATGCAAGTGCTTATGTAATTTCAGTATATTGGAGTGATGATACTATTACATCAGCTTTAACAAAAGGTAAATTTATTGCTAAAGTTACTTTTTTTTTGTTTGTTAAACTTACGTAGTATTTTATTTTTATAATAATATCTTGTAGCCACCTTTGAGTGTTGTGACAGGTTAAAGTTTTAGTATGGTGTAAAATTCACATAATTAAAGAGAATCTTATGATCAATCTACTAGAACATTTTCGTTTTCAATTTTTTAACTCAAAAAAATTTAATAAAAAGAAACAACAAATATAACTTTTTAAAATATAAAATAATTTTTCAAACCTATACACCTAGTTATAGGTGTTCAAAACAGACCCGATGACCCGATAGACACCTGATTTCATAACCGAACCCGATTTGACCCGACTTAAAAATGGATTTACAAATATGTAAAAACCAATATGAACGCAAAATCCAATTTTGAACCAATTCGAAACAGCTGACTTGAGATCAACCTGATGACCCGAATGAACACTTCTACACCTAGTGAATAAGTTTAGATTACACAAAATAGGTTATTTTGTTTAAATTTGATTGAAATATTTTCCAAAGATTCATTATATTTGCCAATTTTAGAGAATATTAAATAATCTCTCTTATTCATAGAGAATGAGACATTTTCTTATTGGTCAATTCACTGAAAATGTCCTATATTTCTATTTTAGTCATTCTTTTATAATCTTTTACCCTTACTACAACATAACAATACATAATATTCATACCCTTTATGAAAAAAAGAGTCTTTCACTCACTTTTAAGGGGTCCATCCACCCCTTTTTGGTTTTTGTGCAAAACACAAATGTCTCATTCTCAATGAATAGGAGGTATTAGATTTCAAAAGAAATTATTACCTCTTTATAATCTAAACCTATACACATAGTGCATTGTTAGAAAATCAAATCACAAAATAATGGTAAAAATAAGAAAAATATTTTTAGAGTTACTAGAATGTCAATCTAAACCTATTACATTTGCCAATTCTACAGAAGGTTTGGAGGGCAAAATATCACACGCAGGAAACAAAGGTTCAGTTGAATCTTCCATTGATAAACTTGAAGCATTAATTGATATATTGAAGAAAAATGATAACCAAGGAAAGAATTTGAGCTTATATATTGGAGATTCAGTTGGTGATTTGCTTTGTTTGCTAAAGTCTGACATTGGAGGAATGGTTAATGGGTCAAATGAAGAAGTAATAAAGGTGGGGCAACACTTTTTAGTTTCATTCGTTCCATTATTTAGAGGTTTAATTGACAAACAAAAGGAATACAAAAAGCAAGTATCTCTATCTTCATGGAAGCCTAATCCCGGTATTATTTACACTTTTACTTATTGGGCTGAAATTGAGGCATTTATTTTGGTTGGATCCTAACCTAAAATTGCAGCATATGAGGATGTATTTAAACATTCAATACTATATATTGTAATATAAATAACTAAATAAATCAATGTTTGGTTGCATTGTAATCGTAAAAATAATCAATGTTGGATTGTAATATGCTTTCAAGAACAACATTTTGGATTGTAATATAAATAATCAATCTTGGATTGTAAGATAAATAATACTCCCTTCGAACTGATTTAGTTGTAACATTTCCTTATTTGGCAAATTCATATCAATTGTCACATTTTCTTTTTTGTCAATCTTTTTTTACTTCAATACCCCATGTTCACACAAGTAAAGAACAAAATACCCCCACTTTTACTACTTACGATACTCCAACTATCATCTTTACGATTAATTTAATCAATTAAAATACCCCAACTACCACATTTTTAATGAACCCTACAGCACCCTTAAGAACCGTGCCCAAGCAAATAGGACAACGAAATTGGTTCAAAGGGAGTAATATCTAAACTATTCGATTTTACATAAATAATAAAGTGGTAAGTAATTAAGTTATTTTTGTTAGACTCTACATAATACTACTAATTTCCACTTTTAGAAAATGTGCTTACATATAAGTAACATATAACTTCCTCGGTTTCATAATAGTTGCTACTGAGTGTGACATGTTATATGCCAAAATGTTACTATCAGTAGCAAGTATTATGAAATAGAGGAAGTACAATAGTAGTCCATAAATAGTTGACCTGTATTTCTGTCAAATCTTCCTTCAAAAGATTTCACATGTTTGCATACATACCTTTTCTTATTTTTCTATATTGTATTTTCCTGGTATGTTTATTTCTCTCTAATTTTGCAACAAATTAAATACTTGATGCTTCTATAACATTTTTTTTGGGAAATATTTTTTTTTTCATTCACCAGATAAAACATAATACACCAAGGCAAGGAAAAAACTCAGCTTTACTTATTTGCATCAGTGTGAAAACAAGGCCCACCTTCTATAAAGGGTTTCCTCGTTCCACTCTTCATGTGCATAAGAGACAAAGCGAGGCCTAAAGCAAGCGGACACACGGCAGCAAATGTTTGGAGCTACACAAAATAAACTATCATAGCTAAACCATAACAAAATAAACAAAAAAAGCATAACCAACACACTAAACATCAGCACACTGTATAATCCACCATGGTGGCATAGCTGAAAAAGTGCAGCAACATATGACAGCAACAAAACTGCTGTGTGCAGCAAGAAGATTACCAGAAATTGCGCTAGTAGAATGCTCAACAGTATATCAGAAGAGGGCATCATATGAAAAAGCAACCAATTCCCACATCCAGTAGAAAAGCCATCTTAGAATCAACATTGTGCGAAAGTTATGCATGCTAAGCTCAGCCAGCATACACAAAACAGCAGCAACAACATCCGCAAAACACAACAAGTCTCAAAAGGTAGCCATCAAGAGCTGCCCATTGCACCAACAAACCAGCATAGGCAACAACCAAGTACACTACTGCAGCAGTTCTACAGCAACAACATGCAGCACAACAGCTGATGAGCACGCCAACATCAGAGAACAGAACAGCAGCGGAGTACAACACCATCAGGTCAGAACAGTAAGGCAGCAACCTTGATTGCAAATTCTTGAGCAATAGGAACCAACAAAACCAGCAGAAAGTAAACAGACAGTTGCATCCTCAAACTCAGCAACTTAGCACAGAGCATCAGAAAATCAATCCCGCTAGTAAACAAGGACCCTTGCACATTCATTCGCAGATCAGCCAGCACCAGCTCATAGCAAGCATAATAGGCAATACACATGCATAACGTGAAAACACATCAAGCTTCCCCAAAAATCAAAAATATATCCAGCAATCATGAAGCCCAAATGCAACACAAGAAACATGACCAGAATAGTAGCACATGACCATGCCAGAACCAAAGCAATAAAAACAAGAAATAGAAGCACCACAAATGAGAACCAAGTAAGTATGTCAGTAGCTCAACACTATTAAAAAAATATCATCTACATCCAAAAGACTCAAGGCATGGAATTTTTGTCGAATATCATGTTTGATCTAGTTGAAAACACGACCAGGAAAACGTACATAAGAATGCCATACCGCTTCATTTCGGCACTTCCATACCTGGTATATTGTGCTAGCAAAAATGGCTATAAGAACTTGTTGTTTGATCCTGGAAAGACGACATTTTCGAAAATCCATTCGAGAGATCGGCTTCAAGGTCACACCAATCCATCAATTGATCAACACCACACAAGAGCGGTTGAAGGGGCAATTAAAAAATAGGTTGTTATGTGTCTCAGGATGTAAAATACATTCAGGAAATAAATCATCTACTACCACTCCCAAAAAATATAATATCTCCTTCGTCTTTAGCCCTTGTCTAGCTGATAACCAACAGTAAACCGATCTTTAGGTATTGAAAACCTATTCCAAACAAGGTGTCTCCAACGAACCTTATGTTGAATCACCAAACTACGCTCGTACACCTCCTTGATTGAGTAAGTAGGATTACAAATCCATTGACTTAAGGCCAGCATCATTGCACACACACAGCTTCTTGATTGTCCAAATAGCTATTGTAGGAGCATTGATAATATCCCACCGCCCCCTTTTCGTATATTCTCCATGGAACCTCTTAACCCATAACGATTCTTGCAAATAGTAGATATACCAGGCGATTTTACCAACTGCTGCCTAAATCCAAATATGAATGTTCCGTATCCCAAGGCCACCAACTTTCTTAGGAGTGCATACCTTCTTCCAGCTAACATTCCCAAGTTTTTGAGAATGATTAACACCAAACCAAAGGAATGAACGACATATGGAATTCACGATATTGATCACGCACTTTAGAAGAAAGAAAATCTGACACCACTAAGAAGAAATCCCTATCAAAACTGAATTGATGAGTTGTAGACGAGCTACATAGGAGAGATGTTTAGCTTGCCATGAACTATGTGATTGGTCATCATATTCGCCAATTTCTCACAATCAGTAATACTAAGGCGCTTAGAAGATAATGAAACCCTTAGGGGGTGTTTGTTTAGGGGGAATTGAGGGAGGGAATGGGAAATTTATTGGTGAGACTTTGATGTCCCTTGTTTGGTTGTGGGGAAGGGACATGAGACTTTAAGTCTCATTCCCTCCAAGTCCCACCATTTAATGTTCTACGGGGGAGGACATTGGGGTTGGGACATGAGACTTTAAGTCTCACAATTCCCCAAGGCAGAGTCCCCAAGGCCGTAAATTGAGAAAGTTTCCTAAAGTCCTCTCTGATGGGGTTATCAACACCCGTTAGGTAAATTGCAGATTTCCCCGAATTTGCATGTAAATTAGAGGTACTAGTGAAAACTTTAATGCAATCATGAATAATGCGCACTGAGGATAAGTCTCCTTTGCAGAAAATCATGAGGCCATCAGCAAAGCACAAATGCGTGAGTTGGATGATTTAACAACTAGGATGAAACCCAAATGTACGTACAACATTCTTTAAACTCCGAGACATATACTCCATCCCAATGACAAAAAATAAAGGGGAAAAGGATCACGTGAGCCACATGAGACACTGTAACACGGGAAGTTGGGTTGGAAAGGCTAACATACACTAGTGAAAAAAACGCTAATGGCTGCGGGTTTTGTGCCATTAAAAGCTGCGATTTTGGACCCAAGCAATTGTGGTGGCAGCTGATAGTTTGAAAGAAAGCCTTCGGTTAAAAAACGCAACAAGCATAACTATTATAGGCTGCGGTCAAGCCCTAAACCGCATCCTTTAGTGTATTTTTTTTTTTTTTCAAATTTTGGCACCACTATAGGCAACGATATGCTTTGACGTCATCTGGATCACTGTCGCTCTTACCACCCGAAATCGACATAGGACAAAGCCATCCAAATTTTATGGGAAGTTCGAGGCAATTTAGCTCCTCGTAAGCAAAGTCGTGAAAATGAAGAAGAAAATGAAGAGGTTTTTGAGTGAAGTATAGAATAGTAGGTTTTAGAAATTGAACAAAAAGAGGCGCGTTTTTGAATCAATTATTGGCTGCGGGAAAGCGAAAACTGCAGCCTTTGTCCTATTTTTGTCCTGATTTGAAAAAAATACTTATTGGCTGCAGGCAAGACTTAAAATCGCAGTCTTTGTTAATTTTTATTTACCTAATTTTTAATGATATTAGCTACGTATACCTTCAAACCGCAGCCATTAAGCACCAGCAAATACGTTTTTTCCACTAGTGATAATGAATAGACTAGTCAAATCTCAGTTTCTAATTCTTACACAATGCTCATTGATTTCGCTATAGAAAACCAATCCAATGAGAGAATTCATGACAAGATCCTCCCACAAAACCGCTGAGGGCTTACCACATCCAGGATCATGAATAACATCCTCACCTGGAATGTCAAGAGGTTAAATAAGGCCAACAAACAAGCTGAAGTGGCTCGTTTTGTCGCTAAACACAATATAAGCCTATTTAGCCTCCTGAAAACGAAAGTAAAGCGGGAAGAAATTGGTGCGCTTTACCAAAAAATATGTCCATCTTGGTGTATCACGCACAACCTAGCTCATCACAAGAGAGGTAGGATTATAGTAGCCTGGATAGCCGAGGAAATGAAAGTAGACATACGGTTTGTTAGCAGCCAAATCATCCATTTAATTGTTAACCCCAATGTAGGTGATAGTTTTAATTGCTCCTTAGATTATGGTGCTACTGAAAAGAATGAGAGGGGTATTATGCTTATCTGAGCATGAGCACATAGGTGCATTTGTGACAGGGCCTTCGATAGTTATGGGGGATTTCAACTGCATAGTCAATCTTAATGAGAGGATAGGTCAAAAACCATGTCTTCATGAAATAGAACCTCTTCGAAGATGCATAGCGAACTGTGACATCCATGACTTGAAATGTACTGGGCGATTTTTTACATGGTCAAACTGAAACAACCCAAACCAGCATAAACAGTAATATAATACTGTCTACAAAGCACAGTGGAAGACTTAAAAAAAAATCTAGGCTGAATCCGACCTGTAGCTCTATAGCCACAACATACTAATATCAGCGTATTTAAAATCTTTTTACGTTAAATAAGTGAATTTTATTTACAAAACGTTATAAAATATTACAATTTATTTTTAAATATCTAATTTACATTATTATTTTCAAAAAGAATTCCTCGCTGCACTTAACACATAACACAAGAAGGCATCATCTCCACAATAGAGTTAACCTGAAAATGGATCTACCCCCGTAACGGATTGGCCCCATCAAAGACTGTCAACAATTGAATTGTTGAGTGATCTAACAAACTATTACATTTATATGCAAGTCATTAACAAAAATCTCCAATTTAATATTTTCCTCATTTAGAACTCCTTATAAAACATTAATTTATCAAACCCAAACTCTTTTAAAAGATCGTTTGGTTTCAACATAAATAAGGCTAAGAACCTTTAGTTCAACGCGAATCAAAACACGACTATAACTTTACTAGTTAATAAAAAATAGCGAAATCAAAATACAGCTATTACTTTACAAGTAAATAGCGAAAGTCAAAATACGACAAATGGAACATATGAATTCATTTGCGAAACAAACAAAACTTTATATGCCAAACGTATTTATTCAAATCTCATATGAAAACAATAATATAATAGCACTTTGAAACGTGGGAATATATGGACCGTCAGGAAGTAGGCTTGATCTAAATCCTGATAAAACGGGTGATCGTCACCACCGAAATACCTTTCTTGCAAGAACGAAACAGGACCGGGGGCTCGAGACCGATCCGAATAACCATTACCTATTATCAAGCTATAGGATTTCATAATAATCTGGATATGAATATCCATTGCCAATTCCCAAAAACGGACATTTTTCCATATCGAATATTTCATCAATATAAAACAAATCAATAATTCAATTGATTTTCTTCAAAATCAATAATCATAACTCAAATTTATAGTTCAATATTTAAAGCTCATATAACATATAAAACATAATTTTGATCAAGGATTAAAAGCAAGGTCAAACAAAGTCAAATTCCAAAGTTTCGAACACCAAAAATTATACGATTTTTCTCAAAAATCATTAACAGTAATACAACACATTATATAATCATAACCTGAATAAATTGAAGGAAAATTTGCCAAGAATAATCCCAACTATCACCCGTTGGCCATAAATAATCCCAACTATTGATTATTTTTAAATAATCTTAACTATTTATGGAGTTTGCTGAAAACAGTCCTATTTGTTTTTCAATCGGCTGTAGCAAGTTTAGTTAAGTAATTTTTTTACCTTTTTTTTAAGTTTCCTTCATCAAATTAGGTAAAATTACTTAACTTAATCTGCTACAGCCGGTCGAAAACTAAATGAGACTGTCTTCAGCAAACGTTATCAATAGTTAGGATTATTAAAAAATAATCAATAGTTAGGATTATTTCTGGCCAACGGGTGATAGTTGGGATTATTCTTGGCAAATTTTTCTAAATTGAATTTAAAAGTTAATAGTGTTTGTAAGATTACCTTCCTACGCCATGAATAGTAATAAATCATTAATATACCAATCAATTAATCATCAACCATCAACATGTAAAAGCTTTCGTTACCATCAATGGTGTTTAACCAAATTTACACCAATCATAAATCTCAAATACCCAATAAATAACGTTAAACACTAAATTCATAGAATACCCAATTTGTTTCATAGCATCTAATCCCACATTACAAATCCCGTATTAGTACCATATCAGGACACCTGGTAGTATTTTGGTCATAACTTCCTCATACAAACTCGTATAGAGGCGATTCAAGTGTCTACGCGATCGCGACTCCGAACTCTACAATTCTTATGCAGACATCCAAACCCAAAAACAATCTGAAAAGCCACAAAAATGTTAAAACAAAAGCTTATGGTTGATTTTCGTAACAGTCTGGTATTATTTCACTATTTTGAACATAACTCAACCATATGAGCTCATTTTGGGGCGATTCAAGTGTTTACGCGACCATGACTCCGAGATCTACAATTTTTATGAAGACTCTAGAACCCAGAAATGGCCAGAAAAGGCTTGAAATCAGCAAATAACAGAAAAGACAAAATCTAATTTCCATTGAAATACCACCATTGAAACACAAATGAAGAATTTTAGAAACATAGATGAACAACCTCCTTCAGTTGATAGCTTTCATCTTGAATCTTCATAAACCTCAATTAAATCTTCAATCAACCCTTTAATACTCTTGATAAGCTTCTAATGGACTTCACATCTTAAAGCCCCAAATCAAAGTGAACCCTAACTTTAACAATCTTTAATTATGTTAAAGTTGACGATTATGGGGAAGAAAATGATGGATTGCCATTAATGAAACTTGAGAGGAAAGGGGAAGCTTGAGAGAGAAAGAAAAGAAAAAGATATTGTAATATTGATTATCTTGAATTATTTCATGAGCATAGTATTTATATACAATCATCTATCTAACTAACTAACCACTTATTACAACTAAATATAATTGGTTGTAACAACCACATATACTAATAACATTCTCATATATCTCAACAAATTACAACACTTAATTTCCAATTGAGCTATACAATCACTAATTTCAGAATTTAGACTAGTGATTCATGAACAATAAGGAGATTGAGATGATTATTGTTGTAACATGTTTTACACTTCGGGGTATGTGCCTATGAAAATTATGACTCATGAAATATTAGATGAGTCATAGGTTTAGGTGGCTATTTATTAGGAGTGAAATGACTTCCTATATATTTATCAAGTATGAGGTGTTATTATACCCTTATATTTTTCATTGTAGAATTTACTTTGATCCCCAAAATTAAAAAGACTAATATCCTTGAATATTTTTTTGAGTCCCAATAAAATAATATATTTAAAATTTAATACCAAATTAACTTAATTAATCACTATTAATTGAGCCGCTAAAATAGGGGCTGCCTCACAAACAAATAATGATGAGATGCTAGAGTACTAAGCAAGATTAATAGGGTGTTGGGTAACCCATCTTGGGAGAACTCGTTCCCAACAACAGAGGTTTGCTTCCTTTCAGAGGGTGACTTCGACCACACACCGATGCTAGTAACGTACAAAACTTTTAAAATTCCTCAATCACTGCAGGAAACACAGAGAGTTCTTGGAAACCATTCGAGTAGCTTGGCACATTAGCTCGTCAGGGAGGCAAAAACACCTTGATCGAAAACTCAGAATTATTAAGGAAGCATGTAGAAAAAAATTCAAAAACACAAAAGCAGAGTACTTGGCAAAAGTTAAGCTAATCTCCAAAAAGCCTAGGAGGACCTCCACCTATACCCAGGGGACAAGCACCTAACCGATGTTGAATGCTCGAAAACAGAAACCTACATAAGATTAAAGAGAGAATGGGAAGCAGGCCTTAGATAGAAAGCCAAACTGAAGTGGCTCACTTTGGGTGACGACAATTCCAGATACTTTCACCATTCTTTTTAGCATCGCAGGAAATGCTATACTATAAATGTTCTTAACCTTCATGATCGCACAACTTGGGATCAAAAGGAAATCCATGAAGCCCTCCATAAGTACTACTTAGACGTCCTTGGAGGTAAAATGAAGGAGAGAGCAAGAATTACCATGAACGTGATACACAGTGGCCCTGTCTCAACCAAGGCCAGCAAAACCTGCTTTACCTGAACTTCACCACAAATGAGATTAAAGTAGCCATGTGGAGTATTCCAGATACAAACCGCTAGTTTTGGACGGTTTCAATAGTGGTTTTTACAAGGCTGCTTGGGAATTTGCTGGTACATATGTTGTGAAAGCAGTTCAGGACTTTCTTTGTTATTGGCACCATCCTAAAATCTTGGAACACAACAGCTACCACCCTTATAAGAAAGGTTGTTACTCCGAATATTCCAGGTGATTATCATGAAATCTCTTGTTCCAATGTTATTTTTAAGTGTATCTCTAAGCTCATCTATATGAAGCTCCGACTTGTTCTGGGTTCCATTATAAGCCCCATATAAGGAGCTTTTATTGAACATAGAAGCATTCTCCACAACATTCTCTTATGTTAGGATATAGTCGAGCATTATGGTTGGAAGAACTGTGATAGGTCAAATTTTATATACCGCAAGCGCACGGTGTACTTGTAGTCACGGGTCGAACACAAGGGCAGATAATTGACAGTGTATGTTTTATGATTCACTAGACACGGGTTAAAAAGATATATGTGGTCGAAAGCCAGTTCTACGATGCAAATAAACTAATGCAAACAATAACAAGAATGTGATAACAATGATATGACAAACTCTAGGGCGTCGGGTGTCACCAAATTCTAACATGGGAGTCAACTACTCTTATTATTGTATGAAATTGAGTCATCGGCATAATCAAACGTGATCTAATTAATCCCAAGCTTCCGCTCTATTGTTTAATATCGATATAACACCAAATTAGTGTTTATGATCTAACTACCGTTCTACTGGTTGAACTAGTTGGAATTTAACTTAAATATATCCCAATCCTAAATTAATCTTAATCTCAAACTTCGTTTTCTTGAAAAGGTTAATAAAGATGTTTAAATCGAAATTCATTAAGCGTAGGTTTGATTATAGACTAAAATCTCAAACAATCAATAGATTTGATTATAGAGTCAAATCTCACACTACTCACTATGCATAACGATCAAAAACATACAGCAAACGATGAATGTAAACATGAAAACTTACTAATTAGAGATGAACGAAAAGTTGAATTGCAAGAGTTCAAGTTTAACAACGATGTGCAACAATGAAACTTCAATGGAAACTACTAAGTCTAGAGAAAATTACAGAAATTAACTAAAAGAAAACTAAACTCCTATGATAAAAGTAACCGCAACTTTAAATAGTGGCTCGAAAAATTAGAGAAACCCGCCAGGCTAGGGAGTACCAGCCGAGTGGGCTGTGGGCGTCTAAAGCTACAAGTTGAGTAGGCTTTTGATGAAGCAACAAAGACAATATCCTAGAGACGAAAGCAGACTCGGCGATGGCTCCTTCTTTGTGAAAGTCGAGTCGTCTTTTGTCACTGTCAAAATTTTCAAGTTCAAGAATATAACGCCAGTTAGGCTTCGCTTTAGGTGCTTCTCAAAGCTGAGTGGGCTTTGCTTTGATGTTTGGTAACTCGCACTTAGGGTCGTTTTGCGGCTTCTTTTGTTCACACTGTAGCTCATGAGCATCAATCTCCTTCACATAATGCCCTACCATCCTTAATAGCCGAAATCTTTGCACAAACAAATACAATTATCATCAAAATAAACGCAATAAGTGAAAAAAAGTTCACTTATCAAACTCCCCTATGCTTAACCTTTGCTCATCTCGAGCAATTTGAGTTGAAAACATTTGAAAATCAAGATTAAGACACGGTCTCCAAATCCTAAACCATACTAATCTCTTATCCCGGTGTTCGCCTTTCCTAAACACCTCTAAATCCCGGTGTTCGCCAAGAGTCAAAACATACTAATCTCTTATCCCCTTCACTTTGCTAACACGTACACACAACATAATTAAAAGAATAAACATGAAATACCAAAAATCCCTACACTTCTACATCCTAATAACTCCTTAAAGATATGAGAAATGAAAAATTCTACAACTTATTCCTCCAATGGTGGTCTAACCAAACATCTTCATGATGCAAAAAATATAAAATCTCTCTTTGTCTCTCATTTTGCTTAGGAACTCATTTTTGGGTTTTCGTCCTAGCCACTCTTTTTTTTTTTTTCAAATCTCACTTGTTCACCCACTCATGGCTCTCTTTTTCCTAGGTCGCCCTTTCGAGTTTTCAACCTAGCTGGACCCTTCTCTTATCAAGCATCTTTTTCTTTCCCTTTTTTTAACGAATAACAATATACAAATTAAGAAATAAAATGAAAATTACAATGCATACATAAGTTAAATCAATACAAATATGTAGGAGCATGAATAAGTAAACAATAGGTTTCCCATGATTGCCTTTCACGTTGGGTAGTAGCAAGGCGTTCAGCAACCCTTATGGATGTAGGATCTTCCATATGCCTGGATAAAGCAGATCATAGCACATTAATAAAATTCAAAGCTAACTAAAATACTCCAATGATGAACTGGGATAGCACCATCATTTGTATCATTACCTCTTAAGACATGAAACACCAACTCTCCCCAAACTAAGAGACTTCCTATCTCAATCTCCTTTTCCTCATAAAATGCTCTCACATATAAGCCCATAAAAATCCCAAACCCCTTCTCAACCTCAAACCCGTCCCAATACATAAATCCATCATCACAACCACAACATAATGCACAAAAATTATTACCCAAACTCTAAAACTGTAAGGCTCATACAATGGAGCTCTTGGATCTCACAATCCAAGAACTTAATTTGGATCAAAGAGGATGGGGACTTATTTTTGAGTTCAAAACTTTTAGCTCAATTACATGCAATGGTTAACCAGGGATGATGTACGAGAATCTAAGTGGGGATAACTCGGTGGGTTAGGGTATGATAATCTAGTAGAGCTAGAACATCGGGAGAGATAAGAGTAGAGATGGGGATAGTATACCCACAAATGACGCAACGAAGAAGGAACAATGATATCAGCTGATGAACGCTCATTCTCCTCTTGCTTAGCCTCCTTCATAGGTTTATGGCTATCATTCTCTCTTTTTTCTTTTCTTTTTTTTTTCTTCTCATGTTCCTTTTTTTTTTCTTTTTTTACAAAAAAATGCAGTACAATCAAAAAAGGAAAAAATGCAAAAATAAAATATAACAAAAAAGGTAAAAGGAAAAACTTGTATAAGAAAGCGTAAAAACTATGCTGCAAAAGTAAAGATAAAAACTATAGTAAAAAAAAAAAAAAGAAAATACTACAAAAATAAAGAAAATAATTTCTACACTAAAAAGGTGTAGACTCCCCCATGCCCATCTGAAGAATTATCCTTAACGCTTTACAGCATAACAAAGGGACAAAAAAATAAAAAGCTTGAGCATTAATAGCGGGGAAGTATAAAAGGAATGTGGCCATTTTCTAATCTTCTATCATTTCTTGATCAGATAAGTAGAAATAAAGATAATCAACTCAAGGAACATAATGGAGCAACTAGCTCAGCTAATCTAGCAGGTACCTTTTGCTTCCTTTCCAACTTGGACAAAACAAAATGGATTATAGATAGTGGGGCAACAAATCACCTTTGCACTCATCTACAATATTTTTCTAATATCAAAGATATCTCTAAACAAAATCATGTGATCACTATTCCAAATAAGACAAAACATCAGGTTAATAAAATTGGAGATATTCACTTAACTAATAATTTGACCTTACATGATGTTCTTTATGTTCCTCATTTTCATTACAACTTAATATCTGTTTACTAATTGTGCCTAGAAAGGAATATCTCTGTTGTTTTCTCTCAGGAACAATGTTTACTTCAGGACCCTTTGAGGAAAACATCCTTGGTTCTTGGTAACATGGAACACGGCTTATATTACACTGGAGGATCTAGCATTCATGCTCACCTGCAGAATACTCATGAACATCCTGCACTACCTTTAGCAAATGCAGTAACATCTAAGAAAATGTTAGAAGAAGCAAAACTATGGCATCTCAGATAAGGGCATGCCCCATTCTCTAAACTCAAACAACTCTTTCCAGACTTAGACATTTTAGCCATAAAGAACGAGTTTCTTTGTATTATTTGTCCAAGTTCTAGGCAAACCAGAAAGCCTTTTCCTACTAGCTAGTAACACTAAAACTGAATTTCCTTTTGATTTGTTGCATATTGACACTTGGGACCATACTCCCATGAAACGTATAATAAATATAAATTTTTTCTTACCATATGATTTTACTAGAAAGACATGGGTATATTTGATTCGTAATAAGAATGATTATGTTGATATCTTGCAAAACCTCTTCTCTCATATCAAATCTCAATTTGGCAAATTAGTAATATCTATTAGAACGGATAATGCCAACGAATTTTGTGAAGGCAAAATGGTACATATCTTGAATTCTCTTGGCAATCACCATCAGAAAAGTTGCAGGCATACTCCAGAACAGAATGGTCTCATAGAAAGAAAGCACAAGCATACCTTCTAGAAACTGCAAGGACGTTGTTTTTACAATCCATTTTACCTCACACATTCTGGGGTGAATGTATATTGTATGCCACACATATCATCAACATGTTACCACTCTCTAGTCTTGGTAATATCTCTCGTTATCAAAAACTTTTTAATAAAGTTATTCGTAACAACACACATTTTAAAGCCTTTGGTTGTTTATGTTATGTGAGCACAATCAAACAAGGCAGGACAAAATTTTAACCTAGGGCAGAAGCTTGTATATTTCTAGGATACCCTTATGGCTACAAAGCCTATAAAGTATACAATATGCGAACTAGGGAGATAACCATATCTAGGGATGTGACTTTCCATGAAAAACACTTTCCCTACCATCACAAGCAACAAAAAGATTCACCTTATGTGATTTTTTACCTACCAGTCTCTACCTTGCCACCTACATTAGATAATAACCAACAAACTTTTACACCTACTGCACAAAATAATGATTATTCTACACAGGACAACACCTATACTCACCCTACACATGAACATTCCCAACAACCTATTCTTAATGCAATTGTATCTATTGACACGGAAAATCCAATAAATACTCTAAGAAGATCCAATAAGACACACAAGGCTCCTGCATAGCTTTCTGATTATGTTTGTAACAATATCTCATGGTGTAATCTTGTTTCTTTTAATAATCCACCTAATTCTTCTCAAGCTTTTTTTTCTTGTTCATCATAGTGGCATAAACCAACCACCTACAAAGAAGCTGTGAATGACATCAAATGGCAAGATGCAATGCAAAGAGAACTTGCTGCCTTGGATCATAATCAAACTTGGGACTTAGTAGAGTTACCTCATGGGAAGAAAACTATTGGATCAAAGTGGGTGTACAAAGTCAAACTCAGATCAGATGGCTCCCTTGAACTTTATAAAGCAAGGCTTGTAGCCAAGGGTTACAATTAACAATATGGAATAGATTACCAAGAGACATTTTCCCCAGTTATACGGATGACCACTGTCAGGTGCCTAATTGCTCTTGCTGCCAGTAGAAAATGGTCCTTATACGAGCTGGATGTGAACAACGCTTTTTTGCATGGGGATCTTCATGAAGAGGTATACATAAGAGTCCCAGAAGGCCTACCCACTTCTCTTAACACTGTTTGCATACTAAGAAAATCCCTCAATGGTTTCAAGCAGGCTTCCCGATAGTGGTTTGTAAAACTCAACATAAAGCTCTTTAACCAAGGTTTTGAACAATCTAAAAACGACTACTCCTTGTTCATTAAGAGGACTTCCACTTCCATCACTATTGCAGCTGTATATGTGGATGATATTCTCCTAACTGGTAACAACCCCTCCATTATCCAGTCCCCTAACGCACATCTTCATAATACTTTCAGTATCAAAGATCTAGGGCGTCTCAACTACTTTTTGGGGATTGAGGTTACATACCTCCATGAAGGCATCATCCTTAGCCAACACAAGTTTACTATTGATCTCCTCAACAGCTCCGATTTAACTGACTTCAAAAGAGTAGCCACACAACTTCCTCTAAATCTTAAACTTCAAACCAAAAATTCTCCTCTTTATCATGATCCTACTCGCTATAGGAGTCTAGTTGGAAAGTTTAATTTTCTCACCCACACCAGACCAGACTTATCTTACACCGTCCAAGCCCTCAGTCAATTTATGCAAAATCCTTCTAAGTTGCATTTTCAAGCTCTCACCCACACCTTAAATTATGTTGCATCCATAATAGGGCAAGGTATTCTTCTACAATCTATTGACAACATCAAACTTCATGCATATTCAAATAGCGATTGGGGAGCTTGTTTGAACACAAGGAGATCCATAACTGGTTATGTCATATTATTTGGGAACTCTCCAATTAGCTGGACCTCCAAGAAAAAAAATACGGTCTCCAAATCATCCTCGGAGGCAGAATATAGGGTCATGGCTTCTGTGGCCTCGGAAATTGTCTGTCTGGTCTGTTTACTTGAAGAACTTGGAGTTAAAAATCTTAGACCAGTCTCCCTTGAAAGTGATAACAAATCTGCCCTCCATATTGCACAAAACCTAGTTCTTCATCAGAGGACAAAGCACATAGAAATCGACTGCCACTTTACTCGTGAGAAGTGATGGAAGGACTTATTACACTCCACTACTTTCCACAACGGATCAACTGGCAGACTTGCTCACCAAAATCATTCCTGCTGTTCATCTAAGACCTCTTCTGGACAAGCTTGGCGTTTGTTACCCCACCCCAAGCTTGAGAGGGGGGGGGGTGTTGACAATAATAGCCCTAATATAGACCTTCTTAAGGAATAATATTCCTTGTCTTGATAGTAAGCCAAGTCATTAGTCTATCATGACTAATCTTGGCTATCTCTTGTATATATATATAGCCTACCTCTCCTGTTTGAAAGACAGTTTTCTTTTGCTTCCAAATAATAAAGGAAAAACTACCGTGAATAATACGAACTTTCACTGCTTTCCCTACAATAATACGAACTTTTGATTAACCCTGAATAATACCAACTTTGATGTGGATTTTCCTTTAGTATCCTTAACTTGTTGGTAAACTACAATTGTAGGTCAACTTGCCAAAAAATAAAAGGAAAATAGAAAAAAATTTAAAATGCAATAAAATTTAAAAGTTTATTGCCTACAATATAATAATAAGAAGAAAAAATTACCGTGAATAATACGAACTTTCTGATTTTACTATAATAATACGAACTTTCGATTAATCCTTTTTTTTTTGACATATTAACCTACAATTGTAGGTTACCAATAGTTTAAGGATGCTAGAGGGAAATCCACATCAAAGTTGGTATTATTCACGGCAATTTTTTCAATAATAAAACATATTTCTCTATTCTTTAGTCTTGAATACCATATGTTGACATAAGTTGAATATCGTTTCATTATATTGACATGTGGAATTACAAGTAATAGGAAATCTTCAATATACAATAAAAATTTTGAAGATTCCAACGAATAAAAGATAGAAAAGAAGATAAAGAAAAATCATGATTGCTGGGTGGAGGAGTCATGAAAGCAGAAGGAATAGAACTACCAAATTCTTAGCCAAATGATTTCTTGTATTGGGCCCTTAGGATTGGAATATTTGGAATAACTAAAGTTTCAGGAGCTAAGTAAGGTACATTTTTAGACCAAATTAGGTCTGGATAAGCAGTGTATACTACGTTCAATGTGTGATAGAGTGTACCCTCCTTGGGCTTATTAACTGCTAGATGAGTTTTAAACTGAGATTGAAAGTAATTTTTAGCTTTCTTTCTCACCTAGGCTTTAAGGTTTTACTTTTCAGTCTCCAGCTTGGAAATTTTAGCTTCCAATTTTGTTAGTTGATCGCAGAGTTTGTCCTTATCACTCTCTATAACATATATTATTCATTTCTTAGTCTTATCTAGTACTTTCGATTCTGAAAGCTGAGATCTAAGATGCGAAATTTTCTCATCCTTCTGGGTAGAAGATTGTTCAACAGAAACAAAAGTATCTTGAACCTTCTTCATATCCTTATATTTCGCAGTGAGCTCACTTAGGTCTTAATTTTCCTAAGTAAGTCCAATGTCCAGAACCAAAATCCTGCATTCCTTAGCAACCACCCGTTCAACTTTAGACTTGAGTTCAGCCTCCTAAAAGCGGGTCTTTTCAAGCTGGTTGTTCAATTCGTATTGCTGAGAGCTCACCTTAAAAGTTAAAAGTTGATTCTGGCTTTGTATGTTTTCTAGTTCAGAGGCAATGGAGGTTTAGTTTGCTTCTAGAGCCATATTCCTAGATTTGAGACTCTCAACCTCAGCTTGAAGGGAGTTAATTTAGGTTTCCTGAGTCTGAGTCTTCTGGTGCAGGTTTTACAAATCAAAATGGTATGTTCTCCTCACCAGAGAACTCAACTCTAAGAACCTAGAATTGACCAAAGGCATTTAAGTGATTATAATGGTTAGACTGAAGACGTAATTGGAAAATATGAAGATTAAGTATAACGAATAATCATGTTACCTCATCAAAATCATGGTGTGGTCCTTCTAGGGTCCTATCAATAATGGCCATGAGTTCAATTGACCGAGATTGTTGAGAAATCATAACATCATCATGTTTTTATCTGGAAGAGGGTGCTTCATTTGGATAAGGGTTCTTCACCTGCACGATTTTCCTTTATTTTGTATTCCTGTAGAAAGATTTGTAAATAAATGTTGTAATAAGAAAAGAGAATAGACGAAGAAAGAAAAATAAAATTATATGTTCAGCGAGAACTTCTTACAGGGATCCCCACCCACGAGAAATCTGATTGGAGAAGCAGGATGGGTCTCCCCGTTTTCAACTTCACCTTCCACCACTTGCTGGAAGTCGTGAATCATGGTCTCAACAACAATATCCTCGCATCAGCAGCTGGAACATTGAGATGTTCATCTTGGGTCCCAGCATCTGTCATTGGGACAACTTATTCTTCAACAACATCCTCCACCAATGCAAAAAGGCTAGGATAGATGAACGGTCCATAGTTTCATCTACTGGAATTCTTGTTATTTAATTCCGAAGAATAGAAGGTTAAGCTAAATTAGCCTCATCACCTTCAACGTGGATGGCTTCATCAGTGGGAGCCAGCACAGGGGAGCTGGAAAATCAACAGTAACGACTATAATAATTATTATTAATTATCAACTAAATAGTGATGCTAAAAAACAATATATTGATCGAAGAAAATTAGATGCTAGAAATAAATAAATGATACCTAAATCAACTCCCTGGAAATATTTATCCACAGGGTCAAAATCTAGGAAAGAAAATATATTAGAGTATCCAGGAGAAGCAGATGGAGATGGAGAGTCCAAATCATCAACATTATCATCCACCTTAGTTAGAGACTCAGGAATGGTTTCAGATTCCTTTACTACCTCCTCCTGGATAGGCTCTGGTTGAACAGTTTTAGTAGGAGAATTAGTAGCAGTTACTCAAAAAAAAAAAAAAACATGTCAGGCATCAGAAAAATAAATTGTATGATTAATGATACTTCAAGCAATAAAGAACCAACCACCTAAATCTTCATATGGGAGTAACACAACAATCTATGAACTCCCAAGTGGATAATAATTGCACAAGAAATAGCCAGAAGAGGGAGATCATCACCTTCCTAGGTTTAAAAAGAAGAAACATTAGTATCTTTCTTCTTCTTTACGCTCCTCTTTTTCATGATATCTAGACCTTTAGTAGAGGTACCACTCTTCATAGTAGTAGCAACAGAACCCCCAATTCTATGCTTCTTAGACCAGCCCCTAGTAGATCGGTCTAAATCTTGAAAAATTGTTAGATGGGGATCAACTTAAATTGTTGAATCCCTATATTCTGTCTTAGTAGAAGGAAGAGGACCCTTCCCTGTCTTTAGATAGAAAGAAGTGTTTTCGGTGCATATGTCTCTCCTCCTTCATCTGGGAGGATTTGTAGGACCTTAAGGGTCTTAATAAAAAGCAGTAATCCTTCGCTGCAGATTTTCTTGATGGGGACAAGAGGGGAACCAAAAACCATCCAATAAAGACGCTTGTTAACAATGCTCCAACCCAAGGACACCAAGGGAGGAATCTATTGTATTTCCCATGAGGTGAAATACCTAAGGTCCTCCAAGAAATGATGTCAGTTGCTTGATTTGGAAATATAAACAAAAGAAACATGTATAAAAAAATATATGCATAAAAATAGAGAGAAAAGAAAAAAAGGGAAGTTTCAGAATCATACGAGGAGTCAGGTAAGTTGACATAGCAACCAGGGACAAAGAGATGTCCTGTTCGAATATTGAAGCATAAGGGAGCCACCTAGAAGGCACATTTTCATCCTTTGGTTTAACAAAATATAAATAGGCATATCTTTCTGTTCGAGAAAGTTGCTTCACTTTTTCCACACTCAAAGTCTCTCTTGCATTACTCTAGAAGACTAGGGGCGTGTATCTAAATGGGTAACCTGGGGTTATTTCCACCCTGACCCAAATGTTTTAATCTTTATAGTCCCTTTAGATCGTTGAGTTCTCGGTAGACTACCATTGCCTTATTAATTGAGGAAAATGTGATGAAGGGCCTGTTTTTAGTCTCATCTAATTTGAGGACTTTTATAAAAATCAAGGGTTAAGGTAAGCTTCATATAATCACAAGTCCAAATGAAGGACATTATTTTTCTAGTTGCTTAAGGAATAAGTTGGCTGAGAGAAAGATGGAAAGGGCAGAGAATCTGAAAAAGAATGGGTGAAGAGGGAAATGTATACCAAAAGTAAAATGATATATTCACATTGGACTAAAATGTGATCCTCGTTTGTTTTAGAGATGATATATTCATGAGATATCATCCCCTATTCACGATTCCTGCACCATATTCCCTTCTCAATTTGAATATGGCAAGGATCTTCTAGCGCAAATTGAGCCCTAGCCCTCCACCATTATATTGAAAACTTCTGAGTTGAGGCCAGTAGTTAGCAGCCTAGTCATTGTGCCAAAAGGGTTATCTAGTGCAGGAGGGGTGAAATAAATTCCCTCAAGAACTTCCAAAGAAGGAGGAATAAGTTCATATCCATCTAAGATGAGTCCATTTAGTAGGCCTCATACTCTAATCGGATAGGGGTTCATGAGGCAATAACTCAGGATGACGGAAAGTGCTAATTGCACTAAAACATAATTTGCTTTTAGTGGGATATATTTAGCGACATTTAATTTAATTGTTGCTATTTCAAATTTTATATAGTGAATATAGAGGATTTAAGGACATTAATTAGAGCCTTTAGCAGCAATTTAAAAACTCACACTAAAAGTTTTAGCGACATTGAGTCTAGTGACATTTCTCACAAATGCCACTATAGACTATAGTGAAAATTACATATGCCACTAAAGACCAAAATAAGTGTCACTAAATCAATTTTTGTTGGAATTTAAAATCAAAACGAATAATTATTACACGAAAAATATGAATTAGTGGCATTTTTTTAATGCCACTAAATCCAATGTCGCAAAAAGCTAAATTTGTTGTGTTGAAAAATAGGCTCATTAGTGAGCTTCATGTTAAACTCGAAGTCCTTGTGAAAAATCTTGGAGGAAACCAATGTCGAGTAAAGTGTGAAAATAAGTTTAAAACAAAAAAGGTTTTCTAGAGAAATAAATTTGAGAATGTTTAGAGATAACCAAAGTTTAAGGAGAACGTATATCACAATAAATGCAAGTAAAAAGATGCATATAGGCAAGAGAATTATAAAGAACTTTGAGTGGGAAGATCAACAGTAAAGATATGAAGAAATTTTAGTAGAAAGATCAACAGTTAAGATGATATCGCCAAGAATTCAAAATTTTAAAGGTAGGGAACAATGATTAGATATGCATTTTCTGCTAGTATAATCAAGTAGAGGTAATGATGAAAGTGTGTTGTAGTAATGGTGGCTTGTTCACCGATTTTCAGAAATCTTACACAGAATATGAAGCGTCTAGAGAAATTGACCATGAAAGTCGCTAGGATAACAAAACTCCTAGAAGCTAAAAGGACAAAATTATCCAGATTTTTCTTGTTCCAAGAAACCAAAAAAACTAAGGTTTGTGCTAAAAGCTTCCAAAAAAATAATTTTATCAGAATTTCAATGTGTTACCAGAAGAAAATGAATATAGACCCACTAATTCTTGAATTAGAATTCATAGGTCTAGGGAGCAAATTGTGCATGTAAAATATTAGTCATGAGTAATTCCGGTATAAATCAACTAGGAATTTTAATCTGGGAGAAGATAACAAGATTAGGTGAAAATCTGGAAAATTAGGAGTAAAAAATCTGGGAAGATAGAGGAGAACGTGAACAGAAATCAATAATGTTAGTGCATAAAATGTTCACATAAGGTTATGAGGACAGTCGTCCACTAATGAAATTGATAAAAAGTCGTGGGACATGTGTTTAAAAAAGTCACTTAGAAGAGGGAGAAATAAACTCAAAAGACAACAACGGGTAGGAGTGTTCATCAGTCCAAAACGGACCGGAACCGGTTGGACCGAAAGACTGAATATGTTAAGACCGGTTAGACCGGAAATAATTTTTTATGCCAAAAATTAATTAAAAAAATTGAAGATTTAAAAATTATTTAGCAAATTAATTATTATAAAATTAAAATAATTAAATTAAAAAATTATTTTGTGGTGAAAGTAAAATATTTAAAGCCCTTTACAAAAGTATATACATAATAATCGTAAATATTATTCACGTTCAAAATCATTTTTACGTGCATCCGGTCTAATCCGGTCCAACCCGGATTTTTCCGGGTTTAGACCGGATCGGACCTAAAACCTGGAATGTCAAATATTTAAGACCCGGAGACTGGACTGGATGCAACCGGTCCGATCTGGTTCTGGTCCGGTCCCATCCAGTTCCGGTGCGGACCGCTGGTCCGATCTAATTTTGCACACCCCTAACTACAAGACCATGCATGGGGATTTTTGGGGATTGATGAAAATCAGAGGAAACATTCTACCCATGCAATGATAGACTATAAAAACTTCACAAGGGACACATAAATGAGGTAATTAATTTTCTACTGTTGAAATAAATACAAGGAAATCTAAGTCATTCATTACAAAAGAATTATTACAACTGAATTTCTAGGACGCTCGTTAATTTTTAGAAGAACATAAAAAACACAACCATAATTATAAGAGAGTTATTACAATTATCTTTTAAATACTGACATTGTTCTTCATAGAACATTTGTCAGATACAAAGAATATTATCGATAATCATCTTTGCTTAATGATCTTACGTCAAAATAAGTCCAAAGTATTAATCCATCTTGTATCTACTATGCTCCTGAAAGGACCTATTAGGCAAATTGTGTTATGATCAAGTATTGACTTAGGCGTTAGAGTGTGTCCCTGAAAAATATTTTGGGGCCTACTAACCCCTGGTTACTTCGTACAGGAATAGTTATCTTCAGGAGTGGTCTTATTTTATAACTTGGCAAGATAACAAAGACAAACTTCCACCTCACGAGAATTAATCCTTGATTAATTTAAATCAGTAGATAATATTTATAATTAATTTTTCCACAAAAGGAAATAGGAACATAATCTAAATCTTCTTCATAGAATGGATGACATGTGATCATTGAGAGAACTAGCTGCTACTTCCTTTGATGATTCTTTGGTTAGAGTATCGAAAACAGTATGTTCAAGTTGTCTTTCTATGTTTTGAGCATTGGTCTCAAGATCAAGTTGTTAGTCTTCAATGAGCTCTACCTTTTATATTCAATATCTTCACGACTTTGTATTGGCTCACACATATTTTTCTTTCCATCTCCGTCTTGATTATTCGCATCAACTTCATCGTTACTCTCATCATCAAAATGCTAATTAGGGTTTTAACTCATTAAACCCTTCAGTTAATATACCATTATCTGATTCATTAAATACAACATGTATGCTTTTTTCTACCGTACTTACGCTTATTTAGCACTCTATAAGCTTTACTATTTAATGAATATCCAAAGTTATACGTACCATTGTTATGAATGAAACACTTATAACCGAATGGTCTAAGGTACACTATGTTTGGTTTTCTTCCTTAAAATAGCTCATTGGGGGTTTTCTTCAAAATAGGTCGAATAAGACACTTACTTTTTGTTTGAGATCGAAAAGGTAGGCTAAGACTCAGATAGATCAAAATTGCAATGCAAAGCATCCCCTAACCAGGTTGGAACAATATCCTAAACCTCATCACTAAGGCCACAAATGGCCCATTTAGCAAGCCTATGCGAAACCCCATTACAAGTACGCAAACAAAAAAGAAACGACAAAGAGGAAAAATAAGAACCAAAAACAGGACAATTATTATCATAGTTTGCACACGCGCCACTCGTTTCTTGGAGCCATTCAAAGCATCGACCACCAACTTGCAACCACTCTCAATCTCGATATGCTTCCAATGGATATCTTTATCCTTAGAAAACACTCATGAAATAGCTTTTGCCTCGACTAAATCTGTTGAGCTTTCCAACCATAAAGTCTTCGAACCAGCTGCAGTAAAACTTCCATGGCTATCTCGAGCAACAAAACAGATCCCATACTTATCATTATGTAAGGAAAAAGCCCTATTAACATTAATTTTCATAACCCCCTTAGCAGGCCGACACCAAGAACCCCGGGAACGAGAAGAAACAACTTTATCTAAACCATAAGATAAAACCTTCTGGTACTCGCTAAGCCGATCCATAGATTTTCCAACACAGAGACTAGGAAGGTCAACAGATTTAAAGATAACCTCATTTCTAGGCTTCCAAACTTCCAACAAAGAGTGAGAAAAGAATCAAGCCACCATATACACTTGTAAAAAAATCCTTATTTGTATCATGGTTTTAAGCTTATTTATATCTTTTATTGGGGGTTACTAATAAGAGGGTTACAAATAACACATTATTTGTATCTTTTGTAAACCAAAGATACAAATAATGAGTTATTTGTATCTTTTGGTTTGAAATAAAGGATACAAATAAACTTTATTTATTATTTTTTTAAAAAATTAAAAAAAAATTAAATATAAAGTAGGCTAAGTAGGATTTGAACTTACATCCCCTATGCAAATTCATAGGACTCTACCAAGTTGAGTTAATAGGCAATTACAACTCAAACTATCAAGCAAGTAAAAGATTTGGTTGAAAAGTAGCAATTGGTAAAGCATTATTCATTGTTCTTAGATTAGTTTCATGAATAGAGCAAGCTGCAGCTATATAAATCATTGACGCAATGCATTACAATCCCACATTCTTATCTTAAGGATTTTGTCTTGCCCTGAACAGAGCAACCTGCACTATATAAATCATTGACGCAATGCAGCTATATAAATCAGTTGCATGAATAGAGAAACCTACAACTATAAAGCAAGTAAAAGATTTTGTCTTGCCCTGAATAGCCGAAAAGAAACTCACTACACAATCATAGAAGAAAAACAATATTTAACAGCTACAATACTGAGCCATCTTTCAAATG
This sequence comes from Amaranthus palmeri, assembly GCA_019776075.1. Taxonomy (NCBI): domain Eukaryota; kingdom Viridiplantae; phylum Streptophyta; class Magnoliopsida; order Caryophyllales; family Amaranthaceae; genus Amaranthus; species Amaranthus palmeri. Next base: position 455,434 of record JAAKBH010000058.1, on the reverse strand, counting down.
AACTTAAGCCTGCGGATCTGTTTATGGTGCGAATCGGTACACAGTTGTTGGTGTGTATAGTCAATAGATCAATGAATCTCCATTTATTTTGAACTTCAAGTAAACGACATTCTGTCAATAAAATTCAACACGATTTTCTCTCAGATAAGCGCATCCGAAGCAACAAAAATAGCATGATCAAAATGTGAGAACCTAAGAAATTTAAGGAGATATAACCAGCTTAGGAAGACAAGTAATGAACATGTACTTGAGCAGTAAGAGCCCAAAGGTTCAATGATATGGAGTCTTCATAGAAAACAGCACCCAGAGGGCCATTAGACGAATATCATTTATTGATAACACCAAGTAGCTGCAAATATGTATTATAAAACTCAAATGAAGAGCGAAGAGGGGAAGGGCATAGCATACACAGCAAAAAGCACCCTAGAGAAAGTGGGAACATTGAATGCATATCATCATATTTTAGCCAAAGGGAGGTTCTCACTCACAGAGACTACATACTATATTTGGGGAAAAAACTATTTGGAAAAATAGAGGTAAATCATAGTGCTACCCTGCTACTACATACAGGAAGCCATTGTTTCATTTTTCTCACGAAGGAAACTCCAGACAATAAATCAAGTACAATATTATTAACTACAAATTTCTTATTACATTCCTGAAGCAAAGATGGATTGAAAAATTTATGATGATTGCAATCAAACTCTAAAAGTCATCACAAAAGCACAAGTATACATCATATATCAAAAAAAATTCAATGTGAACCTTTTTCAGAATGATGTTGATTTTTGAAAGTTATAAGAAATCAACCAAGGCAAATATTTTATCATCTTCTACAATCCTAGTTTCTATAACTTCTTACCACAATCACATATGATTGGTAGTATTCTTGCGAGCATTTACAATTTCAAACACTAGGACTACACTATATGCTCATTACGCAAAGAATAAAAATTACATAGTAGTACTCTTATGGAAGGAAAGGGGAAAGAAAGGTGGATTGGAAGTGATGATAAGAAATTGAGAATGACAAAAGAATTTATAAACAATAAAATAGGATCATATAATATAGAAGACCATATGTTCAAGGAATATGCAAAATCTAAGCAATCAAACAAACCCTAAAAAAAGTAAAGATTTCTATGACCAACATATTGAGAAATATATTATAAACAATTATTTTTGGGGCATTTCATCAAACAGTTTGTAGGCATACAACTCAAACCAACATATAGAAATAAAAGCATATGTATTTTTAAATTCAAACCAACAATTCTACATGGGAACACAACAACTGGAATAAATAAAAGGAACGAAATGGAAGTAGCACCATGCCATGGCAGTAGCAAGAAGCAGGAACTAATCACAAAACTTGAATTGAAGGCAAAGGAAGGAGAATAAACCAGTGAACGAATCAAGCAGCTTGAAATCAAGGGAAACTAACAAGGAGCTGGTAGGATAATTGAATGAAGGCAAAAAAAAGCTGAATGAAATCGCAACAATGAATAAATGGATGAATGAAAACACATAAGAACAAACGATTTTCAGTAGAAAAAAGAAAAAAAAAATGATATTTAGTAGAAAAAAGAACAAAGAACAAACCTTATTTCAGTAGAATTGATATTGGCGCTGAATCAGATAAAACAATGAACAAATGAACAAATGCATAGATTTAACAACAAAGTAGGTAGAACAATTGCAAATAATAGGCGCTTAAACCTAATTTCAATTTAGTGGCTGAAAAAAATTGGGCGCTTTATTATTTGTTTCGTTATTTTCAATAAGGGATACAAATAATACTTATTTGTATCGTGTGTTTAAACAAGAAACACAAATAACTACTATTTGTATCGTGTGTTTAAACACACGATACAAATAATAGTTATTGTATTTCTTGTTTAAACACACGATACAAATAAGTATTATTTGTATCTCTCGTTAAAACAAACGATACAAACAATAGTTATTTATATCGTTTGTCTATATACACGATACAAATAAATACAAATAAGGTTTATTTGTATCTTTTGTTAAAAAAAAAGATACAAAAAGTATTATTTGTATCTTATATCTCAATACAAGAAACAAATAGAGGGTTAGTCATGAGACTTTTTTTTACTAGTGATATCTCTAAATGAAGAGCCCAAAGGATAAGGAAATGAAACTTTAGCACCAGACTAGATTCCTTGAGCCCAAGGGAAATCACAAAGGAGATGCCTTAAATTCTCGTGCTTTCCACACTAACTACACCGAACAAAATCAAATGCCCCTCTCTTACACAAGTTAACACCATGCAAAATAACATCCCAACACGCAGGTCATGCAAACTAGCGAACTTTAGGGGAAAGCTTAAGCTTCCACAATGTATCACAAACAGGATCAGGGCCCGAAGAACAAGTAGCGTTAACCGAAGAAAGAGAAGATAAAGAATAAGCAATTCTGACTCGGAAAATCCCATCACCACTGAGACTCCAACACAACTCATCCTCAACATCACGAAGACTAATAGGAATGCTAAGGGTTTTTTCAACTTCAAAAGGAAGGAGGTAAGCATGCACAAAATCCCTCTTCCACTCTTTACTATCCTAATCAATAAAATAGTCAAGAGTAGTATCAGGAACCCAAGAACTCCTAGGAGGAATAATACGACCAGACCAAGAATCCTGAAGCCACTAATCATGCCAAACTCGGATAATTTTACTATTCCCCACCTTCCATCTAACCCAAGCTCTAAAATATTCCAAGAACCCCTAATACTACGCCAACTAAAACTAGGGTAGTGACCAAGCTTTGCCTTCCGAATCTCGCAATTAGGGAAATAACGAGCGTTGAAAATACGATCAAGCAAAGAGTCCTTTCGAGACTAAAGGCTCCAAAATTGGTTACCTAGCATAGCTTGATTAAAAAATTCAATATCACGAAACCCAAGACCCCTAACCTTTAGAACGACACAAAAACTCCCACGACTTCTAAAAAATTATGTTTAATTATTGAATTATTGAATTAGCTCTAAGATCTCTTGCTCCCATGTACATTGCATAAATCTTCTCATCCACAGATAATTAAACATTAAATAATTTACTTTTTTTGTGTATTTATTTTTGGTTCATTTTTTTCTGAGCTTATAAGTTTGTTCATTATTTAGAGGTTTGATTTCTTCAATTTGTGAAATCTGGTTTGTAGCTATGATGTGTTAGAAATTTTTGTATTACTTTTCTATAGTCTTGCTCTAAATATACGTTATATAGTAATTAGGACTTTTTGTATTATTTTTCATTATGAATGGTTATTTCCTTGCATTGAGTGTTGGTCCGAGATGTTTATTTAAAGTTGTCCTTGCAGTTAGTTCGTTTGGCTGTGTATAGTGGTGGTGCTTGTAGTTTCAGGAGCATTTTATGGTCCATAGTATCGTTTTTTCGGTGCATTTAGTCTTCCTGCTTGTTCTTCATTTAGTCTTCTTGTATGTACTTCATTTAGTCTTCCTGTTGTGTTGTTTTGTTGCTGTTGTTCGGTCATGTTTGATTCTGCTTCTTTCTCGTGTCGCGGTAGTAGGTTTTGTTCAGCTGCTATAAGGTTATTGTTGTCCTTTTGCTTTTGTGGCGGGGTTTTCTTGCTGTTGATGTCTACAAGAAAACAAGGCATTATTGGACACTTTTAGTCAGACGCTTTGTTGAAGTGTCGGTTTTTAAATGAAAACTAAATAAAATAACACAGAAAAAAATGACACATTTTAAAAGAGCAACTAAAATTGTATAAATATTTAACTTACCTAAACCTGACATGAAAAGTCATTCAAGCGCGCGTGTAACACGATTATTTTTCCTATTTCTTCTTCATGTAACTGCTCAATCATCTTCATGTGTTTAAAGAAGAAATTCATAATCAATGATTCGATAATGCTTTCTTGATGCTTCTTTGAAGTTCTCCTCTTTGTTGTTAGTTTGTTAGTCTATGTAGTCTTCTTGTTTAGATTTAGTTCTTATTGTTGTAATTCTTTTTTTTAATTCATATTTTTCTGTTCATATCATAATATAATTCAAGATTTTTTAATTAATGTGGACAATCATGAGCAGTTTGGTTTCTTAATTGGAAGATTTTATACACTTAAAAATAAGCTTTTAGCTGACCTTTATGTAATTATTTAAATTTTCTTGAATGGATACAAGTTGGGTTGAGTTACCTATTAGCCACCCCAACTATGTTGCTGGTTGCATGAAATTTATTGATGCGCCTTTGAAAATCAACTTTTGGTGTTGATGCGCCTTGCAATGCCATGTAATGTAATAATAAAGAAAATGATGAATATATGGTGGTGCGATACTTTCCTTTTATTCCTAGACTTAAACTGAAACAAGTTGATAGGAGTCTTGGTAATGCAAGCAAGCTAATCTTCTTGGTAAGCTTGTTTAATATATGGGTTTGGTTCATCATCAAAATACGTGTTGGAGCATTCATCCACATATGCTGGGTGAATATGGGTAACATTATTTCATGGTTTTGAATCAGAGGTTGTGGCTTCGTTATTATCATTTGGTAAGCAGTTGTGTTGTGATCTTAAGACAAAGTCTTGATTGTTTGTAAATCCAAGATACCATAAGGACTTAGAATTGAGTACAATTCTTTTTTGAGAAGGAGGTTTTGAACCATGTATGGTTCAAGACTTGATTCAAGGTCTTGTAAATCGTGAGAAAGGAAGAACGGTCAAAGGCTTTGGGAATAGCGTAACAGCTTCTGATCCAAAGACACGAAGACACAAAAGTTGACGAGAATAATAATGTAATTGTATAGTCGTTTTTTTTGTATTTGTGAAATAAAAACTCCAAGTGTTAGGTGTTAGCTTGAAAGTATTTGTTTTGTGTTTTTAAAAGCCATGTGCTAGGCATGTGATCATCTTGTTTTGTGCCTATATATAGAGGTATCTACTCATTGTTATTGGAAGCGTTGGATGATTAATAAACAAATACTTAGAATTCAAGAGAGGGAGTTTCTCATTCAAAGGGAAAATGCAAGAGCATTTCCTATTCTATCTTCTTGTTTTTGTGAGTGAAGCAAAGAAAGTTTATAGCAAGATCCCATGAAGATTAAGGTGAGTGAAGCCTTAATTGAGAGTGTGGGGATAAGGGCTTCTTGGTGAGTGAAATCAAGTAAGTTTTTATCCAAGATCAACATTGTTTGATCATATCCTTTTTTTCAGTTTTCATTTGTTTGAAGGGTCAATTCTTTATTCCGCAAACAACTCAAATTTGGCCTCATCATTGGGTCCCAATTTGGTGCATAAAGGAATATAGTGATTTTGATGAACGGTATGGTGATTTTGGAACAAGAGGATGATGGGAAGTTAAGGCATCTAACTAATGGCTTAGCATGGAAACACTTCCATGAACGGTTTGGTTATTTTTCATTAGATTCTCATAGTGTTCGACTAGGTCTTGCAAGTGATGGGTTTAATACTTTAATGCATATCGTTTGATGAACGCAACTTATAGTACATAGCCTGTGGTGTTGATTCTTTATAACCTTCCATCGTGGTTATGCATGAACAATATTTGTTCATTTTATCCATGATTATTCTAGGAATTACATCCCTTAGTGAAGGAATTACAATTATTGTGGAGTGGGATTGACGCTTATGATGCTTATAATCGTGAAAAAATTTAATCTGCGAGCGACTTTGCTTTAGACTATCAATGACTTTCCTGCTTATGCAATGCTATCGGGTCTAAGCACTAATGGATATAAAGCATGTCCTTATTGCACAAATTTGACATTTTGTTATAGATTTAGGGGAAAGATTGTTTATGTGGGGCATCGAAAATGGTTATGTGCAAATCACCCTTATAGATTTGAGAGTGAGAAGTTTGATGGAACTGTAGAGCATGGCAATGCTCCGACTCAGCCAACCAGAACTGAGATTTTAGGAGAGCAAGTTAAAGTTGGATTGTGTATGGAAAGGGGAGAAATATGGAGAATAAGAAGAAGAAAATAAAGCAAAGACCTAGAGATCGTGAAGGTGGGAAAGAAAATGATGATGTTGGAGATAATGATGATGATGATGATAATGATGATAATGTATTTGGAACAAAGAGAAAAATATTTTTTGATTTGGAATATAATCTTCTGCGACACAATCCAGATGTGATGCAACATCGAATAAAATATATGTGATAATAGTTTAGCAACTATTTTGGACATGAAGAAAAGAAGAGATGGTGTTAAAAGTATGGAAATCTGAAAGAATTGGGGATAAAGAAAGAACTTTGGCTTAAACACAATTCTAAAGGATAGCTATTAATGCCAGATGCTTCATATTCTATGATTCCAACAGATATAGATAGGTTCTTGAAAGTGGTACTCAAAGTTAGGGTTCCTGATGATATAGTTCGGACCTCTCTAAATGTGTGAACTTCTAGAAAATTAAAGTAAGTTTGTCAATCTTAAAAGTCATGACATCCATGTCTTTATGCAAGATATCCTTCTTGTTGCTTTAAGAGCTTCTAACTCGACCAAAGTGATTGATTTGCTCGCTAACCTATCCTCCGTCTTCAAATTAATCTTTGTGCTCCACAACTCTACATTTGAGTGAGTTGAATTCTCTTGAAGAAAGGATTATTTTAATCCTATGTGAATTGGAAATGGAATGTTTTCCAACGTTTTTCACATGGTTCATTTACTAATTCACTTAGTGGAAGAGATTAGGCTTGGTAGTCCGATGCCATATAGACGGATGTATCCTATTGAGAGGTACATTTCTGAAATTTTTTTTAAAATTTTTTTAATGTAATAAGCCGGGTTGTTACATTTAATGATTAAGTTTTTTTAATATTATAATCATAAATGAGTTTATTGAATGGTACTTGTCCCATTTGAAATCATATGTAAGTAATAAAGCACAACCAGAAGGATCAATTGTTGAAGGTTATAAGTTGGAGGAGACGATCACATTTTGTTCTAGATTGCTTGAAGGTGTTGAGGTTGTTTTCAATAAACCTCCAAGAATTGATGATAATCCTTCGTGTTCAAGCAATTATTTGTTTAATTCTGGTGGTCGAGTGGTCGGAAAAGAGATTCATGTATGCCTTAATGAGAAAAGTTTAAAACAAGCTCATCGTTATGTTTTACTTCACTCAGAGGAGATGAATGATGTTTTGGAGTAAGTAGCTAGTATGTTTATTTAACTTTTATACTTACTCAATACATGACTATAATATACTTTATTTTTTCCTTGAAGTGAGTTTTTGCTTGAAAAGCGATAAATGAATAATATACATGGCTCGACCGATGAGAGCGACAAATACGAGTGGATAATCAATGAATTTGGAGAATGGCTACGAAGTCATGTTAATTTTGTTATTATAACGTTATTTATAATACTAACTAAACATATAAATATGTTTTGGATCGTGATTTAAAGTTGAAAACACAAAACTTCTATAATTATGGTTGAAGTAGATGGAGAGGCATACTATGGAAAAGTAAAAGAGATATTTGAGTTGAATTATTAAGAAGCATACAAAGTTGTGTTATTCCAATGTGATTGGGTGGACATTCATAAGGGCGTACAAACATATGCACATGGGGGTGTATGTGTCAATTTCTCTAAATTGATGCATACTGGCCACTATTTGCATGATGATCCTTTTGTATTTTCATGTTAAGAAAACAAGTGTTTTAGGTTGAAGATGAAAAAAGATAAGGATGGTCTCATGTTGTTAAGACTAAACCTAGAGACTTGTTTGAGTAAACCGCAAAACTTAATGCGTAAATAGCAAATTTTGGATTCTTTCTTTAATTATTTTCATGGTGATTTGTTCTTATGAAGTGTTTTTTTATATATATTATTCATTGTTATATGTAAAACAACCCGAGTTAAGGTGAGTATGGTATAATTTAAGATACATTGTCAACTTCAATACTATGAATCAATCAATTGGTAAAGGTGGTAATGTATTTATGAATTTCCTTGGGAATATTGCGAAAAGGTATGCATATTGTCCTATCGAATTGAAGAATTAGCATGAGCTGAGAAACTTTTCCGAAGCTGAAATTCTTAAACTTGTTAGGGTAGGTTTTAGCTTCTTGTCAACTAAGATTATTTTTGTTATAATTTTTTTATAAATATGATAATTGTTTTTTAAATTTATCTTTCTAGCAACATTTTTCTCCTATCTAAATGGGGGCATATGATTCAGCTATTTTAAAGAGAGTTGGTAAAGTATGGAGGCAACACAGATACAGCCTCAAGCGGAATCATTTTGATCAAACACTATCAAAAGAAGTGAATTACGCAAAATGTCTAATCGGAATTAAATGACTCAGCTGGGAAGCATTGGTGGATTTTTGGCTTTCATCTGATGGCCTGGTTATAAGTACAAAACTATATATGATTTTTTTTGACATCTTACATTTGAGAAATACAATTGAAGCTAGCATTATTTTTTTGTGAATGAGAAATACTTAAAATTTGGTAAACAAGCCCGCGTGTCCCATAATCATTCACACACCAATGTTGCTACAAGGTTTGCTAATCGTAGAGCTATCTTTGTATGAGTTTTTTTTCTTCAAGTAGCCATTACACTAGATATGTTTTGGTCTACTAACTGTTTTTAAGGAGGACTTATCTATTTTTGTAGGAAAAATCAAAAGAAAGAATTAGTGAGTTGAAGTTTTATGAAACCATATATACGAACAATGATCGAAGCTTCAAAAAGGGAACAATTTCTGGACAATTCATGGTATGTAAAGCAATCATATTATATTTCATAAATGGAAAATTTTATTTAAATGTCATTATTTGATGAGAAACCTTTAATTTTTACTCATATTGTTTGCAGGAGAAGGCAAAGGCTAAAGTTGAAAAACAATTTGTTTTTCTTCCAAGTCTCAAGTGGAGATTAAAACTCTGTTTTTTAATGAACTTATGTATGGAGAAAAAACTCCAAAGCATCCTTTGAACTATGGCTTTGGTGTGAAGCAAAATGATATGTTTGGACCTGAAAGTTTGGTAAGCCGTGAAAAACATAAGCAAGCAAATGATCTAAAAGTTGAAATGGAGAGCTTAAGAGCTGAATATCGGGCTATTCTATCTTTCTTCAAGTCAGTTACTTCTGGATTTGCAGAAGTTCTAAAGGCCATTTGCAATGGAAATGTTTCATCAGAAAAATTGGATCTTGCAGATCCAACACTAAACACTATTAATCATGAGGTTAGCACTTTCTTTTTATTGTTCCTTGTATGTTTGTGGTGCGTCTTTGTTAAAAAAAAATGTTATTGTGGTTATTGGTTTTGTTTAGTTGTCGTTTTATTGCTTCTGTCTTGGGGTTTTGTGGCTGCTACTATTGTTTTTTCATTGGTTTCGTCTTGTGTTGTTGCTGCTGTTCCTTTTTCGTTGGTGTTGTCTTATGATGTTGCTGTTATGATGGTTTGGAAGGCAGTGTGGTTGTTTAGTTGTTGTCGCCTCTTGCTTTTGCAATTTGTAGTTGTTCTCTCGTAGTTCGGTTGATGTTTGTGCTGCTGCCTCGATGTGTTATGGGTGATTCTGCTGCTGCTTTGTATTGCTGATGCTGGTAGGGTGGTTGATATCATGGGAGAGTTGCTCCTAGCGGAGAGGGTTTTGTAGTGGTAGTCTTGCCTGCGGGAAGCCTTTTCTGCGGTTTTGTCTGGGTGCAGGCGTTATTTTGGATGGGATTATCCCTTGACTAGTTATTAATGTTTCTGTTCTAGTTTGGGGTTGCTGCTGGTGGTAGCATGGTCTTGACTTCTAGTGGTAGCAGCTACTATCTGGCAGAATTCAATGAACACAAACCAAACCAATTATGGAGGCTGACACATCTATCTTCTTTGTGGTCTTGTGCATTTAGTGCTGTGACTTCTTGCTCCTTCTTCTCCAAATTAAACTTATTGAGCTTTTCTTCAAACCCAATAGCTGATTTAGTTCAGGTTTTGTAAACTTCTTGGCCTGATCTAGTCTATTAAATCGTATGTAAACTTTTTGTTGAAGATAAATGACAAAAGAACAAAGACAAAACCCAAACGTTTGAGAAATGCAATTTTTTTCAGAAACATCTTTATTAATTATTTCATTACACAATTACAAATAAATTCTGTTTTCAAGACCCAGAAATCTCTGCCCCTGTGGGTTTACGATTGCACTCACACTGGTGTTCTTTCTACCATATGTGATGTGACTATCGTCAACACTTTTAGATAGAATATTATTTGCATCTTGATGACACTGAAATATATCTACACTTCCCTGATCTTGTGCGTTACAATAGGAATCAAAAACACTTTGGATGTTCATATCACTTTTATCAACTTCAACCTTTAAATCCACTTCCATTTTGGCAAAAAAAGGTGAAGAGCCACCTCCACTATTTTTTGATGCGCCCATGCATTCCTCATATTCTCCGTGTGGCATAGCATTAGAATTTGAATTTCCATTGCTAGGCATATTAAAAATATGCAAACATTAAGCTCATCAAGCACTAACTATCTCGTAATAAGCAAATCAAGAAAGTTGCTTATTGAACAATAGTAACACTTACTCATTTTTTCAAATGAAATTTCCATGGATTGATATACATGTCACGTGCATAGGAATGTACACGATTTTGGCAAGACATTCACAGAAAGGTCAAATAGCTATCTAGGGTTGTGTCATTCACAGAAAAATGAATTTAAGAGGTCATAATATACTCCAGCACATGCTTTCCTCATAATATACTGGCATATATAACCAAAACTTGTTTTTTCTTTCTATTTTATTCTTTTGATTAAAAGGTAGGTGATGGCTAGGTGAAAATTGAACCTAAGACCTTACTTGGGGAAAGTGGTACTTGATATTTGTTTATGTACATAGTACATTATATGCTAGTGCGTAACGGTGGTTATATATGCGAGTGATCAGTCATTATAATACATTTATCCAACTTTGGAATTGTTCCTTTATTTTCATTCACTTTTCTTTATGTTACCCATATTTTTTTTTACTTATCGATCCCACAAACTTAGACACATTTTTCTCCATTCCCCCACATGCCCTTCATTAAACATCATTTCCACATTCTCCTTCATAATTGTAGCTATAGTAGCACGAGAAAACAAAGAGAAACAGAGCTATTACTTTACAATAATATCAATTTATCCATCTTGGTTTTTCTCAATGCATGTGAATGATGCTCATGTACTGTTTTTTGAAAACTTTGCACTAATACTGTATATGTTATATCAGTGATGATTATCATCTATGGTTTAGTTATGATGCAAGGTTTTTATGTATGCAACTACAACTAATAAAACTAATGTTTCTGGGACTCTAAGAATTTGATTAGTAGTAATGTATTTGGTTATTACTCCAAAATACTCAAAAGATAAGCATAAAAGAAAGGTGTAAAGTGCAGGCCTAATATGAAAACCCCTATAAACATGAGTAATGGTGAATTTATTTCTTTCATGTGGTTGATAATCGTTTTCATTCTTTATTTATTGTTTTCTCTTTTATTATATCATATATGTGTTATTAAGGTGCATTGCAATGTCAATTGATACGAGATAGCTAGGCGCTCTAGACACAAGATTGCAAGTCAATTTATATATATTTAAGCATCATCGGTATCCCAAGTGCAGAAACATTATTATAATCGTTGATATCTTTATTTTATATATAAATTCTTTAAAATTTGTTTGGTATTTTGTAATATTTATATGATTATATGATAGATTCTTGGTGTTTTATATATTTCTGGATTTTTGATGGTTTCACGCTATATTTGGTGAATTTAAAGCATTACAACCTGCAGATGATGACATCAATCAGTGTCACAATACTGCAGATAGTGACACTATAATGTGTCGCAAAACATTTAGTGACAGAAACAAAAAGCGTCGCTATAACATGAAACAAGCATAGATAGCGACGTTTATAAGCGTCGTAAAAAGACAAATAGTGATGCTTTATAGCGTCGTAAAAGAACAAATATTGGCTTTCTCGTAAAGACAAATTGCGACGCTACAAGTGTCACTAATTAACATATAGCGACACTACAAGTGTCGCTTATTGACAAATCTCGACAATTTAAAGCGTTGTAAAATGATAACTTGACATAAATACTTTGACAAATATCGACAATCAGTGTCAATTAGTGACACTACAAGTGTCACTAATTGACAAATAGCGACTCTACAAGTGTCGCTAATTGACAAATATCGACAATTTAAAGCGTCGTAAAATGATAATTTGACATAAAAAATTGGCGCAAAAGGACAATTACCCACTTGAAAAAGCGTCGCAAATGTGAATTTTGACACTAAAAACATCCGAAAAAGATACAAAAGGACATCAAAAAGCGTCCTAATTGGTGAGAATTGTGACGCTTTCTGAAGTGTCGGTAAATAACGACATTGAAAATAACGACGCTTTTGCGAAGCGTCGCAAAGCTAAGTTGCGACGTATTCAAGCGTCGCAAAGTGTTAAAAGAAGTGTCACAAAATGTCCTTTTATTATGATATATCATAGCCCATTGTTTTGATCTATCTTGAACATCTTCATCAATATTTTCCAATTTAAAAAATTTGTTCCACAATAAAGGGAGGCCTAGAGCATGAACCACCTTGAGCAAACAAACCTTCTCCAATCGGATCCATCACGAGATAATTAATCCTTATATGAAAAACTTAGCTCTGATACCAATTCAAGGTTGTTAAGAGATTGAATATGATGTGCAAATATTATTTTGATCGCAAGCGCACGGTGTACATTTAGTCGCGGGTCGAAGTTCGAACGCAACAAAGCTAGGAGAAGAAACTTGCTAATTTCGATAAATTATGTTGCTAGAAGAGAACAATAGTTGATTGGTTGTTTAACTAATAGACTAAAATGAAATAAAGATAGGGCTTAAACATTATGATGAATAGATCTAGGGTGTTGGGAAGCCTCTAAAGTCATGTATGATCAAATTCTCTTTGGTGTCTATGCAAAGTCGGATGAATTACTTGGTTAACCATGATGTTCTTTATCTCAAAATCTTGCTCTATTGATTAACTATTAGATTTAGACCCTACTAATTCAATTCTCACACGTTAGTTTTGTTTAACGAATTAATTAGAGTTTGACTAAAATATTGTAATATCCCGTAGTTTAACTCGAAACATTTTAAGAGAGAAAACGACTTTTTGAAGAACCAAATACAGTTCGAGTCAAACCATGGCGTTAAACAGATAGTTAAAAAGGACTCATAACGAAACAAAACTTGCGGACCGAGTTCTAATAGTGCTATTATAATCTACCAGACATAAAGAAAGACTAAGCAGCGGATAAGTTAGAAAAGGTAGTTCTACTTATTACAACTTGAGAGTGTCATCACCTCATAAAACCAAACATTTGAAAATATGAAATCTAAGTTCATAACAAACTCCTGAATCTAACAATTTATTTCTCCCAGAGTAATCCTCGCTCCCCATACCTGCAATTAACTTACTGCTAGTCATTATCCAAATAGGAAACGACAACTTCGCAGGATCATTAAGATCAAAAAGTACACGTCAGCAAGAAGTCGTAATTCATTTAATTCGAGTACAATAAATTTAAGGAAAAATTGTTTCTAAAAAGCCAACCTTTCGACCATCTGCAAATAAAGAGTCAACGTTTCATTTATTCAATAAAAAGACAACATTTGTCTCATTTTTGCAAATAAAGGGTCAATGTTTCATTTATTCAATAAATTTAGAGTTGAAAACTTATCTGTTATATTGAATAAATAAAACGTTGACTCTTTATTTGCAAAAATGAGACAAAGGTTGTCTTTTTATTGAATAAATGAAACGTTGACTTTTTATTTGCAGATGGCCAAAAGATTGACTTTTTAGAAAAAAAATTTCCTAAATTTATTAATAATAACTTTAATAATTTCTTGTTTCAGTTAGTCAGCCATACTGCTGTATCGTTTTCAGCCATACTGCTGTATCTTTTCCAGCCATACTGTCGGTTCCACTTCAAACTCCATAAGCGAGACAATACGTTAGAGGGAGCTAATCCCTAAGCAAGTCCCTACCATTGACACACGTCCTACTTTGGTGCTTATGGTTAAGTATGCATACCCCCGCGGTGGCTCATAGGCTCCAAAGGCCACGAGTAATTCATTCCACCAATTGACATCATACTACATCCACTTTCAAGTTAGTGAGGTCATACTACCTCTACTTATTCGAAAGCGTATCAATATTCATACTACACGCCCATACTTTACCTTTGTTACCATTAACATATGGTACATATCATATACTATAATTTTATGATGCGTGTACGTACCTTGACCAAGCAAACAAAGCACAATGTCCTAATCAATTTCCGGTCAGGAAGCTTCCTACAAGGTTTAACCGTATTCGGAAATAAGAACACATTCACATCTTCCTCAAAGCAACCACATCACATACATACAACTACCATCACGCATAGAACACATACACATATCATGAGACATATACCACAACCCTAAGACACATTAAACACTTTAAAAAAACACATCATATGAATCTATCCAGAAACCTGTCATAACACTGTCAACCCGAAATCTGACTTCACCGTTGCGTCCGGAAGGCATCAAAACCCCCGAGTACCAATTTTCATAATTTTTAATATAGCATAGATATTTTTAACCTAATTTCAAAGCCAAAATGCTCCAAAAACACCATTTTTTCAGGATTTTCCAATCCTATGGGATTTTGTCAATTCTTGTTCAAAATTCATATAAATTCCAATTTCCACATTTCCTATTAAATCTATGTCATGCAAATCATAAATTCATGCGCACATAAAAATCATTTTCAAAATCCTCAAATAATAAATTCTTAAACAAATCATTCATCCACTTTAAGATCTCATGTCATACCAAGACATCCTCTTATGTTTCAATAAAACCTCTCCTTAAAATTTTATTTTAAACATATATTTTATTGTCAATATTATTATTATTATTATTATTATTATTATTATTATTATTATTATTACTATTATTATTACTATTATTATTATTATTATTATTATTATTATTATTATTATTATTATTATTATTATGATTATTATGATTATTTTACACATCCTCATCAACTTAGTTTAACATGCTCTTTTTCAATTACAAATTCCAAAACACAACATCCAACACTACCAATTGACAATTATTTAATAATAATCATACTACTATAAAAATCATGGATGAAACTATGCTAAAAATCATTCAACACCATATATTACATACTCTTTACAATTGTATTTAAAATTTAATAAAAGATAAACGCATAGAATTACTTACAGTAAGATGGAAAACACCAAAAATCCAAGAGTGGAAGAGTAATATGAAATACTAGTAATTCTATTAAATATATCAGAATTTAGCGTTTCAAAATATCAGGGTGTTACAAATATATTCTAAAGCAAAGTGGATCCCAATCCCTATTCACTAGTCCAACAAAGCACATTGAATTTAGGGTTAATTCGCACAATTTAACCACTTTAATTCTAATTTCATAGACACATTTAAGCATCAAATTATACTTGACTTATAGGTTCAAACTCTAACCCTAGAAAATAGATCTACTTAGTAATCATGGTGAAAGGAATAAACACAAACCCTATAATGATACTAGACATGACTAACAATGAAATCAATGACAAATTAAGATAAACAATGATTAACTGATAACCCTCTATTTTTCCCTTATTTTATGCCTATTCAGTGTGCATTTTCGTGCGGTTGTTGTT
Organism: Amaranthus palmeri; assembly: GCA_019776075.1. Taxonomy (NCBI): domain Eukaryota; kingdom Viridiplantae; phylum Streptophyta; class Magnoliopsida; order Caryophyllales; family Amaranthaceae; genus Amaranthus; species Amaranthus palmeri. The sequence goes on along the minus strand of JAAKBH010000058.1, from coordinate 439,680 downwards.
CCTTCTTATTACTTTTATGGGATTTATTCGCCCTTGTGTAGGGTATCTTGTATTTTGCTCGTTTTTGTAGGATCGGCCCCCTTTTTACGAGAAAAGCAAGTTGGGAACGATGCGCCCTTAATCTCACGGAGGTTTACGAGAAAGAATGGAGCTAAACCGAGGATAGGAGATAGTCCCAAGCATTCATATAAAGGCAAGAAGGCAAAAAGGACTTGGAATTGAGCATTTTAAGAGCCTTTGATGAGATCGATCGGTCGATCCCTAGAGATCGATCAGTCGACCCCTTTGCATCAGCATTCCAGAAGACCAAGGCAACAACATTTGGAGATCGATTGGTCGATATCCTAAGATCGATCGATCGGTCTCTTGCAGCAGCATTTCCAAAAGCCTTGAGCAACATCATATGGAGATCGATTGGTCGATCAGTTTAGATCGATCGGTCGATCTCATAGCTTGCATTCTCCAGAAGCATCTTTTGAGGTGTTAAGTGATCGATCGGTCGATCACTTTAGATCGATCGATCGATCTCTTTTCGAAGATGGGTCTTTTGCTGATTTCTCATACTTGGCGACCCTCTACAAGTCATTCATGGAATTATTCTCTACTTTAGGCTAAAAGGGTTTCACCATTTTGGAAGATCCTATATAAGGAGAGTTGGTGTAAACATTAGACATACTTAGTTTTTGCCCTATTTTTCATTACTGTAGTTTTATTGCTTATTTAGTTTTCATTCTAGCAAGAACCCTAACTTTTATTTCTTTTTGCAACCTAATATTTGAAAATCACAAAAACACTTTAGTTAAGGTTTACTGTAGTTATTATTCATTTAATCCACTAGTTTATTGCAAGTTTGAAGTTTTCTTCTTCATCAACCTCCATTGTTGAGGGTTTGAGCTTCATTATTTTTCTGGGTTTTACAACTTCGTTGTCCAATCGTTCTCATCTTTTGTGGGTATCTTCTAATACTTCTTCTTAGTTATTATTGATAGTTTGTTCTTGTTTTTATGCTTGTTTGTGTTTTTCACCATTGTTGCTCAATAGCTTTATGATTTGGGGTCTTGTGTTTGTTGATTTTACAATATCTTATTATATTATCATTTATGGTATCTTTAAGCATTAAAATGAGTAGCGAGTAGTTTTCTAGGGTTGGGGTTAACTCAACCCTTGTGATGGCTTGAAGACAATGAAACTCTAGTTGATTTTGGGTTGATTAAATGCTTAGATAAGGGGTTATTCTACCCATTGGCTAAGGATTCTCATGATTGCTTCCAATACCAACGAGAGTTGGATTTTGAGTAATCTAATCTATGATCAATGGATGGAATCGGATGTAAGGGATCAATGACGATTGAACCTTGCATCTATCCTCTCATCTAAGGGCTTTATCATTCACCTACGAGAGTAGGGAAGGATGAGCAAGTAGTGGATAATTTATAGCCCGAGATCTTCATCTTCACTCACGAGAGTGAGGATGGTGAAGAGCTTGGAGGCAATCCCAAGCCTGATCAAGGATCGGATTGCTCCTCTTAGTGTAATTCGCTACTCTTTTATCACCCTTAAGAAGCTAGTGTATCATCATTGAATAGTCATCATGAATGAGTTAACCCGACCCCCTTTTATCATTGATTGTTAAATCCCTTTTTTCTTTTGCATATCTTTCTATTAATGCATTCAACAAACCCCCTTTTCACCCGACTAATCCACAAAGAAAATTGCATATCCTTGCTCCTTGTGTTCGACCCGTATGTGCTACAACACCATGCACTTGCGGTAACTCACTCATTGAGATAAATTTGTGTGAACGTTAACTACCAAATAACACCACAATAAATTCAAATAACAATAGTGAAAAACAAACTTATCCTTTTATTGAAGGAAGATTTATATAAAAGATAATGTTCACTAAAGAAAGATTTCAACTATTACAAGGAATTAAAAGCAACGGAAAGTAAATGTCAAAGAAAAAATTACAATACCCAATGGAAGATTAATGGCAAAACTTAATGAAGAACTAAATTAAGGGATGAATTCTAGAGTAGACTAATGGAAAAACAAGTAAAATTCAAAGGAAAATGATAAAGTAGAAGGAGAGAAAAAAGGAGGAAGGAGCCCCCCCAAAGGAGACTATACCCTATTACTAAAGCTAATTCAAAGATTAAAGAGATGAAAATCCCGTGCAGCAAAACAGAGGCTCACAGCCGAGTCTACTACACCAAAAAACATGAAAGCCAAGTCGGCAATTTTTGCTGATAGTTCAATAAATTTCAAACGGTCTTCATTTCTTGTTCATTTGTTGAAACTGGACATATAATTTACCTTTTTTAATGTCTAGTTTTCAATGCCGCAAACCTTGCATCAATACGATCAGCTTATCAAAAATTATGACCAAAAGAGTATAAATGTATGTCTTTCCCATAGAAAGCACAAAAAAGAATTGGAAAAAGAATGTCCACGAAATATAGAACGGAGGCATAAAGAACAATTTGCCAAATGGATACAAAGTCGTGTAAGAAAGTTGTTGATTATTTACTTTAGGAATTATCTACACCTTTTTCAAAAATTGCATATAAAGGATTTTAACATGCAATGTGTTCAAATAGGTACGAAAGATTCATGAACTTAAATCTTGTGATGAAGACTTGTATAACTTGGTATGCGGTCCTTCTAGAGTTGTAAGGCGCTACATAGCATACATAGTGAATGGTTTTCGATTCCACACCAATGATAGATGTGAAAATAGGGACACACAAAATTCCGGTATTATGGTGCGCGGTGATGACTCTTTATGTAAGGAGTACTATGGTGTTTTGAGAGACATATTTCAAGTGCATTATCCTGGAGGAAATCATGTTTTTGTGTTCAAATGTAGTTGGTTTGATATAGAAAACTATGGTAGAGGGTATAAAGTAGATGAACATGGATTGATTAGTGTGAATATGAATAGATGTTTGAAGTCAGATGAGGTATATGTGCTAGAATCACAAGTGGAGCAAGTGTTTTACATTGAAGATGAACGAAATGAGAATTGGTAATTTGTTATAAAAGTACATGATAAGTGCAATTATTTGCACTAATCGTTTATATTTTTATGCTCCTTTGCGGTGTTTTGAAGGCGATTCGGGGTCATTTCGTTTGGTTTTACTCTATTTCGGTGTTTCATGGTCAAAGTATGGGAAGATGGGTGAATTATGCGCTTTTGAGTCATTTTTGTGTGTTTTTGGTGCTAACCATGTTTACCGGGCTCAAAGAACGTATCAATGTATCAATTTTATCAAGGCATGAAGAGTAAAAGAGTAAAAGAGTAGAAAATGTTGTTATTTTGAGATGAGGTTTGATACATGTCTACTCTTTTGGCCATAACTTTTGATAGGAATATCATATTAATGCAAGGTTTGCGGCATTGGAAACTAGACTTCAAGGGCTTTCCAACGGTATATTATATGTCCAATTCCGATAACCGAGCAAGAAATGGCGACCGTTTGAAGTCAGCAGAATCTGTCTGCCAGAAAACGCCGACTCGGCTGTAGGTTTTTTTATCAGAACGCCGACTCGGCGAAAGAGGCTGGCAAGTGCATTGAATTTTCCAGAAGCTCAGGACGACTCGGCTGTCTTGGCACTTTTTGGGTAGCCGACTCGGCGATATCTAATCTCAAGTTTTATACGTGTTTTTCTCCGGGCTTTCTTTGGGCCTAGGGTTAATCACCCTCATTAGTATAAATAATACCCTTAATCCTGATTAGGGTCCTCTTCTTCCTCCCTTCACTTTTACTTAGTTTTTGCTTAATCTTCCATTAATCTAGCCTTTAATTTCATTTTAGTTTTAGTTTACTTTGCAAGAACATTAATCTAGTCTTTGAGAATTATTCATCCTTCAAGTTTGTAAGTTTATTTTCTTCTTTTGCCTTTGAATTATTGTATTAGTTTAAGTTTTGTTAGTTGAACATTGAATTCTAGCTTTAATCATCCTTTAATAATATTTTCATTTTCTCCATTATTGTTTAGTATTCATTGTCATCATTATTAAGTATTTAATCATTGCTTGTCTTAGTTTAATCCTTAATTCATTGTCATTTATGTTTAGAATTGAATTTGAATTGATCTTTATTGCATTTACCATGTCTAGTGAGTAGATCCATTTTCTAGGGTTAGGGTTTGAACCTATTAGTTGAGTATGATTTGATTCTTGGATGTGTCTATGAAACTATGGATTAAAGTGATTAAATTGTGCTAATTAACCCTAAATTAAATATGCTTTGTCGAACCATTCAATAGAACTAGCGTGTGAGATTGGGATCGCCTTTGCTTTAGGGTAAACTTTAGTTAAATTCTTATTAATTCGCTCAATAAAGTTAACGCGTGAGAATTGAATTAATAGGGTCTAAATCTAATAGTTAATCAACAGAGCGAGAGTTTGAGATTAACAAGATCAAGTTTAATCACACAATTAATCCTATACTTCATAGACACTAATGAGAATTAGATCATGCAAGACTTTAGGGGATGCCCGACGCCCTAGATCTCATCATCATATAGTTAAACCACATCTTTATTATTGCATTCTTAGTTGTTAGTTCAAAACCAATCACTATTTTTATTTCCTCTAGCAATCTAATCAACTGAAATCGTAAAGTCCATTGTCCCAAGCTTCCTTGTGTTCGACCCGCGACTACACGTACACCGTGCGCTTGCGGTTAAATAAAATTTGCACATCAAGTTTTTGGCGCCGTTGCCGGGGAAGCGCCGGACAATCGATTTGTTGGTTTTTGTTGACTATTTTGCTTTTCTTGTTTGCCCCCTCCCCAGATCTTACACTTGCTTTGGTTTCTTTGTTGAATGACCAGGAGATCCCGATCTCTTGAGCATTTTGATCCTGAAATCGAAGCTACAGCTCGCCGACTTAACGCCCTTAGAAGGCGAGCTAGAGAAGAAGAGGTAAGACAGGTAAGACAGGTAAACATGGCGGCCCAAAACAATGATAATAATGCTAATAATAATTTTGGCCGCATGGGTGCGCCTTCGCTCACCCTAAGTTCTATTCCTTGTATTGTTAAGCCGAATTTTGGTGTAGATAACTTCGAACTGAGACCTCATCTCATCCAGATGATTGAACGGAATCAGTTTGGAGGGCACCCTTCAGAAAGTCCCCACGATCATATTTCTGACTTTGTGGAGAGGTGTGATACTATCACCCAAAAGGATTTAAATGAAGATGCTGTACGGCTAAGGCTTTTTCCTTTCAGTTTGAGGGATAAGGCCAAGGCCTGGCTTAAGTCTGAACCTGCAGGGATATACCGGACCTGGGAGGAGTTGGCTAATGCATTTTTGGCCAAGTTCTATCCTCCTAGGAGGACATCGCAGATAAGGACGCAGCTGCAAACATTTAAGCAGTTGCCTTTTGAGTCTTTTCACGAGGCCTGGGAGAGGTTTAAAGACCTTCTATTGAGTTGCCCTCATCACCAAATCCCAGATTGGTTGCTTGCCCAATCCTTTTATGTAGGATTGCATGATGAGCACAAGTCCTCAGTGAATGCAGCTTGTAATGGTGACATGGACTCTAAGTCACCGCAAGAGGTCTTGAGATTGTTTGAGACCATGGCCAAGAATAGCTTTTCTTGGAGTAGTGAAAGAGATCGCGCAACACAAAAGGATTCCACAGATAGTGAGGCTATCAAGGCCCTCACGAGACAGATGGCCGCTCTATCCGAGCAAATGGCCAAGGTAAGTATGGTAAGTGGTAATTCTAGCTCTTCAGTTAATAATATTTCTATGTGCGATACTTGTGGCGTTTCCGGTCACTGTTCTAGTGCATGTCCCCACGTTTACGAGGAGGCAAACGCTGTGTATGGTAGACCGGTGAACGACCCTTTCTCTAACACTTACAATGCAGGTACTAAGAATCACCCATGCTTTTCATACAAGAGTACCAATGTGTTGAACCCCTCTCCATACCAAGCACCACACAATCCACCGGGGTTCAACCAAAGACCGAAACCTCCACACCATCCAACTCCACAACACCATCACCCATCACCATCTAATGTGGAGTCACAGATTGCTGAACTCCGAAATATAATGCAGGCACACATACAGTCGAGTAGTGCGCATATGAAGATGCTTGAGACACAGATGACCCAGTTGTCTCAACAGCAGAATATGCGTGCTCCTAATCAGTTTCCTAGCCAGCCTGAACACAAAGGCAAGGAGCCTAGCCAGATAAATGCTGTGATCGAGGTGGAAGGTAATGATGTGGCTGACACTCCCTTACAGGATGTGTCTTCTGTTAAGCCACTTGGTGATACTAGTTCTAATGTTGCTTGTTATAAGTCTGTTGAATTGAAACATAGTCATGAAAATGAGAAGAAATCCAAAGTAACTGATCTTAAAGTTGAATACATCCCTTTCCCTCAGAAGTTGGCTCGAGCCAAACTCGAGAAGAAGTATGGGAAGTTTTTCAAGTTGCTTAAAGACAACTCTTTAGAGTCGTCTTTTCTTGACATCCTAGCTAAGGCACCCACAGTTCCCAAGATGTTTGAGGAACTTTTGTCCGGTAAGCATGGGGGAACTATCAAAGTTCCCAAGTTAGGAGACCCCGGTAATTTCAGTATTCCTGTTACTATTGGAGGTGTTTTGATAAACAAAGCTTTATGTGACTTGGGTGCGGGTGTAAGTTTGATGCCATATTCATTGTATAAAAAGCTAGGATGTGTTGGTAAACTGGCCCCCTATGAGACCAAACTGCAACTTGCCGACCGTAGTCTCATCAACCCTAAGGGGATCTTGATAGATGTGTTAGTGGGAATTGGACAGTCCGAAGTCCCTTGTGATTTCTTAATTGTAGATATACCTGAGGACCCTAAGACCCCAATCATTCTAGGGAGACCATGTTTGGCGACTTGTGGGACTGTAGTAGATGTTGCTAGAGGTAGAATTGTGATGGAAATAGGGGATGATAAACATGAATTCAATATTGATAGTTCCCCTAATTTTTCTGTGTCTGTTGAATCTGTATGTCACATAGACACTCCCACTAAATCCAGCTATGAGTTGGATTTTGATGCTTTACAGGCCTTTCTTGAAGGCACTGGGGGGAGTGAAGTAGTAATGAGTTGGGATGGTATATGTGATGAAAATTTTGATCTAACCCACGAGTTGTTGCAAGATGATGAACTTGTGCAGGTTAACGATTTGCGAGACGAAGAGCCATTGCATGAGGAGAACGATGTGACAAGGGAGTGTTCCACACCTCCCAAGGTAGCTTCTAGTGTGCTTACAGTTGTTCATAATGCTAATGTTGTCCCCAACAACAACCATAGAAAGAAGTTTTGTAAGAGAAAGAAAAAGAAAAAGTTGGTTGGGGACAATAGTTTTGAAAGTATCTGTTTTGTAGACAATGATAATGCTTGGGCTAGGTATGTAGTAAATGTTGGTTTAGATACTCTTACCAAGGGCAATCTTTTCCTTTGTAACGACCTTGAGCCCAGTTGATTTTCATGTGTTGAAGCACGTCAAGCTAATGACGTTAAACGAGCGCTTTGCGGGAGGCAACCCGTACTTTTAGCTAGAGCTTCTTTTTGTTTTAGTTCTTTTCCTTTTAGACTTCCCCTATCCATATGTTTTTGTTTTTCATGGTTTGTTCCCTTGCTTCGCAGTTAAGCATTGGGGACAATGCTTTCGATAAACATGGAGTGGAGTCTACATCTGTTCGCTGTAGTTTTTTCTTTTTGTTTTCTTAGATTAGTTTTTAGGCTGTCTTTTATTTTACTTTGTCTTTTCTTTTCTGTTCAAAAAAAAAAAAAAAAGTTGAAAAAACGAAAAAAAAAATTTGAGAAAAAAAAGTGAAAAAGAAAAAAAAAGAAAAAAAAAATAATGAGAGTGCTAGCCATAATCTGTGAAGGAGGACTAGGCAAAAGGAGAGTGAGTGTGCTTCAATCGACATCTATCTACATCCTTTGCCATGGCGTTTGCAGGTATACTTCTTTTCCTATCTTTATCTTCTATCTATTTCTAGCTCCACTAAATTGTCCCACCTTAACCCACCTAGCCATCCTCACTTAGATTCTCGCATATCATCTCATACTAACCACTGCATGTTATTTGAGCTACAAATTTTTAACCTACATAAGCCCCCATCCTCTTTTATCCAAATTAGTTCTTGGATTGCGAGATCCAAGAGCTCCATTTTATGTGCCATACTGTTTGGAGTTTGGGTGTTTTTGTTTGGTTTCATCTTGTTGTGGTTGTGTTGATGTTGTGTGGATGTGTTTTTTGGGTTGGGTATGAGGTCGACAAAGGGGTTTGGGATTTTTATGGGCATAAGTGAGATCATTTTTTTTTTTGAGAGATAAGGAGACTAAGATAGGAAGCCTCTTTCTTTTGGGGAGCCATAAGGAGAACTGGTGTTCATGTCTTAAGAGGTAATGATGCAACTGATGGTGCTATCCCAGTTCATCATTGGAGTATTTTAGTTAGCTATGCATTCTATTCTGTGCTTTGATCCCTATTGCTACTCATTTTCTCTTTGTGCTTCATTTGTGTACAATCTTAGCTTCATGTTTATATTGTATCATTGCTTTTGTTTTGCTAAGTTTGTACATGCTATTCATTAGAAAAAGGGAAACGTGCTTCAAAAGAGATAAGCCCGCTAGGTTGAAAACCCGAAAGGGTGACCTAGGCAAAAGAGCGGCATGAGCGGGTGAGCAATGTGAGATTTTGAAAAAATGAAAGAGTGGCTAGGACGAAAACCCGAAATGAGTTCCTAGGCAAAATGAGAGAAAAAGAGAGAAATTTCATTGAAACATCTTACTTCATTTGTGCTTGAATTTGGAGACCGTATGTTAACCTTGCTTTTATTCTTTTCAACCTTGATTTGCTCGAGGACTAGCAAAGGTTAAACAAGGAGTGGTTTGATAAGTGCAATTATTTGCACTAATCGTTTATATTTTTATGCTCCTTTGCGGTGTTTTGAAGGCGATTCGGGGTCATTTCGTTTGGTTTCACTCTATTTCGGTGTTTCATGGTCAAAGTATGGGAAGATGGGTGAATTATGCGCTTTTGAGTCATTTTTGTGTGTTTTTGGTGCTAACCATGTTTACCGGGCTCAAAGAACGTATCAATGTATCAATTTTATCAAGGCATGAAGAGTAAAAGAGTAAAAGAGTAGAAAATGTTGTTATTTTGAGATGAGGTTTGATACATGTCTACTCTTTTGGCCATAACTTTTGATAGGAATATCATATTAATGCAAGGTTTGCGGCATTGGAAACTAGACTTCAAGGGCTTTCCAACGGTATATTATATGTCCAATTCCGATAACCGAGCAAGAAATGGCGACCGTTTGAAGTCAGCAGAATCTGTCTGCCAGAAAACGCCGACTCGGCTGTAGGTTTTTTTATCAGAACGCCGACTCGGCGAAAGAGGCTGGCAAGTGCATTGAATTTTCCAGAAGCTCAGGACGACTCGGCTGTCTTGGCACTTTTTGGGTAGCCGACTCGGCGATATCTAATCTCAAGTTTTATACGTGTTTTTCTCCGGGCTTTCTTTGGGCCTAGGGTTAATCACCCTCATTAGTATAAATAATACCCTTAATCCTGATTAGGGTCCTCTTCTTCCTCCCTTCACTTTTACTTAGTTTTTGCTTAATCTTCCATTAATCTAGCCTTTAATTTCATTTTAGTTTTAGTTTACTTTGCAAGAACATTAATCTAGTCTTTGAGAATTATTCATCCTTCAAGTTTGTAAGTTTATTTTCTTCTTTTGCCTTTGAATTATTGTATTAGTTTAAGTTTTGTTAGTTGAACATTGAATTCTAGCTTTAATCATCCTTTAATAATATTTTCATTTTCTCCATTATTGTTTAGTATTCATTGTCATCATTATTAAGTATTTAATCATTGCTTGTCTTAGTTTAATCCTTAATTCATTGTCATTTATGTTTAGAATTGAATTTGAATTGATCTTTATTGCATTTACCATGTCTAGTGAGTAGATCCATTTTCTAGGGTTAGGGTTTGAACCTATTAGTTGAGTATGATTTGATTCTTGGATGTGTCTATGAAACTATGGATTAAAGTGATTAAATTGTGCTAATTAACCCTAAATTAAATATGCTTTGTCGAACCATTCAATAGAACTAGCGTGTGAGATTGGGATCGCCTTTGCTTTAGGGTAAACTTTAGTTAAATTCTTATTAATTCGCTCAATAAAGTTAACGCGTGAGAATTGAATTAATAGGGTCTAAATCTAATAGTTAATCAACAGAGCGAGAGTTTGAGATTAACAAGATCAAGTTTAATCACACAATTAATCCTATACTTCATAGACACTAATGAGAATTAGATCATGCAAGACTTTAGGGGATGCCCGACGCCCTAGATCTCATCATCATATAGTTAAACCACATCTTTATTATTGCATTCTTAGTTGTTAGTTCAAAACCAATCACTATTTTTATTTCCTCTAGCAATCTAATCAACTGAAATCGTAAAGTCCATTGTCCCAAGCTTCCTTGTGTTCGACCCGCGACTACACGTACACCGTGCGCTTGCGGTTAAATAAAATTTGCACATCAGTACAACCAAGAGATTTTTATAATATGAGAAGTAGTGATCTAGATAAGCAAGATATAGATGTGGATGCTTATCAACAATTAGAGGTGGAAGCGGATGTTCAAGCTGAAGATGTTGATTGCTTACTTGTCGACAATTTCTCAATTACTTCGTCTTTAGCTACAAATCTTTTTATGGAGCATAAAGGGGAGCACATGGTGCAAATGGTTAGCAAAATAATGGAAGATGAAAATTTTATCAATGATGGTGAAATTGAAGTCTTTGAAGAATCAAGTGAAGCTGAAAAAGAATTTGATTTTGACTCTTCTAGTCCTTGAAACTGTTATGTATTTAAACTATTGATTACTTGTATTGATATGTTCCATTTTGACTATGCGCTGTCCCAATATATAGCATCATGAACATTTGGTTGTCAACTTTGTTTAATGTTACCTTTACTTTCATATATGTTGAAATATATGATATGATCTGTAGATGGATGATAACTGTGTTCAAGCTAAATTTATTTATGTTTTCATAACTTTGAGCATATTTTTGAATAGATACAAGATGGTTGGGAGAGGAGGTGGAAAGAAAACAATTAACCGTAGCATTCCTCCAGGAAGACTTCAAAGTTGCATTCAAAATGGAGGTAAACAGTTGACGAACCAACCACATATTGGAGGAGTCAACAATAACAATAACCTAGCAATCGAAGATGAGATTGTTAATATGGTTTGTAGAAGTGAGCACAAATCTAATCTATACTTGCTTCACATACTGCATCAATGATGCGAGTATGGTTTGAAGCTGGCTGCACTGATTTGTTATTTTTATTTCTTTCTTTTTCTTGCTTGTTTGCTACTGATTATTGTTGCTTACTAAGCTGGCTGCACACATTGCACAAATTATTGTTGCTTATTGCACTGATTATTGTTGCTTACGAAGTTGGCTGCACACATTGCACAAATTATTGTTGCTTACTGCACTTATTATTGTTGCTTACTAAGCTGGCTGCACACATTGCACAAATTATTATTGTATGATAACGACTCTGCTGCACACTGAGAACGACGATGTTGCTGCTGTGCAAACTGCTGAACTGTACGGTCCAAACTTTGACGCTGCTTCTGTACAGTGCGCGTTGTACAGTGCTGCTGTACTGATAACGACGCTGTTGTACAGTATGTGTTGTATAGTGCTATTGTACAGTGCTGCTGTGCGTGTTGCCGTTATGTAATTCTCTAAAACATCAACTATATTATTGGGCTAGATCAGTGCAATTATTCATTTCAATTGCTTGGTTTTGCTTAGTGTTTGCTTGTGATCTATGCCATAGTCGATTCTTAGTGTTTGCTTGTGATCAGTGCAATTATTCATTTCAATTGGGCTACATCAACTATGTACTGATAACAAACGTTTATATCCACGTGTATAGTCATGTGTTACATTAAAAAACACCAAAACAGCAGCAGCCATGTGCACGGCATTCTGACAGCTTTTCCCTCGACTGGCTAGTGCGCGCAAGGTGGGCTGGTCAGAGATTTGTTCGACTTGACTCGTAGTTGTCTTAGGACTCTTTTTTGGTTCATTATCTCCTTTAACTTCACGTTTTACATCAAAGTTGGACTCTTTTTCTATAAGATTAGTTCTAAATACCTGTGAGCAATGAGAATAAACATATGTGTGGTGTGCGTATGATTTACTAGTGTGCGTTTACTCTTGTAGATTTAAGAAGGCAGCGAACAAACTTCACAAACACAGAAAATGATCATGGGGCACGTAATGGAGACGAAATTGAAGATCATGCACCAGAAAATGATCCAAATTTGGATGATAACGCACTAAATGACCAATTATCAGAAGGTGTCATTCCCTCAACACAAGAATGTATGTAATTTCTTTTACTATATCTATCTACTCCAAAGATGTTTGTATGATGTATTATAATATCCCAATTCATATTCATATCTATTTACGCGCATTATTTTAGGTGTACTTACTAAGCGAAAGAATCGAAGCAACTTTGTCAGTAGAATTGAAGAGGGCTTGCAAGTCAATGAAGCTTTAGATCCACGACCAAGGAAAATTATCATTCGCAATGATCCAGAGCAAGCAAATGGTGATGTCATAGATGAAACTACTGGTACTAACTCATAGAGCAAGCAAATTATAATATTGTACAATATAATTTTGAAGCGTCTGACATTTTAATTTAATTTTGGATCCTTAGCAACTAGTAAGACCAAGGGAGTTGGTAAAAGAGGAATGTACAAGATTTATGTGGTCGACATGAAAATTAAAGGGAAACGATCCAAACTAAGAATCTCAATTCCCGATGATATCGATCGAGCAATTGGAGAAAATGCTCGGCACTTAGTTAATGAGTGTGGGCGTGTTGTGAGCACAAAAGCTCCCATGAACGTGAAAAGCTGGAAAGAAGCATTTGCGGTAACCGGTGATAGTATGTTGAAGGAGATACAGGTGGCTTTGATTATTTTTTTTTTTGCGATTGAATTTTAATGAAGCATTCTAATTTTATGCTTTTAGTTTAACCTTACGCTACTTACATATTTTATAGGATAAGTTCGAAGTTGCTGAATCTAGTGAATACTTAAGAATGCACATGTTCATTTTGAGGACAATGCAACGTTTATACAGATTATACAAGTGTAGATTGCACTACTACTACAAAAGCAAGAAGTGTGGAAATACCGATGATGAACGAAAAAAGAATCCTCCTCCTGACTCGCCTCAATCTCAATGGGAATATCTCATCAAATATTATGGCTCCGATGAATTTAAGGTATTCATTTCAGATTTAAATATTTTTAAATGAGTGTAACAAGAAGAAATAAGGTCTTAATTGATGCATTATTTTCTTATAGTTAATAAGTGCAAGGAACTCTAAGAATCGAAATTCCGACAAGAGAGTTAAGCATACAACTGGGCAACTATCATTCCCAGAATCGGAGGATGTATTGGTTAGTTAGACATACATAAATACTTTTAAATACTCATTTTAAGTATTCCATCAGAATATCAATAACGATATTGTTTTTACAGACAAAAAAGAATGGAGGTGTGAAGCTGAGTGCGGATAGAATTTGGCTTATCCAGCACACTCGTAAGAATGATGATGGAAAACTTGAATGGCTTTATGGTGACACACGGTCAAAAGAAATTCATGTGCGTGCAAAATTATTTTACAACTTATTTTTAGTTTTTTGATTTACTTTTGTAATAGGAGAAGCTAAAAGATGTTGCTTCTATAAATTACTTTTGTAATAGGAGAAGCTGAAAAATGTTGTTGCTTCCGTTGGCGATACATTGACTCATGAAGAAGTTCTGATACAAGTTTTGGGACAAAGGTCGGGATACATTCGTGGGAAAGGGACGGGAGTACGTGGATATGTTAAGGGAAAGGCCGCAATAGAAGAACGTAAGATTGTGGAGAAACAACAAGAGAAAATTCAACTGCAAGAAAAAAAAAATAAAAGACTTGGAGGGAAAAATTGAAAAATACAAAACACAACAACAAGAGGCAATGGAGACTTTTAGACAGAGCATATTGCAACAACTTCAAGTAACTATGCCATGAAAGCCAAGCAGGTAACCGTATCGTATTTGAATATGGTGCAACTTTAGATCAGTGTAACTACCAATAACTAGAGCAACGCACATCAAATGACAACACCCACACACATGAAATGACAACAACACCCACACACACAAAATGATAACCACTTGGTGTAGCACTGATGTAAACCTGCTGCTATTCTGATCACAACAGTTTTGCTCTACTGATGTAAACCTGCTTGTCATAACTAAACTGATCAGATTTGCGATGTTGTACAAAATATTTTTTATTCAGTTGATATAGGATGCACACACTTGTTTGCTTCAACTCTTCACGCAATTGAAAAAGTTGCAATTATACTTGCTTGCCTTTGTATATCAGCTGAATTTTGAAACCTTAAGAGTTGGTCTTGAATGTGTTGAAATTTGGCACTATAAAATTAAAGTCTATGATATGAACAAAGTTTTGAATCTAAGGATAGTCAATTCAGTGTCTAAAAGGATTTATTTAATTTATTGCAGGCATATATGATATGATGATGTGCAGTTTTTTGATTCTTGATCTCTCGAAGCGGGCATCTACTGTGAAATATGATAGGCACTATCCAATATCTATGAATCTCTTTTTGTGGTGAAATTTGATGTGCGCTATGGAATATATATATGAATCTCTTTTGTAATTAACAAACTTATAGCATTCATTTTGGGTTTTGACTGCACATGTAATTTTTGGACTACAAATTAACTAATGTAGTTATGACTTTGGACTATATATATTATGCAATGTGTATCTCTATTGTAAGAATTGTTCTTTTGAGCTTTAGGTATAATGATTTATAATATTAGAATTTTGAAGAAATTTTTTGCTACAATAAAAGTTGTTGCAAAAATAAATGATTGCTTGAAATGATTAATGCTTTTTTCGTAACGATAAATCACTACAACATAATTTTCTTTTAGTGGGATATATTTAGCGACATTTAATTTAAATGCCACTAATTCAATTTTCTTATAGTGTATATAGAGGATTTAGTGACATTTATTAGAGCCTTTAGTGGCATATTAAAAAGTCACACTAAAGCTTTTAGCGACATAGGATCTAGTGACATTTGTCACAAATGCCTCTATAGACTATCGTGACAATTGACATATGCCACTAAAGACCAAATTAATTGTCGCTAAATCACTTTATGGTGGAACTTAAAATAAAAACTAATAATTATTACACTAAAAATATGAATTAGTGGCATTTTTTTAATGCCACTAAATCCATTGTCGCAAAAGGCTAAATTTATTGTAGTGAATGTCATTGCAATAAATGTATTTTTTTGTAATGAAACCTGTCATTGCAATAAATGTATTTTTTGTAATGAAACCTGTCGTTGCAAAAAATAGTATCATTTGCAACGATAATATTTGTTGCTAGAAAACGTCATTTTTAGCAACAAAACTTTGATGCAATAGAACTTAAAATCCTATACAAGGAAATTTGATTTTTTGCAACGAAAAAGTTATTGCAACAAAGCTTTTCGTTGCTTTAAATCACATCTTTTGCAACAACAAAAATCGTTGCAATTGTTTTTTGCTACAGCTGCACATGCAACAAAGTTTTTCGTTGCAAAAGCTCTTTATAGCAACGATATTGTCTCTTTTGCAACAACTTTTTAATTTGTCTAATGCTTGCCTTAGAGCTGTGGATTGATCTATACCCCTACTTTTTGATTGATGTCAAAAGGGGGAAGAGGGCAAACAAACTTACTTGAATGCTTGTGAATGCTTATGTTTTCCTTATTCTTTGGATAATTGGTTCTCTGTTTTGTGTTCTATAACTAAGACTTTAAGACTTTCGTTTGTTCTAACAATTTTATCATGTTCTTAGTATATGATATAGGTTTCTGTTTTAATTGACCATGTATTGTTTGTTCTATTAATATTATGATATGATCATGATTGGTTTACTAAACTTTATGTTAGATTTTTATGGGATAAACTGGTTATTTGTTGTTTGACATTAAATTATTAAATATCACTTTTGTTTATCTTTGATTCTCACAACTCATGATATTTTGAAGTACTTAGATTGTTGTGTTTCTTAATTTTATGTTTCTTTATGTTTCTTAATTTATAATTTGCTTATAAGTTTTATTTATTACTATATTTATTTTTATGTTTTGTCTTGTTTAAATTTAAAAACTTAAGTCATGTTTAACCACATGATTTTCGAAAAAAGAAAAAGTTTTAAAATTAACTTATTAAAGTAATATGTTTACATTAGAATTTAGTAAATTATTTGTGACGATTTGATTTACTAGATTTTGTTGAATGTGTGTTAATCTCAAGCATGTTCACTTTATTTGTTTTACTCTATTTTTATTAAGTTTGTTTATAAATTTTGTCATCATCAAAAAGGGGGAATTTGTTGGCCCATTTTGGTTTTGATGATAACATAAACTTTATTAAACAAACATATTACGTTTTTGAGATTATTGTGTTAGGTCATATATCCGATCTTTAAAAGGGTCGTTGATGGAACCATTAGAAGTTGAAAAGGGCATTACTACTTTACTGTTTCAAGATCAAGTCAAATTCGAAGATTGGTCTATCAGAGACAATGCGGTGTTCTCAGATCAACGGTCAGAGAAGAAGTCAACAAATTTAATTAAGAAAATAATTTTAGTTTTATTTTTCTTTTTTAGTTTTGTTGTACGGGTGAATAAATCTAGGATGCACAAGGTAGTTAACTTGGAAATTAATTAAAAAATAGATCTTAAATTAAAATAACTAACTTTTAATTTAAATCTTAAATTAGATTTCTAATATTAGGTCTTGGCTATTTTTAGCTAGAAGACAAAGGAAAACTTGGAGTAACCACCAAGTTTTCTATCCACTAAACTCACGTCATTAGCCCACTACTCCCACATCTTAGGATCATGGGATTATGGCAAAACTAGATCTAAAAGGTATTTAAATGGTTTTTTGCAAACCGGCACAAATTGGTTATCAATCAAGAGAGAAAATATTTCCGAAAAATATTTTTGTGCCCAAATATTTTCGTGAGTTTTCAAAATCAAGAAAAGGAAATCTTGTAAGTTTTTAATAGCTTATTAATTCCAAGATTAAATTCTTGTGCAGTTCTTGTTTTGTTCATCCAATTTAGAGAAATTTTGTATGGTTTTTTTTTTTGAGAGAATTTGTAATTAGACTTGGGTAAGTCTAAGGGGAATTGAGAATAAAGAAGAGAAAGAGAAAGAGAAGAGAGAAAAGGAACGAGAAGGAGAACCGAGAATATAGAAAAAGAAAGAGAAGAGAGAAGAGAAAGAGAAGGAGAATTATTTTATGTAATAGAGAATTAATTTACATAAAATTAATAGAGAAGAGAAATCCCTAGAGGGTGGTGGCTTTTTCCCACGTTAAATCTTGGTGTTCCTTTTTAGTTTTCTTTTATTTTGTCTTGAGCATTTTTATTATTCAAATTCCGCAAGAAAATAGGGCAAAAATACTCTAAGGGCAACAACAACAATTCACCCCCCCCCCCCCCCCTCTTGTTGCAGTTCATTGTCTCTAAGTGTTTCTACAAATTTGTTTTACTTATCTCTATTGTTTCTCTGTCCTCCCTTTGGCTTTCTCTACAAGCTTCCATTATTCCTCCTTCTTCCATCCCCTTCTCTCTCTCATGCGGTCCAATGCGTTCGACTGAGACCTTCATGTCTTTTTGCTGCCTGCCTTGAAGAACAAGCGCCACTTGGTAGGCCGTTCCGCTGGTTTGACTGTGGTTCCTTGGTGGCGGCTTGCCAGTGGTTGCTACCACGATGGATTTGTATATTATTTTTCCCAACTGAAATTGTAGGAAGGTAAGCTGGCCGGAATATCGCCGGAAAGAACAACCAAGTACGGTATTTTCGGTTGGTAATTTTGGGCTTTATTATGTTGGATCAGATTTGGGTATTGGGTTTCGGCAGTATAACACCGGTTGTGCTGTGTCTTGCAGGAAAAATTTCTGATTTTGATAACCTTTTGTTGGTGTTGAACCAATTCGGTTGCAACATACGGTTTTTTGATGAATATCGCTTTCTGACATCCATGGGTAAGTTGTGTATGGTAAATGATGAGAACCGAAAAAATTCGTCGGATCCCAGATCTGAACCTTACGGCTCTGATACCATGAAGATTAAAATAATGCGGAAACGTAAAGTTTAGGGTTTAAGTTTTCTGTTTGTATTACTTAATAATGATGAATACACCCATATAAATATACATCTATGGAGCTAACTAAGGTAACAAATATACAAAGGAAATAAAATAAAATCAGCTAATTATATCAACTAATTATTCTACGCTAATAACGGAAGGACACTAATGCATAATATATCTCGAATATTCCCACACATAAAACTACTTTAAATCATTCAATTTATACTTAAATAAAAAGTTTGTGGAATACCTTGATGAGAAATTCTTCAATCAAAACTCAATATCCAACTACAAACACAAAAGGGATGGAGTTGGTGATAGCACTAGGTGTGTTCTCCTTCTACAATGGAGATGTGAATATCAATTTTTCAGATTTTTAGTTTAAGCTTTGGAAGATGATGAGTATTCAGAATTTTAGTCTAGTTCATAGTGAAGAAGAAAGAGAAATGGAGGTAACAGGTTTATAATTGATAGTGAAGAGAAGGGAAAATGGATACGGGTTTATAAAAAGGAGTTAGCTTGATGAATCATAATTTATGTGGCAAAATTATGAGTGACTCAACTTCATACTCATACTCATTACAGTATGAGATGGGTAATACACTCATATTTTTCGTCGTATAATTTACTTTTGTCCCAAATTTAGAACGACTGATATCCATTAATAATAAAATTACTATTTTCAGTCTCAATAAAATATCACGCTTAAGAAATACTAATCTCGGATATACTTAATTAATTATAATTAATTAAGCGGCTAATTTTTAGGCTATTTCATCAACGGTGAGAACCGGTCACTTGGCCATAATGGTGGTCATTTTCAAAAGTTTGTGGTTGTAATTCATAAAAAAAAAACTTTGCGGCTGTAATTCACAAAATGACCAAACTTTGAGGCTGCAATTAATTCACAAATGATTCTAATAATAGTAATAATTTACCGCCAAAATTAATTAAAATGTTAGTCATGCTCATTAGCCATACTTATTTATGTGTGAAAACAAGAGCAAAACAATTGACTATTAAATCATGTAGCCTTGCGTATTAAGTGATGATAGTTTACAACACCTATAAGTGTGTTTATAGGTACAACCGTCCACTATTATAAGCGTGACAAAGAGAAATTTTAGCCACGCTTATTAAGCGTGCCTAAAATTTACCCACACAAAAAGATACTTCATTTTTTTAAGCGTGGCTAAATCCATCAGCCTCACATATAAGCATGCCTAAATGCATTCTTATTATTCTTATAAGAATAATAACAATAATAATAATAATAATAATAATAATAATAATAATAATAATAATAATAATAATAATAATAATAATAATAATAATAATAATAATAATAATAATAATAATAATAATTATAATAATTATAATAATAATAATAATAATAATAATAATAATAATAATAACAAAAACACTCTCTAAAACCTCCCGTTTCTCTCTCTACAGCGCCGCCCTTGGGTTCACCATCCACCTATGGCTGAACCAGCCAAAGCACGAGGGCCTGGCCGGCCACGGAAGACGGAGGTACAGCCAAGGCACCCGGTGGTGAGTCGTTCCAGCACCCAACCGGAAAAATCAGTGAATTCTGCTGCTGCAAATATGGAAAAAGTCGACCAATCTGCTGCCATCAGTCCTGAAACTGACGAGGGGTCACCGCACCGGAGGAAAGGTGAATCTTGGGCATCCATTGTTACAGGTACGAGTGGCACTATGGGCGAGGAAGGAATTACAGCTGCTGATTCAAAAGGGTCAGCAAAGACTTTGACGAAGGCTGCCCAGATCTGCAATTTGGACCTCTTGCAAGACAATGAGGTCAGCGGTTCGAAGGACACTAGCAGCATACCCTCTTCTCAGGTATGTTTGAACAACACAGAAAAGGGTCCTCCCACGCCAAAAGGTAACAGTTCTGTCCAAATGCCATCCAATTCTGTTAAAATAGAACTAGCCGATGTTGAAGATGAAATTAAGTATTGGGAAACTGCTGTGCTCTGTTTTATTGTTGGGGCAAACCCGCCATTACATGTTGTTGATGGGTTTGTTAGGCGTATATGGAAAGACTTGGATATTGATACCGTAGGGACAATTGAGAAAGGAGTCTATATAGTCCGTATGAAGTCGTGTGAGGATAGGGACAAAGCCTACGAGTCGAATGGTGTGATGTTTGATAACAAGCCTTTCATCATTAGGCTTTGGGAACCTGAGATGCCCACAGACAAGAATAGCCTCGCCACCATGCCCGTGTGGATTCAACTCCCTAACCTAAAAGTGGAGTACTGGGGAGAGCGGTGCCTTAGGAAATTAGCAGGGATTGTTGGAAAGGTCATTAAAATTGATAAAGCTACAATTCAGAAGACTAGGTTGAGATTCGCCCGGGTCCTAGTAGAGATGAAAACCAATGATCAATATCCTTATGAAATCTGTTTTACCAATGTGAAAGATGAGATGGTCACCCAACGTGTGACATATGAATGGAAACCCGTCTTGTGCCCTAAATGCCAAAAAATGGGCCACAACGGTCAAGATTGCAAGGCGAGAATCCCAGAGCCGAAGAAGCTAGATAGGTCGAAAAAGGACCAAGATGGTTTTCAGAGGGTGGTTCGCAAAAAATATGTGGTGAAACAAAAAGTCCCACCCATTGATACAGTTTCTCATGATACGGCACCTCTTGACTCCAAGGTAACAAGGGATCCAGATATCCCTACGAATATGAGTAGCCCAAGGCTTGTAGTTTCTCCCAATCCCTTCTCTGCCCTGGCCACGGACCCACCTGAGGAGGAGACTGCACATCCTACCCAAACTTTGATAGCGCTGGGGGCTTACCCCATCGGTGATAATGAATAGTATTCTTACTTGGAATGTGAGGGGACTGAATAAGGCTCGCAAACAAATTGAAGTGGCGAAATTCATCTCTAGTCACAACATTTGCCTATTTGGTCTCCTCGAAACAAAGGTAAAGAGGCATGGTTTGGGTGCCCTTTACCAAAGACTATGCCCAAATTGGTGCTTTACCCACAACTTAGAATGGCACAAGGGTGGGCGGATTATAGTAGCCTGGAAAGGTGACGAACTCAAAGTAGACATCAAGCACAGCAGTAGCCAAATCATTCATCTAGAAGTCACTCCCCTTGTGGGGGGTAAGTTTCATTGCACATTTGTCTATGGTGCTAGTGACAGAAGAGGAAGAGAGGTTCTCTTTGAACAAATGGATGCGCTAAAAACAGCAGATCCGTGGCTTGTCATGGGCGACTTTAATTGCATAGCTAATATTGATGAAAGACTGGGCCAACGCCCTCGCCTTAATGAGCTGGCCCCTTTGAGACAATGTATGGAAAACTGCGATTTGCACGACCTCAAAAGTACGGGCAGATTTTTCACTTGGTCTAACAAACAGGAGGGTGTGAACAGAGTTCTTAGCAAAATTGACAGGATTATGGGTAATCCCTCCTGGGCTGATACTTTCCCTACAGCGGAAGCGACTTTCCTCCCAGAGGGCGATTTTGATCATACTCCTATGATAGTCCACTTCTTCAAGCAGCATAGAAGGCCAAAGCCTTTTAAGTTCTTCAACCATTGGGGCAAGCGGGTAGACTTTCTTGATTCCCTCCAAGAAATATGGAGGACACATAGACACCATCCCCTGTGGTACCGAGTCATCCAGAACCTCAAAGCGGCCAGAAGACTATGCAAACACAGGTTCAAGAAGGATGAACAGGAAGCTGTACTCCAAGCTGAGATGGACCTCCTTAAAGCTCAAGCGGAGGTACATGCTAACCCCTATAATTTACAGTTGATTAACATAGAGTGCTCTATGGCAGATATCCTGAAAAAAGCTAAGGAGGACAGAGATTCAGCTCTTCGCCAACAAGCCAAGGTTAACTGGCTTACTATGGGGGACGAAAATACCAAATTCTTTCATCAATCCATCAAATGCCGTCAGAGGGTAAACTCCATTAATGTGCTTCATGTTGGTGATGAGATTACGAGTAGCTAGGCCAGAATACACCAGATATTCCAGGATTACTATAAAGAGCTCCTATGCAATGACATTAAGGATAGACGGCGCATCAATATGAATATCATTCGCCACGGTCCTACCCTTACGAAGACACATCAGGACCTGCTTTCTCTCTCGTTCTCTAGGGATGATATCAAAAAGGCTATGTGGAGTATCCCGGAGGATAAGGCTCCAGGTATGGATGGTTTTAATAGTGGCTTCTACAAGGCCGCTTGGCCAATCATTAGTGCCGATGTGGTGGGAGCAGTGCAAGAATTCTTCACAACGGGCTTCCTGCCCCGGGAGTGGAACATCACAGCCATCACTCTGATCCCTAAAACCCAATGCCCTAAGGGCCCAGGGGACTATCGTCCAATCTCCTGCTGCAATACCATATACAAATGCATCTCCAAGCTCATATGCAGCAGACTCAAGTTGGTTCTTGGCTCCATCATAAGCCTTAACCAAGGAGCCTTTGTGGAAGGCCGCAGCATTCTCCATAATATTCTTTTGTGCCAGGATGTGGTGAAACACTACGGGCGTAAATATTGCATGCCAAGCTGCCTTCTTAAAATGGACCTTCGGAAAGCCTATGATACCCTAAACTGGGAGTTCCTTAAAGACATGATGTTTGCGCTGAATTTTCCGCACAATTTCATCAAAATTGTCATGGCTTGTGTCACATCAACACAGTATTCCCTGGTGATTAATGGTTCCCCTCTTGACCCTTTTAAGGCTAAGCGTGGACTGCGCCAAGGTGACCCCATGTCCCCCCTGCTCTTTGTGATCGGCATGGAATATCTATCTAGGGCTCTTAAGGTAGCAGGTGACTCTGAGGGTTTCTCTTTCCACCCGAGATGCGTAAAGCTGAAGCTCAACCACCTTGCTTTTGCAGATGACTTGATGATGTTCTGTAAAGGGGATATGCAGTCGATTAAGATTCTTCGCCAGTGCCTGGAGTCCTTTTCGACTAGCTCTGGCTTGTTTGCTAATAATTCAAAATCTGGAATTTATCTTGCAGGAGTTAGTGATGATTTCAAGAAGTATGTTGCCTCTGCTCTGGATTTCTCGTTGGAAAGCCTCCCGGTCAAGTACCTTGGGATGCCCCTTACTTCCAAACGATATTCTGCAGCTGACTGTGATTATATTGTGGAGAAGATGACCAGTCGGATCCGATCATGGTACGCTCGGAAACTATCCTACTCAGCCCGACTCCTTCTTGTCAACTCAATCCTTATGAGTATTTCGAATTTTTGGAGCCAAACTGTCATCCTCCCGAAGAAGGTGGTGAAGGATATTAACACTGTGTGTAGATCTTATTTGTGGCATGGAACTACGGATTGCAATTCTCCGGGTAACGTGAACTGGGACAAAGTCTGCAGACCGAAAAAAGAGGGGGGTTTAGGCATCCGTAACTTGTATCACTGGAACCTAGCTGCTGTTGGCAAAATAGCGTGGCACATTAGCACCATGCAGGACTCCCTATGGGTTAAGTGGGTGCATGGCATCTATACGAAAGGAGGAAGGTGGGATCTGTTCAATGCCCCGGCCACTGCTAGCTGGGTGATTAAGAAGCTGTGCAAAGTTAAAGACACTCTGAGTAACTGGATGAAATCACCGTCCTATTCCATTGCAACAGTGTACAAAGAGTTGATAGGGACTAATCCCAGGGTCCCTTGGGCTTATGCTACTTGGAACAGGGCCACCGTTCCGAGAAGTCGCTTCATCACATGGTTGGCTTGCCAAGATAGATTGAAAACGAAGAACAAACTTATGATCATGGGTGTTGTTGAAGATGATACTTGTCCCATTTGTGGTGCGCTTCCGGAAACTAAGGACCATCTCTTCTTTAGTTGTGAGTTTAGCAGACAGTGCGTTGACGCTATCAAAGCTTGGCTTGGGGTGTCGTGGAACCTACATACTCTACAGGACTTCCATCGGAAACGTCGTATCCCCAAACATAAAAGGAACTTTATCCATGCTGTCTTAGGTAATCTCATCAATGCGATTTGGCACAATAGGAATATCGCAGTATGGCACAAGAAAGTTATGTCTGTCAAGTGGGTCATCGAATCTATCAAGGTCGACTCCAAGGTCCGGTTTCAATCTAAACATAAGCCTACTGCTGATTGGGTGAGGAGCCTATAGTGGATAGCTGCTGGTATTCGTTTAGGCGTTCTTCTTGACTGTTATGTTGTACTTCTTGGCTTTATGTCTCACAGAGCTCCGTGACTTGCTCTCCTTCGTCTGATGGTCGTGATTCTGCTACCTCCTTTTGCTGCCTGTTTTGGTTGCTGCCCATTGACTCTCTGACCTACTGCTGGTCCATTTGGAAGGCTGCCTTGTGCTGGCTTTTGCTGCCTATACATGCTGCTCCTGATCTGTTCTTGAGGCTGTGTACTGCCCAGCAGCCTCCTGTTTCAATGCTGCTAGCTGAGGTTCCGTTGCTGTCTCACTGCACCAAGTTGCTGGCTTTACTGCTTGGGTGCTGCTGCGTCGTCTGCTGTCCCAGCTGCTGCTATGTTCTGCAGCCTTTCCAACGCTGCTGGTTGTGCGCTTGGAGCTGCTGCTGGCTCGTAGGCAGGCCCGGTTTTGTAAGGGTGCTGCTGCTATATTCTTGAGGTTGCTGCTGCTCCGGTTTTGTAAGGTCCAGTGCTGCTGGTTTTTATGCTCCATGATGCTGCTCTGTTTAGATTGCTGTACTGGTTTTTGCTCCGGTTTTGTACTGGTATTGTATGCTTGTTGTTCCTCTGCTGTCCTAGTGATGCTATGTATTGTGGTGAACTGGAGAGGGGATGATGTTGTATCTGTCGGCTGATGCTGCTATGTGTTTATATGCTGCTGTTTTTTTGCCTTGATTGGGTGCTGCTGCAGCTGTTCGTTTTCCTCCTGCCTATTGGGAGTCCAGATGCTTTTTGCTTCCTCTTGACCTCCGCCCCTTAGTCTCTCTTTTTCTATTCATACGGTGTGAGTCTTGTTTTTGACCTATGATGGTGTTGTAATGTCTTGGCCGTTGTTTGAGCCTCTTGTTTCTGTTCATAGGTAGCTTCCATGATGTACGCCGTATGTGGCTTTTTGAGATATCTCGGTGGCTCCCGTGCACATGAAGAGTGAGGACGTGAAACCCTTCCTAGAAGGTGTGCTCGTCTTTCACACTGATGCAATTGTAGGGATCCCCCTAGATATCTGGGTTTTCTATCCCAGCCGTTTTGTAAATGATTTTGTTTATATGGAAAATCGTTTGGCAAAAAAAAAAAATTAATAATAATAACATATTTACCTAGCCAAATAATAATAATAATAATAATAATAATAACAATAATAATAATAATAATAATAATAATAATAATAATAATAATAATAATAATAATAATAATAATAATAATAATAATAATAATAATAATAATAATAATAATAACAACAATAATAATAATAGTAATAATAATAATAATAATAATAATAATAATAATAATAATAATAATAATAATAATAATAATAATAATAATAATAATAATAATAATAATAAGGGTTTTTTTATGAAAAACAGCCTCAAAGTTTACCCTTTTTATGAATTACAGCCTCAAAGTTTTTTTTTTATGAATTACAGCCTCAAACTTTTAAAAGTGACCAGTATTACGGCCAAGTTACCGTTGACCACCCTGTCAACCGTTGACCAAGCCTTCTTCCCGGTTACTAACCCTTTTTCCTTTTTTTTTGAGTTTTCTTTTTTCTTTTTTCTTTTTTTAAATTTAATTCCTTCTTTCTCTTCACATCTTCATCCTCTCCCTTCTTCTTCTCCATCATCTTCATCCTCTTCATCCCTAATAAACTTCAAACACTCCATTAATCTTCAAAGTCACCATTTATCTTTAAAGACCCAATTTCTCTCCTATTAAGTAAATTGGGTATTTCCAATTTCTCTCCTATTAATCTTCAAAGTTACATATCTTTTTAAGTAAATTGGGTCTTTTCTATTAAAATTAGGTCTTTCAAAGAAATCTATGGGAGATTGAAAGACCCAATTTGCAGTTTCTTCTTGAATTTCAGAAAGATGATTTTGATGGTGGAGAAGAAGATTAATGAAGAAGAAGACCCAAATTGTCTCTTGATGTGTATTTTATTTTCTGGGTTTTTTAATTTAATTTCTCCATCCACTTCATCATCTTCATCCTCTTTTTCCTTCTTCTCCACCATGTTCATCCTCTTTCTTTTTTTTTCTTCTGATTTTGATTTTTTTTTTTGAGTTTTTTTTTTGAGTTTTTCATTTAATTTTTTTCCCCATTTTCTCTCTTTCTCCCCAATTACTCATTCATCCTCTTCATCCCATTTCTCCATAAACTTTCTGGGTTGATTTTTTAAATTGACTCAAATCTTCCATTCAATTAATTTGGTGATTAACAATTGTAGACACTGGTGTAGAAGATCCTAGGGTTTCACAAACTAGGGTTTCAATTTACTTCTCATAATCAACCAAATTTCAGTTAACCTTTTTAATTTATCTTAATTTTCCTCTCAAATTCCCTAAAATTCTCACAAAACTGGAGTTGGGTGTGTCAGAATTGATCGGAATTTCAATTATCCCAATAATGCAAAAGGCAAAGGGTAACAACGTGTTTTGAGCAGAGCACAAGACTAGTTCAATTTTTGGTTACATTGGAACAAGAGAGAGATAGATTGCTTAAAATGTTTTGTAGTAATGATGGAATTGACTAATCCCAATTAACATCCGGTATTGTAATCCTTATATTGCATAATTTGGGGTTCATTTTCTGATGTTAGATTGATAGATCATAAGTTGATTTATTTTCTGGGTTTTTTAAAAATAATTTCATTATCCCAATTTTGCATCATTTGGGGTTGCTTTTTTGGTGTTAGATTGTTAAAGAAGCTGAATTAGCATCTGGGTTGTTTCAAAAATTCCATTTTGAGGATTATCATTTAGACGATTATGATAGATGCTAAATCATAATCGTTGTAAAGAGCAATTGTTATTGTAAATTGTGATAGAGGTATTTTTCTGGGGAAAAAAATAATTGTTAATCACCAAATTAATTGAATAGAAGATTTGGGTCAATTTAAAAAATTAACCTAAAAAGTTTATGGAGAAATGGGATGAAGAGGATGAATGAGTAATTGGGGGAGAAGGAGAGAAAATGGGGAAAAAAATTAAATGAAAAACTAAAAAAAAATCAAAATTAGAAAAAAAAGGAAGAGGATGAACATGGTGGAGAAGAAGGAGGAAGAGGATGAAGATGGAAGATGATGGAGAAATTAAATTAAAAAAAAAAAGAAAAGAAAAAAAACTCAAAAAAAAAAAGTTAAAATAAGAAAAAAGAAAAGTCAAAGGTAAAATGGCTGGTCAACGGTCATAACCGGTCATCTGGCCGTAATGGTGGTCACTTTCAAAACTTGGTGGCTGTAATTCATAAAAAAAAACTTTGAGGCTGTAATTCACAAAACGACTGAACTTTGAGGCTGTAATTCACAAAAAACCCTAATAATAATAATAATAAAACACTCTCTAAAACCTCCCGTTTCTCTCTCTACCAGCCGCCCTTGGGTTCACCACACCACGTATGGCTGAACCAGCCAAAGCACGAGGGCCAGGCCGTCCACGAAAGACGGAGGTACAGCCAAGGCAACCGGTGGTGAGCCGTTCCAGCACCCAACCAGAAAAACTTGTACAAGTTGCTGCTGTAAATCTGGAAAAAATCGACCAACTTGCTGCCACCAAGCCTTCTGTCGACGAGGGGTCACCGTGCGGGAGGAAAGCGGAATCTTGGGCTTCCATTGTTACTAGTACAAGTGGTGTTAATGGCGAGGATGATAATCCAGCACCTGAATTTAGTGGGTCAGCGAAGACGAAGGACGCCCAGATCTGCACTTTGGGTCCCCTTCAATGCAATGAGGTAGGTGGTTCGAAGGACACCAGCAGCATACCCTTTCAGAATTGTATGAACAGCACAAAGAGGGGTACTCTATCATTAGTAGGTAATTGTCCTGTCCCTATGCATTCCAATGCTGTTAAAATTGAATTAGCCGACGTTGAGGATGAAATTAAGTATTGGGAAACTGCTGTGGTATGTTTTATTGTCGGGGCAAACCCGCCTCTACATGTTGTTGATGGTTTTGTTAGACGTATATGGAAAGACTTGGACATTGACGCCGTAGGGACGATTGAGAAAGGAGTATACAGAGTCCGTATGAAATCTTGTGAGGATAGGGATAAAGCCTATGAGTCAAATGGTGTGATGTTTGATAACAAACCTTTCATCATTAAGCTTTGGGAACTGGAGATGCCCACAGATAAGAATAGCCTCGCGACCATGCCCGTGTGGATTCAACTCCCTAACCTAAAAGTGGAGTATTGGGGTGAGCGGTGTCTTAGGAAAATTGTAGGGATAGTTGGTAAGGTCATCAAAATTTATAAAGCTACAAGTCAGAGGACAAGATTGAGATTCGCTCGGGTCTTAGTAGAGATGAAAACCAATGATGAATATCCTGATGAAATCTTTTTCACCAATGTGAAAGATGAGATGGTCACCCAGCATGTGACATATGAATGGAAACCCGTCATGTGTACTAAATGTCAAAAAACTGGGCCACAATTGTCAAGATTGTAAGGCGAGAGCCCCAGAGCCGAAGAAGCTTGATAGCCCGAAAAAGGACAAAGATGGTTTTCAGAGGGTCGTACGCAAACAATATGTCGTGAAACAAAAGGCCCCACCCATGGATACAGTTCTACAGGGTACTGCACCTCATGACTCTAAGGACATAAGGGTTTCAGAATCCTCTGTCTCTCCCACGATTACGAGTAGCCCACGGC
This sequence comes from Amaranthus palmeri, assembly GCA_019776075.1. Classification (NCBI taxonomy): domain Eukaryota; kingdom Viridiplantae; phylum Streptophyta; class Magnoliopsida; order Caryophyllales; family Amaranthaceae; genus Amaranthus; species Amaranthus palmeri. The sequence goes on along the minus strand of JAAKBH010000058.1, from coordinate 410,537 downwards.
TTGTGGTTTCTCCTAACCGTTTCTCTGCTCTTGATACGAACCCACCTGAGGAAATTGTGCATCCTATCCAACCATTGACACCGCTGGGGGCTTACCCCATCGGTGGCAATGAATAGCATTCTCACTTGGAATGTGAGGGGACTGAATAAGGCTCGCAAACAAATCGAGGTGGCGAAATTCATCTCTAGCCACAACATTTGCCTATTTAGTCTCCTTGAAACAAAGGTAAAGAGGCAAGGTTTGAGTGCCCTTTATCAAAGACTCTGCCCTAATTGGTGCTTTACCCATAACTTAGATTGGCACAAAGGAGGTAGGATCATTGTAGCCTGGAAAGGAGATGAACTCAAAGTAGACATCAAGCACAGCAGTAGCCAAATCATTCATCTGGAAGTCACTCCCCTTGTGGGGGGTAAGTTTCATTGCACGTTCGTCTATGGTGCTAGTGACAAAAGAGGGAGAGAAGCGCTCTTTGATCAATTGGACGCGTTAAAAACAGCAGGTCCGTGGCTTGTCATGGGTGAATTCAACTGTATAGCTAATATTGAGGAAAGACTGGGCCAACGCCCTCGACCCAATGATCTGGTTCCGCTGAGACACTGTATGGAAACCTGCGATCTTCACGACCTCCAAAGTACAGGCAGATTCTTTACTTGGTCTAACAAACAGGAAGGAGCGAACAGAGTCCTTAGCAAAATTGACAGGGTTATGGGTAATACCTCTTGGGAAGCCTCGTTTCCTACAACGAAAGCGACGTTCCTCCCAGAGGGCGATTTTGATCATACACCTATGATAGTTCATTTCTTCAAGCAGCATAAAAGGCCAAAATCCTTTAAGTTCTTCAACCATTGGGGCAAGCGGGTCGACTTTCTTGATTCCCTCCAAGAAATCTGGAGGACCCATAGGCACCACCCCTTTTGGTACCGAGTTATCCAAAACCTCAAAGCGGCCAGAAATCTTTGCATTCACAGGTTCAAGAAAGATGAACAGGACGCTGTTATCCATGCTGAGATGGACCTCCTTAAAGCCCAAGCGAAGGTACATGCTAACCCCCATAATTTGCAGTTGATTAACATCGAGTGCTCTATGGCAGATATCCTGAAGAAAGCCAAGGAGGACAGAGATTCAGCACTCCGCCAACAAGCTAAGATTAAATGGCTTACTATGGGGGATGATAATACCAAATTCTTTCACCATTCCATCAAGCTTCGACAGAGGGCAAATTCCATAAATGTGCTCCATGTGGGTGATGAGGTTACGAGTAGTCAGGCCAGAATTCATCAGATTTTCCAAGATTACTATAAAGAGCTCCTGTGCAACGACATTATGGATAGACGGCGCATTAATATGAATATCATTCGCCATGGCCCTACCCTTACGAGGGCACAACAGGACCTACTCTCTCTCTCGTTCACTAGGGAAGATATTAAAAGGGCTATGTGGAGCATCCCGGAGGATAAGGCTCCAGGTATGGATGGTTTCAATAGTGGTTTCTAAAAGGCCGCTTGGCCTGTCATCAGTTCCGATGTGGTGGGAGCAGTGCAAGAATTCTTTACTACAAGCCTCCTCCCCTAGGATTGGAACACCACAGCCATCACTCTAATCCCCAAAACCCAATGCCCCAAGGGCCCAGGGGACTATCGTCCGATCTCCTGCTGTAATATCATCTACAAATGCATCTCCAAACTCATTTGCAGTAGACTGAAGTTGGTTCTTGGTTCCATCATTAGCCCTAATCAAGGAGCCTTTGTGGAAGGCCGCAGCATTCTCCATAATATCCTGTTGTGTCAAGATGTGGTGAAGCACTACGGGCGTAAATATTGCATGCCTAGCTGCCTACTCAAAATGGACCTTCGCAAAGCCTATGACACCCTAAACTGGGATTTCCTCAAAGACATGATGTTTGCGCTGAATTTCCCGTACAAGTTCATCAAAATTGTCATGGCTTGTGTCTCTTCATCTATGTACTCCCTGGTGATTAATGGTTCCCCCCTTGCCCCTTTTAAGGCTAAGCGTGGGCTGCGCCAAGGAGACCCCATGTCTCCCTTGCTTTTTGTGATTGGCATGGAATACCTCTCTAGGGCTCTTAAGGTAGCAGGTGACTCTGAGGGGTTCTCTTTCCACCCGAGATGTGTAAAGCTGAAGCTCAACCATCTAGCTTTCGCAGATGACCTGATGTTGTTCTGTAAAGGGGAAATGCAGTCTATTATGATCCTTCGCCAGTGCCTGGAGTCCTTTTCTGCTAGCTCTGGCCTTTTCGCTAATAACTCAAAATCTGGAATCTATCTTGCAGGAGTTAGTGAGGATTTCAGGAAGCACGCTACATCAGATTTGGATTTCTCTTTGGAATGCCTCCCGGTCAAGTACCTGGGGATGCCCCTTACCTCAAAGCGCTATTCTGCAGCTGACTGCGATTATATTGTGGACAGGATGACCAGCCGGATCAGATCTTGGTACGCTCATAAGCTCTCTTACTCAGCCCGGCTCCAGCTTGTCAACTCAATTCTTATAAGTATCTCGAATTACTGGAGCCAAACTGTCATCCTCCCGAATAAGGTAGTGAAAGATATCAACACTGTGTGTAGATCATACTTGTGGCATGGAACTCCGGACTGCACTTCTTCGGGTAATGTGAATTGGGATAAAGTCTGCAGACCGAAAAAAGAGGGGGGTTTAGGTATCTGCAACTTATATCACTAGAACCTAGCGGCTGTAGGCAAAATCGCGTGGCACATAAGCACCATGCAAGATTCCCTATGGGTAAGGTGGGTGCATGGCATCTATACTAAAGGAGGTAGGTGGGACCTGTTCAATGCCCCGGCCACTGCTAGCTGGGTGATCAAGAAGCTGTGCAAAGTCAAAGACACCCTAAGCGACTGGATGAACTCGCCGACCTATTCCATTGCAACGGTGTACAAGGAGTTGATAGAGACTAACCCCAGAGTCCCCTGGGCAAATACTACTTGGAACAGAGCCACCGTTCCGAAAAGCCGCTTCATCACATGGCTTGCATGCCAAGACAGGTTGAAAACCAAGAATAAACATATGCTGATGGGTGTGGTTGAAGATGATATTTGTCCCATTTGTGGTGCGCTCCCTGAAACTAATGATCACCTCTTCTTTAGTTGTGAGTTTAGTAAAAAGTGTGTTGAAGCTATCAAGGACTGGCTTGGGGTGACGTGGAACATTCATACCTTATAGGACTTCCATCGGAGACGTCGTACCCCCAAACATAGAAGGAATTTTATTCATGCGGTCAATGGTAATCTCATCTATGCGATTTGGCACAATAGGAATGTTGCTGTGTGGCACAAGAAAGTCATGTCTGTTAAGTGGGTTATTGAAGCTGTCAAGGTCGAATCCAAGGTCCGGTTTCATACTAGGCATAGGCCTACTGCTGTTTGGGTGAGGGGCCTCTAATCGGAAGATGCTGGTTACTTCCCTGCTGCACCTTCTGTTACTGGTTTGGTGTCATTATCACGCTGTTGCATCCTCTGTCCAGCTCATGTTTTGGTCCATAGTTTTGAGCTTCTGTACTTCTCTGGTCTAGTTGGTGTGCTTTTTGCTGTATCTATGCTTCTTATGCTTCTGTTTATGATGCTGTTATGCCTCATGTTACTGCTGCCCCTAGTGCTGCTCTGCTGCCTATTAGGGTGCTGCCCTTTTGCTGCTGTCTTGCTGTCATCCTTCTGATGGCCCCTTTGGTTGGCTGCCTTGGTTCCATTGATGCTCCGTCGCTGCTGCTTTAAGGGTGCTGCTGGTCCTAGGATGTTTCAAGGTGCTGCTGCTAGGTTCTTAATCAAGTCTGCTGCTGCTCTGTGAATGCTGGTGTGCTGTGTTTATACTCCTGCTGATGGCTGTATTTTTTGTTGCTTGGAGCTGCTGTTTGCTTTTTCTTTCTGCTGCCTTGTTAGTTAGTATGTTGTTGCTGCTGGTGTACTGGTTTTCATACGGTGTTGTTTTTTCTTCTGTGTTGAGCTGCTGCTGGTCCTCCGCGTCTTATATGCTTCTGTTGCTACCCCTTTCTGCTGTGGGTTTGTGCTGCTGGTCCAAGACTCTTGTTCTGCTGTCCTTGATGCAGGGGCTGTTTCCTTTTGATCTGCTGCTGTCCTTGGCTCCTATTCTGCTGGCCCAGGTTCTACTCCCTGCTACTGCTGTTTGGTCCAGGCGTAGCTGTGCTGAAATGAGAGCTGCTTCTTTTTCGCTGCTTCCTTTCTTTTGTGCTGGCTGTCTTAAGATGATGGCTTTGCTTGCTAGGAGATGCAGATGTATTTTGCTGCTGGTGCTGGAGCCAAACTACTCTGCTTTTTTCTTTGTCCACCGCCATATGTACGTATTTTGTATTTCGTACGGTGTGATCATTGTTTTGGACCTATGTTGGTGCTTTACTGTCTTCGCCTTTTGTTTGGGCCGTTAATTCTTGTCATAGGTTTTGCTTGTTGTACGCCGTATGTGGCTTTTTAAGATATCCCGGTGGCTCTCGTGCACATGAAGAGTGAGGATGAGAAACCCTTCCTAGAAGGTGGGCTCTTCTTTCACACTGATGCAATTGTAGGGATCCACCTGAATATCTGGGTTTTTCTAACCCAGCCTTTTGTAAATGATTTTGTTTATATGAAAAATCTTTTGGCAAAAAAAATTAAAAAAATGATGATAATAATATGAATTATGGAGTGACAAATGGCACAAAAGCTTATGAATTAGTCTATTGTATGATGATTAATCGAATTAGTATATTATTAGTTGTATAGTCGTATTTGTGTAATATTAATTTCTTATTAGTTGTATTAGTGTATTGTACTAATCGAATAGTTTATTACTAGTACAATATTAGTTTTGTAGTCGTATTAGTGTAGTATTAATATATTATTACTCGTATTAGTATATTATTACTCGTACAACTTTAGTACTAGTACATTATTAATTGTATTAGTATATAATTAGTCGTATTAATGTGTTGTTAGTTGTATTAGTGTATTATTAATCATATTAATACTCCCTACTATTCTACATACTTGTCCCATTTACTTTTGGGTTACTATTCACTAGTCACTCTTAATTTGTATTAAAATCTATAAATTAATATATAGTCATGTAGGATCTTATTTTATTCGTCTAAATGCAAAGATTATTAATATCAAATTTTTATAATTTTTAATCGTGCACAATTGAAGATAAAAGTTAAAATGTTGCCTCGGCATGTGTGAAAAAGGTAAATGGGACAAGTAGAGTGAATAAAAGGGAGTATATTATCAATTGTAGACAATTGTGTAGGGTTTTTTTATTTTAAATGCAGCAAAATTTTAAAAATTAAGTGGAAGGGGCAATGGTCTGGCTACGGTACAGAGTCGTCACCCAGTAAAAAAGTTTTTTTTTTTAAATTTTTTTAATACGGGCAACGAGTTGTCTATGGAAAATGACCGTCAACCCACACTATTTTTGATAAATAAACGTTGGAAAAGAGTGTCAACGAGTTTGTTAATTTAATCTGTATTTTCTAGCGAGAACTGTTAGAGCAAGCTCCAAATCACACTTGAATGGAGGAGCTTCGGGGTGCCGTAGTGTGGGTACGATGAAGATCATGAGTGTGGTGCAAGAGAAAAAGGCTTTTGATCATGGTGATGATCAAGAAGAAAGCTCCATGATCAATGAAGAATCATGGCAGCAGGTCCACAACAGCTCAAGATGATCGCGGTGATTGGATGAAGGTGGCTCGAGTGGGTCGAGCCAAGTGATGGGAGTCGAGTTGTGGGTCGAGCCAAAAACGCAGGAAGCAGGCAGTGGGTTTCGTGATGCCGCTCGACCGGGTCGAGTCTTCACGCTCGGGTCGAGTGAAGTAGCAGCGTACAAAACAGAAAGTTTCTGTTTTACGTGAATGTCTTGTGGGCTTTTTAAGCCATGTGTTCTAGGGTCTTCTAATATTACTTGGCCCTATATAAAGGGTATTAGGAGTGTCTTAGAATATGAAAAAGAGAGAGCTAATACACTAAGATAGACTAGGGTTTAAGAGTAACCAAGAGAGTCTTGTCTTCTTGTACTAGTTTGTGGTGTCTTCCATTGTTGAATGGAAACACAAGCTTGAGAGGTTGTTCTCAAGCATTAGGGTTGAGTCATTGGTTGTAATGTTGATTAAGCTAATGATAAGAAACCATTTTTGAGGGGGAGGTATCATAAGATACCTCATATACTTGTGTTTTTCTTGCATCTTTGTTAATACTCTGTTTTTCTAACCCATTTACACTACTCTTCTTCCTCCATTGTTCAACCTAAGAGGTCCAAGGCCTCCTCTTTCAATTGGTATCAGAGCTTGGTGTTATTTCCTTGGGGTATTGAGTGGGAGAAGGCTTGGAGATAGGTAGAAAAGGGATGGTAGAAGTAGAGAAGTGTTTGGATGGTTTGTTGAAGCCATTAGGGTTTGTTGAAACTTTGGGTGAGAGAAAAACAGTGGGTATTCAAGAGATGGAGAGGTTGTTAATGGAGTTTTCAAGAGAGAAGGAAAGCTTATTAACAATGGTGGTAGAGCAAAGGCTAATGATTGAGTCTTTGTTAGTAAGAGTTGAAAAACTTGAGGGAGCTACTAAAGGTAGTAGCTTTGTTGAGAAAGTATCATCCATGGGGGTTGATACAAAGGTTGATGATGCTTCATCTATGAGAGATGGGAAGGTCATCAAAGGAAATCCATCAAAGGTGAAAACCGGGGTCAAGAAGGCAAGGATTGATTATGGGGATAAGGTGTGCTACCATTGCCACAAGAGAGGCCATATTCAATACACTTGCAATAGGTTGAAGAAAGACCTTAAAAGCTTGAAGCTTTTGAAGGAAATGGAGAAGCCAACAATGGTGGTTGGTGATGGTGAGAAACTCAAAGGGAAGAAGAGAGTTCTTCCACTTGAGAAGGTGAAAAAGGCAACACCTTTGTTGAAAGGGGTTGTAAAGAAGAAGGTGCTCCCAAACCTTGATGAGAGTCTTGAGAAGAAGACTAATGTTGATGATGTTGGTCATGTGCTAGTGGCCAAAGGTGATGAAGATGATTGGGTGTTTGACTCCGTACACTCATATCATATTTGTAGAGACAAGAGCTTGTTCACAAAGATGATGGCTTGTGAGCATGAGAGGGTAAACTTGCCTAGTGGTGAGCAAGTTGTGGTTGAAGCCATTGGAGAGGTGCATTTGAGGATGCACAATGGGCTTTTGAGGATGCTTAGGGGTGTGAGATACATTCCCAAGATGGTGAGTAATATAATCTCAATGAGGAGATTAGAGAAGATTGGGTACACCATTAAGACTCAAGGTGATGGAGTCTTGAAGGTGACAAAGGGGTGCTTGGTGCACTTGATGGGTATGATGGGCAACAATGGTCATGTGTTGCTAAAGAGTGGAGGATTGCATCATGTGGAGAGGGGTGCAAGTCCTAAGTCACTAAGAAGAGTGACTTTTGTTGAGGGTGCTCACAAGGATAGGTGGTGCACAAAGAGTGTTGGTGATGGGTTTGGTCTTGAGGGGGAGCCAAGACCCAAATCCTATGTTGATGTGTTGATTGGGGCACCAAGAGTGGTGTCTAATGTTGATGATGTGAGATTTGGGCTTGAGGGGGAGATTGTTAGAGCAAGCTCCAAATCACACTTGAATGGAGGAGCTTCGGGGTGCCGTAGTGTGGGTACGATGAAGATCATGAGTGTGGTGCAAGAGAAAAAGGCTTTTGATCATGGTGATGATCAAGAAGAAAGCTCCATGATCAATGAAGAATCATGGCAGCAGGTCCACAACAGCTCAAGATGATCGCGGTGATTGGATGAAGGTGGCTCGAGTGGGTCGAGCCAAGTGATGGGAGTCGAGTTGTGGGTCGAGCCAAAAACGCAGGAAGCAGGCAGTGGGTTTCGTGATGCCGCTCGACCGGGTCGAGTCTTCACGCTCGGGTCGAGTGAAGTAGCAGCGTACAAAACAGAAAGTTTCTGTTTTACGTGAATGTCTTGTGGGCTTTTTAAGCCATGTGTTCTAGGGTCTTCTAATATTACTTGGCCCTATATAAAGGGTATTAGGAGTGTCTTAGAATATGAAAAAGAGAGAGCTAATACACTAAGATAGACTAGGGTTTAAGAGTAACCAAGAGAGTCTTGTCTTCTTGTACTAGTTTGTGGTGTCTTCCATTGTTGAATGGAAACACAAGCTTGAGAGGTTGTTCTCAAGCATTAGGGTTGAGTCATTGGTTGTAATGTTGATTAAGCTAATGATAAGAAACCATTTTTGAGGGGGAGGTATCATAAGATACCTCATATACTTGTGTTTTTCTTGCATCTTTGTTAATACTCTGTTTTTCTAACCCATTTACACTACTCTTCTTCCTCCATTGTTCAACCTAAGAGGTCCAAGGCCTCCTCTTTCAATTGGTATCAGAGCTTGGTGTTATTTCCTTGGGGTATTGAGTGGGAGAAGGCTTGGAGATAGGTAGAAAAGGGATGGTAGAAGTAGAGAAGTGTTTGGATGGTTTGTTGAAGCCATTAGGGTTTGTTGAAACTTTGGGTGAGAGAAAAACAGTGGGTATTCAAGAGATGGAGAGGTTGTTAATGGAGTTTTCAAGAGAGAAGGAAAGCTTATTAACAATGGTGGTAGAGCAAAGGCTAATGATTGAGTCTTTGTTAGTAAGAGTTGAAAAACTTGAGGGAGCTACTAAAGGTAGTAGCTTTGTTGAGAAAGTATCATCCATGGGGGTTGATACAAAGGTTGATGATGCTTCATCTATGAGAGATGGGAAGGTCATCAAAGGAAATCCATCAAAGGTGAAAACCGGGGTCAAGAAGGCAAGGATTGATTATGGGGATAAGGTGTGCTACCATTGCCACAAGAGAGGCCATATTCAATACACTTGCAATAGGTTGAAGAAAGACCTTAAAAGCTTGAAGCTTTTGAAGGAAATGGAGAAGCCAACAATGGTGGTTGGTGATGGTGAGAAACTCAAAGGGAAGAAGAGAGTTCTTCCACTTGAGAAGGTGAAAAAGGCAACACCTTTGTTGAAAGGGGTTGTAAAGAAGAAGGTGCTCCCAAACCTTGATGAGAGTCTTGAGAAGAAGACTAATGTTGATGATGTTGGTCATGTGCTAGTGGCCAAAGGTGATGAAGATGATTGGGTGTTTGACTCCGTACACTCATATCATATTTGTAGAGACAAGAGCTTGTTCACAAAGATGATGGCTTGTGAGCATGAGAGGGTAAACTTGCCTAGTGGTGAGCAAGTTGTGGTTGAAGCCATTGGAGAGGTGCATTTGAGGATGCACAATGGGCTTTTGAGGATGCTTAGGGGTGTGAGATACATTCCCAAGATGGTGAGTAATATAATCTCAATGAGGAGATTAGAGAAGATTGGGTACACCATTAAGACTCAAGGTGATGGAGTCTTGAAGGTGACAAAGGGGTGCTTGGTGCACTTGATGGGTATGATGGGCAACAATGGTCATGTGTTGCTAAAGAGTGGAGGATTGCATCATGTGGAGAGGGGTGCAAGTCCTAAGTCACTAAGAAGAGTGACTTTTGTTGAGGGTGCTCACAAGGATAGGTGGTGCACAAAGAGTGTTGGTGATGGGTTTGGTCTTGAGGGGGAGCCAAGACCCAAATCCTATGTTGATGTGTTGATTGGGGCACCAAGAGTGGTGTCTAATGTTGATGATGTGAGATTTGGGCTTGAGGGGGAGATTGTTAGAGCAAGCTCCAAATCACACTTGAATGGAGGAGCTTCGGGGTGCCGTAGTGTGGGTACGATGAAGATCATGAGTGTGGTGCAAGAGAAAAAGGCTTTTGATCATGGTGATGATCAAGAAGAAAGCTCCATGATCAATGAAGAATCATGGCAGCAGGTCCACAACAGCTCAAGATGATCGCGGTGATTGGATGTAGGTGGCTCGAGTGGGTCGAGCCAAGTGATGGGAGTCGAGTTGTGGGTCGAGCCAAAAACGCAGGAAGCAGGCAGTGGGTTTCGTGATGCCGCTCGACCGGGTCGAGTCTTCACGCTCGGGTCGAGTGAAGTAGCAGCGTACAAAACAGAAAGTTTCTGTTTTACGTGAATGTCTTGTGGGCTTTTTAAGCCATGTGTTCTAGGGTCTTCTAATATTACTTGGCCCTATATAAAGGGTATTAGGAGTGTCTTAGAATATGAAAAAGAGAGAGCTAATACACTAAGATAGACTAGGGTTTAAGAGTAACCAAGAGAGTCTTGTCTTCTTGTACTAGTTTGTGGTGTCTTCCATTGTTGAATGGAAACACAAGCTTGAGAGGTTGTTCTCAAGCATTAGGGTTGAGTCATTGGTTGTAATGTTGATTAAGCTAATGATAAGAAACCATTTTTGAGGGGGAGGTATCATAAGATACCTCATATACTTGTGTTTTTCTTGCATCTTTGTTAATACTCTGTTTTTCTAACCCATTTACACTACTCTGCTTCCTCCATTGTTCAACCTAAGAGGTCCAAGGCCTCCTCTTTCAAGAACAATAAAAAGTTAAGCCCAATTCAATGAGCACGAATTAATGCGAATCTATTTCTGTTAAATCAGAAACAATCTAAGATGTAAATTATCCGAACTGGATGCCATATGTAGTTGGTACGTGGACACTAGCTATTCTTAATCTTCGAAAAGGGATCAACCCTATATATATAATAATTGGATTCCTACACCTTTTCTTTCTATATATCAACATTTAATGCCCATAAATACGTACGTCCGTGTTTTTGTGATCAAATAAACACATAGAAATACAAAATACATAAAAATGGTTGACAATCAGAGTGAGAGCTTCTCTAAACAATTATGGGAGAAACACAAAAAGCAAGCTATATTTTCAAAATATAGTCCTTTTATTATCTCTTTAGCCGCTGGTAATCTTCCTGTTCGCACTTTTGAAGCTTATCTCTATCAAGATATTCATTACCTCACCGCCTACGCTCAAGCGTACGTATCAACCTTTAATTAATCATCTAAATATTTTGTTCAACTAATTCATGTTATAATCCATCCATCCGTTCCCTTTCGCTATTTCGAAGTGTTTTATTTATTATTCTTATAAATAATCTTTCTGCTTATATTATAAATTTTGCGCGCTTAGCTAGTAATTTTGGCTAGCTTCAATTATTACTCTTTGATTGATTAATTGATTGTTTGGTCAGGGCTTATATAGCTGAAGAGTATGCAACAGATGCAGAGAGTAAAGAAAAACTCCAAAAATTAGGAGACTATTCCATCTTATACATCCAAACATGTGCTTCTTTCTTTGAGGTTGGAATCTGCTACCTCCTAATTCCATCTTACCACACAAGTACACATATTACGCGGCATAAAAATTGTTACAACCAACACTTTATAAAGAAATAAAACGTGAAATGGTGAATTAAATATTTGAGAACATAAAAATGGTTTCGGCAAATTACAAAGACAACAACTAACACTTTATAAGGGTATAAATGTCAAAATGATGAAATAAATGAAAATTGACAAGATTTCAGCGGAAACAAATTATTAGCGTGACTAATTACTTTACTTATTTATTTTCAAAATAATTGGTTATTAGCGTTTTATTTATAATTTTGGTTGAGATCCCAAATTAAAATATGTTATGTACTCTAACACGCCTCCTCACATGAGAACCCCTTGGGAAAGAAGTGTCGATGTAACACAGGCTCTCCTCATACCTTGTGCTAAATATTCCATTTAAATGAGGAGTGGTTGAGACTCGAACCCGTGACCTCTTGTTACGTTGGCTTTTGATACCATGTTAAGGAACAACCTAACACTACTACAAATTTAGTTTTTTGCGACATTGGATCTAGTGGTATTAAAAAACTGCCACTAATTCATATTTTTGGTATTATAATTATTGGATTTAATTTAAGGTTCTACCATAATGTGATTTAGCGACACTAAATTTGATCTTTAGCGGCATATGTAATTGTCACTATAGTCTATATTGGCATTTGTGAGAAATGTCACTAGATCCTATGTCGCTAAAAGCTTTAATGTGAATTTTTAATATGCTGCTAAAGGCTCTAATAAATGCTACTAAATCCTCTATATACATTATAAGAAATTTGAAATAGCGACATTTAAATTAAATGTCTCTAAATATATCCCACTAAAAACAAATTATGTTGTAGTGTCAACCAAAAGTTTAAGCTGATAGTTGAGGCTTCAAAATATATTATATACACTAACAAAATTAAATTTAATTATCATAACCAGTAATAGTAGAGAAAGTTGATCAAATTAACTAAATTTAATTTTGCACATGAGAATGAGATGCGACATAATAATAAAGTGTAGTGAAAATAAATAACGCATATATTCTGGCTTAAGAACGAGTGACCTCTTCCTTTTATTTTATTATAACATGAGACGAAGAATCTCGGTGTTTAATATATTATTCCTCTAAATCTCATGTGTCTATTGTTATATAACTTTAATCGAGTAACGCACAATATTCCTTGTTACATATAAAATTTAAAAGATAAGATTCTATATGTTTATGTACGACGTTTTGTAGAATATAATTTTATATCTACTGTGAACAATTTGATTCTATATGTTTAAAAGATAAGATAAGATTCTATAATGATGTGCTAATAATAGCTTAGTCCAATATTGTGAACAATTTGATATACTTATATAAGACCTTCTAGTAATAGCATATTTTAGATTTTAGTTATTAACAAAACTTATTGGAGCAATAATATTATTTATTCTCAAGCAAGTAGATTAATATCAAAGACTAAAATATCAACAATATTATTTTAATAAATTATTCAAACTTATATATATTAATTGGCGGAAATAGATTATTCCTTCATTTAGGAAAGAGGAATATTAATTAGTAGAATATTTTATTTTATATTTTATATTATTTCGATTTATTTTCCATAATTTAATATTCCGTAATATTTTTGTTTTCTTACTAGATAGTCAAATTATCTATAGCAATTACTAAAACAACACACTGCTAACATTATCAATATTTAAAATCGCTTATGTGTCACAATCTCAATAAAAATATTCCCTCCAACACTTAATGATGATGTCATCGCTTCTATAAATATTTTTTTTTGTTTTTGACTTTTATTACTCACATCATGTAATGTATATTAGAAAATCATGGAGTATATAATAATGTTTTTTCAATATTATTTTATATTTGGAGATGGTTAATACGTAATATACATTTATTAGGATTTTTTGTTATTTATACACTTGATTACTTAAATGCAATTCTTAATTCTAATATAATTCAGATTGTGACTATTTTTATATAAGTCAATTATATTTTTCATGACAAAAACTATTTTTTTCGTTGGATTTTTTATAAAATAATTTTACATATTTTTGTGGTAAATTTGATTTTGAAATGTGTTATACATAGTTGTAATACTTTATATAAATTAATGTAATTTATATCGAAAAATGTAATGAAATCGTGTTTTGCACAGGCACTATCTAGTGTATAAATAGAGGTGTTCCTCTCATTGATAAATTAATACAAATTCAGTATTCACTATATACATTAAACCCAAAGTGAATTCCGCACTATGAACTTCTTCACTTGAATCTCCCACTTGTCCTTAGACAATGTGGGTATTGTAAAATTTCTTAAGTTGCGTGATGCTACAACTTGACGACATGTTATCAATATATCATTGTTATACATGATGCTTCTCGAAGTCAAATAAAAAAACCTGATTACTAAATTTATCCTAACTATATCGAAGTCAAATAAAAAATATAATGGTATTGTAAAAATTGCCTTTATGAATTTTTTACGGTTCGGTGTTCGACTATATCAAAGTCAAATAAAAAATATAAGGGAAATTATCATTGGTGCCCCTGAGGTACGCGTTATTATCAATGGTGTATAAACTTCTTTTCTTTTCCAATGGCACCCCTGACGTTTAGGGTTAATTACAATTGTGGCCTTTTTAAGTATATTCCGTTAAAATTCTGTTAAGTTTTCGAAATTAACCTAACTAGGGTTAGCTTCTTCTTCTTCTTCACTCCTTCCATGGCTGCCTTCCATGGCTGTCCTTTCTTCAAAACCCAGAAAAATCCATTTTTGAAGAGAAATTGAAAAGGGTATTGTCATTGATGATGAGGAATTACATTACCCATGAAAATCTAAGTTTCAATCTCCTTTAATCTTTTCATTGATTTCAATCAAAATTTCAAGGTATTAAACAAAGACTATCCTCCTAATTTAAGAACAACCTAAGATGAGAAAGGTATTAGGTTGATTTCAATCTAAGTTATTAAACTTAGTACTATCCTCCTGTTATTTCTCATTGCTCTACCGAACCTTAATTGCACTAATATTCCACATCACTTACTTTCTCCATCTTAAATCTAAGTTTCAATCTAAGTTTCAATCTCATGTTCTTTCTGCCATCTTAAATTTGTTGATTTTAATCTAAGTTTCAACCTCCTGATTTTGATCCGGCAAAAATTTCAAGGCGAAGAAAACCTAAAAATCAACAAATCAAAGTCCGAATGATGTTGCCGATGAGTATTCGTTGTTCTACGTGTGGAAATTACATCTATAAAGGCACTAAATTCAATTCTCGCAAGGAAGATTTAATTGGGGAAACTTATTTGGGAATTCCTATTTTTAGATTCAATTTCAAATGCACCAAATGTTCTGCTGAAATTGCTATTAAGACAGATCCACAAAACTCTGATTATGTTGTTGAAGATGATGCAACTCGGAATTATAAAGAAATTGATAATCAGAAGAAGAAATGAGATGCTGAAGAAATGGGAGATGCTATGAAATCTCTTGAAAACAGAACTTTGGATTCTAAAAGGGCCGCCATGGAAGACAATCATGCAAGGAGTAAAGAAAGAGAAGAAGGAGAAGAAACTAACTCTAGTTAGGTTAATTTCGAAACTTAATTATATTTTTATGGAAAATACTTAAAAAGGTCACAGTTGTAATTACCCCTAAACATCAGGGGTGCCATTGGAAAAAAAGAAAAAGTTTATACACCATTGATAATAACGCATACCCCAGGGACACCAATGATAATTTTCCAAAATATAATGGTAGTATATAAATGCACATGTCAAAAAAGATCCCTTAATATAATATAATAATAAGTATTATACTAAAATATCATTTAGTCATGTTGCAAGATGGCTCAAGGCCTATTCAAAAACATTACAAATAATTAATAGTGTATGGCAAAGAGGTTTTTGGTTCAAATCCTCTTTTCTACATTTTACTTTTAAGACCAATTAGAGTAAATTATGAATGAAGCAACAATAAAGTATATTGATTTCTTGTTAAAAGCAGCAAGAACAAAAATGACAGTCTATACATTCGCAGCAATGACACCATGTAATAAGATATATACTTATTTGGGTTGGGAAGTTAAGAATGCATTGAGCGCTGAACAACTTCAAAATAACAAATACAAGAGATGGATTCAAGAAAATACATCTAAAGCTATGAAACTACAGAACAGATACTTTCAAATTTTCAATCAGGTTTTGCCTTTGCTCTTTCAAATTCATTATTTTTTGTATTTTTGTTCGTGTTTAGGCGCCGCAGTGGCGGATCCAGAATATAAACTTAGTGGGAGCACACTTAATAAAAAAACTTTAATAAAAAGTTTCAAAAAATCATAGATATAAATATAAGAATAATGTTTTCACTTCAACTAGTATTTTTTATAATTTATTTCAACGAGTTTTCATGATTTAAAATCGACGGTTAATTTACCATGAATGAAAATTCTATATCTATCAAAAATTACTTTACCACTAATAAATTATCTACTATATATTTATTTAATATAAAGAATACATCATATGCATAAAGACACAAATATAATAAAAAAAAAAAAAAACATTAAGGCAATTAAAGGAAAAATATAAATTATGCTTTACAAAGTAAAAATGTAACCAAGAAACCAAGGGAAGAAGGTTTAACATTTCAAAGAAATAATTGGGTTTAAATGCTATTGAATATCGTAACTGCCATAAATTGGGCTTTATCAAACGCACATAATAATTACAATTAATATCCCTTATTCTTAAAGAAAGATTGGGATTACAGATGGTTCCGCCTTTACCTCATAACATGAATGTCAAGAGTTCGATACCCTATAGCAAAACTGTATAAATTTTTTTCAAATATAGTGCCCTCACGTGCGGGCACATGAGGGCACCTGTATCCGCCCTGTTAGGCGGCATATTTGTTTGTCTGATAAATAACTTTTTAGTTACTTTTGTTTTTTTGAACTTTTCTTTTATTAGCTTTTTAATTCAAAAGTATAAAAATGTATCAACATACATTATACAATAAAATTTAGCAAAACTAGTGGGACATCAAGAAAAAATTCAAGATTAAGGCCATGACAAAAGTGTATGATATAAACCTTTAATCCATTATAAATAAATATAATTATTTTTCAGTTTTTGAATCTATCTTTTTCTCATTCAAAATGAATTGATGTAAAGTATCTAACTCATTATAGAAAAATTGTATTTGTTTGTGACTTTTATTACATTGTCTTTTGGTTGTTAAGCAACTAACATAATGTGATTGTTTTGGAATATAGAAAAGTGTAAAAAGTATGGAGTATTTTATTGATAAGCTAAGTGTTGGATTACCCCAAGAAGAGTTGGACAAAATAGAGGAGTATTACAAAAAGGGATTGGAACATGAAACAAACTTCTTTTTAGCTCAAGAAATAGTTGGTCAAGAGGTTGTGGTTCCTCTTTGGAAGCAATTTCAAGGATTAAAGTGGTCATTAGTTTTAGATTTTCATCTTTGGTTTACAAAGTCATCTTGTGACTTGGAAACACTTCAACTTCATGAAAAACTTATATCTAATGAACTTCTAAAAACAATTCCTCCAGGTAAACAAAAATTCACATGTTTATATTTTTGCTATTTTTTTCATCAGAGAAATAACGCATTAAATTATGTAAATTCATTTAAATATGTGAAATCGAATAGATAATTGTTGTCAAGCTAAATTTTATTATAAGATCAAACATGTCTTTTTTATTTTATGTGTCATATTATGTACATATGATCCCAAACTTTTCCTAAGAGGGATATTGTCAAATCATTTCGAGTCGGAATGATTTTGGGCGTTCATTCTTAGGCAGATTTTTTAATGATCTTTCTCGATCCGAGGGACTCTTTGGCTGCAACCTTCTTCTTTATAGGGTATGGGATGTTGCCTCCCTTACCTCCCCAGACTTTTAGGCATAGTTTCTAATGCACGGGACACATCGGGTAGCATGATGATGAAGAATTTTCAGTCAGATTTTTATCAATTTAAAATATTTCCAACGGTTCAAGGGCTAATTTTTTTGTCTAAATTGACTTTCTTTCTAAAAAATTATGATAAATTTCCTTTAATAATACACTAAGAATAAATAGATTTTAAACATTGAACAATAACATATTGTCTAAGAATGCAAAATGTCACTAGCTATGTGGTGGAGTGGAATCCGGCATAAATAAGAGAATTCCATTTTGGTGCATCATATGATACTTTCTTTTTAAAATTCAATTTAATTTGAGTAATGATTGTTTTTGTTTCATTTAAATGTAATTATATCAATTATTCTTTACAGGAGAATATAATTTCACAGCCGTAAGAGAAGCTTTTAAATTAGTTAGTGAATTAGAGAAAACATCATTCGCAGAAGATGATAGGTTTGGACAATTTGAGGTTGATAGTGGTTGTATCGACTTATTATTAAAAGTTTTGGAGAAGGATAATCTGAATGGAAGTGCCCATGCAATTTCAGCTTGTCACAATGATGACGGTATTAAATCGGCTTTGATAGAAGGTAAAGTGTGTAAACTTCTATATTATTTTATGTTAGTCATAGATGTTTCGTTTTCTAATATTCTTTCTATTTGGAATATTAGGAGAAAAATTTAATTAATATTTCTAACACATATCTAAAATAGATAAAATATATCTATATGAGATCTCCTTAGATTTATCTTAATGTATACTTTTTTATTGTTTATTTTTCATAAAATTTTTATTAAATTTTGCATTGAAAAATATGGAAAAAATAAAAGGGAAGAACAAAAATAAACGGATAGAGTATTTTATATAAATTATATGTTAGTGATTATGTTCTTCATATAGGATAATTTAGCCTGGGTGTTCAAATTTTTCCTCATGTTTGTGATTATTGAACTATCATTTGACCAGACTTGGGGTATTCGATTACAGAAACTCTCCTGTGAGACCGCCTTATCCGTGCAACCAACTCAGGCCCAATAAGTTTTCTTAGAATATTCTAACATACTAATTTTAAGACTTAAAAGGTCTATTCGAAAGTTTTAATATAACATTTAATGTTTGAGTCATCCTACTTTAAAGTTGAAATGAGAATTTTAAGTCTTGCAATTAGTCTTTTAAGTCTTGAAATCGGTTTTTCAAGTATTGAAATAGAGCTTTTAAGTCTTAAAATTGTCAAATTCCATGATTTAAAATGTCAACTGTAAATCCTTGAAATTGTTCCTTTAAGTCTTCAAAATAGTCTTTTAACTGTTAAAATTGACATTTTAATTTGTAAAATTGATAGAAAAATATATATAATTGGGTCGTCCCAATAAGACGCATCTCACAAGTGAGACGGTCTCACCCAAGTTTTTGTTATTCGATTAATTGTCATTTAATTATTGGTTACGATCAAGCAATATAAGTTACCATACTGAATTAGCATAAATAGGACCGACGCACTTTTCTAACCCGTAGAATTCTAGTTTTGATACTTATTTATTTTATTTATTATATATTAATTAAATCTTGATTATCTTATTGTAATACTTTACTTAATGATAATGATTTATTTAACAATAATCAGTTTTGGGTTATTTCATATTTTATATATTTTAATAGAAAATTACCTAATGCAGTGTTTGGAAATAAGTATCACAATCGAATTATGGATTTCAATTATGTAATTATAAATGAGGAATTTGATAATGACAAAGTTTGAATAGTTACTCTCAATTTCTCAACTTTAAGTACTTTAAAAACAATTCTGGAATTTTATCCAAACAACAAATTTTATCAATTTTGAATTTCAAATGAAATCATCGTTTCCAAACATGACATAAAATAATTCAATTTTTTCATGACTTTCGATAATTCCATTTATTGATTAACCATGAATAATCTCAACTTTAGGAGACACTTGCTAGAGTAAACTTGGGACATGCTATCATCGGTAATTCACCAAAAAAGTAAACTTAGGTAACCTAATGACCTGCTATCATAGGTAATCTCAATTTATTTTTGTGTCGAGTTAGGTAATCAGGTTACCCAAGTTTACTCTAGAATAATAATGTATTCTGCCATTGATAAACTATGTATTCTACCAGAAGGTTTGATTGGAAAATTATCCCACGCTGGAAACAAAGGATCAGTTGAATCTTCCATTGATAAACTCGAAGCATTCATTGAAAACCATGGAAAGAAGTTGAGCTTATATATTGGAGATTCAGTGGGTGATTTGCTATGCCTACTCAAGTCTAATATACCAATTGTTGATGTGTCAAATGAACAATTGATAAAGGTAGGAAAACACTTTTTAGTTTCATTTACACCATTGTTTAAAGGTTTGATTGATAAGCAAAGGGAATATAATGACCAAGCCTCTCTATCTCCATTGAATCCTAATCCTTGTATTATTTACACTTTTACTTATTGGGCTGAAATTTTGGCATTCATTTTGGTGGGAACTTAAGCTATTATGGCTTTTGAAGATAAACATGTTGTATTGTAATTTGTAATTTAATATAAACAATTAAGTGTGTCTTATGTTATTTATAAGGTACCTTTTACATAATATATTACTATTTGGGTGTTACTTTTCTGGAATTCTTATGATTAAAAAGTAATATTTTTTGCCAAAAATTAAGACTTCTAAAAAAGTGTTACTTTTACATCAACGCGTTTACTTTTTAAGCATAAAAGTTCTAAAAAACTAATAGAAATTATTTGCTAAAAATAAAGTACTACGTAGTTCACAAATTTCACGCATAATTATCATCACCCTTGAACTCTATAACACCCCACCTAATTATTACCTAATTAGATGGAGGTACTACTAAACATAATCCAAATTACATTTTAATGTGTGTGGGTCTGCATATATTGTAGAAACACTTAGAGAATATGAACACAACAAAGGGGGGGTAAATTGTTGTGTTGCCTTAATGAGTATTTATGTCCTGTTTTTGCGGAAATTCAATCAAATAAAATACTCAAAGCAAATTAAAGAAACTTAAAAAGAACACAAGAATTTAACGTGAAAACTTTCTTGGCCTTAATAGAAAGAAAGCCACGACCACTTAGGATTTCAACTTCTCTTATTAAGTTTTAAGTAATTTACAACTCAATTACATAAAACTTTTTCTTCTCTTCTCTTCTAGGCCTAATTCTTCTCTTCTCTTTCTCGTTTCTCCTTCTCGTTTCTTTTTCTCTCTTACAAAACTTTTCACTGTTCCCCTTAGACTTCCCCAAGTCTAAATTACACACTCATAAAATCCCGTACAAAATAATTCTCTAAAATTGGATAAAAACTAAGAAAAGCACAAGGAAAATTGATTGAATTTAATTGGCAAATAAGAACAACTTATCTTTTTCCTTTTCTTGATTTGATCTCTCTTGAATCTTGAATGGGGCACTCGACATTCTCATTGTGCCGGTTATAAGAATACTTATTTATACCAATAAGATCTAAAATCTAGACTTAATCCCATGATCTAAGAATGTGGGATAGTGGGCACACGTTTTGGAAGTTATTCAAAATTAACGGCTAGCTTTAGGAAACTCTTAAGCTTTTTTTAGTAAACCCTATTTTAGTGGATAATAAATAAGATTTAAAATATTTTAGTCCTTTAAAAAGTAGTTATTTTTAGCCAATTAAAAACTCTTGTGCAAGTCTTATTTTCAACCGTACAAGCCAACAAAAAGAAAAATAAAAATATAATGTTCTTTCCGTTTAGAATATTCTATTTTGAAGAGAGAAATTTGATCGATTAAGATTTTTGAGATATATATAGATGATAAAATATATCCATGTAAGACCTCGTTAGATTCGTCTTAATGTATATCTTTTTTATTATATTTTTTTATAATTTTTTTAAAATCCATATTCAGAGATATTAAAACTATGCAAAGCTATGAAAATGGAGAATATATAATAAACAAAGAAATTATTTTAAGTATTTGAATAGGTTGAAGTATACAAAACTATGCAATAACACTGTCGACTCATACTATGAAAATGGAGAATATTTAATAAAAGAAGAAATAATTTTGTTATTAAACTGAAACTTCTGATCATAATTAAGTTAATAAGACTTCTTAGTTTATACATAATTATGGGGATTAACATGGCACATGCAACTTCCTTCTACACTTATACTTCTTTGTTTATACATAACTTATTTGGAAAAAACATATAGTATTCAAATATAATATACGCAACTTTCATTTAATAATACTTTGTATCATACTAGGTTTTAGATTCACATTTACTTGCATATGAACAGGAATTTCCACATATATTTTAATATTAGTTATACTTATACATATCAAGGTAAAGGACACTCCCGCACCAGATAGGTCTGAGTGTGGGTCGAATATCAAACTTTCTGCTCTTCAGAAAGATGCTTTATCCTTTGCATCATAAGCGCTTTTACGATGTGTGTATATATATTTGATGACATTTAATAAATGATATAATTTGATATTTCAAATGTCGCAATTCCCACTATTTTTTTATAGTGTGTATATGTATATTTGTAAAGCTAATCTAATAAAGGTCAAAACTATCTTTATATACCGCATGAAAGTGAAACTATTACAAATATTTAAAAAGGAGTAAGTACAGACAATGAATTAATATTGTCGGCTATAAAATTAGGGATGACAATGGCTTGGACTTGGCTCGGATTATACATACTCCAACTTTGCTCCGGATAATAGTCAGACTTTAGTTTTCAGTCCACCTCCACTCGGAGTCGGATTTTGCATACTCCAAGTTTGCCCCGACTCGGACTCTCGGATCTCCAACGGAGTCAGATGCAGAGTCGGATTATTATCAAACAGTATCGTTGTGATATTGTACTAATGATTTTAAAGCATATAAAATTAACAAAATATATTTTTAAAATACAATTTAACAAAAAAAATATGTACTTTAATTTTAATTTAATTTTAACAACAAAAATAATCCAACTACTACAATTTAACAAAATTTCTCGTTTTTTGATGTGGCGCATTTTATTTCTCTTGATTTCATTTGTCGATTTTGATTCATTAATCCAAATAAAAATACCAATTAGTAGTTATTCAAAATCGAAAATTACAATTACTATGAGTGAGAACTTGAATTAGTCACTTCTAGAGTTTAAAAAGAAACAAAATCTTAGTGTAAAAGTCAAATTCAAAGTCGGATGTCCTTCAGGGTCAGAGTCGGGTCGGAGTCTCGGAACTCTGGTCCGTCTCTAACTCGGACTCGGATCGTAAAGTTAGAGTCGGAGTCAGATGACTTTTTCCTCGGACTCGAATCGAATTATATTCCTTGGATCGAGTCGAACTAGGGTCGTTCTCGGACTGAATTGCCATCCTTATATAAAATAGTACATACTATGCAAATAGAAAATAAAAGAAGAAATATTTTTATCGTAATTAAAATTAAGAAGACTTCTTTGTTTATGCTTAATAATGGAGATTAACATGGCATATGTAACTTCCTTGCTCAGATATACTTGTAAAGAGAAGTAGTATATAGTATTATGATTAGGGCTGCACACGGTCCGGTCTGGTCTGGTTTGATAGAAAAATTAGACCAGACCAGAAATTATGGTCTGGAAATTTTTCAGACCAGACCAGACTAGTCAAGATACTAGACCGGACCGGATCAGACCGTTCTAGACCGGTCTGGTCTGGTCTGGTCTACGGTTTTTTCTATTTTTGTATTTTTTCAATTGAGAATCTAAGATAATGTATACATTTATACATAGTAAATGTTAATATATATACTCCGAGTCTTTGATTGAGTCTACGAAAGCCTTCAAATTACATCACCAAACAACAATTACAATAATTTAGTACATCATCATAATTATAATATAGACCCCACACGAGCAAATTGAAACAATGAATCCATTGCATAGCTACAAATATACAACAGAAATATGCCATGTTAAGCTACTGCAATCCTATTTCTCAAAAACTTCTTCACTTCAATTAATAAAAGACCAAAACAAAACTACAAACAAAACAAATAAGAGCCATGATGAAGATATACAAAAACCCCCCGTAGGCTGTAGAATAACAACTAAAAAATTGAAAAAAAAAACTGAAAACAAAATATATCAATATAATCAAGTTATAATATCAACTAAAAAATCTGAAATAAAACTGAAAAACTAAAAGAGTTGAAGAAGGAGAAGGGTGCGCCGTGATGAAGCATGAAGAAGAGATGAAAGACTGCCCGTGAAGAATAGAGATGGCGCGCCGTGAAGAATGGAATCAGGAGCAGCTAAGCAGGACAACAATGGAGATGGACAAGAAGGAAGTCAGGAGCACCGTTTCTAATTTCCCAGAGATGAAGATTGATGAAAGTGAAAATGGGAACTTAGGGTTTTTTAGTTTATATATTAAACACTTACATGGAATTGGGCTTGCCGGCTTGGGCCAAAGGAAAACAAAAAATCAGAAAAGTTAAGTCCTAACTCCTAATAAGTACGGTTTTCCGGTCCGGTCTGGTCTGAAAATTTAAAAACCAAGACCAGACCGGAAATCGTAAAATAAAAAAAAAAAAAACCGGACCAGACCATTTAGACCGTAGACCAGACCAAATACTTAAATTCCGGTTTGGTTTACGGTTTAGACCAAACTATGTTCAGCCCTAATTATGATATACGCAACTTTATATAGGTTTAGAATATTCACCGGTTGATATTATATATATGATATACACTTGATAATACATAATGCTACAATCTCATATATTATGTATTTTGAAATATCGAATAACTTTTGGCAGTATAATTATATCTGTAAAACTAATTAATTAACGAAGGTCAAAACAGTATTTGCTAAAAATAAATCTAACTATTATTTATTATCATAAAAAAAATTTGTGAGCATGTAATTAGACCAAAAGCGGTTGTGGCTCAATGGATAGACCATCTGCATGTGGAGCAGAAGGTTTGGGGTTCGACCCCTACTAGGCGCAGGAATCAATTAATGGTTTCTTGACCGCGCGCATCTCTCTTTACTATCTTCTTTGGGGTACGGGTATGATTTGTCTGCATCTTTCAAGAAAAAAGAAAAACCCCCACTCGAACCCTGCCTTGTGTGGGATACCAAGAAGGTCCTTTTCCTTTTTTATGTAATTAGAAATAAAGAATAGATAATTTTATTTTCAACAATTGGTGACCATATATTAGCAATTTTAATTTAGTAATAATTCATACTTTGTTAGTCGTTTAATTAGTACATCAACATGTGTTTTAAAATTAGTGACCATAGTTTAGTAGTTTAGTATTTATTTAATTTTGCATTTTCATAAGATTTTTTGGTTGCTTAGTACATATGGTTTAAGAAGAGGGAATATAACAACTTGATGACTTTTACGATTAGAGTAAACGCAACTTAAATTGACTATATTTTGACATGGATATAGATAGAAAGTTGGAGCTCATGAGACTATAAAATGAGTGAGACTTAAAATTAGAATATATGTGCACATTATCATGTATAATCAAGACGTAAAATTAAAATGATAAAAAATTAAGACGGTAAAAAATTCGAACGCAGGTGCACATTAGTATTAGGGGTGTTCAAAACTACCCGACCCGCCCGACCCGACCCGCTGACCCGCCTCATAAATGGCGGGTCAAAAAATAAAAAATTTCAAAGTTACGGGTCGGGTTCCCGACCCGCTTTAACCGGGTCGGGTCATGGGCCGATATTTTTATGACCCGGGTACCCGTTTGACCCGGAAGCTTATAACATATATATACCCGTTTTTTTAGGGTTTTATTTTCCATACCTGATTTCATTCCCTCACTCACTGAAATCTGAAACGTCAGCACACTCTTGGCTTTAGGGTTTCATTTCTCAAGCAGGCAGCAGCCGTCACCCTTCACTCTTTCTCTCTCTCTCTCTCATTCATCTTCCTTAGCTTTCTTCATCTTCTTCAAGCCAACAATCAACTTTTCAATTCAAGGTATGTTTGTGTTTGTTTAATTTTTTTTATTTCAATTTTTTTTTTCGTTTTAACATTTCAGTCGATTTTTTTTCATCTTTTTTTTTTAAAAATTTTTACAGGTATTTCAAAATTTTGATTCATCTTCAATCTTTCATCCAAACTCCTAAAGGTATGTTTTTTTTTTCTTTTTTTCTAATGATTTTGTTTGAATTTCTGTTCTTGATTTGGTTTATTTATTTTTTGTTTTAGTAGGTTAATTTTCGTTTGTTTTTGCTATTCGTAGGTTCATTTTCGTTTGTTTTTGTTTTGTTTTTGTCTATTTTGATTTTATGTTGATTTTTTGCTGTTGCTGTTCGAAATTTTCTGTGTTTGTTGATTTTTTTGGTCTATTTATGTTTCTACTCGTAGCTTTATTTATTTATGTTGCTGTTCGTTCGTTGGTACATTTTTTGTTCGTAGGTTTATTTATTTATGTTGCTGTTCGTAGGTTCATTTTCTGTTCCTGTTCGAATTTTCTGTTCATTTTCGTTTGTTTTTGTTCTGTTTTTGTCTATTTTGATTTTATGTTGATTTTTTTTGTTGTTTTTGATTATTTTTGATTTTGTTTTTCCTCACTCACTGTTTTTGTTGATTTTGTAAATATCATTCGTTACATTTTTTGTGTTTATATTATTTTGCAGGAATGGAAGATTTAGTGCTAGAGCAACTAACTATTATCATCGATGAAACAACGGATATTGCGACGGATAATTGAGCTACTAAAGACTTTGGCTTGTTATTTCATGTTTTCATTTTATGTTATTGAAGACATTTGTAATTAAGGACTTTGGAGTTTGGACTTTGTTTGTTTGGAACTTTTGTTGAAAACTTTTCTATGTTTGTTTAGGACTTTAATTTTTATGGTGGACTCTTTTATTAGTAATTTAGTGTTTAATGGTAGAATATATAGTTTATTTACGCCTTTGATATCGAATTATATATTGCTTTTGAGTTAAAAAATTAAAATAGTAATTTTAAAATCTATAATTCAAGCTTGATCAATACGAAATGGAAAAAAACGGCCTAAATATAGCCTAATATTTGATCGGAATTCTATCTTATAAATAATAATTAAATTTGAAAAATCACCAAAAAAATAAACGGGTACCCGGTGTCCCGACCCGCTTTATCCGGGTACCCGTTAACCGGGTACCCGCTTTAAATGGGCCGGTACACGGGTCGCAAAAATAAGTACCCGGCTAATCGGGTACCCGGTTATGAACACCCCTAATTAGTATGCATGATGCAACATTGCATCATAATTCATCAAGCTAATGTCAGCATAAGTGAAGTATAATAATGACGAAAGTTCCGCCATTCAATGTGGTGATGACGGCAACTTTAGATTCCTAAGTCAGCTACGAAAATGTGCATCTAGGGTTTGGTTATGATACATGAATATCATAAATATATTTTATTTTATTTTTTCCATTTTTTTAAATCTTTATAATGTACTAATTAATTAAACTTAAAACTTAAACTTAAACTTTGAATCTCTTGTGTACTAATTAATTAAACTTAAAAAGAAATCAAGGCTTAATTTTTTTTAGTTAAGATCAAGGCTTAATTAAGAAAATAATTAAAAAGAAAAGTATGAAAAATATGAAAATCTCAAGGTTCTTAAACTGTATTATTATTAGTTAGTGTATTTGTAACAACCCTGAATTTTATACCCCTTACACGAAACCAAATTCGTGAAGGAAGGGAGGAAATTTGGGTGTTACATAACTAAAATAAAAGAAAAGAGTTTAAATAAACGTCAAAGATTGACTTTAAAAAAAAGGGTGAGCGGAAATTTCGGCAGCATCTCTACTAAAACTGAGGTTGCGACAAAGATATGAGTTTAGATAACATAACCAAACTAATCTGAGGCCTTCAATGCCTAAAAAAAGGGGTTACGACGGAAAGATTTGTCGTCGGCTTCTCACATCAACATGCCAAGCATGGATCGTAGTTCCAGTGTCAACGCTTGCGTTTTGAAAAGATTTAACTCTTTAAAACCATACAAATTATAAACTAAACAACAGAAATACAAATCTACAAAGGAGAACCTAAGGCCTCATAACTCTTTAACTCTTTGAAATTTTATCAAAATAATAGGCAAAAAAAATATATGTTTCGAATCACTACAAAGTAATTTGTTTTTAGTGGGATACTTTTTGCCGACATTTAATATAAATGTCGCTAATTCAAATTTCTATCAGTAGATATAGAGGATTTGGTGACGTTTATAAGACTCTTTAGGAACATAATAAAAAATCACACTAATGCTTATTTGCGACATAGGATCGAGTAACATTTTTCACAAATGCCACTATAGATTATAGCAACAATTACATATGCCACTAAAGGCCAAATAAAGTGACATTAAACCACACATAATGAAACTTAAAATAAAAACCAATAATTATACAATAAAAATATAAATTAGTGGAATTGTTTAAATGAAACTAAATCCAATATGGCAAAAGTAAATTTGTTGTAGTGAACTATAATCATATGGCTTTATATTAGAAAAATCTCGGATTTAGTCAAATTATTACATACTTACATAGCAATTATATAGGATCAGATATTTTAAGTTTCGAGGGAAGGAAAATCAAGATATTTACTACTCCCTCCAACACAATTCAATTGTCTCATTTGAGTTGGGCACGGATATTAAGAGTGGGATGAGGTCCACAAAAAGGTGGTAGTTGGGTATTTTAATTGAATGTAAGATAGCTGCTTAGACGTTCCTCATCATCATTCAAAGCACCTAAATCATCATCATCAGACTCCAATTCATCCCCCTCTCCATTATAGTATATGTCTCTGTTATTTTCTTCATCAATCTCCTTGTTTACATCTCATAATTATATTCTTGAATATTACATAAAAATGACACTACAAAAAAAAAAGCATTTTTCCGACTAACCAAAATAGTCGGTATTTAGTCTGTATATGGCTATACTGACTAAACACCGACTAACCTCAGTTAGTCGCTCAGAATGGTCTGTAAATCAAAATAGTCAGAAATTCAGTTGGAATTCCGACTAACATTGGTTTGTTAGGTGTTTAGTCGCAATTGCGACTAGAAAATGATGTAGGAATTTAGTCGCAAAATACCGACTGATCTCCGACTATGTTTTAGTCGCCA
Source organism: Amaranthus palmeri (assembly GCA_019776075.1). Lineage (NCBI taxonomy): Eukaryota > Viridiplantae > Streptophyta > Magnoliopsida > Caryophyllales > Amaranthaceae > Amaranthus > Amaranthus palmeri. The sequence goes on along the minus strand of JAAKBH010000058.1, from coordinate 382,124 downwards.
TATACCGACTACCTATTTAGTAGGTAAATGGTCGGTATATCTAAAAGATGTATGTAGTTGAGTTTTCAGAATTTTTAATAATTATATATTATTTTTATTTTCCGACCAACTTCCGACCAAAGAATGGTAGGAAAGTAGTCGGTAAAGTCAAACCTTGATTTAGTCAAAAGCTAACCAAATTTTGGCAGCGTTGGATTTCGACCGCTTTCCGACTACTTTATAGTGGTAGGTGGTCGGTAAATTTTGTATTTATCGACTAAATTTCTACTATATGATAGTCGAAATTTAGTCGATAAAAATTTATTATTAAAATAATAAAACTGGTTAAATGCGGTCAATGATATTGACAACATTTGACCAGTTTTATTATTTTATCGATAACCTAAATTATCGATCAAACGAAACAAAAAACGAAATAAAGATAATATAAAAGGCACGAAAAAAATAAATATTACAAATAGACAAATATTAATGTAATGTATTATACAACCCAATGTTTCATCCATAAAAATTCAACATTAAAACAAATATACAAAGTTGCTCCTCCAAGAGTGAAGCCTGCTCCTCATTTGAAATGTGCTCGTTGAGGCGGGCCTCAACACGATCAATAGACCCCTGAAGATGATCCAACCTCTCGCTCACCCATTTGGGCTGGGGGAGGAGTGGCCTGGTATTGGGACTGTGGCATAGCTACATCTGCGTAATAAACTCCCACCGCGTCACCAACCCCATACACGTTCTTGGAGGGCTTCTTCTTTTTGGGCGCCTGGGATTCAATATTTTTAACAGCCTGAAAATAGGCGTCGTTAATCTCCTCATCAGGCGCATCAACAGGAAGTTCGACATAGAGGCGCTAGTATTCGTCCTAAACAATGAAATAATAAATTCTGTAAAACTTTCGGCAGAGTTTCCTCTGTAAACTTACTAAACTAAAATTTAAATAAACCTTGAAATAGAAACCAATATAAATATAATTTGTATCTACTACCAAAACCGCTACCAAACCAACATTTCCTCAAATTACAATATCAGATATCCTAAAAGGTCGTTTGGTTGACATAGGAATTTAATACCTATGGGAAGTTGTAATTCATTGGAATTTACTTCTACTAGTGGAAAAAAACGCTATTGGATGCGGTTTTTTTGCCAATATAAGCTGCGGTTTTAACTCGCAGCATTAGGAATAGCAGCAGATGACAAAATATTATTGGTTGCGGTCCTAAAAACCTCAGCCTATATCCCATTTTTAGAACAAAAAAAGAGATTATTGACTGCAGTCATTGCAAGAAACGCAACCTTTAAGGACTTTTTTTTCCGTTTTAGTCATTGAACAAAAGACAAACCCCAAACTACTAAAATAATCAAATTCAACTACAAAAAAGTTACAACAAAAAATCCAAAAAGACATTCTTATAATCAACTTCGACTACAATAATCAAATTCAACTAAAAAATGAAAGTAACAACAGAATACATAGAATTAAAAACGCAGAAAAACAATACTTTTTCAGACCCATATGAGTGCTTCTGTCCGAAACCAATAGTTTTACATCACCATATCCTCCGCTATTTTTTCTGATTAACTTTTATTGTGTGTTTTAAAATTTTGGCATCAAGATCCTCGGCTAACTGCAAGGGAACAAGGAGGGCACTCACCAGTCCAGATTAGTGTGTCACAGACTCTAGATCTTCCTGAGATTCCCCACCTTTGGGACACCTTTTTAGTAACACAAAACAAAGGATGCTAGAAGGTTCTGAAAAAGTATGAACTTGATACTTTTGTATTTTGTGTAGTAAGAATTCCTGCTTGTAGAAAATGTGCTCCTAATGTCAACCCTCTGCTCCAACAAAAGATATGATACACCATGTAGAAAATGTCGCTTCTATGAGTGCCTCCCTTTGAAGAGAGAGGTTGAAGATCTGGTGTTGGAATGAGGCGCCTCATCAATCTGATTTTAAGACCCATATATAGGCGCCTCATATCAGGTTTTTTTTTTTTATGATTATTGCCTGCGGTCAATGAGATAAACCGCAGCCTATATGTTGGAATGGGGTTATTTGATGCGGTTTATTTAAAAAACGCAGCCTATGTATAGTTTTTTTTCGCAATATTTTTCTTCTATTTTAAGCTGCGTCTTTGAACAACCGCAGCCTATGTCAAGCAGCCAATGACTTTTTTTCCACAAGTGTTCTTTTGTCAATTTCCTAGGAATTACTTAAAATTGTTTGGCGCCAAAAACTTGATGTGCAAATTTTATTTAACCGCAAGCGCATGGTGTACGTGTAGTCGCGGATCAAACACAAGGAAGCTTGGGACAATGGACTTTACGATTTAAATTGATTATGTTGCTTAAGGGATAAAAAAAATAGGTTGATTTGAACTAACAACTACAAATGCGATAATTAAAATGGGTTTAAACTATATGATGATGAAATCTAGGGTGTCGGGAATCCCCTAAAGTCTTGCATGATCCAATTCTCATTAATGTCTATGAAGTGTAGGATTAATTGTGTGATTAAATTTGATCTTGTTAATCTCAAACTCTCGCTCTGTTGATTAACTATTAGATTTAGACCCTATTAATTCAATTCTCACACATTAATTTTATTGAACGAATTAATAAGAATTAACTAAAGTTTACCCTAAAGCAAAGTCGATCCCAATCTCACACGCTAGTTTTATTGAATGGTCCGACAAAGCATATTTAATTACAGGTTAATTGACACAATTTAATCACTTTAATCCATAGTTTCATAGACACATCCAAGAATCAATTCATGCTCAACTGATAGGTTCAAACCCTAACCCTAGAAAAAGGATCTACTCACTAGACATGATGAATGCAATGGATATTAATTCAAATTTAATTCTAAACATAAATGACAATGAATTAAAAGCTAAACTAAAATGAGCAATGATGAAATACTTAATAACAATGAAAATGAATACTAAAGCAATAATGGAGAAAGATGAAATTATTATTAAAGGATGATTAAAACTAAAGATTAATGTTACTAGAGAAAGCTTAAACTACTACAATAATTCAAAAGCAAAGGAAGAAAATAAACTTACAAACTTGAAAGGAGGCTAAATCTCAAAGGCTAGATTAGAGTTCTTGCAACTAAAATAAAGCTAAAATGTAATTAAAGACTAGATTAATGGAAAACTAAGGAAAACTAAGTAAAAGTTTAAAAGGGGAAGAAGAGAGCCCTAATCAGGATTAAGGACTCTATTTATACTAATGAGGGTAATTAACCCTAGGCCCAAAGAAAGCCCGGAGAAAAGCACGCCTAAAATCTCAGATAAGACAACGCCGAGTCGGCTGAAGATAGGAGAACACAAGTCGCCGAGTCGGCTTATGAATCTGGAAAGTTGATGATTTTGTCAGCCCTTTGCGCCGAGTTGGCGATACCAAAATTTCGCCAACAGCCGAGTCGGCTTGAGTTTCTGGAAAATACATGAACCTTGTTTTGATAACCGCTGAGTCGGCGGCACCTTTTTGCTCCTCATCACCGAGTCGGCGAAAGCCTCTGAAAAAATGATGATGTTCTGTCTTAACAGTCGAGTCGTCGAGGCTTATGAAGGCACCTCAGCCGACTCGGCTTTTGGCTACTAGATTGTTCACTTTCTTGAACTTGTTTCTTTAATTTGGTCGTGACTTGGTTTAATTAGTAGCTTGACTTGATCTTTGAACCCTGTAGACACGATTAGTATCGAAAACCCATAAAACAACTCAAAACTACAAAATTCACCCGTCTTCCCATACTTTGACCACGAGATACCAAAGTAGAGTAAAACCGAACGAAATGACTCCGAATCGCCTTCCAAACACCGCAAAGGAGCATAAAAATATAAACGATTAATGCAAATAATTGCACTTATCAATGGTGGTTACACCAAATATTAGTGGGTATTAATTTTCCTATGTCTCGCAGCCAATGGCTTTTTTTCTTCTATTAATTTTCCATGAGTGCTTTGGTTAACAAGGTGATAGAGGTGGGAAATAGAGTGGTTACTTAGAAAATGGCGGTTACACCAAATATTAGTGGGTATTATTATAATTTCACTTAAAATAATACATGAGAATTGTTAATTACCAAAGGAGGTATATGGTAATCTAATTCCTATGTATCATTGGCATTAACTTCCCTTGGTTCAACAATTCCTAGGAATTTTAGATTTTTTTGCAACCAAACAAATGAGTATAATACTATTTTCTATGAAATTAAAATTTCAAGGGCAATAGAGGGTAACCAAACAAGCCCTAAGTATTATTCTAAAAAAGCTAATGTACCAAAATCTAACCTACGAAAAAACTAACTAAGCTATGATTCAATGATAACAAAAAAATGCTAATCTAGAATCTATATAGATAAGAGATTTAACTTACACTTATGGCGTTGGCCTTCGCGTTGACCCATTGCAACCCGTCCTTTGTACGCACCTTATGAGTGGGTAGAAACAACTCATAAGAGAGCGACACCGTTGCTGCTCTTTTTTTTTTAAATGAATTTCAACCATGGTTATATCGATTATATGTTTATGTATTAATATTTATAAGTGTATAAAATTAATAAATCAAGTTAGGACAAGTTCAAGGTTATACCAATATGCGCAATGTCCTGCGCGCAGATTCCGAGCCGCCGGTAATATGGGTGACTTCAGCCGCATCCCCTTCATCCCCCCAGCGGCGGTTCCTCCTCCCTCTGGACCGACTGGCATGGAATTTTTCTAATTTTCAAGTACTTACCCATCGGTCCCAAACCTCGCTTGACACCCAGCCAAGCTTGTACTCATTATTTCCTCATAGGCTTTCCTATGAGTAAAAATAATGTCCTTGTACCTGAGCTTAGCCCTCTTCTCCCACTCCGCGTACACTCGTGAAGTGATAGAAGCATCCCAAGGCCATTGTTTCTGAAACGACAAGATTAATCAATTAGTATATGTATATGTAGAAACACTTAGAGACAATGAACTGCAACAAGAGGGGGGGTGAATTGTTGTTGTTGCCCTTAGAGTATTTTTGCCCTATTTTCTTGCGGAATTTGAATAATAAAAATACTCAATGCAAATTGAAAGAAAACTAAAAAGGAACACCAAGATTTAATGTGGGAAAAAGCCACGACCCTCTAGGGATTTCACTTCTCTATTAATTTTATGTAAATTAATTCTCTATTACATAAAATAAATTCTCCTTCTCTTTCTCTTCTCTCTTCTCTTTCTCTTTCTCTATTCTCGGTTCTCCTTCTTGTTCATTTTCTCTCTTCTCTTTCTCTTTCTCTATTCTCAATTCCCCTTAGACTTACCCAAGTCTAATTACAAATTCTCTCAAATAAACCCGTACAAGATTTCTCTAAAATGGATGAACAAAACAAGAATTGCACAAGGATTTAATCTTGGAATTAATATGCTATTAAAAACTTTCAAGATTTCCTTTTCTTGATTTAAGAAAACTCACGAAATATTTGGGCACAAAAATATTTTTTCGAAATATTTTTTCCTTGTATGATCACCAATTTGTGCCGGTTTGCAAAACATCATTTAAATACTTTTTAGATCTAGTTTTGCCATAATGTGGGAGAAGTGGACTAATGACGTGAGTGAAGTGGGTAAGAAACTTGGTGGTTACTCCAAGTCTTCCCTTGTCTTCTAGCTAAAAATAGCCAAGACTTAATATTAGAAATCTAATTTTAAGATTTAAATTAAAAGTTAGTTATTTTAATTTAAGATCTAGTTTTTTTGATTAATTCTTAATTAACTACCTTGTGCATTCTAGACTTATTCACCCGTACAACAAAACTAAAAAAGAAAAATAAAAATAAAAATTATTTTCTTAATTAAATTTGTTGACTTGTTCTCTGACTGTTGATCTGGGAACACTGCACTGTCTCTGATTGACCAATCTTCAAAATTGACTTGATCTTGAAACAACAAAGTAGTAATGCCCTTTTCAACTTCTAGTGGTTCCATCAACGACCCTTTTAAAGATCGGATATATGACCTAACACAATAATCTCAAAAACGTAATATGTTTGTTTAATAAAGTTTATGTTATCATCAAAACCAAAATGGGCCAACAAATTCCCCCTTTTTGATGATGACAAACTTTCTAAACAAACTTAATAAAAATAGAGTAAAACATATAATATAAACATGCTTGAGATTAACACACGTTCAACCATATCTAGTAAATTAAATCGTTACAAATAATTTACTAAATTCTAATGTAAACATATTACTCTAATAAGTTAAATTTTAAAACTCTTTTATTTTCGAAAATCATGTGGTTAAACATGACTTAAGTTTTTAAAATTTAAAACAAGACAAAACATAAAAATAAATAACAAAAAATTATAAATTAAGAAAATTATAAACTAAGAAACATAAAGACATAAAATTAAGAAACACAACAATCTAAGTACTTCAAATTATTATGGAGTTGTAAGAATCAAAGGTAAACAAAAGTGATATCCAATAATTCGTATCAAGCAACAATTAATCAATTTATCCCATAAAAAGCAAACATTATATTAGTAAACCAATCATGATCATATCATAAGCATACAAAGCCTAATAAGTATAGCAAACAGTAAGTCATATACTAAGTATTATAAAAGAGAAACCTATATCATAAACTAAGAACATTTTTAAAAGTTTTAGAACAAACTTAAAGTCTTAAAGTCTTAGGTTTTAGATATTTAGAACACAAAACAGAGAACCAATTAAGCCAAAGAATAAGCAAAAACGTAAGCATTCACAGGCTTAATTAAGTTTGTTTGCCCTCTTCCCTCTTTTGACATCAATCAAAAAGTAGGGGTATAGATCAATCCACAGCTCTAAGGCAAGCGTTAGACAAATTAAGATAGTAAGCAGCAAACTAAGAAAGCAAATGTCAAACATAAATCAAGATATGCAAACATTCAAACATCATAGACCATAAAGAGTAAAGACTAAGGGATATTAAATTTAGGATTAAAAGTAGGGTTAGTAGCATAACCATAAAGCAATTGTTTATACCCCAGCAGGTACTTTGAAAAGAAGCAAAAAAAACATTGTTTAGAGAGTACAACTTAAACGGATGAGGCCAACAAAAAAAAAAAAAAAACTAGTCAAGCATGATATGGAAGCAGGAGGGATCAGGGAGCAGTCTCTTCCTCAACATATTCTGTCTGCACTTCCACAGTGTCAAGCTTCGCACCAAGACGTAATTCCATTTCGGTGAGCTGCTCAACAATAGTGGAGAGTGAGACACGAACTTCACTCTGAAAAGCAATAAGTTGGGACTGCATGGCTTCACATTTTGAAAGGATAAGCTCAATAGGGGTTGGAGGAAATGGTGAGGAATTCCCATCAAAACCAGTGGGTGATGGTGGTGATGTAAATGTTGGTGGTGTAGTTGCTATTGGTGATGGTGGTGATGATGGAATGTGGAATGGTATGGGTGATTCCGGTTTTGGTGAAGAAGGGGTTTGAGAAATATCATCATTTTGGCGCGAGGAGCTCTTGGATGCCAACCTCCTGCTCTTCCTTTGATTGAGCACAGATGGTTTCTTAATTTCCTTAAGTGGAACATTGAGGTCCTCATCCTCTTCCAAGTCCTCTTCTTCTTCCCCAACAAACTGTTCCCCCTTACTTGTAGCTTCCTCCAGTTCCCTGTCAGACTTTACCTCAATGTTGGCAGTGGGAACTGTATCCTGACCTCCTTGGTCTTCCTCTTTCTTTTCAGCTTCTTCTTCCTCCTGATCTTCATCAGAACATACATACTCAACACCTTTTGCAACATCCTCTAGAATTCCATTTTCATTCAATGTTAGATGTAAGTTGTTGAGACACTTAGCACCAATCTTGTTGTTAACACTCATTGGAATTTCTAGGCCTTCAAGAGGCACACCAAATTTCTTAAAGATATGGGTTAACAAGCCACCATATCCCACCATTGTTTTCTTTTCAATACAGTCAGCCAAATGTGAGATCATTAAAGATGAAAAATTGATCTTGATATGATTCGCCAAACAATAAATTAAAGTAGCATCTCTTAGATTCACTTCACTACGTTTTGACCTCCTAGGCAAGATAAACCTCCTAGCTATGTTGTACAATAATTTATGAAGTGGTGAAAGAGAGTTGAGGCTAAAACGTTTCTTGTCATTTATCCCTAAAAACTTCAGCACCGTTTTTTCATTGATTCCAGAAAAAACTATCTTTGATCCAACATAATACGTGTCAAATCCGACAGCGGGTACTCCAAACCATTCGCCTAACATCAAACTATTAAACTCAATCTTAATCTCCTTCACAGTACTTGAGCATACACCATTGTCAATCGAAAAATTACTGATAAATTCTCGCATCAAATACGGGTAAATTGAATTGCAGGACAAGTCATACATAAGCACATTCCAGCCTTGGTTACCCAAAATCGCATGCAATTGAGGGAAAGAATTAGAGTCATACCAGTACTTGTCCAGTCCAAAGCCTACGGACATCTCTTTGGATATTTCTTCAGCACTATCAGGGTCAACATGCTTGGCCCTTTTGACCGGTCTACTCGATGAAGCTCCTTTTGAGTGGGTTTTCTTCATGCCTCCTTGCATGGATTGAGGAGTGGTCGATCTTTGTCGTTTGTGGGATGAGGACTGTGGTACTTCACTGGGTGAAGGATGAATCACTTGTAGAGGCTCAGGTTGGACGAATTTAGGGGTTTTTCCTTTGTTTAGTGATGATGATCTTGGCGATTTCATGGTTCTTGGTGGGGATGAAGAAAAGATTTTAGGGAAATGAGAGTAAAGCCTGGAAGATTTTTAGAAAGATGAACAGAGTTGTACTTTGGTAGTGATGGTAAGTGATGGATGGGATGTGAGGAGTGGGTTTTTAATGGCTTGAAGGGAAGGTTATTGAAAGATTAGTACAACTCCTTGGTTTCATTTTTAGCGTGTGAATTGAGTGGGTTAACGAAAAGTTTACGTGTAAGTTCGTTGAATATATCGATTTAGATAACTACTTTCCGAAACACCTCGATGATCCGTCTTCCATTTCATAAGTTATGTTGGCTCACCGAAATAAATTAAAATAAAGAAAATGCTGGAATTTGTGAAAAATATAAAATAAATTTTTGTAATTTTTGAAAAATAATATATAATATGTGGGTAATAATATATAAAATAATATGAAATAAGTTATGCTACTTGGTCTAATCAGTTCAAACATGCAAACAAGATTAAGTTTAAGACACGTACTTAAATAGATGCATACCTAAATCTCGCAATGATTGAATAATCAATCTTGGTTGTTGTGGTTGATTGAACCCCTTCCAATTTTTCAAGTTGTTTTGAGGAGGAATACTAGCATTAAACTTTAGTGAAGCTTGATCATACCTAGCTCCAACCTCATCTTTTCGAATTGTTCCCTTGGAAGCGGTTTGGTCATAATATCTGCAACTTGATCACTAGTATTGACATGTTTAACAATAATATTTTTATGCTCTACATTATCCTTAAGAAAATGGTATCTAATATGAATATGTTTAACTCTAGAATGATGCACTGGATCTTTTGAAATGCAAATAGCACTAGTATTATCACAATAAATAGGAACACATTCAAGTTTAATACCAAAATCTCTTAGCTGTTGTTTAATCCAAAGCATTTGGGAACAACAGGCTGCTGCTGCTACATATTCAGTTTCTGCAGTGGATAAAGCTACTGTGTTCTGTTTCTTGGAACTCCATGATACCAAACAAGATCTAAGAAACTGTACCATTCCTGAAGTGATTTTTTTATTCACAAGATCACCTGCATAATCTGCATCACTATACCCTTTCAAGTCATAACATCACTTTTAGGATAAAATAGGGATAAGTCATCTGTTCTCTTTAAATATCTTAGAATCCTTTTTACTGCCGTATGATGTGATTCTTTAGGATTTGATTGAAATCTAGCACACAAACCAAAACTAAAGGATATATCGGGTCTACTAGCTGTTAAGTATAGTAGAGATCCTATCATGCCTCTATACATCGTTTGGTCAACATTAATATCGTTAGGTACTTCGTCTGATCTAATGTTAGTGGCCATGGGTGTATGGTTTGTCTTAGCATTATCTAGTCCATATTTCTTTAGAAGTTCTTTTATGTATTTTTGTTGATGAATAAAGATACCGTTAGCAGTTTGTTTAATTTGCAAACCAAGGAAGAAATTTAATTCTCCCATCATACTCATTTCGAATTCATTACTCATTAGGTCAGCAAATTCCTTACATAACGATTCATTAGTAGCACCAAAAATAATATCATCAACATATATTTGAACAACTAAAATATTCGAACCTTTATTCCTAAAGAATAAGGTTTTATCAATTTTACCTCGTATGAACTTATTATCAATCAAAAACTTAGATAATCTCTCGTACCATTGTCTAGGTGCTTGTTTTAGCCCATAAAGAGCTTTATAAAGCTTGTAGACGTGATCCGGAGAAATTGGGTTTTCAAAGCCAGGTGGTTGTTCCACAAATACTTCTTCTTCTAGAAACCCATTTAAGAATGCACATTTTACGTCCATTTGATATAATCTAAAATTCATGAAAGCAACAAAAGAAATAAGAATTCTAATAGCTTCTAATCTAGCTACGGGAGCAAAAGTTTCAGTATAGTCAATACCTTCCTGTTGATTGTATCCTTTTACCACTAACCTTGCTTTGTTTCTGACTATTGTGCCATGTTCATCGAGCTTGTTCCTGAATACCCATTTAAGTCCAATTATTTTCTTGTTCTTGGGTTTAGGTTCCAAGTGTCATACTTTGTTTCTTTCAAACTCATTCAATTCGTCTTGCATAGCTACCACCCAATCCGAATCTTGTAAAGCTTCTTCATGATTCTTGGGTTTCATTGTTGATAGAAAAGCAAAGTGTGCACAAAAGTTTCTCATTTGTGACCTTGTTTGTATGCCTTTGTTCATGTCGCTTAGGATCAAGTCGAGTGGATGTGATTTTTGATGTTTCCACGGTGGAGACAGATGTGGAAGCAGGTTCACTGACTTAATTCTGAGTTGGTTCAGCTTCAGTTATTTCTTCTTGAGCTTCTATAGGGATTTCTGGATTAGGAACTGCAGGCTGTTCCAGTTCTGCCTGTGGCTCCTGTTCTTGATTTGGTTCAGCATTCTGAACCCTTTGTTGTTCTTCTTGATCTTGCTCCTTTTGTATATTTTCTTTATCGTCCAAATCAGCAAGACCTATCTTAATATCACCTGTTTCTTGTTCACTTCTCATAAAGTTAGTTTCATCAAATATTATGTGATGAACAGATTCCTCAACACACATAGTTTTCTTATTATAAACTCTAGATGCTTTACTATGAGATGAATAGCTAAGAAATACCGCTTCATCACTTCTTTCATCGAATTTACCTATATTTCTTTTTCCATTAACATGCACAAAACATCTACATCCAAAGACTCGAAAATATGAAATATTAGGTTTAATTCCTTTAAATAATTCGTAGGGGGTTTTAGAAGTGATTGGTCTTATTAAAACGCGATTTAATATATAACATGCAGTATTAACGGCTTCGGCCCAAAAATTTCTAGGTAGACCACTAGCTATTAACATAGTTCTAGCCATTTCCTCTAAGGTTCTATTTTTACGTTCAACCACACCATTTTGTTGTGGTGTTCTAGGTGCGGAAAAATTGTGACTTAAACCATGCTCATTACAATAATCCATAAACTTTGAATTTTCAAATTTTTTTCCATGATCCGATCTTATGTGGACAAGTTGATTGTTACTAGATTTCTGAATTTTAGTAGCGAATGCAACAAATTCATCAAAAGCCTCGTCTTTGCTAGATAAAAATAAAGTCCAAGTAAATCTAATGTAATCATCAACTATAACAAAAACATATCGCTTACCGCTGCGACTTTGGATTCTCATTGGTCCACAAAGATCCATATGACTTAATTCAAGTGGTCTTGAGGTGGTCACGACATTTTTAGGTTTGAAGGATGACCTTGCATGTTTTCCTTTGGCACAAGGATCACATACTTCAATCTTTTGAAATTTTAGGGACGGTAATTCTCTTACTAGGTCTTTAGATCGTAAAGTATTAAGCAATGAAAGACTAGCATGACCTAATCGTTTATGCCAAAGAAGAGGGTCATCTTCTATAACGCTCAGACATGTTAGACTGGTTTTAGGAACAGTGTGCAGGTCCACCACGTAGGTGTTCCCTTTTCTGATTCCTTCCATAATGATGTCTCCTGTGTCGTTCCTAGAAATGATGCACTTTTCAGAAGTAAAGTTTACGGAGTTACCTTTGTCGCAAAATTGAGAAATACTTAAAAGATTGTGTTTTAAATTCTCGACCAAAAATACATTATCTATAGCATGGGAACTTGACCTTTCTATCTTTCCTTTTGCAATGATTTCACCTTTCATGTTGTCGCCAAAGGTCACAGTTCCTCCATCATAGGCTTCTAGTGAGAGAAATTTTGATCTATCGCCTGTCATGTGCTTGGAACAGCCACTGTCGAGATACCATGAGCTGTTCCCCCTCACTAGAACCTGCAAAACGAACTTAATGGTTAGAGGGTGGAACCCAACCATCCTTGGGTTCCATGTCGATTATACAAGAATCATATTTCTTAATCCAAACTCTATCGACATATATTTGGTTCGTTTTGTTATGCTGTTCCTTTTTTAAACATTGATGTTTCAGGTGCCCAGTCTTGCCACAAAAGGAACATACCTTTTTACTTGGGAGATCAACGTAGACCTTTTTCTTTTTATCATATTTATCATATCCTAGACCTTCGGTTCCTTTGGTTTTAGCATTAAGAATCTATTTGGGAACTTCTTTGATTTTCCCTTTTTCTCTTGAATTTAATTCAAGCCTAAGTCAATCATTTTCTTTTAAGGCGGATTCTATGTCTAATTTCATTTGAAGAAGAACACTTTTAATTTCTTTATTAGACTCATAACTCAATTCCATTTCTTGATTCAATGTTTAACATGATGTTTTCTTCTTTAACCTTTTCTATAGCTTCTTTTAACATCACATTATTATCTAGCAATTCAAAGAATCGAGTTTGCACGTCGGACCTAAAAGAATTAAGGTAGGATATTTGGTCTTTGCACGCTTTAAGGTCTTTTTCAGTTTTGAGACAGATGGTTGTTTGTTTTTCTAAATTTTCGTGAGATTCTAAAATCATTTTAATTAATCTATGTTTATCCAATTTGAATAAGTAATCAGAAAATGGATCAGAAGACAGTACCTCTTTTCCTTTAGACTTCTCATCATGCGTTGCCATGAGACAAAGATTGGCTACTTCTTCTTCTTCAATGGGAGCTTCGGTTTCGGTCTCGCTTTCGGATTCTCCCCAAGCAGCTATCATGGCTTTGCGAAAATCGGCTTTGTTGAAGTTTCCTTTTGTTGGTTGTCTTCTGGTTTCTCTTGCTTTTCCTTTAGCCTTCTCATTCTTCCATAGTGGACAATCCTTGATGAAATGCTCGGCACTTCCACATTTGTGGCATTCATATGTTTTGGAGTTTGAAGTTCCTCTTTCTTTGTTGTTTCTTTGATTTTTATACCTGAAGAACTTCTTAAATCTACGTACCAGCATTGCTGCCTCTTCCTCATGAGTTTCTGATTCTTCTTGATCGTTTGCTGTCAGAGCCAGACTCTTGTTCCTGGAACTGTCAGCTGTTCCCAGATGTAATTCATGAGTCATAAGGGAACCAGCCAACTCCTCCATATTAAACTTTGTGAAATCTTTAGATTCTTGAATGGCTGTGACCTTCGCTATCCAATGATCATCTTGAGGTAGGCTTCTTAGGTTTTACGCACTTGTTCATCTGAGGGAATTAGCCTTCCCAGGGAGACAAGCTCATTCGTGATGTTCGTGAACCTAGTAAACATTTCTTGAATGCTTTCTTTAGGTTCCATAACAAATCTTTCGTATTTGGACATGAGCAAGTCAATCTTGGAACGCTTTACTTCACTCGTTCCTTCGTGGGTAACCTCCAGCAGATCCCAAATCTGTTTGGCGGTTCTGCATCCCATAATGCGATTATGTTCATTTGGACCAAGCCTACAATGAAGCAATTTGATAGCAAGAGCATTCATTTCCATCTTTTGAAAATCTTCTTTCTCGTATTCTGTAATAGGTTTGGGAACAGTCTCGTTATTGGAGTTGGTAGTTGTTACCTCAATATCTCCAATTTCGATGACTCTCCAAACTTGATAGTTTTCGGCTTTGATGAAGATCTCCATCCTATTTTTCCAATACGTGTAGAATTCGCCATCGAACATTGGTGGTCTCTGAGTAGAGTAACCTTCTTCCATGCGTTCGTTCATTTTCAGCATCTCTAATACACCAAGATACGGCTCTCAGGGTTTCCTGATCAAATGAGGAATAGGGCTGTGATACCAATTGTAGAAACACTTAGAGACAATGAATTGCAACAAGAGGAGGGGGTGAATTGTTGTTGTTGCCCTTAGAGTATTTTTGCCCTATTTTCTTGCGGAATTTGAATAATAAAAATACTCAATGCAAATTGAAAGAAAACTAAAAAGGAACACCAAGATTTAACGTGGGAAAAAGCCACGACCCTCTAGGGATTTCATTTCTCTATTAATTTTATGTTAATCAATTCTCTATTACATAAAATAAATTCTCCTTCTCTTTCTATTCTCTCTTCTCTTTCTCTTTCTCTATTCTCGGTTCTCCTTCTCGTTCCCTTTCTCTCTTCTCTTTCTCTTTCTCTATTCTCCATTAATATGCACAAGGATTTAATCTTGGAATTAATATGCTATTAAAAACTTTCAAGATTTCCTTTTCTTGATTTAAGAAAACTCACGAAATATTTGGGCACAAAAATATTTTTTCGGAAATATTTTTTCCTTGTATGATCACCAATTTGTGCCGGTTTGGAAAACATCATTTAAATACTTTTTAGATCTAGTTATGCCATAATCCCATGATCCTAAAATGTGGGAGAAGTGGACTAATGACGTGAGTGAAGTGGGTAAGAAACTTGGTGGTTACTCCAAGTCTTCCCTTGTCTTCTAGCTAAAAATAGCCAAGACTTAATATTAGAAATCTAATTTTAAGATTTAAATTAAAAGTTAGTTATTTTAATTTAAGATCTAGTTTTTTTGATTAATTCTTAATTAACTACCTTATGCATTCTAGACTTATTCACCCGTACAACAAAACTAAAAAAGAAAAATAAAAATAAAAATTATTTTCTTAATTAAATTTGTTGACTTCTTCTCTGACTGTTGATCTGGGAACACTGCACTGTCTCTGATTGACCAATCTTCAAAATTGACTTGATCTTGAAATAACAAAGTAGTAATGCCCTTTTGAACTTCTAGTGGTTCCATCAACGACCCTTTTAAAGATCGGATATATGACCTAACACAATAATCTCAAAAACGTAATATGTTTGTTTAATAAAGTTTATGTTATCATCAAAACCAAAATGGGCCAACAGTATAATAAAACAACTAAATCAAAAGTCAATTAAATAAGTAATAAAGTACATATCCTTACTTAAAACTGTGTCCAATAGAAATTGACCGTTCACCTATTTAGGTGCCTCCATGCCAATCCATTAGGATCTTGGTAGGCCTCAAAGGTCCTACGGATGGATGTGGATATTTGGCTGCCACCGTCTATGGCAACCTTCATAAACAAACAAGTTCTACTTAGTATACGGAGTGCATATAACCATTACAGTGCAATAAATAATATTCCTCTAAACTCTAACCTCAAAAATGATCCTCCAAACTCGGAATAGGTTAATAATACGTTTGGGCAAGAGCTCTTGAGGCTGAGGTCGAGTGGCTAATGGTTGAGGGTCTGAACGCGTACGATGTTGCAACAGATGCGATTTGGGGTCATAAGGTTGACGAGTTCGCGAGTCAATTCGTTGTCTTTGACTGTTTCTAATTCTAGGCATATTGTTAAAATAATTTAACCATGTTAACAATTATTAACCTAAATTTAACAACTAATAACTTTAATTCTTTGACAAAATAATCAATTTTAAAAAATCAGCCCCAAAACACCCAAAACAGCCCAGTAGCCGCCTCGAAAACCACCAGCAAAAACCCAAAACCACCAGCAAAAAACGCCATTTATATTTCAAAATTACACTAAAAAAATGTTGAAAATAATTAAAATAAAAAACGCAAACAAATAAATTAAACTAAAATTAATTTAACATGTTCATGTTCATATATATATTTCGAAATTACATGTTCATGCAAGATTATTACTCAGAACACAAGTAAATAACAAGTAAATGTTGAACATAAATTTAACAAGTAAATAGACAAATAAATGTTAGATAAAAAAAACTTCATGCAAGATTCATGTTCATATAAATGTCGAACATAAATTTAACAAGTAAATAAACTTCATGTTAGATAAAATAAACAAATAAATGTCGAAAGTCAACTAAAATCAAACAAGAAAATCAATTTCATATATATTTCAAAAATAAATTTAACAAGTCGAAAATACAAATAAATTAAACTAAAATAAACAAGTAAAATTAGGGTGAACACAGTCCAGTTTGTTCTGGTCTGTCACTACAATAAGACCAAACCAGAAATTCCGGTCTTAAAATTTTCCAGACCGGACCGGACCGTTTAAATCACCAGACCGGACCAGACCAAATCGTTTTACAACGGTTCGGTCTGGTCTGGTCTACGGTTTTTTATTTTAAAATTTTTATCCAAATTAATAGATGTATTTATGCAAATATTTCACACCTACAATTAATAAATATAATATTTTGTAATTAGTTATAATATTAACATTATTCAAGTATATAATCCCACATAAAAGTATTTACATCTTAAAATATCTAGGTAGCAACTTAAATTTGTAAATACAAAATTATGATTTTCGACCAAAGTACAGTTTTTTGTTCGGTCTGGTCTGAAAAATAAAAAAACCAAGACCAGACCGTAAACCGCCATTTAATTTAATAAAAACCTGACAAAACCATTTAAACCGTAGACCAGACCAAATATTAAAATTCCAGTTTGGTTTACGGTATAGACCAAACATTATTCAGCCCTAACTAAAATAAATATATTTCAAAATTATTTTTCGAAAAAAAAACAAAAAAAAACACTAGTTCATGCAAGATTATTACAAAAAAGAATCCAAAAAAAAAATAAATAAACTAACAAACATTAAGATTATTACTAAAAAGATTCGAAAATCAAATCAAAAAACACAAAATAATCTACAAAAATCATATACATTTCGAAAATAACACAAAGAGAAACCCTAAAAATCAATATTCATGTTCAATAGTTCAAAAAAAACAAGACATTGTCGGGCAGTAGTAAAATATTTAGTTGTCAACGTTCGTCGGAATGTAGCCCAAAAACTCATCAGAGTTGGAAAGGAAGAAAATAATGTCCTCTAAAGTAGTCGGAGATGGAGAAGAGAACGGAGGAAAGTTAGAATGATGAATTAGGGTAAATGTAAATGGCGTTTTTTAGTGAAAGTGGGTTTTTATATATTTAACAATTTCCGACTAAACTGCGACTAACATGTAGTAGGTGTTTAGTCGGTGAGATATTTTTAATAAAGAACTACTTCATTAAATGTTCATCAATAACTTTTCAGAAGACGTTGAAAAGTAAAAAACACCTTTTTAGTATACCGGCTAAACTACGACTAACAGGTAGTCGGTGTACTGAAAAGTCGTTTTTACTTCCCAATGTTTATGACAAACAGAGAAGCTTCTCTGAGAAGCTTTGTAATTCAAAATACCGACTAAATGCCGACTGGATACTTGTCGGTATATAGTTGAAATTTCAAAAAAATAAATTTTTCGTGCCTTTGTTTTTTTGTTTGTTGTCTGTTGATTTGTATTATTATTATTATTATTATTATTATTATTATTATTATTATTATTATTATTATTATTATTATTATTATTATTATTATTATTATCATTATTTTTTTGGCAAAGTAAATTTTATAAAATGCCGGAAAAAATAGCCGAAGCTTACAACGGGTCAAAAGACTGAGGAAGTTGCGCCAGTCAAAGCTCCAAGGGACATACCCCTTGTCATTTGCGAGGACTAGAACGATTCCTCCAAAAAAGAGATAGTGAGACAGCCCCTATTTTAGCAGCTTAATTAATAGTAATTAATTAAGTTAATTTGGGTTATTAAATTTTAAGTACATTATTTTTATTGGGACTCAGAATAATATTTTATTATTTGAGGAAATCAGTCGTATTAGATTTGGGACAAAGTAAGTTATACGATGAAAATTGAGATTGAATGGGTATATGTAAAAAGCTATACACTCGTGAGATCACACATTCTTTAGACATGTAAACGGTAAAGTGGATAAAATTGTAACACGGGACAAAGGGCCGTACCACATGGCTTGCATGTGAGGCGCCACGTGGCATGTTGTTTTTGTGACACGTGTGTGACACGTGTCACGGGTTGAGGAGCCTTATGTGGCATATGATGCCACCTCAAGCTTACATTTTGGCTATAAATGTTGTTTGGCCGTAGCTTAGAGAAAGAAGGAGTACAACATACTCCATTTGGCCATTTTCCTATTTATTAAAATATTGTCTCACAAATTATTAGATTAATTATTTCCATAATTAATCAAATTCGGGTGTTACTTTAAAAGGTCTCGATCTCTAATTAAAATATTATTCTACATCATAAAGGTAATCCTACAAACACTATTATCTTTTAAATTTAATTTAAGTATTTCAAAGTTCAAGTTATGTTTTATAAGGTGTGATATTACTGCTATTTATATTTGAGCGAAATCGTATATTTTTGGTGTTCGAAACTTTGGAATTTGACTTTGTTTGACCTTACTTTTAATCCTGATCAAAATTATGTTTTGTATGAGCTTTTAAATATTGTACTATGAAAATTGAGTTATGATTATTGATTTTAAAGAAAATCAAGTGATTATTGATTCGTTTTATATTAAATGTTTGACATTGAAAAATGTCCGTTTTTGGGAATTGGCAACGGATATTTATATCCGGATTATTATGAAATCCTATAGCTTGATAATAGGTAATGGTTATTCGGATCGATCTCGAGCCCCCGGTCCCGTTTCGTTCTTGCAAGAACCGTATTTCGGTGATGACGATCACCCGTATTCTCAGGATTTAGATCAAGCCTACTTCCTGACGGTCCATATATTCCCACGTTTTAAAGTGATGTTATATTATTGTTTTAAATATGAGTTTTGAATAAATACGTTTGGTATATAAAGTTATGTTTGTTTCGCAAATTAATTTATATGTTTCATTTGCCGTATTTTGACTTTCGCTATTTACTTGTAAAGTAATAGCCGTATTTTAAGTTCGCTATTTACTTGTAAAGTAATAGCCGTATTTTGATTCGCTATGAACTAAAGGTTCTTAGTCGTATTTATGTTAAAACCAAACGATCTTTTAAAAGAGTTTGAGTTTGATGAATTAATGTTTTATAACGAGTTACTA
Source organism: Amaranthus palmeri (assembly GCA_019776075.1). NCBI lineage: Eukaryota > Viridiplantae > Streptophyta > Magnoliopsida > Caryophyllales > Amaranthaceae > Amaranthus > Amaranthus palmeri. Next base: position 362,615 of record JAAKBH010000058.1, on the reverse strand, counting down.
AATGAGCAAACGATTATATTGGAGATATTTGTTAATGACTTATATATAAATGTAATAGTTTGTTAGATTACTCAACAATTCAATTGTTGACAGTCCTTGATGGGGCCTATCCCTTACGGGGGATAGATCCATTTTCAGGTTAGCTCTGCTGTGGAGATGATGTTTGCTTGTGTTATGTGTTAAGTGCGCGGCGAGGACTTCTTTTTGATAGTCAAAATGTAAAATTACATTTGTATATTAAATTGGAATATCTTGTAACGTTTTGTAAATAATATTCACTTATTTAATGTAAAAAGTTTTAGATACTCTGATATTAGTTAATCGTGGCTATCAAGCCACTGGTCGGATTCAGCCCAGACTTTTATAAGTCTTCCGCTGTGCTTTGTAGACAGTATTATAATATTGTTTACGCCAGTTTGGGCTGTTTCAATTGGTATCAGAGCCTGGTTGTTTCTGGAGTACTCGAATCCTCATATTCGAGTACAAAATTTTTGAAAAATAAATTTCGAAAATCCGGGAGAGCGCGGTAGTCGAGTCTTAGGGTGTAACTTCTAAGAATCGGATGGTATTAATGTGAATATGTGTTATATGTGTGATATGTGACATGCTTATATGTTAAAAGAAATCTTAAAGTTTCTGTACATATTGTGAATACCGAAGGGCAAGAGTTAAGTTCGAATTATGAATTTGGGCTTCGAAGTTTGGTGAAAGAAGTTTCAAAGGATATATTGAAGTTAAGTTGGGAATGTTTTTCGTTTAAATCTTGATTGATGGACCTAATCGATCTCATATGAAATTTTGTGTGATTGTTTATATGTCAAAAAAAAAAAAAAAAAAGTTTTTAAAAGAGCTTAAATTTCAACTTGAAAATGTATATGTTTCAAGTATTTGTTTCACAAAAGATATTATATGTATATACTCCGATAAGTAGAATAAGAAGTTGAGGACCAAGCCTATCGAGTACTGAGATGATGTTGTGTAAGAATGATTCAATGCAAAGAGTTTGGGAATATTGAAAGTTATGAGTTAATTGTACTTAAAGATTGAAATTTAATTAAGGAATAAAGAATTAGAAAAGTATTTGTGACTTGTTGAATTTAATGGTATTTGGATGAGAATTTCAATTAAGAGAAGTTGCGAAAAAGAAACAATGATTAATATGAATAGGAATGTCGTAAAGTTTATATTGTGGTAACCCTATTGAGTGTTGAGGTAAATGTGAAGTTATGATGGAGAATATTCTAAATGATTTATAATATTGAAGGGATAACTTTGAGAATTTAAAAGTTTGAATGATTCGAATTGTGTCAAGTCTTATTTATGGTTTACGTGAGTTGAAGTTAATAAATTAAATAAGACTCAAATAAAAGTTATGAGAGCCTTGTATTACATGTATGAAGAAATTTGAAGATAAATTGTATTTATGAAAAATGAATATTTGATTAGAAGCTAATTGTATTGATGTTAATTGTATTGAAGTGACTGAAAAGCTTAAAACTAGGAAAACACAAGTGTTTGTTTAAATGTATAATTTAAAGTGATACTTTCGACGTATATCGGGGGTTAAAAGAGTTCCTAAGTGAAGTTTTGTTGCCATTTGGAAAGATATTAGGGAATTAGATTTTCAAATTAAGGATACAAAATGGTTGAAATGATTAAAACAAGTAAAGGTTTGTTAAAAAGTATTCAAGTATGACGTAAGAATTGATGTGGAGATTCAGTAAGTTAGTTTGACGAGAACACAAATTTGATTTTTGAAAATAAAACTATTTATCTCTTTTCAGTGAAACTCTATCAAATTTTTCTTAGATTGTCAAAACATCTTGGTTTTAATTGTTTGCGAATATTGTTTTGAAATTTTGATTATCAGTTTGCGATTTTATATGTGCACTTGTATGTGTGCAAATGTGTTTTGCATCACGAGTTCTGTGCATTTGAAAATTTTAATGGGCCGTGATTAAATCATTAATAATGTATTTAGACTTGAATGGTTGCCGAATGTCGGAGTTGAGGTCTTTCAGTTAAGTATGGGATGTTGAACTATTTAAGGTTATCCTTAAGTTGGGGAGAATATAAGTTTAATATGATTCTAAGGTGTAAAGTAATTTCGGGGACGAAATTGTGTAAGTTGGGGAGAATGAGACAGCCCCTATTTTAGCAGCTTAATTAATAGTAATTAATTAAGTTAATTTGGGTTATTAAATTTTAAGTACATTATTTTTATTGGGACTCAGAATAATATTTTATTATTTGAGGAAATCAGTCGCATTAGATTTGGGACAAAGTAAGTTATACGATGAAAATTGAGATTGAATGGGTATATGTAAAAAGCTTTACACTCGTGAGATCACACATTCTTTAGACATGTAAACGGTAAAGTGGATAAAATTGTAACACGGGACAAAGGGCCGTACCACATGGCTTGCATGTGAGGCGCCACGTGGCATGTTGTTTTTGTGACACGTGTGTGACACGTGTCACGGGTTGAGGAGCCTTATGTGGCATATGATGCCACCTCAAGCTTACATTTTGGCTATAAATGTTGTTTGGCCGTAGCTTAGAGAAAGAAGGAGTACAACATACTCCATTTGGCCATTTTCCTATTTATTAAAATATTGTCTCACAAATTATTAGATTAATTATTTCCATAATTAATCAAATTCGGGTGTTACTTTAAAAGGTCTCGATCTCTAATTAAAATATTATTCTACATCATAAAGGTAATCCTACAAACACTATTATCTTTTAAATTTAATTTAAGTATTTCAAAGTTCAAGTTATGTTTTATAAGGTGTGATATTACTGCTATTTATATTTGAGCGAAATCGTATATTTTTGGTGTTCGAAACTTTGGAATTTGACTTTGTTTGACCTTACTTTTAATCCTGATCAAAATTATGTTTTGTATGAGCTTTTAAATATTGTACTATGAAAATTGAGTTATGATTATTGATTTTAAAGAAAATCAAGTGATTATTGATTCGTTTTATATTAAATGTTTGACATTGAAAAATGTCCGTTTTTGGGAATTGGCAACGGATATTTATATCCGGATTATTATGAAATCCTATAGCTTGATAATAGGTAATGGTTATTCGGATCGATCTCGAGCCCCCGGTCCCGTTTCGTTCTTGCAAGAACCGTATTTCGGTGATGACGATCACCCGTATTCTCAGGATTTAGATCAAGCCTACTTCCTGACGGTCCATATATTCCCACGTTTTAAAGTGATGTTATATTATTGTTTTAAATATGAGTTTTGAATAAATACGTTTGGTATATAAAGTTATGTTTGTTTCGCAAATTAATTTATATGTTTCATTTGCCGTATTTTGACTTTCGCTATTTACTTGTAAAGTAATAGCCGTATTTTGAGTTCGCTATTTACTTGTAAAGTAATAGCCGTATTTTGATTCGCTATGAACTAAAGGTTCTTAGTCGTATTTATGTTAAAACCAAACGATCTTTTAAAAGAGTTTGAGTTTGATGAATTAATGTTTTATAACGAGTTACTAAATGAGCAAACGATTATATTGGAGATATTTGTTAATGACTTATATATAAATGTAATAGTTTGTTAGATTACTCAACAATTCAATTGTTGACAGTCCTTGATGGGGCCTATCCCTTACGGGGGATAGATCCATTTTCAGGTTAGCTCTGCTGTGGAGATGATGTTTGCTTGTGTTATGTGTCAAGTGCGCGGCGAGGACTTCTTTTTGATAGTCAAAATGTAAAATTACATTTGTATATTAAATTGGAATATTTTGTAACGTTTTGTAAATAATATTCACTTATTTAATGTAAAAAGTTTTAGATACTCTGATATTAGTTAATCGTGGCTATCAAGCCAATAGTCGGATTCAGCCCAGACTTTTATAAGTCTTCCGCTGTGCTTTGTAGACAGTATTATAATATTGTTTACGCCAGTTTGGGCTGTTTCAGATAGTATCTCCAAGCTAGACAAAAATAATTGTTTACAAGGACATATACATGATATTCTCATTACATGTCTAATCTATGTAATCTGTTGGAGTCTAGTTCCAACAACAACAGAGATAGAAGCCACTGGCGTGCTTTGGAACCGACCCCTGAACATCCCAATAGTAGAGTCCAAAATGCCTCAGCATAGTAGGCCTATCCTTAACAGACGAGTTCAAGTAACGTCCAGTGCAGCCCACAAATCAATCCTTGCCAAAGACCAATATGTGCCATCAAAATTACAAAGTTGTAGAGCACACTCAGCACCAAAAAACGCCTCCAGCACCCCTTCCACTGACTTCTCAGCAGCAGGTAGTCATTAGCAAGCCAACTTTGAGACCAAGCCTCCAAATACATGAGCTAATAATAAGTCTCTTAATAAGAGATGTCCATACAATACCAGGAAACATAACAAAATTCAGCATCTAATAGTCACATAAGCATTACATGAGCTTTTCATTACAGACATAATTATACAGCAGCTATGTTTAACAGTATGCCTTTATACAGCAGCAGGTTACAATTGATGACTAAGCTTGAGCCAACCAAGCACAGAACATGTTCTCAGCCACAAAAGCTTCAAATGATGTGATCATGGGTAGACCAAGCACAACCCCTAAAGTTTATTGTATCAATGTGACATGTCATCAAGGCTTGGAGTCTACTGTCAAGGCATAACCTGCTCTCCAAGAGAAACTAGTAGGCGAGGATGTGGGGACAAATTCCCACTATGCAGTCTCTGAGGTACTGGTATCCCCGAGAGTAGAGACCCAGCAATAGACTATTACCTAGACCAACAACCATCAAAATAGGTGTAGCAAGCAACGTTTTCTACCCTCCTATACTAAGCTGCTTAGAAGTTCAACCACCATTGCTATTGAGCTGAATAGGCTAATTCTTAGGACTCAGTACTTATGGGTATAGGATACCCACGAACACCTAAGTCTCTACATCAGCAAATATCCAGCCCTAGAATAAACTAATTGGGACAAAAGACGTACCTTGCACTTCCATCTTCAACAATGGAGTGGAGGATCAAGACTTAGGATTTCTAGGAAAAAACCCAGCCTTAAGATGCTCAAATACTCATTTATAGCCCAAAGATGAAAACCCCTAAATCAATTTAGGGTTACAATAGCCAAGGAAATCGAAATCTCAAAATGGGTCGAGAGTTTCGAATTCTCAACAGGACGAACCTCAAGAACAACATCACTTTAAGGGAGGATTTCGAATCTAACATAAATCAGAATCGAAGCCAAGGCCAAATTGTGAATACTCATACACTTTAAGACTGATCTTAAATGGAAAACCCCTAAATCATCGGGGTTTTATTAGTCGATGGGTTCGAAATCTCAGAGATGAGGCTTCGACATCTCGAAAACAGGAGAAGATATTATCATTATTATTATTATTATTATTATTATTATTATTATTATTATTATTATTATTATTATTATTATTATTATTATTATTATTATTATTATTATTATTATTATTATTATAATTATTATTATTATTATTATTATTATTATTATTATTATTATTATTATTATTATTATTATTATTATTATTATTATTATTATTATTATTTAATTTTTTTGGCAAAGTAAATTTTATAAAATGCCTGGAAAAAATAGCCGAGGCGTACAAGCGGTCCAAAAGACTAAGTAGCAAACTCAAACTTAGCTTCTAAGGGACAGGCCCCTCGTCATACGCTAGAAAGAGAGAGCTACTCCAAAAAAAAAGGAAAATGAATTCCTAATGTCCAGGATGCTAAGAATGAGATAGCATTTACAAATGGCCTAGGACAAACTAAGCAAAAACAGTAAAATGTTCAATTTAGAATTCCAAACAAAATAGCATCTTTGTTGTTTGATGCTCCAATTCAGTCCAAGAAGCATCTTAAGGATGCTTCATACCAGCAGCAGTCGGCCATCAAGCATCCGCTGCATTCAATTCCACTAGCAGTACCAAGCAAGAATAGTACTCCCTCCGTTCTTATATGTGTGTCCTATTTGAAGATTTCACACATATTAAGATAGTGAGAATCTTTGTTGATTGTGGGTATTATTTTATTATAATAGTGGTGTGAATTAATGATTGTATTGGTATTATGAGAGAGAAAATAAAAATTAATTATTAAAAATGGGATATTAGAAGAGAGAGGGGGATATTTTATTATAATAGTGGTGTGAATTAATGATTGTATTGGTATTATGAGAGAGAAAATATAAATTAATTATTATAAATGGGATATTAGAAGAGAGAGGGGGTGAAAAGAGGGTATCAAAACTTTCCATTTTAGGAAATGGGACAAACATATGAAACTACCCGTTATAGTAATGTGGACAATCAAAAAAGAACGGAGGGAGTATGTCATAGTCAAAATATTCCAGCTATCGTAGGCAAGAATAGATTCATACACACAGCATTTTCCAGGTTTCAAACCAAAACTCCAACAGTCATCCACAGCGAAATAGTAGCTAGCCCAAGACGTAGAAATCAGTCCATACAAACAAACACAGGCTGCAGCACACCCGTACGAACAGAATGCCTTGTAGGCAGCAGCAATACTGGGTCACTTAGACCAACCTTTCAACAAAAGAGTTAGGCAGCAGCATCAAAGAAACCTACAACTCCATATTGGTTAGGCTAAGGGATTTCGGTTGTCCAACATCCATGGAACTAGCTACACAAGAAACCAACATAGGGGAGGGGGAACCAAATGAACCCACTTCACACTACCTCTGCCTATATTGAGGCTCCATGACCTAGAACCTAAGGGCTGGTCTTCCTCCCTTAGACCTCTTCTACGGTGTTCAAAACGTGACTCTTACGAAAGGTGATAGCAGCCGTGATTAGGAAGTACTCAAATGTGTAAACCCTCGCAAAAGCACCATCTCAATTTGCTCCAACGAAAAGGAATAACCATGTTATCCTCAAATACTTAACCACTAAGCAGATCATAACCTTACAATTGTTCCGTGGAGGTTTAAGTATCCACAATGAAACCATTGTGCAGCCATTTAAGGCCATAGGGGCATAACTGCTATGATCAGTTCATACGAAAGCTAAAACACCCCTAAATAGGGAGCTAGCAGCACATACCACCGACAATCTCCACCCAAGGTGATATGGGGGTTCGATACAAAAATACTCAGGGAATACGAAAAGGATTGGACCAATTCCTTGTGAAATTAGGTTCGAAATTCGACCAGAACAGAACCTACAATCCCTAATTTAGTTAGGGTTAACACAAAGCTACTCGAATTCTCAAATTAGGGTTTGAGAATTCGACCTCTGAGATTGATTATAATCTCGAAACAAAAACTGCATCTACAACCTCTAAACACCGACCGTTCTCAAATCACATACCAATCCTAAGTACGGGCTGGGGGGACGATTCAATACAAGTACAGAAACAGGGGAGGGATACCTCAAATGTGCTCCGTAGATCTTCAATGGAGGCGTTTAGGGTTTATAGAACAAAAGACACTTGAATTTTCGAATCTCAAAATTAGGGTTTGAGAACTTCGAATTCGCCAAAAGGGGTTAAATCTCATACAATATCAGACCAATATAGACGATGGTAGTAGGAGTGTTCACCGGTCCAAACCCGGACCGGACCGGACCGGAACCGGTTGGACCGGAAGACCGGAATCCCAAAAAAACTAAGACCGGAGACCGGACCGGTTTCATCCGGTCCGGTCCCGGTCTAACCCGGAATTCTTCCGGTCCGGTCCGGGTTTGGACCGGTTAGACCGGAAATATTTTTTGAGACAAAAATAAATTGAAAAATAAAATATTTTAAAATAATTTAGCAAATTAATTATTATAAAATTAACATATTTGAATTAAAAAATTATTTTGTGTTGAAAAATAAATATTTTAAGTCCTTTAAAATAAATATAAACATAATAATTGTAAGATTAGGAAACTTCTAACAGTTTCAGCAGAATCCACAATGCCACTATACTAGTACTAGTATCTTTTTCTTTAAAAAAGCAATCAATAGAAGGGAATTATACAATATATTTTCCCTCTTTCTAGAACAAATCTAGAGCAACTTGAAGAACATGACACTATTCTAATACTACATTGAATAATTTACATCTAGTACAGCTTCACTTCAAACAGTTGCCTCAATTCGTTGAATTTCAGCTCCTAACTGATCGGGATTTCGTAGAATGGAGAAATTAAAGAGTGAACAAAGATAAAACTAACATGCCATTCCAATTCGAAAAAAAAAATATACACAATAATTGTAAATATTACTCCTCTTCCAAATGACTTTTATGCCATCCGGTCTCATCCGGTCCAACCCGGATTTTTTCCGGTCTAGACCGGACCGGACCGGAAACCCGGAATTGAAAAATAGTAAGACCCGGGGACCGGACCGGATGCACCCGGTCCGGTCCGGTTCCGGTCCGGTCTTAGCCGGTTCCGGTCCGGACCGCCGGTCCGGTCTTATTTTGCACACCCCTAGATGGTAGGGGTGAACCCTTGTGTTTAGCAAGCCAAACATCTTTAATGGAGGATGTTTGGGTTCAGGGAAACAAAAAATTGTTGTTTTTGGCTCCATTCAATGCCGCTGTTCTGGTACCTAAGCATTGGTAGAAAACAGCTGGGCTGACGGAGAGCCACTAGCACACGGTGGTTCCACCCTTCTCGGTGGTCGGCCCCGCCTCCTGCCTGCCATGGCGGGGCAGATCGAAATCGCCCAGCAGAGAGGGAGGTTTTAGAGAGAGGTTAGAGAGAGGTGGCTTTTTTCAATTATTATTATTATTATTTTTTGGCAAAGTAAGTATTATAAAATGTCAGAAAAAATAGCCGAAGCTTACAAAATGTCCAAAAGACTGAGAAGACGACTCAAACGAAGCTTCTAAGGGACAGACCCCTCGTCATTCGCTAGTCTTGGAAGTCAACTCCATAAAAGGAAAAGTATTTTCCTAGAAACTAAAGATGTTATGACCTAGCATCTTACAATTGGCTCTGGGCCAAGCTTGTCTAAAATGTTTCATACACAGTAAGAAAATACAAAATTAAGACTATCCATCAAGCTCGAGCATGTCCCTACGAGACACTATCTACTGCGTGAGCACGCACTGCAACACCATAGACAACCACGTCACCAACTTCAGAGCAGATGCCTCTCATGTTCTCTTCAGCCCTGAACTGAACTCCCTTACACATATCAGCAACCATGCTGGCCCCGGTAGTTTCAGGACTAAAACACCAAATTTTCCAAGATCCTTATCCAAGATCATGGAACGATTCTTTGGGTCATCCACTTAGACCAATAGGTCATGCTAACATAAGGGACACCATCAAGCCATAGACAGCAGCAATAGCACTCAGCTCCGTAACAGGTTCAGTCCACTATACTTGTACACATCTAAACCCGTACCAACAAGGTCACACAGCAACAGCAACATATGAGGAGCACAGCCAAAACAGACCCAGCATCAAGCAAAGGATTAGTATTATCTAGTTTATATACATAACAATTCATAACCAAAATCAGTAGTAAGGACAACCAGACACAAGCTTGAGAAAAGCCATGAACGCCTCGAAGGATAAGCACACAAGCTACAGCTTGAAGATTCCAAAGTGCTGACTGCAATACATCATTCCACACCCAAGCTGGCCAGCTTGTTGGAATGCCACAAGATAACTCTTGTTCGTCTCTTCCTTTTGAACCCAAGGAGCTCAACAATCAGACACTATAACAGCGGCACTGTGAGGTAGAAGTCTACCTTAGTTGGACTTTGTTGAGGGAGCCTAGAATCTGCACAGTAGCATAATTCCCCTCCCAGTACACTCACACAAGCCAACAATCTCTTTACTTGAAAGAGGAAAGGAGAAGCAACCGCAATTGCTACGCTCAAGAGACAAAACTACTATAAGCAGTTCATAACCCAGCTAAAATAAACCCAAAATAGGGAGTCAACCATCAAACATCACAATCAAGCACCACCCAAGGTGTGTTGGGGGGTCGATGGAAGGAATTAAATTATTATTATTATTATTATTATTATTATTATTATTATTATTATTATTATTATTATTATTATTATTATTATTATTATTATTATTTGAATTATTATTATTATTATTATTAGGGTTTTTTATGAATTACAGCCATAAAAGTTTTCTCGTTTTATGAATTACAGCCGCAAAGTTTTTTTTTTATGAATTACAGCCACCAACTTTTTAAATTGACCACCATTACGGCCAAGTGAACGGTTGAGACCGTTGACCAGCATTTTTACCGTTGACTTTCCATTTTTCTGATTTTTCCTCTTTTTTTTGAGTTTTTTTCTTTTTCTTTTTTTTCTTTTTCTTTTTTCTTTTTCTTTTTTTTTCTTTTTCTTTTTTCTTTTTTCTTTTTTTAATTTAATTCCTTCATCCTCTTCACATCTCCATCTTCTCCCTCCTTCTTCTCCATCATCTTCATCCTCTTGATCCCTAATAAACTTCAAACACTCCATTAATCTTCAAAGTCACCATTTATATTTAAAGACCCAATTTCTCTTCTATTAAGTAAATTGGGTCTTTTCAATTTCTCTCCTATTAATCTTCAAAGTTACATATCTTTTTTAAGTAAATTGGGTATTTCCTATTAAAATTGGGTCTTTCAAAGAAATCAATGGGAGATTGAAAGACCCAATTTGCACTTTCTTCTTGAATATCAGAAAGATGATTTTGATGGTGGAGAAGAAGATTAATGGAGAAGAAGACCCAAATTGTCTCTTGATGTGTATTTTATTTCCTGGGTTTTTCAATGATGGAATTTTGAATATTGTTTAAAGATCCAATTTCTCTCCTATTAAGTAAATTGGGTCTTTCCAATTTCCCTCCTGTTAATCTTCAAAAATACATATCTTTTTTAGTTAAATTGGGTCTTTCCTATTAAAATTGGGTTTTTCAAAGAATTCTATAGGAGATTGAAAAACCCAATTTGTACTTTCTTCTTGAATTTCAACTTTCTTTCATGGTTTTGTTTGTTGTTGTGATTTCCTTAAGATTATTGTTTAACCCTGAAATTTCTTAATCTTTTTCCTCAATTTGCCACTCCATTTGCTTCATTGTAATCCCGTAAGTTTTGATGTTATTCTGCTGTTCTTGAATCTTTGCTGGTCTCGAATTTTAAAGAATACAAGTTTTTAATTGATGAATTAATTGAAAAAAATTTGAATTTTTAGGGTTTTATTTTTTGTATTTTAGGAATTTGATTTTTTTGATGGAAGAAGATTATTTGTGCATATCTAAACCCGTACCAGCAAGGTCACACAGCAACAGCAACATATTAGGAGCACAGCCAAAACAGACCCAACATCAAGCAAAGGATTAGTATTATCTGGTTTATATACATAACAAATCATAACCAAAATCAGTAGTAAGGACAACCAGAAACAAGCTTGAGAAAAGCCATGAACGCCTCGAAGGATAAGCACACAAGATACAACTTGAAGATTCCAAAGTGTTGACTGCAATACAGCATTCCAGACTCAAGCTGGCCAGCTTGTTGGAATGCCACAAGATAACTCTTGTTCGTCTCTTCCTTTTGAACCCAAGGAGCTCAACAATCAGACACTATAACAACGAAACCGTGAGGTAGAAGTCTACCTTAGTTGGACTTTGTTGAGGGAGCCTAGAATCTGCACAGTAGCATAATTCCCCTCCCAGTACACTCACACAAGCCAGCAATCTCTTCACTTGAAAGAGGAAAGGAGAAGCAACCGCAATTGCTACCCTCAAGAGACAAAACTACTATAAGCAGTTCATAAACCAGCTAAAATAAGCCCAAAATAGGGAGTCAACCATCAAACATCACAATCGAGCAACACCCAAGGTGAGTTGGGGGGTCGATGGAAGGAATTAAATTATTATTATTATTATTATTATTATTATTATTTTTTTTTTTTTTTTTTTTTTTTTTTATTTTTTTTTTTTGGCAAAGTAAGTATTATAAAATGCTAGAGAAAAAGATAGTCGAAGCTTACAAAGATCCAAGAGACTGAGAAGACTTCTAAGGGACATGCCCCTCGTCATTTGCTAGGGCGGGAAAGCCAACTTCAAAAAGAGAACGCATCTCCTAAATTATACATTGATTACGATTCAGACTTTAACTGTGCAAAATTAGATCTATTACAATCAGTGTTCAAAAAGCAAACATGTTCAAGCTAGGAAATCAGCAGCTCCTTTTTGACGACAGTAGCTTGATGCTTTGGGCCTGCCTCAGCAGGTCACCAACCAAAAGATACGTGGCAGCACTAATATTTGACAGAGTATCAACCATACAAAGTAGCAGCAAGTTTCAGCTTTGCAAGAAGACATCTGCAGCCTTGTCACAGACACAGAAAGCAACGCTCATGGTCACTGGTTCCAGACAAAAACATGGGCATCATTGATTTCGCAATAGCACATGGGCCAAGCAGATCACCTCCTGATTGGTAAGGCGAAGGGATTTCGGTTGCCCAGCAACAAAGGACTAGATACATAAGAAACCAACTAAGGGGAGGGGGGAATCAAATGAACCCACTTCATACTACCTCCGCCTAAATTGAGGCTCCAAGACCTAGAACCTAAGGGTTAGTCTTCCTCCCTATACCTCCAATAACACGCTGGGCAAGAAACTCAATTGAACTCCAAGATCGCTTTCCATAAAGATACGACTATATAAGCCATTCATACGCTGAGCATAATCCTCATCCAACCAATCATCACGAATCTCAGGAGAGACAACCAAAAAAACTGATTTCAAACTATAATTATAATTTACTTAACTCATCTTCTCGCCATAGAGTCCACCCATCAACCCCTTTGCCAATTGAAACATGGTTGGTAGTGTGGTTGACCAACACCATGAATTGGATGTTAAACACGGGAAGATGAGGAAATATGACTATGAAGCAAAACCCTAAGAAGGCTCGACATCACCATCACCCTCCTAGCCACAAGCAAGCCATTAACAGGCACTAGTACCACCACTATGGCAGGGGACTATGACCAAAATCAACAGCCAAAGAAACAGGAATAGCAAACATAATCTCGAACCACAAGACAACCAAAACAAAGGTAGTCAGTTACCTTGCACCGCCGTTCAAATCTGGGCTTGCATCTGAGAGAAGACTTGGAAGATTTAGGGTTTTAATCTTGGAAGACCCAAACATAAATCTCGAACCAGAATCGAAAGCCAAAACCAATCTTTAGTTGCTCAATTACTCTATTACAGACCATAGACGAAACCCCTAAATCAATTTAAGGTTAAAGCAGACGATGATATCGAGATCTCAGTTCAGGGTTGAGAGCATCGACATCTCAAAAAGGGGTGTTCGTGTTTGGAAACAGAAGAACACAGACTTCTTCAATCCGTAGTAGATGGTGTTTCCTCCATTAAAATGGAGCAAAAAACCTTCGACACATGCACTCGACTAAAACCATGATATGGGGTACCAAGAAGATGGTATTATCTACAAAGGGGGTTGATCGGAAACTAGCACGCCGGAGGTCTCTTCCGTCTCGGTGGTCGGCCTCGCCGCCGGTATGCCATGGCTGGGGCAGAAGACGCCCTACCGGGGCGATTTCTAGAGAGAGAGGGAAGAGAGAGAGGCGGCTCAAAAAATTTTATTATTATTATAATAATAATAATAATAATAATAATAATAATAATAATAATAATAATAATAATAATAATAAGGAAAAATTACCTAGAATAATCCAAACTATTCACGATTTTCCTACAATAATCCCAACTATTGATTAACCATGAATAATCCCAACTTTGAGGGGCATTTTCCTAAAGTAAACCCGGTGACCGGATGACTTGCTATAGTAAGTTTTATTTTTTTTAAAAAAAAAAGATAAATTTAAAAAAAATGTCAAAAAAAGTGTTAAAAAATGTTCAAAAAAAATTATGATTTTTTTTATTATTTAGAATTTTTTATGTAAATTTTCAAAAATATTTTCTAATTTTAAATTAATATTTAATTTATTTTTTTGGTGAATTACCTACTATAGCAGGTCATCGGGTTACTCAAGCTTACTCTAGGAAAATACCCCTCAAAGTTGGGATTATTCATGGTTAATCAATAGGTGGGATTATTGTAGGAAAATCATGAATAGTTCGGATTATTCTAGGTAATTTTTACTAATAATAAAAATAATAATAATAATAATAATAATAATAATAATAATAATTATTATTATTATTATTATTATTATTATTATTATTATTATTATTATTATTTTATTATTATTATTATTGGCAAGGTAAATATTATAAAATGTCAGAAAAAATAGCCGAAGCTTACAAAGGTTCAACAGACTGAGAGGTCAAAACCAAACGAGGCTCCAAGGGACAGGCCCCTTGTCATTCGCGAGGTCGGGTATGACGCCTCCAAAAAGGGAGAGTATCTCCTATCCTAAACATTGAAGCTAAATCACTAAAAGCATTTACAAGTGACATACTTTACAAAATGTAGCTGTGCAAAATAACAAGTTCAGCATCACGTTTTATGCATCCATATCAGTCATGCCCAATATCTGGTCAACCATCAATAAAATGAACAAGCTTTCAAACAAACACAGTACTGATAACTGGCTATCAAAATAGCAACCCAGCAGCGTCATTGAGCTTCATAATAGGACACTTTTGTATTTATCAGTGCACTAAGAAGCAAGCAGAAGCAACTCAAAAATAAGAAGCAAGCAACCATCAAATAGTGTAGTACCCAAGTTGACAGATCAATAGAGTAATACACCTAAGTAGCTCATCAACAATACATGAGTAGAGATTGACCCCAAATTGGCAAGCGTGCCTTCACAAAACAATACCAACCTTGACTCCATTGTAACCCATAATTAGTTTAGGTCTGCTATCATTTTCCTATTGCTCCATGAATATCAGCACAACAGAGATGACCCACTGCCATCCAATAAGCAATCGTGCCCATTTTCCACAGTATCAGGCTATACAGAAGACTCAACAAAAGGTCATAAATGAGGACCCAAAATACCCAAAACTGTAGAACTAACAGCCTATGGGTCAAATAAAGCAAACATTTATCATTGATTGATGATGGACCCTAAGTAACCGTACCATCAGCATTAACAGCACCAAAATTAAAGCAATCAACCACCATCAAGGACAAGCAAGGAAGTAGACCATATCATAAAAATAACTTCCGGGAAATCTCCATGTATCTTCATTTCTATTAGGACCCTAGCATACATCATTCAGTCACGCTTAGTCGTAGCGTCATCTACTCGTATGACCGGGCCTATAGAACTGGCAAGTTTCCTAAGGGTTTTGTCACTCCCATACTCAAGTGCTAAACCAGGGAATTTCACCCAAATTGGCATGGTTGTTAGGCTTGCTTTGTCCACTGAAATCTTAGGGGACCAAGGTTTTACCACAAACGGTTTCTTGTCAAACAATATTCCGCTCGTATCGCAAGCCTTGTCCCTATCTAGATTAGACGCTAGGCGTACAAGGTAGACTCCCTTTCCTAACAAACCCACTTTATTTATAGCAATATCTTTCCATATTGTTTTCACAAAACCCTCAATGACTTGAAGGGGGGGGGTTTGCGCCAAGAACAAAACATACCACAGAGGATTCCCAATACAGTATTTCATCAATTATATCTTATCTACTGATTTTAATGAGATTACCTGAAATTGGTTGTTCCACGCAATCTCCTGCTTGTCCAATTTCCTTGTGAGAAGAAGCCGTCGCCTCCTTTGTCTTTGTCCCTTTGGAAACGCTAGCTGCTTCAAACCAATTAGACAATAAGGCCTTTGTTTGGGGTTGATTTTTCAGATATTGGGTAGAATTGTGGATTAGGGTTTCATTTTCTGACCCAGAACTACTCGAACAATCTGATGAAATTGAGTGGTTCACCGTCTTTTTGTGGGTAGCACGATCGTCGCCTCTCCTCTTCTGTGGTCTCCCCCTTCCCCGACCTGCCATGGCGGTGCTCTGAGAGCACGGTAGAGTCGCTGTGCGAGTGGTGGAATCGCCTAGTGAGAGAGAGAGCTGAAAGGCTCGAAAACTTATTATTATTATTATTATTATTATTATTATTATTATTATTATTATTATTATTATTATTATTATTTTTATTATTATTATTACTACTATTATTATTATATTATACTTATTATTTTATAATTATTAAATTTGTAAATACGAGATTAAAATATCGTAAACGTACGACCCAAAGTAAAAGTAATTAAATAAACATACGATTAGAAAGACTAAAAAAATTTTAGATAAAGATTCAAGATCGACATCATCATCGACATCATCGACATAATCGTCAGTGTCCTCATTTTCATCGACATCATGAACCGTTTCGTCTAGGTTAAACAATTCTCCAGTTGGATCACACAACGGTTCGTCTAGTGCGTCAGAAACATTTTCATTCACCACAAAATCTGGTGATTGCTCTTCCAGTTGGAAAGTGGTCTCCTCGAAGTGCTTTGATATGTCTTTCTAAACAACTCCCCAATCTTTCATGTTTTGCCTTAAACTGGGATAAGGTAAATAATAAACTTGGGAAGCTTGAATTGCTAGCACAAAAGATCGTGCTTTCTATATGATCGACCAATATGAACGTCAACTGACTTGTACCACGGTAGGATTCTCGTACCATGGCCGTATCCGATGGTAGTCTGATCAAACCATTGACATTTGAACTTAGTGACCCTTTTAATTGGAAGTACTCGATACTCGAGGTTAATAATGTCCTCTAACTTACCATTAAAGTCGGTTTTATCCCAACAGTTATCATTAGATTTCACACACACCTCGCTGTTTTCAGTAGATTTCTTTTTTGTGGAATGGGAGATAGTGTGAAATGTATAACCATTCACGTAACAAACATCATAGAGACGTGCCTTCTGCAAAGGTCCCTCGGCGAGGTTCTTTAGAATATCAACATTATCCACACCGTCAAGAAACCCGTCTCTAAACTGCACATAAAATCAATAATTCAATGTTAATCCGTAATACTGCTTACATTTGAAATTACGATTATAAGCGTGTAATTACAATCTATTTAAACCAGCAGGCAAACTGGTTTTGGACCACATGGTCAACTTGCTCTGCGTTTAGATTTGGTTCGTAGTTTGTGATTAAGTGTACGAATTGATCATAGAATTGATACACCTCCGAACAATTTCGCAGAACATAAGTCTGAGAAATGTTGAGATATGCTTCATCCATCATAAGAGCCTTACCCCTCCCATGAAATATGATTTGGTGTGTGAATATGGGCAAAACACCGGATCTCACGTTATTAAAGCCTCCGTCATCGTTTTTAGGAAGATCTCTAACTCTGCACAGAACGTCTTGCCCAAAGTAATGCGAGACAAAGTATGATGCTGTAAGATATGTGTTACAGATCGAGGCCTCAACATGCGCCTTGTTTTTGACATTAAGCTTTAAATGTCGAAGATACTTGTAATTTTAACCAAGTAGTAATTATTAAGACTCATTAATGACCAAAAAAGGAAACAATACTTAGTTTAGACATGTAATTAGTAATTACCTCTCAAATGGATACATCCACCTATATTGTACCGGACCAGCAGTCCTTGCCTCGTAAGCTAGATGAACAGGCAGATGTTCAATGACATCGAAGCATGTTGGAGGAAATAGTGTCTCTAACTTACAGAGCACCACGTAGTTTCCTCGTCCAACCTCCATATATCTACTACGAAAATCTTCGGAGAAGTAAGACTTCTAAAGAACAGACAAATTTCAGTAAGAGCTTCCCATACTTTTGCTGGCAGCAACTCCCGAAATGCTATTGGAATTAGTCGCTAAATGAAAACATGACAATCATGACTCTTCTTCCCGAATATCTGATGTTTAGCCATGTCGATATTCCTGGATTAATTTGAAACATACCTATCAGGAAATCTTAGAGTTTTTAGCCACTCTGGAAGGACAACCATTTGTTCTTTGTTTAGTGTGTATGATGCCTTAGGGATGGTAGAACCAACTGCATGCAATTTCGTTCGGATCCCGAACTCGGCTAAATCTAAACGTGCCTTGAGATGATCCTTATAAGTTTTTAACGGCACACACATTATTGTGTTGAAAATGTTATCATAGAAGTTCTTCTCAATGTGCATCATGTCAAGGTTTTGAGTTGTGACGGATCATGTTTGTGCCCCAGTACGGAAAATTTCAAAAAATACTTCTCTTCTTCCATCCAACACAATATTTACTGATTTTTGCATTGTACTCAGCTACATCGTCTTCAAATGCTTGTAAAAAGCCAAAACGATCCAGCTCCTCTAAAAGCTCATTTCTCGTATATATGTCGGGCCTAACATCATTCTCAATAGCTCCGCGGCTAAAACTCACCCAGTTTCTGTGGTAGGGGTTCCTACTATCTAAAAATCTCTTGTGTAAGTCAAACTAACTCACTTTTCTGCTGTGTCTTAAATAGACGGCTTTGGACTCATCCATGCAGTATGGACAAGCGTGCACACCAGATGTACTCCACCTTGACATCATCGAATAAGCTGGCAAGTCATTGATTCTCCACATCAAAGTCGCACGAAGCTGAAAGTTCTGCCTGTTGGATACGTCGTATGTCTGGATCCCATCTTCCCACAATAGCTTTAACTCGTGTATCAATGGTTGTAGGTACAGGTCAATCTTATGTTTTGGATTGTTTGGATCATCGTTAAGAACATGTACTGTTTTTTCATGCACATCAAAGGCGGAAGATTGTATGGAGTTAGTATTACAGGCCAGCATGAATATTGTTGTTTTGAACTGCCAAATGGATTGAAACCATTTGTACACAACCCCAGTCTCATATTTCTTGTCTCCCTTGCAAAACCCGAATGGGTCGCGTCGAAATTCAACCAGGCCTCACTGTCCGAGGGGTGACACATGTCTCCATCTTCTGAACGGTGCTCCACATGCCAGCTCATGTGGCTGGCAGTAGTCGCAGAAGCATACAACCGTTGTAGCCTAGGACCGATGTGAAAGTAGTGAAACTACTTTCTAGGAGTGTAATCTGATATCAAATTAGAAACCCCACACTCATCACATTGTGTCATACTCGCCATGGGGCCCCATAAATCATACACCCATTAACACAACAATCAATCTTCTTAACCAGCAATCCATGAGCCGAAATTTGTTTCTTCGTATCGTACAAACTTGTTTTCATCCTATTATTTGTCGATAACATTTCAATAATGAATTGACATAATTCATCGTAAAGTCTCTCTGGAATACGAAAGTCCGTCTTCAGGCTCGAAATCCTTCCTATGATTGACATCTGAGTATGCGTTTCGCAATTAGGGTACAGAGGTAAGTTGGCGGCTCTTAACATTTCAAAGAATTGTCTTGATTCGAGGTTCGGATCTTCATCAATATGTACGGGCGAGTTTGGTACATTTACGACAACATCATCACGATGCGGTAGAAAATGATGATGTGTATCCGGAAAAGTACTCGTTGCTGCATCGTAAACCATTTGTGCATACATATTTTGAATCGTGTTCTGCTGTTGTTCAATCAGAGCCAACTCATTACTAATTGGTGCACCGTCAGAACATTTGTTTAGGTACCAATCGTAGTAGTTTTCAACAAACCCCTTCCTTAACAGATGATCTCTTACGACATTTGGAGCCCACAGTCTACGATTACCACACCGTTTACACGGACATCTAACTTCATCTGGATTTTTTTTCCTTACAAATTGTATAAATTCTTCGACCCTTTCTAAATATCTAATATTATAAACTCCTTTACAACTTCGGTTGTACATTCAACTTCTTTCACTTCGTAAGTCCATTGCTCTGCGAAACAACAAATTCCACATCTATTAGCAACGGAAAAAATGTTCCGACTAATCTGCGACCAACTTGTGATAAAGATATGGTCGGTATTGTGTCGGCACGTAAAAAGTTGTGCCTAATAAAGAATCTTTTCAGTTTGCATTTTGAATAGTAGTTTCAAAATTCCAACCAAATTGCGACTAAAATGTAGTCGGAGGGTGCGTCAGCTTTATGGACTAAATGCGTGTCAGAAACTCTTTTTGACTGTTTTTGAATTTTAAAATACCGACTATTTTGCGAGTAATTTTCAGTTGCAAGTTGGTCGGTAAATATACTAAAAAAAAAAATTTAATGGGCTTTTATTCGGGTCATTTTTTGGTAAAAATTATAAGTACTAACTTGAAATAGTGGGTTTTCTTAATTATTTCGTTATTTGTACTATAAAAAATTAAAAACGTTAAATATATGTTTCTCAAACTTGATGAAATTAAGCATCATAAGTTTGCTTATTAAATGAATCTACACTAAGAATACTTTTTTCATTGCAGCTCGTTGGTTCCGAATTAGTGCAATTTACAGCCTTAGAAAATACAATATGTAGGCCGTAATTACCATTATTCGGGAAACCAACGAACTGCAAATCGAAAATTATTCTTTTTCAGAAAGATTTAATTGTTGCAACATAAACTTTTATTAAGAATACTTGACGAATTGCGGCAACTTGATTCCCCAATACTGCAAATTATAGTCTTACAAAATACAACATGTAAGCCGTAATTAGCAATATTGGGGAAAATTATGAAGCTGCAAATCGAAAATTATTGTCATTAGTAAGATTTAATTGTTGCAAATATAAGTAAAATAATACGATGCTCAATTTCATTAGATTTGAGGAACATATTTTAATCTTTTCTAACACATTTTTAAAGTAAGCATACAAGAGAATAATTAAGAAAAACAACTATTTCGGTTAAGTACTCATAATTATTACTACAAAATGGCACCAAATAAAAGCTCATTAAAATATTTTTTACAATTTAATATAATACTGCCTCCGGTCCAGTTTAGATGCCCCATTTGACTTTTCACACATGTCGAGGCAATATTTTAACCCTTAATATCTCTAATATTCTTAATCAAAAATTATAAAAATTGATATTAATAATCCTTGTATTGAGACGAATCAAACAAGATCCCACATGACTATGTTTTAACTTATAGATTAAGAGTAAAAAATCAAATTAAGAGTGATGAGTCAATAGTGCCAAAAGTCAAATGGGACATCTAAACTGGATCGGAGGGAGTATAATATATAATGCACATTATTAAAAATAAAATTTTAATAAGTTTTTCCCACGATCATTTTTCCTTAAAAATTATAAATACTAAATAGAAATAATTATTTTCATAAAAATAAAATTTTACTAAGATCATACCTTTTTAATAGTGATAGCTAGAACCCTTGTGAATTGGGAGAAATAATGTATTTTTTTTATTAAGTAAGAAATAATGTAAATTTAAATGAAAGAGATTAAATTATAAGGCTTATTAGAAGATAATAAGGTAGAGAGATAGTATTGAGGTGAAAATGTAAAAAGAAATTTAGGTTGGTGCAGGGTATTTATAAAAAGATTTGGATAACTTCCAACTACCTTCCGACAAGATTTATAATCGGAAAGTTCTTCCAATTTCACCAACTAAATTGCGACTATACCTTCCGACATTAGAACTAGTCGGAATTATTACGACTAACAGTGTAGTCGCATTTCAGTCTTTATTTTCCTACAACAAGCATCCAGTAGGAATTTAGTAGGAAATTCCGACGAGATGCGGGTGGTTGGCAATTTTTTTGTAGTGTGAATAATTCTAAATAAATAAAATGAAGGCTTTATATAAATACTAACTCTGTTCATGGTTACTTGAAACATTTTTTTAGCTATTATTTATTATATTCATGTTTATTTTATGTATTGTGAATACTGTGTAACAAAAAATATAATCAAGTGGAATCATGTATAATTATCAAGTTGCATATATCTTATAATATTAATTTTTTTAATTATTTTTAATTAAACATAACTCAAGAAAAAAATGATTGAAACGCATTGTATTGCGTATAAAAATGAAATATTTCAAGAATAATGAAAAAATGGAATGGGGAAAGTAAATGTTATTACTAATATGTTTAACTAGGGGACTCATTGACTGCCTTCTTTTTTATAGGTATAGGTTACATTCGGTATGATCTTAATGATAAAGATTCATAATAAAAAATTGGAATTATTAAAAAATAAACAACTTTTTAAAATTAGTTATTTGTGACAAATCTAACCAGATCACGCCATGTATTTGTAAAGTTATTTCACTAAGGATGTAAAAATGAAATTATAACACAAGTAATTAAAAAAAGAGGAAGCATAAAGTATGAATCATGTACTATAGTCGGCTATAAAATAGTACATATACTATGAAATAGAAAATAAAAATGAGACTTCTTTGTTTATACTTTTGGGGATTAACAAGCCACATGCAATTTCCTTGCTTACATGAACTGTTGAAGAGCATAATATTATAATATCACAAATTAGTTATTTGGTATGTATATTAATAAAGGTGCCTCTCATACGATTTGTTAGCAGCTAGTAGAAATTTTGTGACTTTTAAGACTAGAGTAAACACAATGCAACACGATATACTTTTGGCAGCTAAAAGTTGACCTGTTATCAAAGTTAATTATTTGATAATAACATCACATACTTAGCTTAATCACTTATTAATTATGATCAATTATTTGATTATTCAATAGAAACCTCACTTTGATTTCTATACTAGATAATGCCCCGTGCAATGCACGGTTTTATTAAACTTTTGATATATTTATTTGAATAAAAATTAAAAATTGATAGTTTTATGTCTTAACCATCTCAAAATATCCTATAACATTATAAAGCATCATCATCATCATCAACCTACCCAGTATATCCCGCTCATAGAGAACTATGAGCAGGGTCTGGGGAGGGAAGGACGGCGGCAACTCATACCCGTGAAGGAGAGCACGGCCAAAAGGAGTCCCCCGGCTCCAAGATGATAAAGATAAAGATTCGTACCTGCCTCGTGGAGTTAAAAACACATAAAATGTCCAATATGTAAATAAAACAAAAGGAAAACTGAAAACAAACTAAAAAACAAAAACACACAGTAAAACTGGGGCAACTTGAAAGCAAGACGCTGCTAACGACTCTAAGAAGAAAAGCCAAAGTCTAAAACCTGGATAAGACGCCTCCAACTACTCCTATCCCTAGTCAGGTCCTCAGAGAGGTTTAACTCACGAAGGTCTTCCGTTAATTGCTCATCCCAAGTTTTCTTGGGTCTTCCTCGTCTCCTCTTACCCTCTACCATAAAGCTTTCGACACTCCTGACAGGGGCATCGAAAGTCTTTCTCTTCACATGTCCAAACCATCTCAATCTCCTCTCGCGCATTTTTCCCGAAATAGGAGCAACCCCTAGTTTATCTCTAAACTCTTGGTTCCTAATACGATCCATCAAAGTGTGCCCGCACATCCACCTCAACATATGCATCTCTGTGACTTCCATTTTGCGTTCAAAACTCTTCTTCCATGCCAACATTCTGTCCCATATAGTAGAGCCGGTCTGATCGCTACCCGGTAAAATTTCCCCTTTAACTTATTTGGGATCTTCCTATCACATATCACCGCGGTAGCTGCTCTCCATTTGAGCCAACCCGACTGGATACGATGATCTACATCTCCGTCGATCTCCCCATCCCTTTGGATCGGATGATCGATCCCAAATACTTGTACTTGGTCGTACTCTTAATGGCTTCTTCCCCGATACAAACTTCTGGCTCGCCTATCAGTTGTGTCCCAATAAAGTCACAGTGTAGGTACTCAGTCTTCGTACGACTGATGCGCAAACCTTTACCTTCTAAAGCTGCCCTCCACTCATCCAGTTTACTACTGACCTCTTCTTTAGTCTCTGCCACCAGCACGATATCGTCCGCAAAAAGCATGCTCCACGGAACCGTCTCCCAAATAGATTTAGAGATCTCATCCATAACGATCGCAAACAAAAACGGGCTTAGAGCTGATCCCTGGTGTAATCCAACTTTTACCGGAAAGGCCTCTGTTAACCCCACTGGTGTCTGAATGTTAGTCAAGACATTGTCATACATATCTCTTATAATCTCAATGTAGATTGAAGAAATACTTTTAGCCTTGAGGTTATCCCAAATGACTTGTCGTGGTATGCTGTCGTACGCCTTCTCCAAGTCTATGAATACCATATGCAGGTCCTTCTTCCGCTCTCTATATTTTTCCATCAGCCTCCTCAGAACGTGAATTGCCTCCATTGTAGACCATTATAAAGCCTTTATAAATAATTGAAAGAAAATATAATTCAATATATGATTTTATCATATATTAAATGATATGACCTAAAAAGTAAAAATAAATCAATATTGATAATATTAGTCATAATTAGAAAATAAAAAATTCCAAGCTATAAATATCAGTAATAAATATAATGACATCATCATTTTGTTTTGGAGGGAAAACTTTTATTGAGAATGTGACCCGTAAGCAATTTCAAAAAATGATGACATCAGCTGTGTTTTGTTTTAGTATTAGTTATAGATTTACCTTGTGTTTATGCTAAGACTGTTTTATATAGAGAACATGATGGAAAATGAAAAATAGTCGTAACTCTCAACTAAAAATCACTACAACAAATTTAGCTTTTTGCGACAATGGATTTAGTGGCATATAGAAAATGCCAATAATTTATATTTTTAGTGTAATAATTATTGATTTTCATTTAAGTTTCACCATAAAGTGATTTAGGGACAATTAATTTGGTCTTTAGTGGCATATGTAATTGTCACTATAATGTATAGTGGTATTTGTGCTGTGCGGAGTTTTTATCGGTTGGGTATCTTCTTTTCGTCTTCTTTCTTCTTATTTTATCTGGGGTTTATAAGGTGTTCTCTAAGTTGGGTTTATGATGGGGTTGTGGTGAAGGTTTGCGTTTCTCATGAAGGTTTGTTGTGTTTTGGGGTTTGCTGTTGTTTCTCCTGGTATTTTACCTACAGTTTTGGGGTCAGCTGGTGTTTTCTTATTATTGAGTTTTGGGATCTAATGACGTTTCATATTCTTTGGGTAGTGGTCTTCGTGTTGGGTTGAGCTCTTTGTACTGTTGGTGATCGGTGATGGCAGAGCCATTCTTGACTGTGGGCTCCATCTTTAGGATTTGGTTTCGTGTCGTCGGCGTTTTTGCTCTTGGTTTGGTGAAAGTAGTGTTGTGTCTGTAGTTTTGGAGTGTTGGGTTCTTGAACTTACATAGTTTGAAGACGTCTATGTCCTGGGTTCACTACAAAATATGTTGCATATAGCCACACTTAAAAACGCACGTAGCCACATATATATGTGTGCCTAAAATATTTCCCCACACTTAAATAAGTGTGGCTATGGATGTGTGGGGAAATATTGCCCACACATAATAAGTGTGGTTAATTCATAATTGGGTTACACTTATAAGTGTGGTAAAATGCATCTCTAGTGGGCTATCCAAAACCGTCGAAATTTAGAGTATTAATTCCGACTGTCTTGGGTTAGTCGATATAGACCCACATGGAGCCACGCAGGCCTGCGCTGCCATCCATGCGTGCCAACTCCTATCTCCACAATCATGCGCCTAGCAGTATTCGAACTTGAGACCTCAAGTTCCAAAGCACACCACTTCAGCCACCAGACCAAGAGGTATTTCATGATATATTTTGCAATGCTATTATACTTATTATACTTATTATCTAATGACTTGTACCTCAATTCTTTATTGGTAAAAATATTAGTCGTTAATCAATATTATTATTATTATTATTATTATTATTATTATTATTATTATTATTATCATTATTATTATTATTATTATTATTATTACTATTATTATTATTATTATTATTATTATTATTATTATTATTATTATCATTATTATTATTATTATTGATTTCGGCGTGCAAGTAAGCTTTTAAAACTTTGTTTTTTTTTTCAAAGTTTTTAAATTAGGTTTTTAAATGTCTTTCAAATTTCTTAATTGGTCTATAGTCACACTTATATGTGTGGCTATTTGTATGATTTTTTCCCTACCCTTATATGTGTGGTTACATTAATTACTATATTTTTATTTTCTAAACTAGTTTTTCCCCACATTTATAAGTGACGTTATTGTCTCCACACTTATTAAGTGTGGCTAAAGTTGTTCTACCCATAAGAGCTTTCAATAATTTACCACACTTAATTAAGTGTGGCTAATTAAGTGTGGCTAGAAGCAAAATTGTTTGTAGTGGTTGGAAGTTGGTCGTAGGTTCTATGGGTTTGTTGGGTTGTTGGTGTCGATGCATAGTCTAGTATTTGAGGTGGGTTTATTTCTGGGTTTATTTCTGGGCTCCATCTTTAGGCTGCTTGATTGAGTTTAATCTGGGTGTTCTCGACGGAAAGGCTTTGGGTCACTATCCTCTTGGTTGAGAGGCGGGGGTTCCGAGTTTCGAGGGATGGTGTTTTTCTGGTGTTTTTCTTGATTGTTGGGCCGGGTTTTGGTGTTTGACGGTGGTCTCTGTGATGTGGCTGTTTTGGAATGACAGTGACATCTCTGGTATGGTGTTCAGAAAGCTTCAAACTGTTGTATTTGGTTCGTCTTTGAAATAGCTCTTAAATTAGCCGCTTAATTAATTGTAATTAATTAAGTAAGATTAGGATTATTGAATCTTAAATACGATATTTTATTTGGAGTGAGTAAATTCTTCTATTACCTTGGGGTATTAGTTTTATTTGATTCGGGATTAAAGGAAGTTATACGATGAAAATTTGGTATAATGTTATTTTAGAGATGATAATTTGTTCTATAAATTATTTTGACTCATATTTGAAGTTTTCTTTAATTCATCTAAAATGGCATTTGAATATAGTAAAAGTTGTAGAACTATTTTATTTTACCTGCTATATTTATATAAATCAAACTGTGTTCCATAATGTGAGATAAAATATAAAATTACAACGCTAATACAATATGGTATGAGATAAATGAAAAGTTTCACTTGGACATCTTGGAGAATGACACCTACTTTGCTAAGTGTCAACCCATTATCTTTTTCATCCTTATTATGTAAGATGAATCCATCTCATGCCTCCCTCTCACGCCATTTTCTCCCATAAACACCATTAAATTTTCTTGCTTCTACAATCCAATTTCAGATATCATCGGTTGTAAGTTTTATTTTCTTCTCTTTATGGTGAATTGATATAGGTCAGAGATGTCTCCTTTCCACTTCTTTATTTTTAAACTATGACAAAGGGTTTGAATTTTGGGTTATTTCTTCAATTGGTTATTAGTAAAATCATATTTTGGATAAATCAAGTGATTTAGTATTTATGATTTCAAATTGGGTCTTTGATTCAAATTTAAGTATCAACTTGAACTTAAGATAAGTATATGGATTCAATTAGTAATTGGGTTGTTTTTAATGTTGATTAGTATTGGTTATTTGGGGTATTTGGTTTCTAGCATAAAATTTAGTATTTTGAATATTAAAATTCCCGTTCAAAAACTGTGCGTTCTGTTCTGGCCATTTTTGGGGCATTTCTGATTGATTTTGGGTTCTGTTCTCTTCATGAGGTTTGTAGAGCTCCGAGTCGCGATCGCGTAAGCACTTGAATCGCCCGAAAATGAGTTCGTATGAGAGAGTTATGTTCAAATTAGTGAGATACTACCAGGCTGCCATGAAGATCAATAATAACCTTCTGTTTTACCTTTTTCGTGGCTTTTCTGATTGTTTTTGGGTTTTGATATCTGCATAAGAATTGTAGAGCTCTGAGTTGCGATCGCGTAGACACTTGAATCACCTCTATACGAGTTCGTATGAGAAAGTTATTACCAAAATACTAGCAGGGTATCCTTTTATATAGTACTAATACGGGATTAGTAGTTATGAAACAAATTGGGTATTCTTTAATTAAATATTTAAGGTTATTTATTGAAAACTTGAGATCAATTTAGGATTATTACTCTTTCTTTGTTGAGTATCATTGATGGTGATGCAAAAATGGAGCCTGAATCTTTATGCCTTGAAGTTAGAAGTTGATGCACACATAGTGTTTGTTCAAATGCATCAATGAAGTTTTTTGGTCTTCTAATTTGATTTTTGATTGAAGAATTTGCTCATAAAGGTAACCTACAAACATCTAATATCTTTTAAAGCTAGTTTAAGTAACTTTATAGAAAATACATTGGTTTAATTGCTTGTTTATGTAATAATATTGTTAGTTTTGTAAAATGATTTTAATAAAAATGAATCATGTTATAAAAATTATATTTGATTAAAAAGTATGTTGAGATTGTATTTATTTAAAGAGATTACAAAAGCATGTCTGATCTTGTATGATATTACCTTCTAAAATATGAGTCTTGAAATATGGTTTTATGAAATGAAGTATGATTATTGATTTTAAAGAAAATCAAGTGATTTATTGATTAAGTTTATATTGAAATGTTCAACATTGAAACATGTCCGTTATTGGGAATTGGCAACGGATATTTATATCCGGATTATTATGAAATCCTATAGCTTGATAATAGGTAATGGTTATTCGGATCGGTCTCGAGCCCCCGGTCCCGTTTCGTTCTTGCAAGAACCGTATTTCGGTGATGACGATCACCCGTATTCTCAGGAGTTAGATCAAGCCTACTTCCTGACGGTCCATATATTCTCATGTTTTAAAGTGTTGTTATATTATTATTTTAATATGAGTTTTGAATAAATACATTTTGTATATAAAGTTTTGTTTGTTTCGCAAATGAATTTATATGTTCCATTTGCCGTATTTTGACTTTCGCTATTCACTTGTGAAGTAATAGCCGTATTTTGATTTCGCTATTAACTTGTAAAGTTATGGCTGTATTTTGATTCGCTGTGAACTAAAGGTTCTTAGCCGTATTTATGTTGAAACCAAACGATCTTTTAAAAGAGTTTTGGTTTGATAAATTAATGTTTTATAAGGAGATACTAAATGAACAAAAGATTAAATTGGAGTTGTTTGTTAATGACTTGCATATAAATGTAATAGTTTGTTGGATTACTCAACAATTCAATTGTTGACAGTCTTTGATGGGGCCTATCCCTTACGGGGTAGATCCATTTTCAGGTTAACTCTGCTGTGGAGATGGCACCTTCTTGTGTTATGTGTTAAGTGCGCGGCGAGGACTTCTTTTTGGAAATCATAATGTAAATTAGATATTTAAAAATGAATCGTAATATTTTATAACGTTTTGTAAATAGTATTAACTTATTTAATATAAAAAGTTTTAAATACTTTGATATTAGTTTGTTTTGGCTATCGAGGCATAGGTCGGATTAAGTCCAGACTTTCATAAGTCTTCCGCTGTGCTTTGTAGACATTATTATAATATTGTTTACGCCAGTTTGGGTTGTTTCAGTCTTCTACATGAGCTGTTTCGTGAAGCTTTAGGTGTTTTCTAGGTCTTATTCTCTCTAGATGTTTTCTTCAATCTTCGACCATAATAGAAGAATTAGTTCTGTTATTCGGGTGTTGTCGTTTTTGGAGGTGTAGGCGTTTTTTCTGAAGGGGCGTGGTGTTTGGGGTTGCTTTGGTCGGGTCATAATCCCAGTTTAACCCTTCAGTGATGGAGTATTTTGGTGAAGGCGGTTTGGTTTCTTAGAGTATATTTTGTCATCTCGATGGGGATGGTAGAGAGGTTTCTTATAAGGTGGTGATGGCGTAACTGATTCTAAGATGATTTGGTTGTTCATTGGTGTTTGCTTCAATGCGGTTTTGAGTGTCTGAGGTGGTAGAGCTTGGTGGTGGCGGTTTTGGCTCGACGGCCCATCTTCTCTGGGGTTTTCTTGTTGTGGGCGGTTTTTGGAGTTCGTATACATGACGACTGGTTTTCTGCGTGGAGTCCTGAGGTGTTGATGTTGAGAGTTTTCACTGGTGAGCTGTGTGTTTTTTTAAGTTGGTATTATAAAGACAGCAAGCTTGTTTGATGACTGCTGGGGTCGGTTTAGATGAGATTGTCTCTCGAGGCTGGTGTCGGGTATATAGGTTGCTGGTGTAGGGTTTTCAGTAGGTGCTGACGTTTTAGGAGATGGCGGGGCGTCTTTGACAATGGTGATGGGGCGGATTTATTCTCATTTGGCGTCAAAAGACTGGCCTAAGTTGGGATTTTTGGAGTGTTGGTAATCTTTGGAACAGATACAAATGCTGATTATCCTAGTGTACCACAAACTTGGTGGATATCTGTTTATGTTAATGTTAGGTGCTTGGTGGTGATGTTTTTTATTTTGTATTGGTGCATGTTTACGAGCTTCGTGCTCTTTGGTGTGTAAGGTGTTAGACATATCCTTACTTACATTTAAATATTACACATATCCTCTTATTAACCCCTACTAAACAACTTCGTGCTCTTTATTACCACATTACCCTTACTTACATTTAAATATTACACATATCCTCTTATTAACCCCTACTAAACAACCCCTATTAATCCCACCCAATCTTAATTAAAATCATTTATCTTAATTTACCCATCCATCCAAACTTACCCTTACCTCCCATTTTAGAAAAACTCTAACCTCCTACTGAATTCATACGTTCCTCCCTCTTGTTCTTATGGGTTCAAGAACCCTAAATCAATCATCCATAGCCTTTTGAATGGCAAAGAAAGCACAAAGTTTACTCTCATTTAATGCATCTGGGATTGACACACATGGATCGAACGGTGTTCAAGAACCCAGAATTGAGAGTCTCATCTAATAGATCTATCATTTATCTCACTTGTTGAATTTTCCCTAAATCGATTTAGGGTTTATTTGTTTCTGGATTTAGTCTGTTCATCTTTGTTTTCAATTTTTGATGTTTAAGATTATTTGTATTGTTGGGGATTATTTGGTTTTGATTCGTTGTTTGGGTTTGTTTTTTAAACTCTTGGTTTATTTCTGAGTTTGTTTCTTCAATGGAAACCATGGATGTGGGTTTGTTTCTTCAACTTTGGATTTGTTTCTTCAACTTTGGTTTAAATATTTTTTTTTGTTTATTTTTTTTTAGATCTTGATTTTGATGGGTTTATGTTCTTTTTTTGTTTTCTTTGTTTATGTTCTTTGTAGATCTTCACTTTGGTGGGTTTGATTTTGTTGTTGGAGATTATGTTCTTTCTTCTTCAAAATTTGGTGTAATGTTTTTTTTTACTTTGTTGCAAATTCAGGATTTGATGCAAAATCTATATTTGCTTTTTTTTTTTTACTTTTTTGTTTTACTTAACTTTGTTTGAAGCAAATTCTGGGTTTGATAATAATAAAGCATTAGCAATTAGCAATTAGCAATTAACAATTCACTAATTAACACTCTCTCTCTTCAATTTAAGTGGTCCCATTTTGACCCACCTAAAAAATAGTGCCTAGTCAAATGGGACTAATGGGAGAATAGAAGGGAGTAATAAAGCAGCTACAAAGACTTGAAACGCTAAAGAAGTAATCCAAAAGTCTTTTGTACAGCTGCTGGCCACACGCTCGTTCGAGCTCCTATACGCTCGTTCGAGCTCCTAGTTATTGCTGCACCTGTTTGTGTACTGACCTTTGTGCTTATTCAAGGTAGTAAACTCTTGCTTGGATACCTCTATCAAGGCATCATAATAGCAGACTCTTTACATTCTTCATTAACCAACATTCAGGGGCGGAGCAAACAATTCTGAGGCCCTATTTATTATTTATAGATTTTTAAAATTGAGGCCCTTTATAATTAAAAAAAAAATTAACAAAATAAAAATTCGATATAATTTATATTTCTTAAATAAGTTAGTGATAATTGATTTTTGATGAATGTGTAAACATTAAATAAGGTAAGAAAAAATAGTTTGGAAGTTTCAGAGTTGTTTTGGAAAGAGATAAAAATGAGAGAAAAATGTAATTAATAGGTCTTGAACATCAGACCATTGATACATTAAGTAAAACTCTTACCAACTACTTTACCACAATAGTATGCTAATCTACAATATTTTTTTAATATGAGGCCCTTTAGGTTCCGGGGCCCTGTGCGGTTGGGCACTTCGCACGGCCCCAGAACCGCCACTGCCAACATTCATTCACCAAGTCACTAATAACCAAGTTTAAAGTCTACACTTAATTCATTTATAACTTAGAGAAATTACTCCATGACCTTAAACACCATATTAAACCACAACTTTTAATCACCCATTAATTTACTCTCATAGGATTCCATCCTAAGAGTCACACTTGATTTATTTTGGTGGACTCAAGTCACACCATTCATAACACCCTGCATTGTGATAATCAATCGGCTCTTAATATTGATCATAATCCCATTCTCTATGATCGCACCAAGCATATTGAGATTGACTGTCACTTTATTCGAGAGAAGGTCATGGGACATGGAAGGTCTCCTCCAACTTACCTACTTATAGAGCTGTTCAAAAGTGACCCGACCCGAAAATCCGAACCGAAACCGAAAGTAAATCGACCCGAAAATATCTTTCGTTTTCAGGTATATCGAACCGACAATACCCGAACCGATGTTGTACCCGAGCCGGTTGACAACCGAAAATGGGAAACCTGAACCCGAACTGTAACCGAGTTTTGTAACCGACACATAACCGTTAACCGAGATTACCCGAACCTAAAAATGACCGACCCGAGTCATATCCGACCCGAATCATGCTCGAAACCGAACTCAATCCGGCTAAAACCGACTTTAACCCGAATGAATTTTAGATCGAATTGCTTTAAATCTGAACCAATTTTTAAGATAGAAGTATGATATGCTTATATTCAATCATTTTATTAGTTAATCTAATAAATACATGATTTCATATATTTAGAGCTAATAATCAATGGTCAATGTTTATTAAACTACTTTTAATCATACTAGGGGAAAATTTATAGAACTTTATATTTTTAATTTTCGGTCAAACATGTAAAAGTAACAAAGTAATAATGATCACTAATTAATTTGCATTTTAACTATTTTGTTTTTGATCGATAGCAATTATTAATACGTAGCCGAATTCTGTTTTCTAAAAAACCGAACCCGATCTGTACCCGACAAAACCGAACCAATTATTAACCGATGACAACCGACACCGATTAACACTCGACCCGAACTTCAACCGGCACTGAACCGATGCTTAACCGATTGCTCGAATAACCGATCTTTAACCGAACCGTGACTAACCGACCTGACCCGAGTGTGACCCGTCATAACAAACAACCGAAACATAACCGATCCGGAATACAACCGAACCGAATGACACCCGTCCGAAACCGACCCGATCACCCGAATGAACACCTCTACCTACTTACCAACTAATTCTCAACTTGCTGATGTCTTTACCAAAATCATTCCTTCAGGGCAATTTCGCCATTTACTGTCTAAGCTTGGCACGTTTGACCCCTCCCAAGCTTGCAAAGGATGTTGATATTATTTGATATAATATTTTTAGTATCTCGTTAAATGGTTCTTATTTTTGTGTTTTCGTTTTTTAGTTAATTCCAAGTTCATAATTTAATTTGTATTCATAATAAGCTCTATCTGTTTCAAAATGTTAATTAAATTTTGTATCTTGCATTATAATTTATAAAAGTAATTAGGAGATGTTTAATTTCATGTTTTATAAATGAAAGTATATATCATTCAATATTTTGAAAAAGCCTAAATAAAAATATGTAGTTAGTGTAGTATAGTCTTAAGAACAGAGAATTACGTTTAAGGTGTTATATATTGTTTTGAGTAACCATCTTCAATATTTATCAAAATACGCATGTTAATTTATTTTTAAATCGCTAATATCTCTACTTATTCCTTAGTATAAATACTAAAAAGCTACTCTATCTATTTCTTAATGTTCTTCCCGTTTAAAATATTTTATTTTGAAGAGAGAAATTTGATCGATTTAATTAAGATTTTTAAGATATATATATAGATGATAAAATATATCCATGTAAGATCTCGTTAGATTCATCTTAATGTATACCGTTTCATTATATTTTTTTATAATTTTTTAAAATCCGTATTTAGAGATATTGAGGCTCGAATGTTGTAATAGTAATTTCTCATAAATTTCTGTTTTTTAGTTTGTACTTTGTTCTATATAAGACTTTTTTGTTTATACTTATGGGTATTTACAAGGCTCATGATTTCCTTGCTCACATTTACTTTTTGAAGAGCTAGCAGTAGATTATAATATCACTAACTTTTATTTAATAATACTTTATTATGTGTGTTCATACTAGGTTTCATTTAGATTAAATTCGAATATTTTTGTAGGGTATGTCCATGTAAACTAAAGTTAATATGGAAGGAAAGTCAATTTTGTATTTTGTCTCTCACACGATTTGTTGGCAGCTTATAGCGATTTTGCTGACCTTAACGGCCCGTTTGGTAAGGTGGTAATAAACCGCGATAATGGGAATGAAAAGCTAATGTAATTTTGGTTGAAAAATCTATTTGCTACCTTGATAGCCATGTTTGACAATCTTTAATCATCTCATTTTTGTTTATTAGCATGGAAACGACATGAAAGTTTTGATTAAATTTTACACTATAATTCATTCCGATTACCACCATTTAGTACCCGTAAGAGTTTAAGTAAGAGTGTAAAAAGATCGAATATTGCTTGAAGGATATGAGAGGAAAATTATATGAATAATTGTGACTTAAAAATAGAGCTGGCTTGGTAGAAAACTAGAACGAATAGAAAAGAAATAATAGTATTACATTGAATAATACAAGTTGTTGGAGCAAAGAGCATAATACTCTACCTCAAATACACACATAGAATTATAAATTTCATGCGACATAAACTTAGCATTACTAACTTAGAAGAAACACAATTAAGAATGCAATTGATCAAGGATATGAGCCTAAGCCTGCGCCCGAGCCTCGGTTAATTTGACGGACAATAGGAAAACTGATTGTTGGTAATATGATTAGTTTTTAGGGCAGACAGGCCTCAAAACATTCATTATCCTTGGATTATTTGATAAAACATAAACGATATAGTAGCGACTACTGAATTAGAAAACATATCATTGAGTTAAGCATGGATGAATTGGTGTACGATATATCATTCAGAACGAGGAAGGATGCTTCCTAAACCAGTCCAGTAGCTCTTGATTTTTGCCAAGTTGTTTAGTTTCTCAGTAGCGGTGCCAGGTGTGTAGGTGACACGAGCATAGGTATCTCCTTTAAAAAGGTATACCGAATTCGGATAAGTATCATGATCCAAAGAAAAAGCACCATCTAGGCCATTTTCAAAGATAGTCCCTCTTAAAGACGCCCAGTTTTGGCGTATGGGGCTACTGTTCAACAGTTTTCCAGCACCCTCATAGTTGATACGAGCATACTTATCACCCTTAAATAGGTAAACTTCATAAGGACGTGATGTCTCAAATGCAGCATCTAACCCATTTGCAAAAATAGTACCCTTCAAATAAGGGAATACCTCATCAATTGGGGAAGGCCCTACAAGGAGCTTGTTCTCAGGGTTTTTTAAACCATAAGACCATTTGGCACAAAGGTTGCCGAAAAAGATAAATGCAACTCCTTCTTGTTCTGAAGGGAAAGCACAATCTATTCCTTTGTCTCCAAAAACTGTGCCCTTAAGAGATGAATATTGATTCAATTTGGCTGGTCCATATAATATTATGTCATTATATGTACCTGGATTCACCTCTTCAATGATATATTCCTTCTTCATGAATATATAAGCTTGGTTTTTGTGTCCTGATCTGAAAGCAGCGGTTACATAAATTGGGCTTGACATTTTCCTTAATTCCTTTATGTCTTTAACACTTGAAGATTCCTGCTCCAGCAAAAATTTTCAACTACTTGTGTCAACTTACAAATCATTATGGTTATTTGCATAGCTTTTGTTAAATTTATATTTATATTCATCAAACAAAATAAATATACTTTGTATCTCTTAAGTTTATTATTTATAGAATAGACACACGAAGGGGAGTGTTAGGTGAGAATTCAACTAGAATTAACTTAATTAAAATTGATCATGATCATTATTTCAGCTAAGATTAACATGATTATATACAACCATAGAGAGATTAGTTAATACAATATATAGTTGCTAATTTGAAATTAATTAAAAAAATCTCACTTTAGTGATTAATAGAATGAAAAATGATCATAATAGAACACTATAAAGGAAGAAAGAGAAGAGGAATGTGATACCTCTTTAATTAGTTTGATAAGTAAAGGCTTGATATTGAATAGGAGATGAAATGGAAGCTTATTTTCTTGGCAATATATAGATGATTACAAGAGGGGTATTAACAACTTATCATATTAATCAAGTTGACAATTTGCCTTAAATAAATATTCCTTTATTTCGTTTCAAATTATTTGATCTAGGGTTACTTAATTTCTTGGTCAACTATCATAATTGATACTATATTTGAGTTCACATTGCTGAATTATCAATTTTTTTATCATCAATATTTTAAAATGTTCAAAATAAATTATGATTTTTTTTATTCTTTACAAATTTTTATGTAAAATTTTAAAATTTTTCTTTAATTTTTAATTAATTTTCAGTTTACTTATTTAGTGAATTACCTATCCCAATAATTGTTTACAAAAGAAAAAAAACATTGCACATGTACATACCTTCTTCAAATTATTTAATGGATTAGATTAGCTACAAGATATAGTATTACTTCTGTTTTTGTTTAGCAACTTTTCAATATTTTTCAAAATACGCAGGTTAATTTATTTTTTTAATCGCTAATATCTCTACTTACTAAAAAGCTACTCCCTCCGTTTTTTTTATGTTCTTCCCGTTTAGAATATTCTATTTTGGAGAAAGAAATTTAATTTGATCGATTAGGATTTTTAAGATATATATCGATGATAAAATATATATATATATATATATATATATATATATATATATATATATATATATATATATATATATATATATATATATATATATATATATATATATATATATATATATATATATATATATATATATATATATATATATATATATATATATATATATATATATATATATATATGGGATATTCCACGTGGTAACCCTGAGGTTTTGGGTATTCCACGTGGTAACCAAAACTTTTAAAAAATCCACATGGTAACCCTGAGGTTTACCAAATTGTTCCATCATGACCTTTTTGCACATAAAATGTTAGCAAAATGTTAAGAAACATTAATTTCGAAGCTTTAAGGTTGTTGTACGTCTATATATGCGACTCACCATTTTAAATGCCCTTAGTCTCAACCATTTTCCCCAAAATATAAACCCAAACTCTACCATATTTGGATTCGGGGAAAAAAATATGATTTGGATGAAAAAAGTAGATTTGAGGGTAATATTTTGGGGAAAAAGTTTAAACTGATGACATTTCGAATGGTGAGTCGCATAAATATGCATACAACAGCCATAAAGCTTCAAAATTAATGTTTGCTAACGTTTTTATGTGCAAAAAGGTCATGATGGAACATTTACGTAAACCTCAGGGTTACCGCGTGGATTTTTTAAAAGTTTTGGTTACCACGTGGAAAACCCAAAACCTCAGGGTTACCACGTGGAATTTCCATATATATATATATATATATATATATATATATATATATATATATATATA
This sequence comes from Amaranthus palmeri, assembly GCA_019776075.1. NCBI lineage: Eukaryota > Viridiplantae > Streptophyta > Magnoliopsida > Caryophyllales > Amaranthaceae > Amaranthus > Amaranthus palmeri. The sequence goes on along the minus strand of JAAKBH010000058.1, from coordinate 325,096 downwards.
TATATATATATATATATATATATATATATATATATATATATATATATATATATATATATATATATATATATATATATATATATATATATATATATATATATATATATATATATATATATTATATATATATATATATATATATATATATATCCATGTAAGATTTTGTTAGATTCATCTTATTGTATACTTTTTTCTTATATTTTTTTATAAATTTTTATTAATACATATTGAGGCTCGAATGTTGCTTTGAAAATGTTCAAAAGGTAAATAAAAAGAACAAAAAATGACGGAGGAAGTACTTTTTAAAAGTATATATAGAAACAAATCTAACAAAAATCGCTACACCATATTTGTAAAGCTAATTAACACAGAAATTATTACAAGTATTTGAAAAGGATATGAATTATTCTGTCGACTATAAAATAGTACATACTATGAAAATAGAAAATATAAAAGAAGAAATAATTTAATGAATTATATTAGCTACAAGATATAGTATTACTTCTGTTTTTGTTTTGTAGCTTTTCTATATTTATCAAAATACGCATATTAATTTATTTTTTGAATCGCTAATATCTCTACTTACTCCTTAGTATAAATACTAAAAAGCTACTCATTCCTTCGTTTTTTTATGTTCTTTCCGTTTAGAATATTTTATTTTGGAGAAAGAAATTTAATTTGATTGATTAGGATTTTTTAGATATTTATAGATGATAAAATATATCCATGTAAGATTTTGTTAGATTCGTCTTATTGTATACTTTTTTCTTATATTTTTTTTATAATTTTTTATAATACGTATTTAGAGATATTGAGGCTCAAATGTTGCTTTAAAAATGTTCAAAAGGTAAATAGAAAGAACAAAAAATAACGGAGGAAGTATTTTTAAAAGTATACATATAAACAAATCTAACAAAAATCGCTACACTATATTTGTAAAGCTAATTAACAAAGAAATTATTACAAGTATTTGAAAAGGATATGAATATAGTGTCGACTATAAAATAGTACATACTATGAAAATCGAGAATATAAAAGAAGATAATTTTGTTATTTATTTAATAAGACTTCTTTGTTTATACATAATTATGGGGATTAACAATATTAAGGTATCTTAAGTAAACTTAGTATCATTTGATATTGATTTAATAAGACTTCCTTCCACACTTATACTGCTTTGTTCGTTTTTTCATTTAATAATACTTACAAGTGTATTCAAATTAGTAAGGTATCTTTTCTTTTTGAATATTATTAGTAAGGTATCTTAAGTAAAGTATCATACTAAGTTTTAGACTCACATTTACTAATATTAAGCTTAATAATGTGAATACAAATTACAAATGAGACTTCTTATTTATACCTTTGTTGATGACAAAAAATAGACTTACAAATAACAACACTAAATTAACTTGAAGATTGCTTTGTGACGATAACCGTTACCCGGAAACTTAATACTTGTTGTAGGTGTGTGATCACTTTTCTTTTGTGATATTTCCCCCACAAAGGCACTTAGGTTTGATGTTTGGAAATTCACAAAGAGATACAAACAAAACAACACACCCTTAGTACTTAGGGTATGTCACTTAATTAATAACAATGTGTTTAGAAAGTTAATTACTCTCTGAAAAATAACACAAGCAAATGAGTAAGATTATAGATAGAAAGTTGGAGCTCAGGAGACTATAAAATGAGTGAGACTTAAAATAAGAATGTATGTGGACATTAGCATGTATAATCGAGACGTAAAATTAAAATGATAAAAAATTAAGATGGTAAAAATTAAACGTATGTGCACATTAATATGCATGATGCAACATCATAAGTCATCATGCTAATGTCAGTATAATAATGACGAAAGTTCCGCCATTAAGTCAGCTACGAAAATGTGCATGTAGGGTTTGTATTCATTTCTAAATCATGAAATTAAATATTTGGTAATTTTTATTTTTTATTTGTGGTGCAAGATACCAAATCTATAATACTCTCTCCGTTCTGAAATACTGGCTACATTTGATTTATGAGTACATAGTTCGAGCTAATTTTATAAATAACTACTAATTTGTAAGAAAGTCAAGTAGGATCTTATTTGAATAGTTTAATTGCATATTTTCATAATATTAAATTTTTATAATTTTTAGCTAATTGTAGTTTAAGATATTAATGATCAAAATTGTGAATTAGATTGCGTAAAAAAGTGAAATGTAGCAAGTATTATAGAACGGAGAAAGTATATACATAACTATTACTATTACTGACAAAAATCATTGTTGATGTTATCACTTTTTGAATTGCTTATGTGTCATTCTCTCAATAAAATTTTTATCTAACTCAATTATGATATCGTTGTATAACAATTAACATTTATATCTTTAACTTTACTATTTACTAAATAAGATTATAATATTATCCATATTGATTGATTTATTACTTTTTAAGTTACATCATTTAATGTATTAGAAAATCATAAACATATTCTATTTAATTTTTTTCAATAGTTTTTTAAATCTTTATATTGTTATTTATTAAATGAGTACAAGATATTTTTAGATGGTTAAAACATAAAGGCATAAATTATTTTTTTTTGTATATATATGTTTGAAATTTTAATTAAGTCGTGCATCACTTAGGAATTATCTAGTATAATAAATATTGCAAACACTACAAAAAATGCAAATTTTCGACTACCCAAAACAGTCGAAATTTAGTCAGTATAGAACAATACCGACTAAATTCCGAGTGTTAGTGGGCTTAGATTGGTCGGTAAATCGTTTTAGTAGGAAAATAGTCGAAAATTCCAACTGAATTGGTTAGTCGTAAAGTTAGTCGGAAATACCGACTACCCTTTTAGTCGGAAAGTAGTCGGTAATCACTATTTCAGAATTCAACCCAAAATGAGAAGAAAATGATTTTAAAAGCTCTCCGACCATATTTCCAACCATTTTGCGACTAGACATCCAGTCGAAAATAAAGGAATTTTTTTTTGTTGAATAGATGCTAAATTTTTTTTTGTTGAATAGATGCTATGTCAATGCCACGTCAAGCACCAAGGCACGCCCACGTGGAGCCAATGCGCCTGCCAGCCATGCCTGCTAACAGTCGAACAATTTGCCTCCAGTAGCCTTTGATCTTTAGACCTCAAGTTCCAAAGCACACTACTCAACCACCAGACCAAGTGATATTTACTGATATATATCGTAATGTTGTTATACTTATTAGCTAATAACTGGTACCTTAATGCTTTGTTTATATATTATTATTATTATTAATATTAATATTATTATTTTTTTTTGGTAAAGTAAATTTTATAAAATGCCAGAAAAAATAGCCGAGGCTTACAACGGTTCAAAAGACTGAGAAGTCTAGCCAAAACGAAGCTCTAAGGGACAGGGCCCTTAGATGTATTATTATTATTATTATTATTATTATTATTATTATTATTATTATTATTATTATTATTATTATTATTATTATTATTATTATAATAATAATAATAATAATAATAATAATAATAATAATAATAATAATAATAATAATAATAATAATAATAAATGTTTTTTTTTTTTTGGCAAAGTAAGTATTATAAAATGCCAGAGAAAAAGATAGCCGAAGCTTACAAAAGGTCCAAGAGACTGAGTAGTCTAGCCCACCAAGCTTCTGAGGGACAGGCCCCTCTTCATTTGCTAGGATGGGGGAGACGCTCCAAAAAGAGAGCAATGCTCTAATCTATGCAACGATAATATATCCACGAAGGATTTACAATGACGATACACATAACTATGCAAAAACTTAGAACCTATACATTCAATGTTCAGAACAGGAAACAAAACAGCAGCTTGACTCTTTTGGTTTGCCACAGTAAAAGTCTCAGCCAACTCGGAGATAGCCCACTGCTCAGTACTTGATTATCAGAAGATCAGCAGCTCCTACTTTGAAGGACCAGACAACAGCTTGGAGCGGCAACAGTACAGGTCTCCCACGCATCAAAATCAACAGCTGCTCTTTAGCAATTCAAGGATGCTAAGGTTTGAATTTATACCTGTCCCAAAATTTAGAGACATGCCTCCAATGCAAGAGGCTCAATAGACTCTAGACATCATGTTCACCACATCATATGTACCAGTATTCAGCAGCATATTAGACAGACAGTCATTCGCTAATTTAATACCATCTAGCTAAATCTTGCCTACACATTATCCAGCATACAAGAAGTTTGCCAACATACTAGAGAGCCCCATTTAAGCTAGGAAATCGACTGCCAAATTCAGCCTAATTAAGTGTCAAGAATAGTCCAACACTAAGACTAAGGAGCATCCCATGGGTCAAAAAGAACCCCAAATCATTTGACAGGCTAGTACAACAGTTCAAACCAAAAAACCAGGACAAATCAGCCCAAGTCACAACCACAGCAGGATTCAGTAGGAACCCAGGTGGCTAAAGAAGCCACACCCAAGCAGCAACATAACTTGGGATTGGGTTGACGCAGCACATTGGGCTTTCGTAAGCCAACTGGGGAAGGTCATTATTCTAGGTGAGCAGTCCTATGCCATGGCTGATCCTGTCCTCATAGAGAACCCAGTAGGAGAGGAGGTGGGGACATTTTCCCACTATGCTACCTCTAGGTAAACTAGATTCTCCGAGAACAGGCCCTTAAGGGGCGTAGGATCATCTTCTACAACCCAGCATGGACTAAGACCTAAAACAACAACCTACGAAAATAGGAGTAGCAAGCAAATTTTGCTACCCTCCAATACTTAACTGCTTAGCAGTTCATCCAGCACTACTAACGGACAGGACAAGTCCAGCCTGAGAACTCTTAATCTACTTTCCAATCTCATGACCCAAAACAAATCTAGTCCTAGAACAAAAACGACAAGGAAACAAGAGCTTACATCGTCGTCTTCAACACTGGATTGTAGACCCAAAACTTAGGGTTTCTAAGATTCGACCTTGTATCACGAGTCATAAACGGATGCCAAAGCCCATCTTTTAGATGTTCAGATACTAAACAGAAGCCCTAAATCAATTTAGAGTTCAACAGCAGAACGAAATCCCAGTGAGAGCTTCGACATCTGAAATGGCATAATCGGGAGCCAGGACCATCATTTAGTTGATCAAATACTCTAACACAAATCATACACGAAAACCCCTAATTCAATTTAGGGTTCATTAGAAGATATCGCAGAGAACGAAGGTGTTTCGCTCATCGCTGTATTTAGGGGTTTAGATGGGAGGATATAAACGACCATAATCAAGGACGGATAGGCCTCAACACTTGCCGGTGGTGAAGAAAGCCACCATTAGGGGTGGTAGCATCACCTTTAAGCCGGCCGTAGACTAGGAATTTAGGGTTACCTTTTGTGACAAAACACGTGAAAAATCGCTGATATGGGCCAAAGAATAGGCCTAGCTGATCATATGGTGGAGACCAAGCACGCCGGTGTTCTCCTCCTTCTCGGTGGTCGACCTCGCCGCCGGTATGCCATGGCTGGGGCTGAAGAGCCCTACTGAGGCGAATTCTAGAGAGAGGAAGGAGAGAGGCGGCTCTTCTAATATATATGTTATTAATATTATTATTAGTATTATTATTAAAATGATTATTATTATTATAATTTTTATTATTATTATTATTTTGTTGTACTATTATTATTATTATTATTATTATTATTATTATTATTATTATTATTATTATTATTATTATTATTATTATTATTATTATTATTTTGACAAAGTAAATTTATTAGTTATTTTGTCGTATTAGTATATCGTTGTTATTATTATTATTATTATTATTATTATTATTATTATTATTATTATTATTATTATTATTATTATTATTATTATTATTATTATATTAGTTATTATGACTCGAATAAGTATATTATTACTCGTATTTTTACATTATATCATTACTTTATTAGTAATTTAGTCGTACGAATCGTATTAATGCATTATTAGTCGTACGTTTAGTGTTTCATTATTATAATATTAATTGTATAAGTATATTACTACACGTATTCGTAGATTATTAGTATTTTATTAGTTATTTAGCCGTATTAGTCATATTAGTTATTATTAGTCATATTAGTGCATTATTAGTACTTTATTAGTTATTGAGTCGTATTAGTAACTATTAGTCGTATTATTATATCGTTGTTGTTGTTATTATTATTATTATTATTATTATTATTATTATAATATTAGTTAATCTGACTTGTATAAGTATATTATTACACGTATTTTTTCATTATATTATTATTTAATTAGTTACTTAGTCGTATTAGTCGTATTAATGCATTATTAGTCGTACGTATTAGTATTTCATTAGTATAATATTAGTTGTATAAGTATATTTCTACTCGTGTTAGTAGATTATTAGTTTTTTATTAGTTATTTAGCCGTATTAGTCGTATTAGTTATTATTAGTCATATTAGTGCATTATTAGTTATTTAGTCGTATAAGTTATTATTAGTTGTATAATTAGTATATCGTTGTTATTATTATCATTATCATTATCATTGTTATTATTATAATTATTATTATTCGTTGTATATTCAAATTAAACTAGTAATTACAAAAAAAAAATTTAATAATGCAAAACTGTTTGTATAAGACAAAATTTTAATAAAATAACAAAATATGTGGTTAGCTTGAATTGAACTAGGAACCTTTGTTTTGCAAATCATTGTGGTAACCAATACACCAGAACAGCTTCTGTTTTCTATTTCTAAAGCTTTTCAACTTATATCTATATTTGGTCGGTAGTTGGTCGGTGAAAATTAATGCTATTTTTTTTATCTTTTTTTCAACTTGAAATTATGACCAAAAACACATTTAGTCGCAATTTAGTCTGAATTTCCGACTAACATGGGTTAGTCGGAAAAGTAATCGGAATTTTCCGACTAAAAGTGGGTAGTCGGTGGGTTTTGGTCGCAATTTTGCAATTTTTTTGTAGTAAAAATAAAGAGAGTGCATACTACGTATATGAATTAGGTGTAAAAAATTTCCTAGAATAAAATAATATTTTACTAATATTCCAACAATAATTTTAAGTTGTAATTAACTATGAATAATCACAATTTTTAGGTCACGTACCTACGAACCTTGTAAGTTGAATTCTAATGTATTATTAATATTCTCATAATAAAGCCATACTTTGATTGTCATACAACATATCACAATTCAATTACAAGTAATTCAAAATGGATACATTATATATCAAAATTATATTTACTCTAGTATCTGCATTATAATATGGCACATGCAATTTCATTATTTTCATTTACTTTTGCATAGTAGTCTAATATATTACTATATTTATTATAAGATAAGCAACTTTCATATAATAATACTTCAAGCTAGATTGGGTACTTATCATAAGTAATACTAAATTTGTGTTCATATTGGTAAACTATCATTCCACAAACTCTAAAATACAAAGATGTGAAGTTGAGATCATCTTTATTACGTTAGCCTAATTATAATTAACATGAAATTTATCATTTAAATATTTATACTCAATAATGCAGCGGACCTTGAGAAGTATTATTCAATCCTCAAGTGTGTGTTTTAGATTAATAGTACCGAAAATATCTTAATCAAATCTGTCACCAAATCCCCAAGATATATTATATTCTCTAACATAAATGGTAGAAAATGAATTTCTAACATTCTCAATAATTTTTTAAATAAATTAATAAGATTTCCCATATGATTGATACTGCTTATAAACCAATAAGCATATTACAAAACCTCTATACTTAGTAACGTGTTAAAGTGCATCCGTATTTCAAATTAGTAAATTACCATTATTTTTTAGTTTTAACCCACATCGATGGAGAACTCAAAATATTAAATATAAAAAAAGAAGGTGTATATGTCATAAATAGTGTATAATGATATTAATTTATTTATCTCACATCATTGGCCATCGAGTACATTACAATCATCATATACATATTTTAATCGAGGAAAATGTGTGCCACATGGCATTCATATATCAATCACACTTTTCCAAACAAATTAATACAACTTTTATTTTTATGTCTTTTTTTACATTGAAACTCTTAAATAACAATTAATTATAATATGTTGAAACTCTTAGTCTTCATCAATTTAAATCATCTTTCTTTGTATAAACATACATATAATAGAAAATAAAACTTTTTGTCTCCTTAATTTAATTATACTGAAGATGAAAAGATAAAATTTTAAGATTTTTTGTTAGTGTCAGATACATAACTTGCCTTATTTATATGATTGAATTCTAAAATTTTTATTTAGCGCATCCCACATACTTATGAAAGACTAGATGGTTGATAAGTGCATTTATTTGCACTTATCTGTTATAAAATTTCTACGCTCCGTGAACGAAGTTATAGTGGTGTTTAGGGATTATAGTAGTGAATTGTTGCAATTTTTGTCTCTTATGTTTATTTTGTAGATTTATGATAATATGAGGCGGAATTGAAGCTTTTTACTAGTATACGGAATTATAAGAGGGTGAAGGCTTGGAGAAACAGCCTAAGACCCCTTAAATAAGTGAAGAGATCGTTGCTCGCTTGAAGATGTTGTACAATGATGATGGGCAAAAGAGAAAAGAATAGAAAAGTGCTCAAAAGACAAAAGTTTTGAAATGAAATTTGATACATGCTCACTCTTTTGGCCATAACTTTTGATAGGAAGATCACATTGATGTGCAAATTTTATTTAACCGCAAGCGCACAGTGTACGTGTAGTCGCGGGTCGAACACAAGGAAGCTTGGGACAATGGACTTTACGATTTAGGTTGATTAGATTGTTAAAGGGAATAAAAATGATGATTGGTTGTGAACTAACAACTACAAATGCAATAATTAAAATGGATGTAAGCTATATGATAATGAAATCTAGGGTGTCGAGAATCCCCTAAAGTCTTGCATGATTCAATTCTCATTACTGTCTATGAAGTGTAGGATTAATTGTGTGATTAAACTTGATCTTGTTAATCTCAAACTCTCGCTCTATTGATTAACTATTAGATGTAGACCCTATTAATTCAATTCTCACGCGTTAACTTTATTGAACGAATTAATAAGAATTTAACTAAAGTTTACCCTAAAGCAAAGGTGATCCCAATCTCACACGCTAGTTCTATTGAATGGTTCGACAAAGCATATTTAATTTAGGGTTAATTAGCACAATTTAATCACTTTAATCCATAGTTTCATAGACACATTCAAGAATCAATTCATACTTAACTAATAGGTTCAAACCCTAACCCTAGAAAATGAATCTACTCACTAGACATGGTAAATGCAATAATTATTACTTCAAATTCAATGCTAAACATGAATGACAATGAATTGAGAGTTAAACTAAGACAAGCAATTATTAATTACTTAATAATGATGATAATGAATACTAATAACAATAATGGAGAAAATGAAATTATTATTAAAGGATGATTAATGATAAAATTCAATGTTCAACTAATAAAGCTTAAACTAATACAATAATTCAAAAGCTAAAGAAGAAAACAAACTTACAAACTTGAAGGAAGATTGAATACTAAAGGCTAGATTGATGTTCTTGCAAAATAAATTGAAAACTAAATAATTCAAAGCTAGATTCAATGGAAAAACTATGTAAAACTAAGTAAAGTTCAAGGGAGGAAGAAAAGAACCCTAATCAGGATTAAGGGTTCTATTTATACTAATGAGGTTAATTAACCAAGGCCCAAAAAAAGCCCGGAGGAAAACACGCCAAAAAGGTGAATTAATGTTTCGCCGAGTCGGCTGTCCAAAAGTGCCTACCACAGCCGAGTCGTCCTAAGCTTCTGGAAAAATGAGGATTTTGTCAGCCTACTTTCGCCGAGTCGGCGACCTCATTATTTGCCACACAGCCGAGTCGGCGTTTTCTGGCAGACAGATTCTGCTGACTTCAAACGGTCGCCATTTCTTGCTCGGTTATCGGAATCGGACATATAACATACCGTTAGAAAGCCCTTGAAGTCTAGTTTCCAATGCCGCAAACCTTGCATTAATAAGATATTCCTATCAAAAGTTATGGCCAAAAGAGTAGACATGTATCAAATTTCACCTCAAAATAACAACACTTTCTACTCTTTTGCTCTTTTACTCCTCATGCCTTGATAAAATTGATAGTTTGATACGTTATTTGAGCCCGGTAAACATGGTTAGCACCAAAAACACACAAAAATGACTCAAAAGCGCATAATTCACCCATCTTCCCATACTTTGACCATGAAACACCGAAATAGAGTAAAACCGAACGAAATGACCCCGAATCTCCTTCAAAACACCGCAAAAGAGCATAAAGATATAAACGATTAGTGCAAATAATTGCACTTATCACACATTGATGCAAGGTTTGCGGCATTGGAAAGTAGACTTCAAGAGCTTTCCAACGGTATATTATATGTCCATCTCCGACAACCGAGCAGGAAATGGCGGCCATTCAAAGTTCGCCAGTCAGACCAGAAGCGACGACTCGTCGCTCCAAAGTGGCGACTCGCTGCGTTTCGTCTGACGGGAATTTAAACGGTTTTTTCTCTTAATTTTTGAAACCACTATTTAAGTGGAGGTTACCCTAATTTGGATTATGCAGTTTTCTTTGTTCAAACACTCTAGTATTCCTCTTTGTATTCTATAGATTAGATTAAGCTTTTCTTTAAGAATTTCTATATTGGATTTTATTTGCAATTTACATTTCCTTCTTCAATCCTCCATTGTCAAGGTATTTTCTTTTATATTCAGGTTTTTAAATTATGTCTTATATCTTGTTTCATGATAGTTTAGTATACATAGAAATCTCCATAGCCATGATTAGTGAGTAGATTTGTATGCTAGGGCATAGGATTTGAACCCTAATATGTATGTGATTGTTAGATGAGGATTGATGATTGTGATATTGAATTGGTTTGATTAAATTGTTATGTATGATCATTCAAGTTAAAGTGTTTTAATTTCTCTTAATTCCAAAATCACGAAAGTTGAGGGATGAGAATATTATTAGTCTTGGATGATAAATCAAGTTAATATGTCTTCTTAATCAAAATTACGAAAGTTGAGATTGAGTAGTATGTTTTCTTGTGATGTTAATCGATCAAAATACGAAAGTTAAGATTGAGAGAACCCATTTAAGTTGTCTTAACTTGATTACCATCCCGAAAAGGAGTGATTAAGTTAGATCACTAAATCAATTCAACGGAATCAATTGCAATCCTTATCGAAATAATCACATGCTATTAGTGGTGAATTCCTATTTCCTAGTCCTTTTTATTATCTTGATATCAACATATTTCTTAAGCATTCTCAAAATCAAATTTTCGTTTCTCAAGTGATTAACTAATCGACTCTTGTATTAATCCTGTCTACCCGTGATCCGACCCGTAATTGTGCTACGACACTCGTGCGCTTGCGGTATTAAAATAAAACCCTAACAATGGTATTTTTAGAGTTGAGTTTATTGATTATTTCAGTTAGTATTGTTAAATTTCATGTTTAATTCTTGTATATTATGTTGTGAGAGTAAGAAGAAGAGTTTAGTAATACAAAATAAAATAAAATCTATTTATAACCTCTAAGCTACATACAAAATAAACTAACAATCTAATACAAAATAAACTAACAATCTAATACTAAGCCACATACAAAATAAACTAACAAGCCATGGGAGAGTAAGAAGAATAGAGGTGTTCATTCGGGTGATCGGGTCGGTTTCGAACGGGTGTCATTCGGTTCGGTTGTATTTCAGATCGGTTATGTTTCGGCAATTTGTTATGACGGGTCACACTCGGGTCGGGTCGGTTAGTCACGGTTCGGTTAAAGATCGGTTATTCGAGCTATCGGGTTAGCATCGGTTCGGTGACGGTTTGAAGTTCGGGTCGAGTGTTAATCGGTGTCAGGTTGTCATCGGTTAATACTGGTTCGGTTTTGTCGGGTACATATCGGGTTCGGTTTTTTAGAAAATAGAAGTCGGCTACGTATTACTAATTACTATCGATCAAAAACAAAATAGTTAAAATGCAAATCAATTAGTGATCATTATTACTTTGTTACTTTTACATGTATGACCGAAAATTAAAAATACAAAATAAAATCTATTTATAACCTCTAAGCTACATACATGATCAACTAACAAGAGTTTACTAAACTAACAATCTAAATCTAATTATAATGGCTTAACCATAAACTCCAACACCCCCCCCCCCCAAACTGGAATGGGTGGAACAACCATGACAGTTTGAAACAGAGCTGAGTGAAGGTGATGATGCTGAGCTTGAGCTATCAACGAATCAGAAACTAACAATGTAGTGTTGTTGATTGTTGAACTGGACCAGGTGAGCTTGCACAAAACTGTTACCAAACCGAAATCCTTCACCAAATTCGGAAAAAACCACCATGGAAAAATAGACCACCAACCAATTCAATGACATCAAACCAAGTCCATCAATACACTAACAGAGAAGAATTGATGGAAAATGAGAAAATGTTTTTTAGGAGAGAAAAACAATGAAAATGAAGAATTTGTTTAGAATCTGTAAAATAGATGAAAGACAATCACAAAGGATCGAAAATTAACCTCTTTGGGTCTGAAAATGGCTACTTGGGTCCGTAACAATGAGCCTCAATGGGTCTCAATGAAAACTGATCACACAGGATCACAAAATTGACCTCTATGGGTCTTGAAAATGACCATCTATTGGGTCTGAAAATTTATCACAATGGATCATTAAACAAATGCCTCTATAGGCAAAATGACCAACTATGGGTCTCAAAATAGAAAGCCTCTATGGGCAAAACAAAGCCACTATGAGCAATTGTGACCAACTTTGGGTCTGAAAATAGAAAACCTCTATGGGCAAAACAAAGCCACTATGAGCTAAAATGACCAACTATGGGTCAAAATTGATCACTAAGGATCATTAAAGAAAGTCTCAAAGGGAAATAAATGACCTTCTTGGTCACAAAACTGATAAATGTATCAATTCAAACAAAGAAGAAAACAAATAGGATATCAAACAAACGCTCGACAATTGGATTAATAACCCAAGAAGAACAAACTTTAGAATTTGAGAAAGAAAAGGAGAAAAGAAAATGTGTTTGAGAAAGAAATGATTATGACCAAAAAAAACTCCAAAAATTTTCAACCAAAGACTATCATATCACTTCAAACAAGTCTCAAAATATTTTCACCATGCCAACATTCAACAACCAATGCAAACCACATCATAATACCTCCATTAATCTCCTTGAAACATTCATAAAACCACCAAGAAAAACTGAAAATAAGTCGAATACACTCAAATTTTAAAGAACCCTCCATTAAGAACACTCTTAACTTGGGCAATACCATGTAAATCCCTAAGAATCACATCATTCTTATTTTAATAATCACTTTTTTCAAGGGTTAGTAAATAACATTTATATTAAGTAAACAATGTCTAAATTAATTTAACATTTTTTTTATAAATTAGTTCTATATACGTGCATGGTGCATAGCACGGGTAAATACCTAGTACATTGTTATTATTAATGTATATGTCATATAAACTCAATGCATTGTGTATCAATTAATAGTCTATGATTAGTGCTAAAACTACAAATCACATTAATTGTGGAAGTGATCGAGTACATTACAATACATTGTTATTAAGTGTGTTCATGCAAATACTAGGTTTAATGTAGATCAAATTTGAATATCTTTCTAGGGTATGGCCTGGTAAATTAAAGTTAATAAGGGAAGTCTATTTTGTATTTTTTTCTCTCATACGATTTGATTGGCTGCTAATAGCGATTTTGTGGCTTTTACGACTAGAGTAAACACAATGCAATACGACATACTTTTTGACAAGGAGGATAGATTACAAGGTAGAGCTTAAGATAAGAGTGCAAAAAAGAACAAAGATTTCTTGAAGGATATGAGAGGAAAAATATATGAATAATTGAGACTTAAAAACTAGAACACATAATAGAAAAGAAATAATACTATTACATTGAATAATACAAGTTGTTCGAGCAAAGAGCATAATTCTCTACCTCAATACACACTTAGAATTATAAATTTCATGCAACATAAACTTAGCATTACTAACTTAGAAGAAAACAATTAAGAATGCAATTGATCAAGCATATGAGCCTGCGCCTGCGCCTGCGCCTGAGCCTGAGTTAATTTGACGGACAAGGACAACTGATTGTTGGTAATATGATTAGTTTTTAGGGCAGGCAGGCCTCAAAACATTCATTATCCTTGGATTATTTGATAAAATATAAACGATATAGTAGCGACTACTGAATTAGAAAAACATATCATTGAGTTAAGCATGGATGAAAAGGTGTACGATATATCATTCAGAACGAGGAAGGATGCTTCCTAAACCAGTCCAGTAGCTCTTGATTTTTGCCAATTTGTTTAGTTTCTCAGTAGCGGTGCCAGGTGTGTAGGTGACACGAGCATAGGTATCTCCTTTAAAAAGGTATACCGAATTCGGATAAGTATCATGATCCAAAGAAAAGGCACCATCTATGCCATTTTCAAAGATAGTCCCTCTTAAAGACGCCCAATTTTGGCGTATGGCGCTACTGTTCAACAGTTTTCCAGCACCCTCATAGTTGATACGAGCATACTTATCACCCTTAAATAGGTAAACTTCATAAGGACGTGATGTCTCAAATGCAGCATCTAACCCATTTGCAAAAATAGTACCCTTCAAATAAGGGAATACCTCATCAATTGGGGAAGGCCCTACAAGGAGCTTGTTCTCAGGGTTTTTTAAACCATAAGACCATTTGGCACAAACGTTGCCGGAAAAGATAAATACAACTCCTTCTTGTTCTGAAGGGAAAGCACAATCTATTCCTTTGTCTCCAAAAACTGTGCCCTTAAGAGATGAATATTGACTCAATTTGGCTGGTCCATATAATATTATGTCATTATATGTACCTGGATTCACCTCTTCAATGATATATTCCTTCTTCATGAATATATAAGCTTGGTTTTTGTGTCCTGATCTGAAAGCAGCGGTTACATAAATTGGGCTTGACATTTTCCTTAATTCCTTTATGTCTTTAACACTTGAAGATTCCTGCTCCTGCAAAAATTTTCAACTACTTGTGTCAACTTACAAATCATTATGTTTATTTGCATAGCTTTTGTTAAATTTATATTTATATTCATCAAACAAAATAAATATACTTTGTATCTCTTAAGTTTATTATTTATAGAATAGACACACGAAGGGGAGTGTTAGGTGAGAATTCAACTAGAATTAACTTAATTAAAATTGATCATGATCATTATTTCAGCTAAGATTAACATGATTATATACAACCATAGAGAGATTAGTTAATACAATATATAGTTGCTAATTTGAAATTAATTAAAAAAAATCTCACTTTAGTGATTAATAGAATGAAAAATGATGATAATAGAACACTATAAAGGAAGAAAGATAAGAGGAATGTGATACCTCTTTAATTAGTTTGATAAGTAAAGGCTTGATATTGAATAGGAGATGAAATGGAAGCTTATTTTCTTGGCAATATATAGATGATAACAAGAGGGGTATTTACAACTTATCATATTAATCAAGTTGACAATTTGCCTTAAATAAATATTCCTTTATTTCGTTTCAAATTATTTGATCTAGGGTTACTTAATTTCTTGGTCAACTATCATAATTGATACTACATTTGTGTTCACATTGATTAATTATCAATTTTTTTGTTATCAATATTTAAAAAATGTTCAAAAGAAATTATGATTTTTTTTATTATTTACAATTTTTATGTAAAATTTTAAAGTTTTTCTCTAATTTTAAATTAATTTTCAGTTTACTTTTTTAGTGAATTACCTAGCTACTATAGCAAGTCATCGGGTTACTCAAGTTTACTCTAGGAAAATACCCTTTAAAATTGAGATTATTTATGGTAATTAACATTTTTAAAAATTATAAATGTCATAAATTAAAATAAGAAAATTTTAAATGGTAATCTAAAAGTATTGGATTTTTCTTATGGTAGACTAACATTTTTAAAAATTCACATGTTTGTTTTCACTCAATAACCATGAAAACAAGAATTACTCATCCCTTCACATTTAAGGTAAAAATTAATTTCAAATTTTTCCTCTAAAATACAAACCCTAGATATTTTCCTAAAATTTAAATTAATTTCTGCGATTAAATTGATGTGAAAGTTTATTTACCATAAGTGCACAGTAAACGTATAGCTGCAGGTCGAATGCAAAGAAGATAGGATAAAAAAAATGTCAAGCATTACTAATTATATTACTTGGAGAAAAAAGATAAATCTTTTTCTGAAATAATATATTGCTATGAGAAGCTTTTTTTAAACCTAATTTGTATTCATAATAAGCTATATTTTTTTCGTTCCTCAAAAAAAAAAAAAAAAAGCTCTATCAGAAGCTGAATATCGTGCCATGTCTTCAGCTGCTTCTGAAATCACATAGACTGTTCGTTTACTTGAGGAATTGGGCGTCACTGCCTTACGACCGGTGACCCTGCATTGTGATAATCAATCGGCTCTTAATATTGATCATAATCCCGTTATCCATGATCGCACCAAGCATATTGAGATTGACTGTCACTTTACTCGAGAGAAGGTCATGGAAGGTCTCCTCCAACTTACCTACTTACCAACTAATTCTCAACTTGCTGATGTCTTTACCAAAATCCTTCCTTGAGGGCAATTTCGCCATTTACTGTCCAAGCTTGGCACGTTTGAACCCTCCCAAGCTTGCGGAGGATGTTGATGATATTATATGATATAATATTTTTAGTATCTGGTAAAATGGTTATTTTTGTGTTTTCGTTTTTTAGTTAATTCCAAGTTCATAATTTAATTTGTAATCATAATAAGCTCTATCTGTTTCAAAATGTTAATTAAATTTTGTATCTTGCATTATAATTTATAAAAGTAATTAGGAGATGTTTAATTTCATGTTTTATAAATGAAAGTATATATCATTCAATATTTGAAACAGCCTAAACAAAAATATGTAGTTAGTGTAGTATAGTCTTAAGAACTGGGAATTACGTTTAAGGTGTTATATATGGTTTTGAGTAACCATCTTCAATATTTATCAAAATACGCATGTTAATTTTTTTTTAATCGCTAATATCTCTACTTATTCCTTAGTATAAATACTAAAAAGCTACTCTCTCTATTTCTTAATGTTTTTCCCGTTTAAAATATTTTATTTTGAAGAGAGAAATTTGATCGATTAAGATTTTTAAGATATATATAGATGATAAAATATATATCCATGTAAGATCTCGTTAGATTCGTCTTAATATATACCTTTTCATTATATTTTTTTATAATTTTTTAAAATCCGTATTTAGAGATATTGAGGCTCGAATGTTGCTTTGAAAATGTACAAAAAATAAATGGAATGAACAAAAAAGAACGGATAGAGTACATTTTAAAAATTAAAATGTATAAACAAATCTAACAAAGACCGCTATACACTATATTTGTAAAGCTAATAAACTAAGAAATTATTACAAGTATTTAAACAATATATAATAAAAGAAGAAATAATTTTGTTATTAACAAGAAACTTCTGATCATAAATAATTATGGGGACTAACATGGCACATACAACTTCGTTCCACACTTATACTTCTTTGTTTATACATAACTTATTTGGAAAAACATTATAATATAATATACGCAACTTTCATTTAATAATACTTCGTATCATACTAGGTTTTAGATTCACATTTACTCGCGTATTAACAGGAATTTCAATATATATTTTAATATTAGTTATACTTATATACATTAAGGTAAAGGACACTCCCAATATCCCGCACAAGATAGGTTCGAGTGTGGGTCGAATATAAAAACTTTTTGCTCTGCATGACGATGCTTTATCCATTGAATCACAAGCGCTTTCGATATCTCACTACAAAAAAAATGTTCAAATATGACGCAATATTTTTGACATTTCATCAAAGTGTCACCTTTCTTAAAGTATTATCCTAATATTTCAATCTTAATTTATGACACTTTCTACAAGTACAAATGTCACTAAAAAATTTGAAGACATTTAATAAATATGATAAGAAATATTTTATTATTTGTTATACTGACTTTTGATCATAATTAACATGGTATATAGTATTATGATATACCCAACTTTCATTTAATAATACCTTAGTGAAGCATCATACTAGGTTTAGATTCGCCCTTTGATACGCAACTTTCATTTAATTTTGCATTTTCATGAGTGAGACTTAAAATTAGAATGTATGTGGACATAATAGCATGTATAATCGAGACTTATTTCATATATTCCGGTTAGAAATACTCGCTAAATTTCTATTGAAGGCACTATTGATTGTTCAAGCTTATTTCATATATTCCGGTTAACATGTAAGAAAAAAATATAGTCAAGTGCGATCTTGTTTGAATCATCTAATCGCCTACTTTCATCATATTAAATTTTTATAATTTTTAGACGTGTATAATTTAATATATAAATAATAGAAATAACGTATTGAATTGCATAAAAAGTAAAATGTTGCAAGTATAGTGAAACGGAGGAAGAATGATGCAACATTCATTAAATAGCGATATTTGATGCCATCTGAAGTAAATTCACACACATCAACTCTCGCTTTTCTCGAAGTAAATTCACCGATGCCATCTGAAGATCTCTCAGATTAATTAAATAGTGATATCTGATGCTTGGATTGAGCCTTACATTTGTCGATGCCATCTGAAGATCTCTCGGATTATTGAAATAATAGTGAAATAGTGGGCCAGAGTTCCAGAACAAAGAAGATACGAGTTGAGAAGAGGAGGGAAGAACTTTTCAACTAGAATTAGGGTTTGTTGGAAAATTGAATTAAGAGTGTGAGTGTTTTATGTGTTCGTATTTTAAAAATTTATTAAAAAGATTTTAAACGTGTTTAAACACGCTTAATTGAGGTGGCTATATTATTGAGTTTTTTCATTTTTTTTAATTGGGTTTTAGATACACATATGAGTGTTTAGGCGTTGCTATTATTCCCACACTTATCAAGCATCCCTAAATACAATTTATAGACCACACTTAATTAAGCGTGGCTAAATAAGTGTTGCTAGATGCCTAATTAAGCGTGGGAAATTAAAGAGTGTGAGTGTTTTATGTGTTCGTATTATAATGTATTAGTAATATTCCTAGAATAAGGACATACTTTGACTCTGATACAACATATCACAATTCAATTACAAGTAATTAAAATGGATACATTATATATTATAATTATATTTAATATACTATATTTTTTAGTTTGTTGTGTTATTACTTATTACTAACATAGTACCTGCGTAATAATATGGCACATGCAATTTCATTATTTTCATTTACTTTTAAATAGTAGTCTAACATATTACTATAATTTAATTTGAATATAAATTGTAGTATTATAATATAAGCAACTTTCATATAATAGTACTTCAAACTCTAGATTGGGAACTTATCATAAGTATATACTACATATTTTGTATCTTGCACTATAATTAATAAAAGTAATTAGGAGATGTTTAATTTGATGTTTTATAAATAAAAGTATAAATCTGAACTTAACAATCAAATGGGTTACTTGAATAAATCTGAACTTAACAATAAATGAAAGTATAAATACAATCTTTAATTTCAATATTTTGAAACAGCTATATGTAGTATAGTCTTAAGTTAAGAGTCTCAATTCACTACACAAAAATACAACTTACTATAACTATATACTAATACTACATTAACCCGACTAATTAAAAACTAATACAACTAATATTATACTAATAATACATTAAAACGACTAGTATTTGTGTAATAATTATATCGGGTACGTGTCTAGTTAATTTATAACACGTCTTTTAGTTTTATATATGGTCTTGAGTAACCAACTTCAATATTTTTCAAAATACGCATGTTAATTTATTTTTTTTAATCGCTAATATCTCTACTTATTCCTAAGTATAAATACTAAAAAGCGACTCCCTCCGATTTATAATGTTCTTCCCGTTTAGAACATTCTATTTTGGAGACAGAAATTTGATCAATTAAGATTTTTAAGATATATATAGATAATAAAAGATATCCATGTAAGATCATCTCATTTGATTCGCTTTAATGTATACCTTTTTGTTTTATTTTTTTTTTTTTTTAGTTTTTATAATACGTATTTAGGGATATATTGAGGCTCGGATGTTGCTTTGATGTGCAAAAAGTAAATGAAAATAACAAAAAAGACGGATAGAGTACTTTTTAAAATTATTTATACAAACAAATCTAATAAAACCCCCTACACTATATTTGTAAAGCTAATTAACTAAGAAATTATTACAAGTATTTGAAAAGGATGAAGTATACAAAACTATGCAATTACATACTATGATAATGCACAATCTAAAAGAAGAAATAATTTTGTTATTAAACTGAAACTTCTGATCATAATTAAATTAATAAGACTTCTTAGTTTATACATAATTATGGGGATTAACATGGCACATGCAACTTCCTTCCACACTTATACTTCTTTGTTTATACATAACTTATTTGGAAAAAACATATAGTATTCAAATATACTATATACGCAACTTTCATAATACTTAATTCGTATCATACTAGGTTTTAGATTCACATTTACTCGCCTATGAACAGTTTTTCAATATATTTTTAATATCAATTATACTTATACATATTAAGGTAAAGGACACTCTCAATATCCCGCACATGATAGATCCGAGTGTGGGTCGAATACTAAACTTTCTGCTCAGCATATAGATGCTTTATCCTTTGAATCACAAGCGCTTTCGATGTGTGTATATATTTGATGACATTTGATAAAGGATATAATTTGATATTTCAAATGTCACAATTGACACTATTTTTTGTAGAGTATATATATATTTTTGTAAAGCTAATTAACTAACTAACTAAGATCAAAACTATCTTAATACACGGCATAATAGTTAAAAAGGACGAAAATGATACATGAATATAGAAGGACGATGGTCTGAATTCATTTTTAAATCATGAAATTAAATATTTCGTAGTTATTTTTATTTTATTTGTGATGCAAGATACCAAATCTATAATACATAACTATTACTAAAACAAAAACCTGTTGATGTTATAACTTTTCAAATTGATTATGTGTCATTATTCTCATTAAAAATTTCCATCTTAAACTCAATTATGTTGTCATTGTGATAACGATTAATATTTATATCTTTGACTTTACTATTTTCTAAATAATTATAATATTATCTACATTGATTGATTTATTACTTATTTAGGTTACATATGTATTAGAAAATCATAAATATATTTTATTTTATTAATTTTTAAATTTATTATAAAATCTTTATAATGTACGTTATTTGTTAAATGAGTACAAGATATTTTTAGATGGTTAAAACATAAAGCCATAAATTCAGGTGTATGTTGAAATTATTTAAAAATAATCGATAGTTAGGTGATTAATTTCGACTAACGGATGGTAGTTGGGATTATTTTGAGCAAATTTTCCTAATTTCATTTGAATATAAGTTGTAGTATTATAATATAAGCAACTTTTATATAATAATACTTCAAGCTGGATTGGGAACTTATCACAAGTATAGACTACTTTTATATAATAATACTTTTATATAATAATTTCATTTGATTATCTTTATACATGCATGTGCGTTAACTTTAAACTATACATTTGTGTTCACATTGGCAAACTGTCCTTCGACAAAATCTAAATTAGAAGAAGGAAAAATTATAAGAAACTATATTATATAGGTCTATTTGCAAAAAACTACCTTATGTAAATTTTTTTGCAAAAAAACTACCTAATCTAGGAAATTTCTTGCAAATGGCTACCACTTAACGGAAAATGTTAGTTGACCGTTAAGTTTAAGGGTTTGACCAATTTGCGAGGTTAAGTTGTCTATGCGGCATTATCTCATTAGTCCTCGTATTTTTATATAATTTAAGATTAAGACACATAAATTAACACAATAAAAATAAAAGATATTTAACGTCATTTTTGTCGAGGAAGACTAACTTCCGACTGAATTTTTGTCGGAAAAATTACCTACTATTTTCCGACTAAAATTCAATCGAAATTTTAGTCGGTAAGCTCAAATCCAAATTTAGGGTATATTACTAAGTGGATTTTGCTTGTTTTGTTTTTCATTTCCTAATTTAATATAGCTAGTTGACATTTGGTCATTTTCTAATGATATTAATAACAATAATAATAATAATAATAATAATAATAATAATAATAATAATATAAATAATAATAATAATAATAATAATAATAATAATAATAATAATAATAATAATAGTAATAATAAGTTTTTAAACATAGTTTTTGAGCCATCTTCTCTCTTGTTTCTCTCTCTAAGAACTCTCTCTGTTAGCGATTCTTCAATTGCCCATCCATTAAGTAAATTTAGCCCTATTTTTGCGGAATCAAGTGCGAAATTAAAACTTAAACTCTAAATGAAAAACACAAATGGAGACAACGAATTTTACGTGGAAACCTTCTTCGCCTAAAGTACATTTGTTTATATTAAATGAAGTCATATGAACGAGGGCCAACAATAATCAAGATAAAAAGTGATAGAATAAATGCATTATATTACCTAAAAAAAATAAAATGTTACAAGAACAACGAACGTATGAAATGGAGAAAGCTCTTTGATATATTTAATCTCAATTGTCAAAAACATGAAATGAAGAAAGTAAAAATTGTTACTATACTAATTTGTTGTATTATACTAATTTGTAACTTTTATAATTTTATCTTTTTTAGCTTGTTGTATTATACTAATTTGTTTAGCTAAGAAACTCATGAGTCGTATTCTTTTTTATTGGTATGGGGTGTCGTTTTCCATCCCTCCTTACAGCATGAAAATAATTTTGTTGAGCGGGATATACTGGGTACGATGATGATGAAAGATTCATAAATTGAAAATTATTAAAGAAAAACTAGTTTTCTAAAATATATATGTGCTACAATTTTAACAACGCTATACTATATTTGTGAAGTTATTTAAAAAAAAGGATATAGATTTAAAATTATTACGAGTATTTAAAAAGTAGGAAGTAAAAAATTAACACGTACTATTGTCAAGCGTAAAAATTAAAAACTTCATAATATGAAATAGAAAATAAAATATGAATTGTTTTTGTTGTAATAGTAATTTCTCATAAATTTCTGTTTTTTAGTTTGTACTTTGTTCTATTAGGCCGTGACAATTCGTCACATAATTTAACCGTGGCCCACTCGTGGGGTCAGGGGACACCCGTGGGCTCGGGCCCACAAACCCACGGGTTAAGAGCGTGGACTTGCATATACACTCAATGAGGTTCATTGATTCCCAAAACCATATGGCTATCGGAGAATTAGCTCACCAAGTATATATGCAAGTCCACAACCCACTATTTTATCGATGTGGGATCTTGTCTCACATGTGAAGTATTTCCAACATGTTCTAATATAAGACTTTTTTGTTTATACTTTTGGGTATTTACAAGGCTCATGATTTCCTTGCTCACATTTACTTTTTGAAGAGCTAGCAGTAGATTATAATATCACAAACTTTTATTTAATAATACTTTATTATGTCTATGTAAACTAAAGTTAATATGGAAGGAAAGTCAATTTTGTATTTTGTCTCTCACACGATTTGTTGGCAGCTTATAGCGATTTTGCTGACCTTAACGGCCCGTTTGGTAGGTGGTAATAAACCGCGGTAATGGGAAGGAAAAACTAATGTAATTTTGGTTGAAAAATCTATTTGCTACCTTGATAGCCATGCTTGACAATCTTCAATCATCTCATTTTTGTTTATTACCACGGGAACGACATGAAAGTTTTGATTAAATTTTACACTATAATTCATTCCGATTACCACCATTTAGTACCCGTAAGAGTTTAAGTAAGAGTGTAAAAAAGATCGAATATTGCTTGAAGGATATGAGAGGAAAATTATATGAATAATTGTGACTTAAAAATAGAGCTGGCTTGGTAGAAAACTAGAACGAATAGAAAAGAAATAATAGTATTACATTGAATAATACAAGTTGTTGCAGCAAAGAGCATAATACTCTACCTCAAATACACACATAGAATTATAAATTTCATGCGACATAAACTTAGCATTACTAACTTAGAAGAAACACAATTAAGAATGCAATTGATCAAGGATATGAGCCTAAGCCTGCGCCTGAGCCTCAGTTAATTTGACGGACAATAGGAAAACTGATTGTTGGTAATATGATTAGTTTTTAGGGCAGACAGGCCTCAAAACATTCATTATCCTTGGATTATTTGATAAAACATAAACGATATAGTAGCGACTACTGAATTAGAAAAACATATCATTGAGTTAAGCATGGATGAATTGGTGTACGATATATCATTCAGAACGAGGAACGATGCTTCCTAAACCAGTCCAGTAGCTCTTGATTTTGGCCAAGTTGTTTAGTTTCTCAGTAGCGGTGCCAGGTGTGTAGGTGACACGAGCATAGGTATCTCCTTTAAAAAGGTATACCGAATTCGGATAAGTATCATGATCCAAAGAAAAAGCACCATCTATGCCATTTTCAAAGATAGTCCCTCTTAAAGACGCCCAGTTTTGGCGTATGGGGCTACTGTTCAACAGTTTTCCAGCACCCTCATAATTGATACGAGCATACTTATCACCCTTAAATAGGTAAACTTCATAAGAACGTGATGTCTCAAATGCAGCATCTAACCCATTTGCAAAAATAGTACCCTTCAAATAAGGGAATACCTCATCAATTGGGGAAGGCCCTACAAGGAGCTTGTTCTCAGGGTTTTTTAAACCATAAGACCATTTGGCACAAAGGTTGCCAGAAAAGATAAATGCAACTCCTTCTTGTTCTGAAGGAAAAGCACAATCTATTCCTTTGTCTCCAAAAACTGTGCCCTTAAGAGATGAATATTGATTCAATTTGGCTGGTCCATATAATATTATGTCATTATATGTACCTGGATTCACCTCTTCAATGATATATTCCTTCTTCATGAATATATAAGCTTGGTTTTTGTGTCCTGATCTGAAAGCAGCGGTTACATAAATTGGGCTTGACATTTTCCTTAATTCCTTTATGTCTTTAACACTTGAAGATTCCTGCTCCTGCAAAAATTTTCAACTACTTGTGTCAACTTACAAATCATTATGGTTATTTGCATAGCTTTTGTTAAATTTATATTTATATTTATGTCATCAAACAAAATAAATATACTTTGTATCTCTTAAGTTTATTATTTATAGAATAGACACACGAAGGGGAGTGTTAGGTGAGAATTCAACTAGAATTAACTTAATTAAAATTGATCATGATCATTATTTCAGCTAAGATTAACATGATTATATACAACCATAGAGAGTTAGTTAATACAATATATAGTTGGTAATTTGAAATTAATTAAAAAAAATCTCACTTTAGTGATTAATAGAATGAAAAATGATCATAATAGAACACTAAAAAGGAAGAAAGAGAAGAGGAATGTGATACCTCTTTAATTAGTTTGATAAGTAAAGGCTTGATATTGAATAGGAGATGAAATGGAAGCTTATTTTCTTGGCAATATATAGATGATAACAAGTGGGGTATTAACAACTTATCATATTAATCAAGTTGACAATTTGCCTTAAATAAATATTCCTTTATTTCGTTTCAAATTATTTGATCTAGGGTTACTTAATTTCTTGGTCAACTATCATAATTGATACTATATTTGAGTTCACATTGCTGAATTATCAATTTTTTTATCATCAATATTTAAAAATGTTCAAAATAAATTATGATTTTTTTTATTCTTTTCAATTTTTTATGTAAAATTTTAAAATTTTTCTTTAATTTTTAATTAATTTTCAGTTTACTTTTTTAGTGAATTACCTAGCTACTATAGCAAGTCATCGGGTTACTCAAGTTTACTCTAGAAAAATAACCTTTAAATTTGGGGTTATTTATAGTTAATTAATCAATAGAATTATTGTAAGAAAATCATGAATATGTTGGATTATTTTAGGTAAATTTTCCTTAATTTTATTCCCAATAATTGTTTACAAAAGAAAAAAAAACATTGCACATGTACATACCTTCTTCAAATTATTTAATGGATTAGATTAGCTACAAGATATAGTATTACTTCTGTTTTTGTTTAGCAACTTTTCAATATTTTTCAAAATACGCATGTTAATTTATTTTTTTAATCGCTAATATCTCTACTTACTAAAAAGCTACTCCTCCCTCCGTTTTTTTTATGTTCTTCCCGTTTAAAATATTCTATTTTGGAGAAAGAAATTTAATTTGATCGATTAGGATTTTTAAGATATATATCGATGATAAAATATATATATATCCATGTAATATTTTGTTAGATTCATCTTATTGTATACTTTTTTCTTATATTTTTTTATAAATTTTTATAATACATATTGAGGCTCGAATGTTGCTTTGAAAATGTTCAAAAGGTAAATAGAAAAAACAAAACATGACGGAGGAAGTACTTTTTAAAAGTATATATATAAACAAATCTAACAAAAATCGCTACACCATATTTGTAAAGCTAATTAACACAGAAATTATTACAAGTATTTGAAAAGGATATGAATTATTCTGTCGACTATAAAATAGTACATACTATGAAAATAGAGAATATAAAAGAAGAAATAATTTAATGAATTATATTAGCTACAAGATATAGTATTACTTCTGTTTTTGTTTAGTAGCTTTTCAATATTTATCAAAATACGCATGTTAATTTATTTTTTTAATTAATCGCTAATATCTCTACTTACTCCTTAGTATAAATACTAAAAAGCTTCTCATTCCTTCGTTTTTTTATGTTCTTTCCGTTTAGAATATTTTATTTTGGAGAAAGAAATTTAATTTGATTGATTAGGATTTTTTAGATATTTATAGATGATAAAATATATCCATGTAAGATTTTGTTAGATTCGTCTTATTGTATACTTTTTTCTTATATTTTTTTAATAATTTTTTATAATACGTATTTAGAGATATTGAGGCTCAAATGTTGCTTTAGAAATGTTCAAAAGGTAAATAGAAAGAACAAAAAATAACGGAGGAAGTATTTTTAAAAGTATACATATAAACAAATCTAACAAAAATCGCTACACTATATTTGTAAAGCTAATTAACAAAGAAATTATTACAAGTATTTGAAAAGGATATGAATATATTGTCGACTATAAAATAGTACATAATTATGGGGATTAACAATATTAAGGTATCTTAACAATATTAAGATAATTTTGTTATTTATTTAATAAGACTTCTTTGTTTATACATAATTATGGGGATTAACAATATTAAGGTATCTTAAGTAAACTTAGTATCATTTGTTATTAATTTAATAAGACTTCCTTCCACACTTATGCTGCTTTGTTCATACTTTCATTTAATAATACTTACAAGTGTATTCAAATTAGTAAGGTATCTTTTCTTTTTGAATATAATTAGTAAGGTATCTTAAGTAAAGTATCATACTAAGTTTTAGACTCACATTTACTAATATTAAGCTTAATAATGTGAATACAAATTACAAATGAGACTTCTTATTTATACCTTTGTTGATGACAAAAAATAGACTTACAAATAACAACACTAAATTAACTTGAAGATTGTTTTGTGACGATAACCGTTACCCGAAAACTTAATACTTGTTGTAGGCGTGTGATCACTTTCCTTTTGTGATATTTCCCCCACAAAGAGATACAAACAAAACAACACACTCTTAGTACTTAGGGTATGTCGCTTAATAACAATGTGTTTAGAAAGTTAATTACTCTCTGAAAAATAACACAAGCAAATGAGTAAGATTATAGATAGAAAGTTGGAGCTCAGGAGACTATAAAATGAGTGAGACTTAAAATAAGAATGTATGTGGACATTAGCATGTATAATCGAGACGTAAAATTAAAATGATAAAAAATTAAGATGGTAAAAATTCAAACGTATGTGTACATTAATATGCATGATGCAACATCATAAGTCATCATGCTAATGTCAGTATAATAATGACGAAAGTTCCGCCATTAAGTCAGCTATGAAAATGTGCATGTAGGGTTTGGTTATGATACATGAATATAGAAGGACGGTATGTATTCATTTCTAAATCATGAAATTAAATATTTGGTAATTATTTTTTTTTATTTGTGGTGCAAGATACCAAATCTGTAATACTTTCTCCGTTCTGAAATATTCGCTACATTTAACTTATGAGTACACTATTCATAGTTCGAGTTAATTTTATAAATAACTACTAATGTGTAAGAAGAAATGTAGTCAAGTAGGATCTTATTTGAATCGTTTAATTGCATACTTTCATAATATTAAATTTTTATATTTTTTAGCTAATTGTAGTTTAAGATATTAATGATCAAAATTGTGAATTAGATTGCATAAAAAAGTGAAATGTAGCAAGTATTATGGAACGGAGGAAGTACATACATAACTATTACTATTACTGACCAAAATCACTGTTGATGTTATCACTTTTTGAATCGCTTATGTGTCATTCTCTCAATAAAATTTTTATCAAAAACTCAATTATGATATCATTGTATAACAATTAACATTTATATCTTTAACTTTACTATTTACTAAATAAGATTATAATATTATCCATATTGATTGATTTATTACTTTTTAAGTTACATCATTTAATGTATTAGAAAATCATAAACATATTCTATTTAATTTTTTTCAATAGTTTTTAAAATCTTTATATTGTTATTTATTAAATGAGTACAACAGATTTTTAGATGGTTAAAACATAAAGGCATAAATTATTTTTTTTTTGTATAAATATGTTTGAAATTTTAATAAAGTCGTGCATCACTTAGGAATTATCTAGTATAATAAATATTGCAAACACTACAAAAAAAAATGCAATTTTTCGACTACCCAAAACAGTCGAAATTTAGTCACTATAGAGCATACCGACTAAATTCCGAGTGTTAGTCGGCTTAGATTGGTCGGTAAATCGTTTTAGTAGGAAAATAGTCGAAAATTCCGACTGAATTGGTTAGTCGTAAAGTTAGTCGGAAATACCGACTACCCTTTTAGTCGGAAAGTAGTCGGTAATCACTATTTCAGAATTCAACCCAAAATGGGAAGAAAAAGATTTTAAAAGCTCTCTGACCATATTTCCAACCATTTTGCGACTAGACATCTGGTCGAAACAAAAAGGAAATTTTTTTTTGTTGAATAGATGCTAATTTTTTTTTTTGTTGAATAGATGCTATGTCAATGCCACGTCAAGCACCAAGGCACGCCCACGTGGAGCCAGCGCGCCTGCCAGCCATGCCTGCTAACAGTTGAACAACTAGTGTAGAAACCCGTGCAACGCACGGTTTTTTTTAGCATCGATATATAAATACGTATGATATGAAAAATGTCAAGGATATTATGCAGTATAAAAACTCAATTTTGACAGTTATATGTATAAATAAACTCTGTAGTTTTATAAATTGTCACAAATATATTATGCAGTATATTAAATTTTCTAATTTACTCAAAATATAAGGATGATTGCTAATATCATATGTATGAACACTTAAATGCCTATTTGAGTAAATGTCAATTTGAATTAAATGCCTATTTACTTACTTATGGTCAAAGATTATTAACCTATTACTCCCATTTTTAAAATTAAATTACTTCTAATTTCCACAATTACTATTTACTTACTTATGGTCAAAGATTATTACCCTATTACTTACCTTTTAAAATTAAATTACTTACTCTTTTGATATTCGCCAAATCTCATTCTCCCATTTTGGATAGTTGATTTGTATGATTAATAAAGTTGCCTTTTAAAAAGTTTGACCATTTATGTAAACCAATTAAAATGCAATAATTAGCCTATTATTTTTTTTTCAACGTATGGTCAATATCCTATTACTTACCTCCTTAAATTAAATGCTTATTTGAGTAAATGCCAATTTGAATTAAATGCCTATTCACTTACTTATGGTCAAAGATTATTACCCTATTACTTACTTTTTAAAATTAAATTATTTCTTATTTTCCACTCTTACTTTTAATAATGGTCAAAGATTATTACCCTATTACTTACTTTTTAAAATTAAATTACTTACTCTTTTGAACTAAATGTCTATTTGAGTAAATGTCAATTTGAGTAAAGATGAATATCTAAAGCCTATCATTATCCGACAGGTGGCAATGTTGATAGAGGAGATGCCACGTGTAATTAATCTCAGTCCTTTTAATATGTTTTATGATTTGCCTCCAGTAGCCTTTGAACTTTAGACCTCAAGTTCCAAAGCACACTACTCAACCACCAGACCAAGTGATATTTACTGATATATATCGTAATGTTGCTATACTTATTAGCTAATAACTGGTACCTTAATGCTTTGTTTATATATTATTATTATTATTATTATTATTATTATTATTATTATTATTATTATTATTATGATTATTATTATTTTGACAAAGTAAATTTATTAGTTATTTTGTCGTATTGGTTATTATTAGTCGTATTAGTATATCGTTATTATTATTGTTATTATTATTATTATTATTGTTATTATTATTATTATTATTATTATTATTATTATATTAGTTATTATGACTCGAATAAGTATATTATTACTCGTATTTTTACATTATATCATTACTTTATTAGTAATTAGTCGTACTAATCGTATTAATGCGTTATTAGTCGTACGTTTAGTGTTTCATTATTATAATATTAGTTGTATAAGTCTATTACTACTCGTATTCGTAGATTATTAGTATTTTATTAGTTATTTAGCCGTATTAGACATATTAGTTATTATTAGTCATATTAGTGCATTATTAGTACTTTATTAGTTATTGAGTCGTATTAGTAATTATTAGTCGTATTAGTATATCGTTGCTGTTATTATTATTATTATTTTTATTATTATTATTATTATTATTATTATTATTATTATTATTATTATATTAGTTATTGTGACTCGTATAAGTATATCATTACTCGTATTTTTACATTATATTATTATTTAATTAGTTACATAGTCGTATTAGTCGTATTAATGCATTATTAGTCGTACGTATTAGTGTTTCATTAGTATAATATTAGTTGTATAAGTATATTTCTACTCGTGTTAGTAGATTATTAGTATGTTTTAGTTATTTAGCCGTCGTATTAGTAATTATTAGTCGTATTAGTATATCGTTGTTGTTATTATTATTATTATTATTATTATTATTATTATTATTATTATTATTATTATTATTTGTTGTATATTTAAATTAAACTAGTAATTACAAAAAATAAATTAATAATGCAAAACTATTAGTATAAGACAAAATTTTAATAAAATAACAAAATATGTGGTTAGCTTGAATTGAACTAGGAACCTTTGGTTTGCAAACCATTGTGGTAACCACTACACCAGAACAGCTTTTGTATTCTATTTTTAAAGCTTTTCAAACTTATATCTATATTTGGTCGGTAGTTGGTCGGTGAAAATTAAAGCTATTTTTTTTATCTTTTTTTTCAATTTGAAATTACGACCAAAAAGACATTTAGTCGCAATTTAGTCTGAATTTCCGACTAACATGGGTTTGTCGGAAAAGTAATCGGAATTTTCCGACTAAAAGTGGGTAGTCGGTGGGTTTTGGTCGCAATTTTGCAATTTTTTTGTAGTGAAAATAAAGAGAGTACATACTACGTATATGAATTAGGTGTAAAAAATTTCCTAGAATAAAATAATATTTTACTAATATTCCAACAATAATTTTAAGTGGTAATTAACTATGAATAATCACAATTTTTAGGTCACGTACCTACGAACCTTGTAAGGTAAATTCTAATGTATTATTAATATTCTCATAATAAAGCCATACTTTGATTGTCATACAACATATCTGATAAACCTCATTTTTACCGTATATTTGGGCATAATATTTATTGATTATTTCTTGGTTTACGTGCATTTCCATCGCATTTGGTTGGTTTCACGCCCTTTTGTAGGGTAGCATGTTTTTCGCTTGTTTTTGTAGAATGATCACCTATTTTCGAGCTTCAAAGCATGCTATCTTGGAGAAGACATAAAGTCGAGGAAGAAATAAGGCCAAGAGGTAGAGAAAAGTCCAACCGAGCAAAGCAAGAAGCATTACGTATGAAAAGTCAACTTAAGTGCCGATGGAAGTCACCTCACACAAATTTTGGTGGATATGTTAATGGGTGGCGAAAGTTGGGTTCGTTAGCTTCGAATCGGCTGGTCACACGCCAAAATCGGAGTTATAACGAAGGAGATATAGCATTTTCAAAATGGTATGCTGAAAAAGAAGGAGATCGATCGATCGATCTCTTTAGATCGACCAATCGATCTCATAAACAAAAATTTCCAGAATGCTATTTAGCAAGGCAAGGAGGATCGACCGATCGATCTATGTAGATCGATTGATCGATCTCATTTTGGGTGATGTTCCAGAAAGTGAAAAACATTCACATACGAGATCGACCGATCGATCTCAAATCGCAGCAGCAAGCAGTCTTTCCAATAACTTTGACCCCACACATTTCTAATATTTTAAGGGATATTTTCTCATTATTATTAGGACAAAAATATCCTATTTTGTAAGGGGTATAAATAGAGGGTATTTGTAATAGTTTAGACAAAGTAGTATTTTAGCCATTTTTATTTTACTTTTGTCTTGTTTATTTTAAGTTATTGGTGTTAGAATGCTTATGTTATATGTTGTTTATGATTTTGTTGGTTGTGATTATGAGTAGTGAGTAGTTGTTTAGGGTTAGGGGTTGACTTATTTTGTGCTAATGGATTGATTATGATTAGAAATGGGTCGGTGTTGGTTTGATTGTGAACCCCGAAAGTGGGTAGCTTCGCTCATTGATTTGATGTCATCGAATCTCCTTCCCGGGCACCAACGAGAGTTGGGTTCGCATGAGAACTGACTTTATTTCAATGGGAGGAGTTGAGTCAAGGGAACGGCGAGAGTCGAAACTTGTACTCGCCCCATGAAAAGGGAGTTTTACCCTCTTCCTCCGAGAGGAGAAGAGAATTGACCTTGAGAAGTATTATTCAATCCTCAAGTGTGTGTTTTAGATTAATAGTACCTAAAATATCTTAATCAAATCTGTCACCAAATCCCCAAGATATATTATATTCTCTAACATAAATGGTAGAAAATGAATTTCTAACATTCTCAATAATTTTTCAAATAAATTAATAAGATTTCCCATATGATTGATACTGCTTATAAACCTATAAGCATATTACAAAACCTATATACTTAGTAACGTGTTAAAGTGCATCCGTATTTCAAATTAGTAAATTACCATTATTTTTTAGTTTTAACCCACATCGATGGAGAACTCAAAATATTAGATATAAAAAAGAAGGTGTATATGTCATATATAGTGTATAATGATATTAATTAATTTATCTCACATCATTGGCCATCGAGTACATTACAATCATCATATACATATTTTAATCGAGGAAAATGTGTGCCACATGGCATTCATCAATCACACTTTTCCAAACAAATTAATACAATTTTTATTTTTATGTCTTTTTTTACATTGAAACTCTTAAATAACAATTAATTATAATATGTTGAAACTCTTAGTCTTCATCAATTTAAATCATCTTTCTTTGTATAAACATACATATAATAGAAAATAAAACTTTTTGTCTCCTTAATTTAATTATACTGAAGATGAAAAGATAAAATTTTAAGATTTTTTGTTAGTGTCACATACATAGCTTGCCTTATTTATATGATTGAATTCTAAAATTTTTATTTAGCGCATCCCACATACTTACGAAAGACTAGATGGTTGATAAGTGCATTTATTTGCACTTATCTATGCTATTTCTACGCTCCGTGAACGAAGTTATAGTGGTGTTTAGGGATTATAGTAGTGAATTGTTGCAATTTTTGTCTCTTATGTTTATTTTGTAGATTATTGATAATATGAGGCGGAATTGAAGCTTTTTACTAGTATACGGAATTATAAGAGGGTGAAGGCTTGGAGAAACAGCCTAAGACCCCTTAAATAAGTGAAGAGATCGTTGCTCGCTTGAAGATGTTGTACAATGATGATGGGCAAAAGAGAAAAGAGTAGAAAAGTGCTTAAAAGACAAAAGTTTTGAAATGAAATTTGATACATGCTCACTCTTTTGGCTATAACTTTTGAGAGGAAGATCACATTGATTCAAGGTTTGCGGCATTGGAAAGTAGACTTCAAGAGCTTTCCAACGGTATATTATATGTCCATATCCGACAACCGAGCAGGAAATGGCGGCCATTAAAAGTTCGCCAGTCAGACCAGAAGCGACGACTCTCGTCGCTCCAAAGTGGCGACTCGCTGCTTTTCGTCTGACGGGAATTTAAACGGTTTAACTAATCGACATATTTCTTAAGCATTCTCAAAATCAAATTTTCGTTTCTCAAGTGATTAACTAATCGATTCTTGTATTAATCCTGTCTCCCCGTGATCCGACCCGTAATTGTGCTACGACACCCGTGCGCTTGCGGTATTAAAATAAAACCCTAACAATGGTATTTTTAGAGTTGAGTTTATTGATTATTTCAGTTAGTATTGTTAAATTTCATGTTTAATTCTTGTATATTATGTTGTGAGAGTAAGAAGAAGAGTTTAGTAATACAAAATAAAATAAAATCTATTTATAACCTCTAAGCTACATACAAAATAAACTAACAATCTAATACAAAATAAACTAACAATCTAATACAAAATAAAATCTATTTATAACCTCTAAGCTACATACAAAATAAACTAACAAGCCATGGGAGAGTAAGAAGAAGGAGAGAAGATATAGTTTTATTCTTGTATATTATGTTGTGATGAACTAATACAAAACAAAATCTATTTATAACCTCTAAGCTACATACATGATTAACTAACAAGAGTTTAGTAAACTAACAATCTAAATCTAATTATAATGGCTTAACCATAAACTCCAACACCCCCCCTCAAACTGGAATGGGTGGAACAACCATGACAGTTTGAAACAGAGCTGAGTGAAGGTGATGATGCTGAGCTTGAGCTATCAACGAATCATAAACTAACAATGTAGTATTGTTGAACTGGACCAGGTGAGCTTGCACAAAACTGTTACCAAACCGAAATCCTTCACCAAATTCGGAAAAAACCACCATGGAAAAATAGACCACCAACCAATTCAATGACATCAAACCAAGTCCATCAATACACTAACAGAGAAGAATTAATGGAAAATGAGAAAATGTTTTTTAGGAGAGAAAAACAATGAAAATGAAGAATTTGTTTAGAATCTGCAAAATAGATGAAAGACAATCACAAAGGATCGAAAATTAATCTCTTTGGGTCTGAAAATGGCTACTTGGGTCCGTAACAATGAGCCTCAATGGGTCTCAATGAAAACTGATCACACATGATCACAAAATTGACCTCTATGGGTCTTGAAAATGACCATCTATTGGGTCTGAAAATTGATCACAATGGATCATTAAACAAATGCCTCTATAGGCAAAATGACCAACTATGGGTCTCAAAATAGAAAGCCTCTATGGGCAAAACAAAGCCACTATGAGCAATTGTGACCAACTATGGGTCTGAAAATAGAAAACCTCTATGGGCAAAACAAAGCCACTATGAGCTAAAATGATCAACTATGGGTCAAAATTGAGCACTAAGGATCATTAAAGAAAGTCTCAAAGGGAAATAAATGACCTTCTTGGTCACAAAACTGATAAATGTATCAATTCAAACAAAGAAGAAAACAAATAGGATATCAAACAAACGCTCGACAATTGGATTAATAACCCAAGAAGAACAAACTTTAGAATTTGAGAAAGAAAAGGAGAAAAGAAAGTGTGTTTGAGAAAGAAATGATTATGACCAAAAAAAACTCCAAAAATTTTCAACCAAAGACTATCATATCACTTCAAACAAGTCTCAAAATATTTTCACCATGCCAACATTCAACAACCAATGCAAACCACATCATAATACCTCCATTAATCTCCTTGAAACATTCATAAAACCACCAAGAAAAACTGAAAATAAGTCGAATACACTCAAATTTTAAAGAACCCTCCATTAAGAACACTCTTAACTTGGGCAATACCATGTAAATCCCTAAGAATCACATCATTCTTATTTTTACTCAAGAACCCTAAATATTTGGGAAAAAAAAATCAAAAACCCACAATTTTTTTTTATTTTTTTTTTTTTATGATTCTAGGTTAGAAAGTCTCTCCTTTATAATTTCTGAAATAGCCAGAATTTTGCTAATAGCTAGCCACATTCCTTTCAAGACAATTTCATTGACGCGCTTCATGAAAATAATTTCAGGTATCATCAAGATTTGGGGTTTTCACTTTTCAAATATGTGAACGGATAATGGGGTTAAGGCCGAAAAAATGGTGAAACAAAAAAAAATGTTGAGAGGATCTTAATCCCGCTTTGATATCATGTTAAATTTCATGTTTAAGGAACAAGAAATCAAAGAATTGAATAAATGAAGCCATGGGAGAGTAAGAAGAAGAAGGCGAGAAGATATAGTTTTATTCTTATATATTATGTTGTTATGAACTAATACAAAATAAAAGCTATTTATAACCTCTAAGCTACATATACGATTAACTAACTAGAGTTTAGTTAACTAACAATCTAAATCTAATTATAATGGCTAAACCATAAACTCCAACAAGTATGAAAATTGAGATAAAACTGGACAAAGATATGGGTTTTTAATTTGTTTCATTGCTGTGTGAATATGCAATTTTATCTCATATAACTTTTATGGGTGTAGATGTAGGATAAAATAAGATTTATAAATTGAGATCAAATTTTCAAAGTTGAGTGAAGATGAAATAAAGCAAAAAGAGAAATAAGATATTGATGAAGATGAAGTTTAATTTGTTTTCAAGTTGACATGTTTTGTAGTTATGGATGTCATAATAATTAAGTATATGTTGTTATGATATATGATGATCAAGTTTAGTAAGCATATATGTAGCTTTTATTTTAATTATCACTTTTTTCAAGGGTTAGTAAATAACATTTATATTAAGTAAACAATGTCTAAATTAGTATAACATTTTTTTTATAAATTAGTTCTATATACGTGCATGGTGCATAGCACGGGTAAATACCTAGTACATTGTTATTATTAATGTATATGTCATATAAACTCAATGCATTGTGTATCAATTAATAGTCTATGATTAGTGCTAAAACTACAAATCACATTAATTGTGGAAGTGATCGAGTACATTACAATACATTGTTATTATGTGTGTTCATGCAAATACTAGGTTTAATGTGGATCAAATTTGAATATCTTTCTAGGGTATGGCCTGGTAAATTAAAGTTAATAAGGGAGGTCTATTTTGTATTTTTTTCTCATACGATTTGATTGGCTGCTAATAGCAATTTTGTGGCTTTTACGACTAGAGTAAACACAATGCAATACGACATACTTTTTGACAAGGAGGATAGATTACAAGGTAGAGCTTAAGATAAGAGTGCAAAAAAGAACAAAGATTTCTTGAAGGATATGAAAGGAAAAATATATGAATAATTGAGACTTAAAAACTAGAACGCATAATAGAAAAGAAATAATAGTATTACATTGAATAATACAAGTTGTTCGAGCAAAGAGCATAATACTCTACCTCAATACACACTTAGAATTATAAATTTCATGCAACATAAACTTAGCATTACTAACTTAGAAGAAAACAATTAAGAATGCAATTGATCAAGGATATGAGCCTGCGCCTGCGCCTGAGCCTGAGCCTAAGTTAATTTGACGGACAAGGACAACTGATTGTTGGTAATATGATTAGTTTTTAGGGCAGGCAGGCCTCAAAACATTCATTATCCTTGGATTATTTGATAAAATATAAACGATATAGTAGCGACTACTGAATTAGAAAAACATATCATTGAGTTAAGCATGGATGAAAAGGTGTCCGATATATCATTCAGAACGAGGAAGGATGCTTCCTAAACCAGTCCAGTAGCTCTTGATTTTTGCCAATTTGTTTAATTTCTCAGTAGCGGTGCCAGGTGTGTAGGTGACACGAGCATAGGTATCTCCTTTAAAAAGGTATACCGAATTCGGATAAGTATCATGATCCAAAGAAAAGGCACCATCTATGCCATTTTCAAAGATAGTCCCTCTTAAAGACGCCCAATTTTGGCGTATGGGGCTACTGTTCAACAGTTTTCCAGCACCCTCATAGTTGATACGAGCATACTTATCACCCTTAAATAGGTAAACTTCATAAGGACGTGATGTCTCAAATGCAGCATCTAACCCATTTGCAAAAATAGTACCCTTCAAATAAGGGAATACCTCATCAATTGGGGAAGGCCCTACAAGGAGCTTGTTCTCAGGGTTTTTTAAACCATAAGACCATTTGGCACAAAGGTTGCCGGAAAAGATAAATGCAACTCCTTCTTGTTCTGAAGGGAAAGCACAATCTATTCCTTTGTCTCCAAAAACTGTGCCCTTAAGAGATGAATATTGATTCAATTTGGCTGGTCCATATAATATTATGTCATTATATGTACCTGGATTCACCTCTTCAATGATATATTCCTTCTTCATGAATATATAAGCTTGGTTTTTGTGTCCTGATCTGAAAGCAGCGGTTACATAAATTGGGCTTGACATTTTCCTTAATTCCTTTATGACTTTAACACTTGAAGATTCCTGCTCCTGCAAAAATTTTCAACTACTTGTGTCAACTTACAAATCATTATGGTTATTTGCATAGCTTTTGTTAAATTTATATTTATATTCATCAAACAAAATAAATATACTTTGTATCTCTTAAGTTTATTATTTATAGAATAGACACACGAAGGGGAGTGTTAGGTGAGAATTCAACTAGAATTAACTTAATTAAAATTGATCATGATCATTATTTCAGCTAAGATTAACATGATTATATACAACCATAGAGAGATTAGTTAATACAATATATAGTTGCTAATTTGAAATTAATTAAAAAAATCTCACTTTAGTGATTAATAGAATGAAAAATGATGATAATAGAACACTATAAAGGAAGAAAGAGAAGAGGAATGTGATACCTCTTTAATTAGTTTGATAAGTAAAGGCTTGATATTGAATAGGAGATGAAATGGAAGCTTATTTTCTTGGCAATATATAGATGATTACAAGAGGGGTATTAACAACTTATCATATTAATCAAGTTGACAATTTGCCTTAAATAAATATTCCTTTATTTCGTTTCAAATTATTTGATCTAGGGTTACTTAATTTCTTGGTCAACTATCATAATTGATACTATATTTGAGTTCACATTGCTGAATTATCAATTTTTTTATCATCAATATTTAAAAATGTTCAAAATAAATTATGATTTTTTTTTATTCTTTTCAATTTTTTATGTAAAATTTTAAAATTTTTCTTTAATTTTTAATTAATTTTCAGTTTACTTTTTTAGTGAATTAGCTAGCTACTATAGCAAGTCATCGGGTTACTCAAGTTTACTTTAGGAAAATACCATTTAAAATTGAAATTATTTATGGTTAATCAATAAGTGAGATTATTGTAGGAAAAATCAATGTCTTTACAAAATCCATTGACTTTGTCATTTATAATATATAAGTATACATTAATTATGCTATTTACAAAAGCTCGTTATCGGGTCATTTTGAACCATTTTATAACCCGTTTCATTTTAATTATAGTATAGTCCGCTTTTGACTCGATTCAATGCCTTTACAAAATCCTTCTAAAAACGTATTGGGTAAGGGCTCATTTGAACACCCCTAAATTAGAAACGTATAGCTGCAGGTCGAATGCAAAGAAGACAGGATAAAAAAATGTCAATCATTACTAATTATATTACTTGGAGGAAAAAGATAAATCTTTTTCTGAAATAATATATTGCTATGAGAAGCTTTTTTTAAACCTAATTTGTATTCATAATAAGATATATTTTTTTCGTTCCTCAAAAAAAAAAAAAAAGCTCTATCAGAAGCTGAATATCGTGCCATTTCTTCAGCTGCTTTTGAAATCACATAGACTGTTCGTTTACTTTAGGAATTGGGCGTCACTGCCTTACGACCGGTGACCCTGCATTGTGATAATCAATCGGCTCTTAATATTGATCATAATCCTGTTCTCCATGATCGCACCAAGCATATTGAGATTGACTGTCACTTTACTCAAGACAAGATCATGGAAGGTCTCCTCCAACTTACCTACTTACCAACTAATTCTCAACTTGCTGATGTCTTTACCAAAATCCTTCCTTAAGGGCAATTTCGCCATTTACTGTCCAAGCTTGGCACGTTTGAACCCTCCCAAGCTTGCGGAGGATGTTGATGATATTATATGATATAATATTTTTAGTATCTCGTAAAATGGTTATTTTTGTATTTTCGTTCTTTAGTTAATTCCAAGTTCATAATTTAATTTGTAATCATAATAAGCTCTATCTGTTTCAAAATGTTAATTAAATTTTGTATCTTGCATTTTAATTTATAAAAGTAATTAGGAGATGTTTAATTTCATGTTTTATAAATGAAAGTATATATCATTCAATATTTGAAACAGCCTAAACAAAAATATGTAGTTAGTGTAGTATAGTCTTAAGAACTGAGAATTACGTTTAAGGTGTTATATATGGTTTTGAGTAACCATCTTCAATATTTATCAAAATACGCATGTTAATTTTTTTTTAATCGCTAATATCTCTACTTATTCCTTAGTATAAATACTAAAAAGCTACTCTCTCTATTTCTTAATGTTCTTCCCGTTTAAAATATTTTATTTTGAAGAGAGAAATTTGATCGATTAAGATTTTTAAGATATATATAGATGATAAAATATATCCATGTAAGATCTCGTTAGATTTGTCTTAATATATACCTTTTCATTATATTTTTTTATAATTTTTTAAAATCCGTATTTAGAGATATTGAGGCTCGAATGTTGCTTTGAAAATGTACAAAAAATAAATGGAATGAACAAAAAAGAACGGATAGAGTACATTTTAAAAATTAAAATGTATAAACAAATCTAACAAAGACCGCTATACACTATATTTGTAAAGCTAATAAACTAAGAAATTATTACAAGTATTTAAACAATATATAATAAAAGAAGAAATAATTTTGTTATTAACAAGAAACTTCTGATCATAAATAATTATGGGGACTAACATGGCACATACAACTTCGTTCCACACTTATACTTCTTTGTTTATACATAACTTATTTGGAAAAACATTATAATATAATATACGCAACTTTCATTTAATAATACTTCGTATCATACTAGGTTTTAGATTCACATTTACTCGCATATTAACAGGAATTTCAATATATATTTTAATATTAGTTATACTTATATACATTAAGGTAAAGGACACTCCCAATATCCTGTACAAGATAGGTTTTTTAGCGTGGGTCGAATACCAAACTTTTTGCTCTGCATGACGATGCTTTATCCATTGAATCACAAGCGCTTTCGATGTCTCACTACAAAAAAATGTTCAAATAGGACGCAATATTTTTGACACTTCATCAAAGTGTCACCTTTCTTAAAGTATTATCCTAATATTTCAATCTTAATTTATGACACTTTCTACAAGTACAAATGTCACTAAAAAATTTGAAGACATTTAATAAATGATATAATTTGCTGGTATTTCAAATGTCACATTTGGCACTTTTTTTTGTAGTGTGTTTATACATATTTGTAAAGCTAATTAAATAAGAAATGTCAAAATTATCTTTATATACAGCATAAAAATGAAATTATTACAAATATTTAAAAAGGACAAAGAACAGACTATTCATTAGTATTTTCAGCTATAAAATAGTACATACTATGCAAATAGAAAATATGAGAAGAAATATTTTATTATTTGTTATACTGACTTTTGATCATAATTAACATGGTATATAGTATTATGATATACCCAACTTTCATTTAATAATACCTTAGTGAAGTATTTCCATTATTATTTTATTAACATGGTATATTTTATTATTTGTTACTTCAACATGTATGTTCAAATAAGTAGAGTACCTTAGTGAAGTATCATACTAGGTTTAGATTCGCCCTTTGATACGCAACTTTCATTTAAATTAATTTTGCATTTTCATGAGTGAGACTTAAAATTAGAATGTATGTGGACATAATAGCATGTATAATCGAGACTTAAAATTAAAATGATAAAAATTTAAAATGGTAAAAAATTCAAACGCATGTGCACATCAGTATGTACTTCCTCCGTTTAGAAATACTCGCTACATTTCTATTATAGGCACTATTGATTGTTCAAGCTTATTTCATATATTCCGGTTAACATGTAAGAAAAAAATATAGTCAAGTGCGATCTTGTTTGAATCATCTAATCGCCTACTTTCATCATATTAACTTTTTATAATTTTTATAATCTGATGCTTGGATTGAGCCTTACATTTGTCGATGCCATCTGAAGATCTCTCGGAAAATTTTAAATAATAGTGAATTAGTAGGCCAGAGTTCCAGAACAAAGAAGATACGAGTTGAGAAGAGGAGGGAAGAACGTTTCAACTAGAATTAGGGTTTGTGGGAAAATTGAATTAAGAGTGTGAGTGTGTTATGTGTTCGTATTTTAAAAATTTATTAAAAAAATTTTAAACGTGTTTAAACACGCTTAATTGAGGTAGCTATATTATTGAGTTTTTTCATTTTTTTTTTAATTGGGTTTTAGATACACATATGAGTGTTTAGGCGTTGCTATTATTCCCACACTTATCAAGCATCCCTAAATACAATTTATAGACCACACTTAATTAAGCGTGGCTAAATAAGTGTTGCTAGATGCCTAATTAAGCGTGGGAAATTAAAGAGTGTGAGTGTTTTATGTGTTCGTATTATAATGTATTAGTAATATTCCTAGAATAAGGACATACTTGGACTCTGATACAACATATCACAATTCAATTACAAGTAATTAAAATGGATACATTATATATTATAATTATATTTAATATACTATATTTTTTAGTTTGTTGTGTTATTACTTATTACTAACATAGTACCTGCGTAATAATATGGCACATGCAATTTCATTATTTTCATTTACTTTTAAATAGTAGTCTAACATATTACTATAATTTAATTTGAATATAAATTGTAGTATTATAATATAAGCAACTTTCATATAATAATACTTCAAACTAGATTGGGAACTTATCATAAGTATATACTACATATTTTGTATCTTGCACTATAATTAATAAAAGTAATTAGGAGATGTTTAATTTGATGTTTTATAAATAAAAGTATAAATCTGAACTTAACAATCAAATGGGTTTACTTGAATAAATCTGAACTTAACAATAAATGAAAGTATAAATACAATCTTTAA
This sequence comes from Amaranthus palmeri, assembly GCA_019776075.1. Classification (NCBI taxonomy): domain Eukaryota; kingdom Viridiplantae; phylum Streptophyta; class Magnoliopsida; order Caryophyllales; family Amaranthaceae; genus Amaranthus; species Amaranthus palmeri. Next base: position 281,613 of record JAAKBH010000058.1, on the reverse strand, counting down.
TTTCAATATTTTGAAACAGCTATATGTAGTGATGGCCACGGTCCGGGTTGGCCCGGAACCGAACCGGTCCCGAACCGCTGAAAACCGGAACCGGAACCGGAACGTTCGCGACAGGTTCCGAACCGGAACCGAACCGCGAAACCGTGGACCCGCCGGAAAAAAGTTGCCGGAACCGTGGAACCGCCGGAAAAATTCGAAAAAAACCGGACCAAAGAACCGCGGACCTGTTGGACCGGTCCGGGCCGGTTGAACCGGCCCAACGGTCCAATGGAACCGGTTGGAACCGCAGAACCGGACCGGGACGGGTGAACCGGCCCAACGGTTCCATGGAACCGGAACCGGACCCGGACCCGGAACTGAAAAACTGCATCAACTTCAAACGCTCGCCATTCCTTGCTCGGTTATCGGAATCGGACATATAATATACCGTTGGAAAGCCCTTGAAGTCTAGTTTCTAATGCCGCAAACCTTGTATTAATACGATATTCCTATCAAAAGTTATAGCCAAAAGAGTAGACATGTATCAAATTTCACCTTAATACTTTTGCATTAACCTACTCTTTTGCTTTTTTACTCTTTATGGCTTGACAAAATTGATAGCTTGATACGTTCTTTGAGCCTTGTAAACATGATTAGCACCAAAAAGCCACAAAAATGACTCAAAGTACCATAATTCACCCATTTGGCTACAAATTGGACATGGAATACCGAAATGGAGTGAAACCACATAAAACAACCCTAAACCGCCTCAAAACATCAAAAATGAGCGCAAATATGTTAATGATGAGTGCAAATAATTGCACTTATCATATGTCCACGAAACTAAGATTTTTTCATATGTTTATGAACCAAACGTTCACTTAGTAATAAGTGAATGTATTATTGTTTTTTATCATCTTCTTAGACATTCTCATGATGATAGTAACGTTTTTAAAGCCGATTCTTGCAGATATGATGGATAAGTGGAAAGCGTATTTCACTGATTTTCCTTATATTTATGGAATTGCAACAATTTTAGATCCGTGTTTTAGTACGGAAAACCTAAGTAAAATAATAGGATTTTAGTACCAAGCATTAGATCGCCCGTCTAGTGATGTACATTAATTGTGTAGGAAATTGTAAAAAACTTTTAGCGGACCTTTATGACCATTATTCTAGTATATATAACCCGAGTCGCGATACATCTAGGCGTGCTAGCGTCTCGGCACGTCCCGATTATTATAATCCCGTAATCGCTAACATAATAAGTCGAGATGATACTTTTCTAGTCATCTTCTTCCTCCTCCTTCGCTTCATATTTAGAATTAGATAATTATCTTAAAAATCACTTTGAAATCGACCAAAGTAATTATAATATTTGATTTATGTCTTTATCGTTGATTCTTTCGGGATACGTAGGCAGCTTAGTATTTCTTCGGGATACTAGGTTCAAGTCCATTCTCTCCCCCTTTTTTTTTATGATCTTTATCGTTGATTCGTTTCTTATTGATTTATTTTTTTCGTTCTTTTTAGTAAATATTTTAATAACGATGACAACCAATGCATTTCGCTAATAATCAAGTAATCGACGAAGGTACGTCCGCATTATTATAGTATTTTTTTTATTAAAAATAAAGGAAAAATAAAAATGGAACCGATGGTCCGACCCACCCGGCCCGGGAATTGGGACCGCGCGGAACCGTCTCATGAACCGCCAAGGAACCGGTTGGAACCGGCCGGAACCGGAACCGGAACCGGAAAAGTCTGGGTCAGGTTCCAAATGGAACCGGAACCGGGTGGAACCGGAACCGGTTGGAACCGGAACGGAACCGGCCCAACCCGGACCGCGGCCATCACTAGCTATATGTAGTATAGTCTTAAGTTAAGAGTCTCAATTCACTACAAAAAAATACAACTTACTATAACTATATACTAATACTACATTAACCCGACTAATTAAAAACTAATACAACTAATATTATACTAATAATACATTAAAACGATTAGTATTTGTGTAATAATTATATCGGGTACGTGTCTAGTTAATTTATAACACGTCTTTTAGTTTTATATATGGTCTTGAGTAACCATCTTCAATATTTTTCAAAATACGCATGTTAATTTATTTTTTTAATCGCTAATATCTCTACTTATTCCTAAGTATAAATACTAAAAAGCGACTCCCTCCGATTTATAATGTTCTTCCCGTTTAGAATATTCTATTTTGGAGACAGAAATTTGATCGATTAAGATTTTTAAGATATATATAGATGATAAAAGATATCCATGTAAGATCATCTCATTTGATTCGCTTTAATGTATACCTTTTTGTTTTTTTTTTATAGTTTTTATAATACGTATTTAGGGATATATTGAGGCTCGGATGTTGCTTTGATGTGCAAAAAGTAAATGAAAATAACAAAAAAGACGGATGGAGTACTTTTTAAAATTATTTATACAAACAAATCTAATAAAACCCCCTGCACTATATTTGTAAAGCTAATTAACTAAGAAATTATTACAAGTATTTGAAAAGGATGAAGTATGTGGAACAAATTGTACCTCAAAATGGGTGCAATGACGGTATTTGTTGGTATGGTGATGTGTATAGTAAATTTCCCATCAAAGGGATTATGGATAGTATTTTTGCAGGAACAGACGATCCAGTTCTACCGAAGGCTGTAGCGTCACTCATTTGGAGAATTAAAGCCCCTCCTAGAGCGAGTATAGTTATATGGCAAGCATGTCTGGGGAAGCTGAAAACAGGAGATTTCTTAGTAGATAAGGGCGTGTTATGTATTTCAAACGCCTTATGTCCATTATGTAATCAAGAGGTGGAGTCCAATTCTCATATTCTTTTCTCTTGTTGCATCTCTTGGGATATTTGGATGAGGATCTTAAATTGGTGGGGTGTTAAAGGTGTGCTCCACAATCAGTGCGATTCTGTTGCAGTTTCATGGGTTTCACTAAAGCCAAGGAGATGTAAAACAAAATTATGGCTGCTGATTTTTGGTTGCACAATCTGGTCATTATGGTTCCAAAGAAATAAAGTGAAATTCGAAGGTAGTGTCGTGGATTGTGATAGATTCTTCAATACTATCAATATGTGTAATAGTTTAATTGTTTTTTTGTTGTGGTGGTTTGTGTTTGTTAGATTCTTGTTAGGTGTTTGGAGGTGGTTTTTGTTATATCGCTCCTGTAAGGTGGTGTTGTTAGATGCTTGTTAGGTGTATAGAGGTGGTTTTTGTTAAATCGTCCTCGTTAGGTGATGTTGTTAGATTCTTATAAGGGGCGATATTACTAGTATTGACGACGCATAGTCCACCCCTATGCTGTTTTGGGTGGCTTGACTCTTGGTCCCCTTCTCCAATGGCTTTTTCCCCTCGCGGGGTTTTATATGCCGTCGGTGTAGGGGCTCCCAAGTTTCAGTGTTGTTTTTGGGTTCGACTTTATAAATAAAATCCCAAATTATCAAAAAAAAAAAAAATACAAAACTATATAATTACATACTATGATAATGCAGAAATGATAAGTAACACTATGAAAATGATACATATGCAAAAAAAGTGTTACCTAAAGTTATTTAATATAACACTTTTAAAAGTGTTACCATATGTATGTAAAAGTGTTACCTAAGAGAATAGGTAACACCGCCAGATGTAGCACTCAAAAATGTGTTACCTTAGGTCTATAGTAACACTTTGAGCACTTTAGGTTACATTTTTAGGGTGTTACCTAAAACCAATTATGTAGTAGTGGGTACGTGTCTAGTTAATTTATAACACGTCTATTAGTTTTATATATGGTCTTGAGTAACCATCTTCAATATTTTTCAAAATACGCATGTTAATTTATTTTTTTTAATCAATAATATCTCTACTTATTCCTAAGTATAAATACTAAAAAGCGACTCCCTCCGATTTATAATGTTCTTCCCGTTTAGAATATTCTATTTTGGAGACAGAAATTTGATCGATTAAGATTTTTAAGATATATATAGATGATAAAAAATATCCATGTAAGATCATCTCATTTGATTCGCTTTAATGTATACCTTTTTGTTTTTTTTTATAGTTTTTATAATACGTATTTAGGGATATATTGAGGCTCGGATGTTGCTTTGATGTGCAAAAAGTAAATGAAAATAACAAAAAAGACGGATGGAGTACTTTTTAAAATTATTTATACAAACAAATCTAATAAAACCCCCTACACTATATTTGTAATAAAGCTAATTAACTAAGAAATTATTACAAGTATTTGAAAAGGATGAAGTATACAAAACTATGCAATTACATACTATGATAATGCAGAATCTAAAAGCAGAAATAATTTTGTTATTAAACTAAAACTTCTGATCATAATTAAATTAATAAGACTTCTTAGTTTATATATAATTATGGGGATTAACATGGCACATATGCAACTTCCTTCCACACTTATACTTCTTTGTTTATACATAACTTATTTGGAAAATACATATAGTATTCAAATATAATATACGCAACTTTCATAATACTTAATTCGTATCATACTAGGTTTTAGATTCACATTTACTCGCCTATGAACAGTTTTTCAATATATATTTTAATATCAATTATACTTATACATATTAAGCTAAAGGACACTCTCAATATCCCGCACATGATAGATCCAAGTGTGGGTCGAATACTAAACTTTCTGCTCAGCATATAGATGCTTTATCCTTTGAATCACAAGCGCTTTCGATGTGTGTATATATTTCATGACATTTGATAAAGGATATAATTTGATATTTCAAATGTCACAATTGGCACTATTTTTTGTAGTGTGTGTATATATATTTGTAAAGCTAATTAACTAACTAAGTACAAACTATGCATTAATATTGTCGGCTATAAAAGAAGAAATATTTGTATACATATACTGTGAAGAGAAGTAGTATTTAGTACTTTAGTATTTATTAATTTTGCATTTTCATTAGATTTTTTGGTTTAAGAAGAGGGAATATAATAGCTTGATGACTTGTAGATTCATAGTAAACACAATTCAAATTGACTAGGATTATAGATGGAAAGTTGGAGCTCAGGAGACTATAAAATAACCGAGACTTAAAATTAAAATAATAAAAAATTAAGAAGGTTAAAAATTAGAATGCATGTGGTGATTAGTATGTATGACGAAATTTATCACTTCAACATTCATTCAGAATACATGTGGAGATTAGTATGTATGCAGCTTTAGATTCCTATGTCAGCTACGAAAATGATACATGAATATAGAAGGACGACGATTTGTATTCATTTTTAGATCATGAAATTAAATATTTCGTAGTTATTTTTATTTTATTTGTGATGCAAGATACCAAATCTATAATACATAACTATTACTAAAACAAAAACCTGTTGATGTTATAACTTTTCAAATTGATTATGTGTCATTATTCTCTCATTAAAAATTTCCATCTTAAACTCAATTATGTTGTCATTGTGATAACGATTAATATTTATATCTTTGACTTTACTATTTTCTAAATAATTATAATATTATCTACATTGATTGATTTATTACTTATTTAGGTTACATATGTATTAGAAAATCATAAATATATTTTATTTTATTAATTTTTAAATTTATTATAAAATCTTTATAATGTACGTTATTTGTTAAATGAGTACAAGATATTTTTAGATGGTTAAAACATAAAGCCATAAATTCAGGTGTATGTTGAAATTATTTAAAAATAATCGATAGTTGGGAGATTAATTTCGGCTAACGGATGGTAGTTGGGATTATTTTGAGCAAATTTTCCTAATTTCATTTGAATATAAATTGTAGTATTATAATATAAGCAACTTTTATATAATAATACTTCAAGCTGGATTGGGAACTTATCACAAGTATATACTACTTTTATATAATAATACTTTTATATAATAATTTCATTTGATTATCTTTATACATGTGCGTTAACTTTAAACTACATTTGTGTTCACATTGGCAAACTGTCCTTCGACAAAATCTAAATTACAACAAGGAAAAATTATAAGAAACTATATAATATATAGGTCTATTTGCAAAAAACTACCTTATGTAAATTTTTTTGCAAAAAACTACCTAATTGGCGAGGTTAAGTTGACCGTTAAGTTTAAGGGTTTGACCAATTGGCGAGGTTAAGTTGTCTATGCGGCATTATCTCATTAGTCCTCGTATTTTTATATAATTTAAAATTAAGACACATAAATTAACACAATAAAAATAAAAGATATTTAACGTCATTTTTGTCGAGAAAGACTAACTTCCGACTGAATTTTTGTCGGAAAAATTACCTACTATTTTCCGACTAAAATTCAATCGAAATTTTAGTCGGTAAGCTCAAATCCAAATTTAGGTGTATATTACTAAGTTAGTGGGTTTTGCTTGTTTTGTTTTTCATTTCCTAATTTAATATAGCTAGTTGACATTTGGTCATTTTCTAATGATATTAATAACAATAATAATAATAATAATAATAATAATAATAATAATAATAATAATAATAATAATAATAAGTTTTTAAACATAGTTTTTGAGCCATCTTCTCTCTTCTTTCTCTCTCTAAGAACTCTCTCTGTTAGCGATTCTTCAATTGCCCAGCCATTAAGTAATTTTAGCCCTATTTTTACGGAATCAAGTGCGGAATTAAAACTTAAACTCTAAATGAAAAACACAAATGGAGACAACGAATTTTACGTGGAAACCTTCTTGGCCTAAATTACCTTTGTTTTTATTAAATGAAGTCATATGAACGAGGGCCAACAATAATCAAGATAAAAAATAATCAAGATAAAAAGTGATAGAAACAATGCATTATATTACCTAAAAAAAAATAAAATGTTACAAGAACAACGAACGTATGAAATGGAGAAAGCTCTTTGATATATTTAATCTCAATTGTCAAAAACATGAAATGAAGAAAGTAAAAATTGTTACTATACTAATTTGTTGTATTATACTAATTTGTAACTTTTATAATTTTATCTTTTTTAGCTTGTTGTATTATACTAATTTGTTTAGCTAAGAAACTCATGAGTCGTATTCTTTTTTATTGGTATGGGGTGTCGTTTTCCATCCCTCCTTACAGCATGAAAATAATTTTGTTGAGCGGGATATACTGGGTATGATGATGATGATAAAGATTCATAAGTTGAAATTATTAAAAAAAAAAACTAGTTTTCTAAAATATATATTGTGCTACAATTTTAACAACGCTATACTATATTTGTGAAGTTACTTAAAAAAAAGGATATAGATTTAAAATTATTACGAGTATTTAAAAAGTAGGAAGTAAAAAATTAAAACGTACTATTGTCAAGCGTAAAAACTTCATAATATGAAATAGAAAATAAAATATGAATTGTTTTTGTTGTAATAGTAATTTCTCATAAATTTCTGTTTTTTAGTTTGTACTTTGTTCTATATAAGACTTTTTTGTTTATACTTATGGGTATTTACAAGGCTCATGATTTCCTTGCTCACATTTACTTTTTGAAGAGCTAGCAGTAGATTATAATATCACTAACTTTTATTTAATAATACTTTATTATGTGTGTTCATACTAGGTTTCATTTAGATTAAATTCGAATATTTTTGTAGGGTATGTCCATGTAAACTAAAGTTAATATGGAAGGAAAGTCAATTTTGTATTTTGTCTCTCACACGATTTGTTGGCAGCTTATAGCGATTTTGCTGACCTTAACGGCCCGTTTGGTAAGGTGGTAATAAACCGCGATAATGGGAATGAAAAGCTAATGTAATTTTGGTTGAAAAATCTATTTGCTACCTTGATAGCCATGTTTGACAATCTTTAATCATCTCATTTTTGTTTATTAGCATGGAAACGACATGAAAGTTTTGATTAAATTTTACACTATAATTCATTCCGATTACCACCATTTAGTACCCGTAAGAGTTTAAGTAAGAGTGTAAAAAGATCGAATATTGCTTGAAGGATATGAGAGGAAAATTATATGAATAATTGTGACTTAAAAATAGAGCTGGCTTGGTAGAAAACTAGAACGAATAGAAAAGAAATAATAGTATTACATTGAATAATACAAGTTGTTGGAGCAAAGAGCATAATACTCTACCTCAAATACACACATAGAATTATAAATTTCATGCGACATAAACTTAGCATTACTAACTTAGAAGAAACACAATTAAGAATGCAATTGATCAAGGATATGAGCCTAAGCCTGCGCCCGAGCCTCGGTTAATTTGACGGACAATAGGAAAACTGATTGTTGGTAATATGATTAGTTTTTAGGGCAGACAGGCCTCAAAACATTCATTATCCTTGGATTATTTGATAAAACATAAACGATATAGTAGCGACTACTGAATTAGAAAACATATCATTGAGTTAAGCATGGATGAATTGGTGTACGATATATCATTCAGAACGAGGAAGGATGCTTCCTAAACCAGTCCAATAGCTCTTGATTTTTGCCAAGTTGTTTAGTTTCTCAGTAGCGGTGCCAGGTGTGTAGGTGACACGAGCATAGGTATCTCCTTTAAAAAGGTATACCGAATTCGGATAAGTATCATGATCCAAAGAAAAGGCACCATCTATGCCATTTTCAAAGATAGTCCCTCTTAAAGACGCCCAGTTTTGGCGTATGGGGCTACTGTTCAACAGTTTTCCAGCACCCTCATAGTTGATACGAGCATACTTATCACCCTTAAATAGGTAAACTTCATAAGGACGTGATGTCTCAAATGCAGCATCTAACCCATTTGCAAAAATAGTACCCTTCAAATAAGGGAATACCTCATCAATTGGGGAAGGCCCTACAAGGAGCTTGTTCTCAGGGTTTTGTAAACCATAAGACCATTTGGCACAAAGGTTGCCGGAAAAGATAAATGCAACTCCTTCTTGTTCTGAAGGGAAAGCACAATCTATTCCTTTGTCTCCAAAAACTGTGCCCTTAAGAGATGAATATTGATTCAATTTGGCTGGTCCATATAATATTATGTCATTATATGTACCTGGATTCACCTCTTCAATGATATATTCCTTCGTCATGAATATATAAGCTTGGTTTTTGTGTCCTGATCTGAAAGCAGCGGTTACATAAATTGGGCTTGACATTTTCCTTAATTCCTTTATGTCTTTAACACTTGAAGATTCCTGCTCCTGCAAAAATTTTCAACTACTTGTGTCAACTTACAAATCATTATGGTTATTTGCATAGCTTTTGTTAAATTTATATTTATATTCATCAAACAAAATAAATATACTTTGTATCTCTTAAGTTTATTATTTATAGAATAGACACACGAAGGGGAGTGTTAGGTGAGAATTCAACTAGAATTAACTTAATTAAAATTGATCATGATCATTATTTCAGCTAAGTTTAACATGATTATATACAACCATAGAGAGATTAGTTAATACAATATATAGTTGGTAATTTGAAATTAATTAAAAAAAATCTCACTTTAGTGATTAATAGAATGAAAAATGATCATAATAGAACACTAAAAAGGAAGAAAGAGAAGAGGAATGTGATACCTCTTTAATTAGTTTGATAAGTAAAGGCTTGATATTGAATAGGAGATGAAATGGAAGCTTATTTTCTTGGCAATATATAGATGATAACAAGTGGGGTATTAACAACTTATCATATTAATCAAGTTGACAATTTGCCTTAAATAAATATTCCTTTATTTCGTTTCAAATTATTTGATCTAGGGTTACTTAATTTCTTGGTCAACTATCATAATTGATACTATATTTGAGTTCACATTGCTGAATTATCAATTTTTTTATCATCAATATTTAAAAATGTTCAAAATAAATTATGATTTTTTTTATTCTTTATAATTTTTTATGTAAAATTTTAAAATTTTTCTTTAATTTTTAATTAATTTTCAGTTTACTTTTTTAGTGAATTACCTAGCTACTATAGCAAGTCATCGGGTTACTCAAGTTTACTCTAGGAAAATAACCTTTAAATTTGGGGTTATTTATAGTTAATTAATCAATAGAATTATTGTAAGAAAATCATGAATATGTTGGATTATTTTAGGTAAATTTTCCTTAATTTTATTCCCAATAATTGTTTACAAAAGAAAAAAAACAATGCACATGTACATACCTTCTTCAAATTATTTAATCGATTAGATTAGCTACAAGATATAGTATTACTTCTGTTTTTGTTTAGCAACTTTTCAATATTTTTCAAAATACGCATGTTAATTTATTTGATTAATCGCTAATATCTCTACTTACTAAAAAGCTACTCCTCCCTCCGTTTTTTTTTTATGTTCTTCCCGTTTAAAATATTCTATTTTGGAGAAAGAAATTTAATTTGATCGATTAGGATTTTTAAGATATATATCGATGATAAAATATATATATCCATGTAATATTTTGTTAGATTCATCTTATTGTATACTTTTTTCTTATATTTTTTTATAAATTTTTATAATACATATTGAGGCTCGAATGTTGCTTTAAAAATGTTCAAAAGGTAAATAGAAAGAACAAAAAATAACGGAGGAAGTATTTTTAAAAGTATACATATAAACAAATCTAACAAAAATCGCTACACTATATTTGTAAAGCTAATTAACAAAGAAATTATTACAAGTATTTGAAAAGAATATGAATATAGTGTCGACTATAAAATAGTACATAATTATGGGGATTAACAATATTAAGGTATCTTAACAATATTAAGATAATTTTGTTATTTATTTAATAAGACTTCTTTGTTTATACATAATTATGGGGATTAACAATATTAAGGTATCTTAAGTAAACTTAGTATCATTTGTTATTAATTTAATAAGACTTCCTTCCACACTTATGCTGCTTTGTTCATACTTTCATTTAATAATACTTACAAGTGTATTCAAATTAGTAAGGTATCTTTTCTTTTTGAATATAATTAGTAAGGTATCTTAAGTAAAGTATCATACTAAGTTTTAGACTCACATTTACTAATATTAAGCTTAATAATGTGAATACAAATTACAAATGAGACTTCTTATTTATACCTTTGTTGATGACAAAAAATAGACTTACAAATAACAACACTAAATTAACTTGAAGATTGCTTTGTGACGATAACCGTTACCCGGAAACTTAATACTTGTTGTAGGTGTGTGATCACTTTTCTTTTGTGATATTTCCCCCACAAAGGCACTTAGGTTTGATGTTTGGAAATTCACAAAGAGATACAAACAAAACAACACACCCTTAGTACTTAGGGTATGTCACTTAATTAATAACAATGTGTTTAGAAAGTTAATTACTCTCTGAAAAATAACACAAGCAAATGAGTAAGATTATAGATAGAAAGTTGGAGCTCAGGAGACTATAAAATGAGTGAGACTTAAAATAAGAATGTATGTGGACATTAGCATGTATAATCGAGACGTAAAATTAAAATGATAAAAAATTAAGATGGTAAAAATTAAACGTATGTGCACATTAATATGCATGATGCAACATCATAAGTCATCATGCTAATGTCAGTATAATAATGACGAAAGTTCCGCCATTAAGTCAGCTACGAAAATGTGCATGTAGGGTTTGTATTCATTTCTAAATCATGAAATTAAATATTTGGTAATTATTTTTTTTTTATTTGTGGTGCAAGATACCAAATCTATAATACTTTCTCCGTTCTGAAATACTGGCTACATTTGATTTATGAGTACATAGTTCGAGCTAATTTTATAAATAACTACTAATGTGTAAGAAGAAATGTAGTCAAGTAGGATCTTATTTGAATCGTTTAATTGCATATTTTTATAATATTAAATTTTTATAATTTTTAGCTAATTGTAGTTTAAGATATTAATGATCAAAATTGTGAATTAGATTGCGTAAAAAAGTGAAATGTAACAAGTATTATAGAACGGAGGAAGTACATACATAACTATTACTATTACTGACAAAAATCATTGTTGATGTTATCACTTTTTGAATTGCTTATGTGTCATTCTCTCAATAAAATTTTTATCTAAAACTCAATTATGATATCGTTGTATAACAATTAACATTTATATCTTTAACTTTACTATTTACTAAATAAGATTATAATATTATCCATATTGATTGATTTATTACTTTTTAAGTTACATCATTTAATGTATTAGAAAATCATAAACATATTCTATTTAATTTTTTTTCAATAGTTTTTTAAATCTTTATATTGTTATTTATTAAATGAGTACAATATATTTTTAGATGGTTAAAACATAAAGGCATAAATTATTTTTTTTGTATATATATGTTTGAAATTTTAATTAAGTCGTGCATCACTTAGGAATTATCTAGTATAATAAATATTGCAAACACTACAAAAAAATGCAATTTTTCGACTACCCAAAACATTCGAAATTTAGTCAGTATAGAGCAATACCGACTAAATTCCGAGTGTTAGTCGGCTTAGATTGGTCGGCAAATCGTTTTAGTAGGAAAATAGTCGAAAATTCCAACTGAATTGGTTAGTCGTAAAGTTAGTCGGAAATACCGACTACCCTTTTAGTCGGAAAGTAGTCGGTAATCACTATTTCAGAATTCAACCCAAAATGAGAAGAAAATGATTTTAAAAGCTCTCCGACCAAATTTCCAACCATTTTGCAACTAGACATCCAGTCGAAAAAAAAAGGAATTTTTTTTTGTTGAATAGATGCTAAATTTTTTTTTTGTTGGATAGATGCTATGTCAATGCCACGTCAAGCACCAAGGCACGCCCACGTGGAGCCAACGCGCCTGCCAGCCATGCCTGCTAACAGTTGAACAATTTGCCTCCAGTAGCCTTTGATCTTTAGACCTCAAGTTCCAAAGCACACTACTCAACCACCAGACCAAGTGATATTTACTGATATATATCGTAATGTTGTTATACTTATTAGCTAATAACTGGTACCTTAATGCTTTGTTTATATATTATTATTATTATTAATATTATTATTATTATTTTTTTGGCATTGTAAATTTTATAAAATGTCAGAAAAAATAGCCGAGGCTTACAACGGTTCAAAAGACTGAGAACTCTAGCCAAAACGAAGCTCTAAGGGACAGGCCCCTTAGATGTATTATTATTATTATTATTTTTATAATAATAATAATAATAATAAATGTTATTAATAATAATAATAATAATAATAATAATAATAATATTATTATTATTATTATTATTATTATTATTATTATTATTATTATTATTATTATTAATATGATTATTATTGTTATAATTTTTATTATTATTATTATTTTGATGTACTATTATTATTATTATTATTATTATTATTATTATTATTATTATTATTATTATTATTATTATTATTATTATTATTATTATTTTGACAAAGTAAATTTATTTGTTATTTTGTCGTATTAGTTATTATTAGTCGTATTAGTATATCGTTATTATTATTATCATTATTATTATTATTATTATTATTATTATTATTATTATTATTATTATTATTATTATTATTATTATATTAGTTATTATGACTCGAATAAGTATATTATTACTCGTATTTTTACATTATATGATTACTTTATTAGTAATTTAGTCGTACGGATCGTATTAATGCATTATTAGTCGTACGTTTAGTGTTTCATTATTATAATATTAATTGTATAAGTATATTACTACTCGTATTCGTAGATTATTAGTATTTTATTAGTTATTTAGCCGTATTAGTCATATTAGTTATTATTAGTCATATTAGTGCATTATTAGTACTTTATTAGTTATTGAGTCGTATTAGTAACTATTAGTCGTATTAGTATATCGTTGTTGTTGTTATTATTATTATTATTATTATTATTATTATTATTATTATTATTATTATTATTATTATTATTATTATTATTATTATTATTATATTAGTTATTCTGACTTGTATAAGTATATTATTACTCATATTTTTACATTATATTATTATTTAATTAGTTACTTAGTCGTATTAGTCGTATTAATGCATTATTAGTCGTACGTATTAGTGTGTCATTAGTATAATATTAGTTGTATAAGTATATTTCTACTCGTGTTAGTAGATTATTAGTTTTTTATTAGTTATTTAGCCGTATTAGTCGTATTAGTTATTATTAGTCATATTAGTGCATTATTAGTTATTTAGTCGTATTAGTTATTATTAGTCGTATAATAAGTATATCGTTGTTATTACTATCATTATCATTATCATTATTATTGTTATAATAATTATTATTCGTTGTATATTCAAATTAAACTAGTAATTACAAAAAAAAATTAATAATGCAAAACTGTTTGTATAGACAAAATTTTAATAAAATAACAAAATATATGGTTAGCTTGAATAGAACTAGGAACCTTTGGTTTGCAAATCATTGTGGTAACCACTACACCAGAACAACTTTTGTTTTCTATTTCTAAAGCTTTTCAACTTATATCTATATTTGGTCGGTAGTTGGTCGGTGAAAATTAATGCTATTTTTTTAATCTTTTTTTTCAACTTGAAATTACGACTAAAAACACATTTAGTCGCAATTTAGTCTGAATTTCCGACTAACATGGGTTAGTCGGAAAAGTAATCGGAATTTTCCGACTAAAAGTGGGTAGTCAGTGGGTTTTGGTCGCAATTTTGCAATTTTTTTGTAGTGAAAATAAAGAGAGTACATACTACGTGTATGAATTTAGGTGTAAAAAATTTCCTAGAATAAAATAATATTTTACTAATATTCCAACAATAATTTTAAGTTGTAATTAACTATGAATTAATAATCACATTTTTTAGGTCACGTACCTACGAACCTTGTAAGTTAAATTCTAATGTATTATTAATATTCTCATAATAAAGCCATACTTTGATTGTCATACAACATATCACAATTCAATTACAAGTAATTCAAAATGGATACATTATATATCAAAATTATATTTACTCTAGTATCTGCATTATAATATGGGACATGCAATTTCATTATTTTCATTTACTTTTGCATAGTAGTCTAATATATTACTATATTTATTATAAGATAAGCAACTTTCATATAATAATACTTCAAGCTAGATTGGGTACTTATCATAAGTAATACTAAATTTGTGTTCACATTGGTAAACTATCATTCCACAAACTCTAAAATACAAAGATGTGAAGTTGAGATCATCTTTATTACGTTAGCCTAATAAAAACTAACATGAAATAATTTATCGTTTAAATATTTATACTCAATAATGCAGCGGACCTTGAGAAGTATTATTCAATCCTCAAGTGTGTGTTTTAGATTAATAGTACCTAAAATATCTTAATCAAATCTGTCACCAAATCCCCAAGATATATTATATTCTCTAACATAAATGGTAGAAAATGAATTTCTAACATTCTCAATAATTTTTCAAATAAATTAATAAGATTTCCCATATGATTGATACTGCTTATAAACCAATAAGCATATTACAAAACCTCTATACTTAGTAATGTGTTAAAGTGCATCCGTATTTCAAATTAGTAAATTACCATTATTTTTGAGTTTTAACCCACATCGATGGAGAACTCAAAATATTAGATATAAAAAAGAAGGTGTATATGTCATAAATAGTGTATAATGATATTAATTTATTTATCTCACATCATTGGCCATCGAGTACATTACAATCATCATATACATATTTTAATCGAGGAAAATGTGTGCCACATGGCATTCATCAATCACACTTTTCCAAACAAATTAATACAATTTTTATTTTTATGTCTTTTTTTTACATTGAAACTCTTAAATTACAATTAATTATAATATGTTGAAACTCTTAGTCTTCATCAATTTAAATCATCTTTCTTTGTATAAACATACATATAATAGAAAATAAAACTTTTTGTCTCCTTAATTTAATTATACTGAAGATGAAAAGATAAAATTTTAAGATTTTTTGTTAGTGTCACATACATAGCTTGCCTTATTTATATGATTGAATTCTAAAATTTTTATTTAGCGCATCCCACATACTTACGAAAGACTAGATGGTTGATAAGTGCATTTATTTGCACTTATCTGTGCTATTTCTACGCTCCGTGAACGAAGTTATAGTGGTGTTTAGGGATTATAGTAGTGAATTGTTGCAATTTTTGTCTCTTATGTTTATTTTGTAGATTTATGATAATATGAGGCGGAATTGAAGCTTTTTACTAGTATACGGAATTATATGAGGGTGAAGGCTTGGAGAAACAGCCTAAGACCCCTTAAATAAGTGAAGAGATCGTTGCTCGCTTGAAGATGTTGTACAATGATGATGGGCAAAAGAGAAAAGAGCAGAAAAGTGCTTAAAAGACAAAAGTTTTGAAATGAAATTTGATATATGCTCACTCTTTTGGCTATAACTTTTGATAGAAAGATCACATTGATGCAAGGTTTGCGTCATTGGAAAGTAGACTTCAAGAGCTTTCCAACGGTATATTATATGTCCATATCCGACAACCGAGCAGGAAATGGCGGCCATTCAAAGTTCGCCAGTCAGACCAAAAGCGACGACTCGTCGCTCCAAAGTGGCGACTCGTCGCTCCAAAGTGGCGACTCGCTGCTTTTCGTCTGACGGGTATTTAAACGGTTTAATCTCTTAATTTTTGGAATCACTATTTAAGTGGAGGTAACCCTAATTTAGACTATGCAGTTTTCTTTGTTCAAACACTCTAGTATTCCTCTTTGTATTCTATAGATTTAGATTAAGCTTTTCTTTAAGAATTTCAATATTGGATTTTATTTGCAATTTACATTTCCTTCTTCAAGCCTCCATTGTCAAGGTATTTTCTTGGATAAATGGAGATTAATATTCCCAACTTTGCGTGATCCGCTCAAAACAATCCCAACTTTCGATTATTTTCTAATATACCTAACTTTGCCACTTTGTTGCTCAGGACATACCCTTTAATATGGTAACCGGTTATAACATGTAAATCACCTTTTTATCATGGAAATAAGAAGGATAAATGGAGATTAATAATCCCAACTTTGCGTGATCCGCTCAAAACAATCCCAACTTTCGCATATTTTCTGTTATAACCGGTTATAACAGGTGATTTACCTGTTATAACCGGTTACCATATTAAAGGGTATATCCTGAGCAACAAAGTGGCAAAGTTAGGTATATTAGAAAATAATCGAAAGTTGGGATTGTTTTGAGCGGATCACGCAAAGTTAGGATTATTAATCTCCATTTATCCTATTTTCTTTTATATTCAGGTTTTTAAATTATGTCTTATATCTTGTTTCATGATAGTTTAGTATACATAGAAATCTCCATAGCCATGATTAGTGAGTAGATTTGTATATATGCTAGGGCATAGGATTTGAACCCTAATATGTATGTGATTGTTAGATGAGGATTGATGATTGTGATATTGAATTGGTTTGATTAAATTGTTATGTATGATCATTCAAGTTAAAGTCTTTTAATTTCTCTTAATTCCAAAATCACGAAAGTTGAGGGATGAGAATATTATTAGTCTTGGATGATAAATCAAGTTAATATGTCTTCTTAATCAAAATTACGAAAGTTGAGATTGAGTAGTATGTTTTCTTGTGATGTTAATCGATCAAAATACGAAAGTTGAGATTGAGAGAACCCATTTAATTTGTCTTAATTTGATTACCATCCCGAAAAGGCGTGATTAAGTTAGATCACTAAATCAATTCAACGGAATCAATTGCAATCCTTATCGAAATAATCACATGCTATTAGTGGTGAATTCCTATGTCCTAGTCCTTTTTATTATCTTGATATCAACATATTTCTTAAGCATTCTCAAAATCAAATTTTCGTTTCTCAAGTGATTAACTAATCGACTCTTGTATTAATCCTGTCTCCCCGTGATCCGACCCGTAATTGTGCTACGACACCCGTGCGCTTGCGGTATTAAAATAAAACCCTAACAATGGTATTTTTAGAGTTGAGTTTATTGATTATTTCAGTTAGTATTGTTAAATTTCATGTTTAATTCTTATATATTATGTTGTGAGAGTAAGAAGAAGAGTTTAGTAATACAAAATAAAATAAAATCTATTTATAACCTCTAAGCTACATACAAAATAAACTAACAATCTAATACAAAATAAACTAACAATCTAATACAAAATAAAATCTATTTATAACCTCTAAGCTACATACAAAATAAACTAACAAGCCATGGGAGAGTAAGAAGAAGGAGGAGAGAAGATATAGTTTTATTCTTGTATATTATGTTGTGATGAACTAATACAAAACAAAATCTATTTATAATAAGCTACATACATGATTAACTAACAAGAGTTTAGTAAACTAACAATCTAAATCTAATTATAATGGCTTAACCATAAACTCCAACACCCCCCCCCCCCCCCTCAAACTGGAATGGGTGGAACAACCATGACAGTTTGAAACAGAGCTGAGTGAAGGTGATGATGCTGAGCTTGAGCTATCAACGAATCATAAACTAACAATGTAGTGTTGTGGATTGTTGAACTGGACCAGGTGAGCTTGCACAAAACTGTTACCAAACCGAAATCCTTCACCATATTCGGAAAAACCACCATGGAAAAATAGACCACCAACCAATTCAATGACATCAAACCAAGTCCATCAATACACTAACAGAGAAGAATTAATGGAAAATGAGAAAATGTTTTTTAGGAGAGAAAAACAATGAAAGTAAAAAATTTGTTTAGAATCTGCAAAATAGATGAAAGACAATCACAAAGGATCGAAAATTAACCTCTTTGGGTCTGAAAATGGCTACTTGGGTCCGTAACAATGAGCCTCAATGGGTCTCAATGAAAACTGATCACACAGGATCACAAAATTGACCTCTATGGGTCTTGAAAATGACCATCTATTGGGTCTGAAAATTGATCACAATGGATCATTAAACAAATGCCTCTATAGGCAAAATGACCAACTATGGGTCTCAAAATAGAAAGTCTCTATGGGCAAAACAAAGCCACTATGAGCAATTGTGACCAACTATGGGTCTGAAAATAGAAAACCTCTATGGGCAAAACAAAGCCACTATGAGCTAAAATGATCAACTATGGGTCAAAATTGATCACTAAGGATCATTAAAGAAAGTCTCAAAGGGAAATAAATGACCTTCTTGGTCACAAAACTGATAAATGTATCAATTCAAACAAAGAAGAAAACAAATAGGATATCAAACAAACGCTCGACAATTGGATTAATAACCCAAGAAGAACAAACTTTAGAATTTGAGAAAGAAAAGGAGAAAAGAAAGTGTGTTTGAGAAAGAAATGATTATGACCAAAAAAAACTCCAAAAATTTTCAACCAAAGACTATCATATCACTTCAAACAAGTCTCAAAATATTTTCACCATGCCAACATTCAACAACCAATGCAAACCACATCATAATACCTCCATTAATCTCCTTGAAACATTCATAAAACCACCAAGAAAAACTGAAAATAAGTCGGATACACTCAAATTTTAAAGAACCCTCCATTAAGAACACTCTTAACTTGGGCAATACCATGTAAATCCCTAAGAATCGCATCATTCTTATTTTTACTCAAGAACCCTAAATATTTGGGAAAAAATCAAGAACCCACAATTTTTTTTTTTTTTTTTTTTTATGATTCTAGGTTAGAAAGTCTCTCCTTTATAATTTCTGAAATAGCCAGAATTTTGCTAATAGCTAGCCCCATTCCTTTCAAGACAATTTCATTGACGCACTTCATGAAAATAATTTCAGGTATCATCAAAATTTGGGGTTTTCACTTTTCAAATATGTGAACGGATAATGGGGTTAAGGCCGAAAAAATGGTGAAACAAAAAAAATGTTGAGAGGATCTTAATCCCGCTCTGATATCATGTTAAATTTCATGTTTAAGGAACAAGAAATCAAAGAATTGAATAAATGAAGCCATGGGAGAGTAAGAAGAAGAAGGCGAGAAGATATAGTTTTATTCTTATATATTATGTTGTTATGAACTAATACAAAATAAAAGCTATTTATAACCTCTAAGCTACATATACGATTAACTAACTAGAGTTTAGTTAACTAACAATCTAAATCTAATTATAATGGCTAAACCATAAACTCCAACAAGTATGAAAATTGAGATAAAACTGGACAAAGATATGGGTCTTTAATTTGTTTCATTGCTGTGTGAATATGCAATTTTATCTCATATAACTTTTATGGGTGTAGATGTAGGATAAAATAACATTTATAAATTGAGATCAAATTTTCAAAGTTGAGTGAAGATGAAATAAAGCAAAAAGAGAAATAAGATATTGATGAAGATGAAGTTTAATTTGTTTTCATGTTGACATGTTTTGTAGTTATGGATGTCATAATAATTAAGTATATGTTGTTATGATATATGATGATCAAGTTTAGTAAGCATATATGTAGCTTTTATTTTAATTATCAATTTTTTCAAGGGTTAGTAAATAACATTTATATTAAGTAAACAATGTCTAAATTAGTTTAACATTCTTTTTATAAATTAGTTCTATATACGTGCATGGTGCATAGCACGGGTAAATACCTAGTACATTGTTATTATTAATGTATATGTCATATAAACTCAATGCATTGTGTATCAATTAATAGTCTATGATTAGTGCTAAAACTACAAATCACATTAATTGTGGAAGTGATCGAGTACATTACAATACATTGTTATTATGTGTGTTCATGCAAATACTAGGTTTAATGTAGATCAAATTTGAATATCTTTCTAGGCTATGGCCTGGTAAATTAAAGTTAATAAGGGAAGTCTATTTTGTATTTTTTCTCTCATACGATTTGATTGGCTGCTAATAGCGATTTTGTGGCTTTTACGACTTGAGTAAACACAATGCAATACGACGTACTTTTTGACAAGGAGGATAGATTAAAAGGTAGAGCTTAAGATAAGAGTGCAAAAAAGAACAAATATTTCTTGAAGGTTATGAGTGGAAAAATATATGAATAATTGAGACTTAAAAACTAGAAAGCATAATAGAAAATAAACAATAGTATTACATTGAATAATACAAGTTGTTGGAGCAAAGAGCATAATACTCTACCTCAAATACACACATAGAATTATAAATTTCATGCAACATAAACTTAGCATTACTGACTTAGAAGAAAACAATTAAGAATGCAATTGATCAAGGATATGAGCCTGAGCTGCGCCTGAGCCTGAGTTAATTTGACGGACAAGGACAACTGATTGTTGGTAATATGATTAGTTTTTAGGGCAGGCAGACCTCAAAACATTCATTATCCTTGGATTATTTGATAAAATATAAACGATATAGTAGCGACTACTGAATTAGAAAAACATATGATTGAGTTAAGCATGGATGAAAAGGTGTACGATATATCATTCAGAACGAGGAAGTATGCTTCCTAAACCAGTCCAGTAGCTCTTGATTTTTGCCAATTTGTTTAGTTTCTCAGTAGCGGTGCCAGGTGTGTAGGTGACACGAGCATAGGTATCTCCTTTAAAAAGGTATACCGAATTCGGATAAGTATCATGATCCAAAGAAAAGGCACCATCTATGCCATTTTCAAAGATAGTCCCTCTTAAAGACGCCCAGTTTTGGCGTATGGGGCTACTGTTCAAAAGTTTTCCAGCACCCTCATAGTTGATACGAGCATACTTATCACCCTTAAATAGGTAAACTTCATAAGGACGTGATGTCTCAAATGCAGCATCTAACCCATTGGCAAAAATAGTACCCTTCAAATAAGGGAATACCTCATCAATTGGGGAAGGCCCTACAAGGAGCTTGTTCTCTGGGTTTTTTAAACCATAAGACCATTTGGCACAAAGGTTGCCGGAAAAGATAAATGCAACTCCTTCTTGTTCTGAAGGGAAAGCACAAATCCTTTGTCTCCAAAAACTGTGCCCTTAAGAGATGAATATTGACTCAATTTGGCTGGTCCATATAATATTATGTCATTATATGTACCTGGATTCACCTCTTCAATGATATATTCCTTCTTCATGAATATATAAGCTTGGTTTTTGTGTCCTGATCTGAAAGCAGCGGTTACATAAATTGGGCTTGACATTTTCCTTAATTCCTTTATGTCTTTAACACTTGAAGATTCCTGCTCCTGCAAAAATTTTCAACTACTTGTGTCAACTTACAAATCGTTATGGTTATTTGCATAGCTTTTGTTAAATTTATATTTATATTCATCAAACAAAATAAACATACTTTGTATCTCTTAAGTTTATTATTTATAGAATAGACACACGAAGGGGAGTGTTAGGTGAGAATTCAACTAGAATTAACTTAATTAAAATTGATCATGATCATTATTTCAGCTAAGATTAACATGATTATATACAACCATAGAGAGATTAGTTAATACAATATATAGTTGCTAATTTGAAATTAATTAAAAAAAATCTCACTTTAGTGATTAATAGAATGAAAAATGATCATAATAGAACACTATAAAGGAAGAAAGAGAAGAGGAATGTGATACCTCTTTAATTAGTTTGATAAGTAAAGGCTTGATATTGATTAGGAGATGAAATGGAAGCTTATTTTCTTGGCAATATATAGATGATAACAAGAGGGGTATTAACAACTTATCATATTAATCAAGTTGACAATTTGCCTTAAATAAATAATTTGATCTAGGGTTACTTAATTTCTTGGTCCACTATCATAATTGATACTACATTTGTGTTCACATTGGTGAATTATCAATTTTTTTGTTATCGATATTTAAAAAATGTTCAAAAGAAATTATGATTTTTTTTTATTATTTACAATTTTTATGTAAAATTTTAAAGTTTTTCTCTAATTTTAAATTAATTTTCAGTTTACTTTTTTAGTGAATTACCTAGCTACTATAGCATGTCATCGGGTTACTCATGTTTACTTTAGGAAAATACCATTTAAAATTGAGATTATTTATGGTTAATCAATAAGTGAGATTATTGTAGGAAAAATCAATGCCCTTACAAAATCCATTGACTTTGTCATTTATAATATATAAGTATAGATTAATTATGCTATTTACAAAAGCTCGTTATCGGCCCATTTTGAACCATTTTATAACCCGTTTCATTTTAATTATAGTATAGTCCGCTTTTGACTCGATTCAATGCCTTTACAAAATCCTTCTAAAAACGTATTGGGTAAGGGCTCATTTGAACACCCCTAAATTAGAAACTATAATTACAAGCAAGGATAAAATTTGAAAATAAAAATTTAGACTAACATATTCTGGAAAGTAACCATCTAAAAGTGTAATGATCCCACCTTAACTAAAGCTATATACGGCTATATTGAAGGAAAAATTATAAATGTCATAAATTAAAATAAGATAATTTTAAATGGTAATCTAAAAATATTGGATTTTTCTCATGGTAGACTAACATTTTTAGAAATTCATATGGCAAATATAAACATCGTTATATGTTTAGATAAATCTTTTTCTGAAATAATATATTGCTATGAGAAGCTTTTTTTAAACCTAATTTGTATTCATAATAAGCTATATTTTTTTCGTTCCTCAAAAAAAAAAAAAAAAAGCTCTATCAGAAGCTGAATATCGTGCCATGTCTTCAGCTGCTTCTGAAATCACATAGACTGTTCGTTTACTTGAGGAATTGGGCGTCACTGCCTTACGACCGGTGACCCTGCATTGTGATAATCAATCGGCTCTTAATATTGATCATAATCCCGTTCTCCATGATCGCACCAAGCATATTGAGATTGACTGTCACTTTATTCGAGAGAAGGTCATGGAAGGTCTCCTCCAACTTACCTACTTACCAACTAATTCTCAACTTGCTAATGTCTTTACCAAAATCCTTCCTTGAGGGCAATTTCGCCATTTACTGTCAAAGCTTGGCACGTTTGAACCCTCCCAAGCTTGCGGAGGATGTTGATGATATTATATGATATAATATTTTTAGTATCTCGTAAAATGGTTATTTTTGTGTTTTCGTTTTTTAGTTAATTCCAAGTTCATAATTTAATTTGTAATCATAATAAGCTCTATCTGTTTCAAAATGTTAATTAAATTTTGTATCTTGCATTATAATTTATAAAAGTAATTAGGAGATGTTTAATTTCATGTTTTATAAATGAAAGTATATATCATTCAATATTTGAAACAGCCTAAACAAAAATATGTAGTTAGTGTAGTATAGTCTCAAGAACTGAGAATTACGTTTAAGGTATTATATATGGTTTTGAGTAACCATCTTCAATATTTATCAAAATACGCATGTTAATTTTTTTTTAATCGCTAATATATATCTCTACTTATTCCTTAGTATAAATACTAAAAAGCTACTCTCTCTATTTCTTAATGTTCTTCCCGTTTAAAATATTTTATTTTGAAGAGAGAAATTTGATCGATTAAGATTTTTAAGATATATATAGATGATAAAATATATCTATGTAAGATCTCGTTAGATTCGTCTGAATATATACCTTTTCATTATATTTTTTTATAATTTTTTAAAATCCGTATTTAGAGATATTGAGGCTCGAATGTTGCTTTGAAAATGTACAAAAAATAAATGGAATGAACAAAAAAGAACGGATAGAGTACATTTTAAAAATTAAAATGTATAAACAAATCTAACAAAGACCGCTATACACTATATTTGTAAAGCTAATAAACTAAGAAATTATTACAATTCAATTCAAAAAAAAAAACTAAGAAATTATTACAAGTATTTAAACAATATATAATAAAAGAAGAAATAATTTTGTTATTAACAAGAAACTTCTGATCATAAATAATTATGGGGACTAACATGGCACATACAACTTCGTTCCACACTTATACTTCTTTGTTTATACATAACTTATTTGGAAAAACATTATAATATAATATACGCAACTTTCATTTAATAATACTTCGTATCATACTAGGTTTTAGATTCACATTTACTCGCGTATTAACAGGAATTTCAATATATATTTTAATATTAGTTATACTTATATACATTAAGGTAAAGGACACTCCCAATATCCCGCACAAGATAGGTTCGAGTGTGGGTCGAATATCAAATTTTTTGCTCTGCATGACGATGCTTTATCCATTGAATCACAAGCGCTTTCGATGTCTCACTACAAAAAAAATGTTCAAATATGACGCAATATTTTTGACACTTCATCAAAGTGTCGCCATTCTTAAAGTATTATCCTAATATTTCTATCTTACATTTATGACACTTTCTACAAGTACATACTATGCATTAGTATTGTCAGCTATAAAATATAGTACATACTATGCAAATAGAAAATATAAGAAGAAATATTTTATTATTTGTTATACTGACTTTTGATCATAATTAACATGGTATATAGTATTATGATATACCCAACTTTCATTTAATAATACCTTAGTGAAGTATCATACTAGGTTTAGATTCGCCCTTTGATACGCAACTTTCATTTAATTTTGCATTTTCATGAGTGAGACTTAAAATTAGAATGTATGTGGACATAATAGCATGTATAATCGAGACTTAAAATTAAAATGATAAAAATTTAAAAAGGTAAAAAATTCAAACGCATGTTCACATCAGTATGTACTTCCTCCGTTTAGAAATACTCGCTACATTTCTATTATAGGCACTATTGATTGTTCAAGCTTATTTCATATATTCCGGTTAACATGTAAGAAAAAAATATAGTCAAGTGCGATCTTGTTTGAATCATCTAATCGCCTACTTTCTTCCTATTAAATTTTTATAATTTTTAGACGTGTATAATTTAATATATAAATAATAGAAATAACGCATTGAATTGCATAAAAAGTAAAATGTTGCAAGTATAGTGAAACGGAGGAAGAATGATGCAATATTCATTAAATAGCGATATTTGATGCCATCTGAAGTAAATTCACACACATCAACTCTCGCTTTTTTCGAAGTAAATTCACCGATGCCATCTGAAGATCTCTCAGATTAATTAAATAGTAATATCTGATGCTTGGATTGAGCCTTACATTTGTCGATGCCATCTGAAGATCTCTCGGATTATTGAAATAATAGTGAAATAGTGGGCCAGAGTTCCAGAACAAAGAAGATACGAGTTGAGAAGAGGAGGGAAGAACTTTTCAACTAGAATTAGGGTTTGTGGGAAAATTGAATTAAGAGTGTGAGTGTTTTATGTGTCCGTATTTTAAAAATTTATTAAAAAAATTTTAAACGTGTTTAAACACGCTTAATTGAGGTGGCTATATTATTGAGTTTTTTCATTTTTTTAATTGGGTTTTAGATACACATATGAGTGTTTAGGCGTTGCTATTATTCCCACACTTATCAAGCATCCCTAAATACAATTTATAGACCACACTTAATTATGCGTGGCTAAATAAGTGTTGCTAGATGCCTAATTAAGCGTGGGAAATTAAAGAGTGTGAGTGTTTTATGTGTTCGTATTCTAATGTATTAGTAATACTAGTATAAAAACCCATGCATGCACGGAGTTTTTAGAATTAATACATAAAAAATGTAAAATAATTAAATTAATGTATGTTTATAATATACATTTTAATTTGTCATTTTTTAAATTATGACATTTGATATAAAAATAATGTAATATTAGATTTGAGAGATAATGCAATTACTTATGTAAAATAAAGCAATTGTATATATAATATAAAATGTAAAACAAATCAATAAAAAAACAATAATGAAGAAATTTACATTGGAGAATAACAGTTTAGAGGTTTTGTGTGAAATAACTTAAGGCATATATTTTATATATAGTAGATTGTAGGGTTTTTGTGACAGAATTTTGAAATTGGATTTTCTTAATTTAAGAAAGCATAATTTTAAGAAAACATAACAATCCCCTAATTAGCTCTAATCAATGGAAAAGAATTATTTTCTTTCCTAATTAGGCATAAATGATTTACATTAAATTTTGAATAACAATTCAATTTGTAGTAATTAATTAAAAAATAGATACTTGATTGTTAGGTAATTCAAAAATTATGACTAACCTTCCCCTTAAAAGTATTGTCTTATATCATAATTGACAATATTAGCAGAGTATAATTGACAATATTAGCAGAGTATAAATCCTATATATAAAAACTAATTGACGATCAAATGGTAAGAAATTTAAAGTTATCTTTATTAAGTAAGATTTAATTGACAATATTAGCTAAATAAACATATTTTAAAAGATATTCCCAGATCTGATAATTTTTTGCATATATTGATTATCATAATTAATAGAGTTTGAATCATTTAAATTTAAAGAGTATAATCTAAATCCAGGAAAATTAAACAATGTTGATTTAAATGTAGAAAGAATTCTACTATCTTATAACAAATAGGAAAATGACAAATGGCATGCATTCCCATAACATGACATTTGTTATTTTCCAAGACTTTTAATAGTATGTATGATTCCCAGAATAAAGACATATTTTGACTCTAAATAAGTGTTACTATATTTTTTAGTTTGTTGTGTTATTATTTATTACTAACATAGTACCTGCGTAATAATATGGCACATGCAATTTCATTATTTTCATTTACTTTTAAATAGTAGTCTAACATATTACTATAATTTAATTTGAATATCAATTGTAGTATTATAATATAAGCAACTTTCATATAATAAAACTTCAAACTAGATTGGGAACTTATCATAAGTATATACTACATATTTTGTATCTTGCACTATAATTAATAAAAGTAATTAGGAGATGTTTAATTTCATGTTTTATAAATAAAAGTATAAATCTGAACTTAACAATCAAATGGGTTTACTTGAATAAATCTGAACTTAACAATAAATGAAAGTATAAATACAATCTTTAATTTCAATATTTTGAAACAGCTATATGTAGTATAGTCTTAAGTTAAGAGTCTCAATTCACTACACAAAAATACAACTTACTATAACTATATACTAATACTACATTAACCCGACTAATTAAAAACTAATACAACTAATATTATACTAATAATACATTAAAACGACTAGTATTTGTGTAATAATTATATCGGGTACGTGTCTAGTTAATTTATAACACGTCTTTTAGTTTTATATATGGTCTTGAGTAACCATCTTCAATATTTTTCAAAATACGCATGTTAATTTATTTTTTTTAATCGCTAATATCTCTACTTATTCCTAAGTATAAATACTAAAAAGCGACTCCCTCCGATTTATAATGTTCTTCCCGTTTAGAATATTCTATTTTGGAGACAGAAATTTGATCGATTAAGATTTTTAAGATATATATAGATGATTAAAGATATCCATGTAAGATCATCTCATTTGATTCGCTTTAATGTATACCTTTTTGTTTTATTTTTTTTTTTATAGTTTTTATAATACGTATTTAGGGATATATTGAGGCTCAGATGTTGCTTTGATGTGCAAAAAGTAAATGAAAATAACAAAAAAGACGGATGGAGTACTTTTTAAAATTATTTATACAAACAAATCTAATAAAACCCCCTACACTATATTTGTAAAGCTAATTAACTAAGAAATTATTACAAGGATTTGAAAAGGATGAAGTATACAAAACTATGCAATTACATACTATGATAATGCAGAATCTAAAAGAAGAAATAATTTTGTTATTAAACTGAAACTTCTGATCATAATTAAATTAATAAGACTTCTTAGTTTATACATAATTATGGGGATTAACATGGCACATGCAACTTCCTTCCACACTTATACTTCTTTGTTTATACATAACTTATTTGGAAAAAACATATAGTATTCAAATATAATATACGCAACTTTCATAATACTTAATTCGTATCATACTAGGTTTTAGATTCACATTTACTCGCCTATGAACAGTTTTTCAATATATTTTTAATATCAATTATACTTATACATATTAAGGTAAAGGACACTCTCAATATCCCGCACATGATAGATCCGAGTGTGGGTCGAATACTAAACTTTCTGCTCAGCATATAGATGCTTTATCCTTTGAATCACAAGCGCTTTCGATGTGTGTATATATTTGATGACATTTGATAAAGGATATAATTTGATATTTCAAATGTCACAATTGACACTATTTTTTGTAGTGTGTGTATATATATTTGTAAAGCTAATTAACTAACTAAGATCAAAACTATCTTAATACACGGCATAATAGTTAAAAAGGACGAAAATGATACATGAATATAGAAGGACGACAGTCTGTATTCATTTTTAAATCATGAAATTAAATATTTCGTAGTTATTTTTATTTTATTTGTGATGCAAGATACCAAATCTATAATACATAACTATTACTAAAATAAAACCCTGTTGATGTTTATAAATTTTCAAACTGATTATGTGTCATTATTCTCTCATTAAAAATTTCCATCTTAAAATCAATTATGTTGTCATTGTGATAACGATTAATATTTATATCTTTGACTTTACTATTTTCTAAATAATTATAATATTATCCACATTAATTGATTTATTACTTATTTAGGTTACATATGTATTAGAAAATCATTTTGTCATTGTGTTAAACATTAAACTACGTTTGTGTTCACATTGGCGAACTATCCTTGGACAAAATTTAATTAGAACAAGGATCAGTTTTTTATAGTCGACATAGTACCATTGACACTACAAAAGAATAGCAAAAAGGCGACAACCCTTTTCATCGTCAATTAATCGCTAATCTAATATAGTGATAAAACCGAGTCATATTTGTCCCAAAGTATGTACAAAACAGAAGTAACTCTGGCTATAACAGACTTAACCCGGATAAACTTTCAATCAAATTGTTATAAGTACCCAAACCGTTTTTATTCGAATTATTGTAAACGCAAATTAATTATTAATTTAAAACAATTCATAAATCCAGAAAAATTATGATTAATTTTAGAGGAGGGTAAAAGAAGTCGAGGAGGTTTGTCGGAAAAATTGAAGTTTTTCGGAAAAATTACGTACCATTTTCCGACTAAAATTCAATCGAAATATTAGTCCCTAAGCTCAAATCCAAATTTAGGTGTATATTACTAAGTTAGTGGGTTTTGCTTGTTAGTGGGTTTTGCTTGTTTTGATTTTCAATTTCCTAATTTAATATAGCTAGTTGATATTTGGTCATTTTCTAACGATATTAATAACAACAACAACAACAACAACAACAACAACAATAATAATAATAATAATAATAATAATAATAATTTAGATAATAATAATAAATTATACGAGTAGGGCGAATCAGCCCCAGCCATGGCATACCGGCGGCGAGGCCGACCACCGAGGAGGAGGAGGTCTCCAGCGTGCTTATTTACCCTTCAACCCCTCTGTTGTTGATTCAAGGGTCCCCATATCAGCGTTTTTTTAGCGTTTTCATAACCCTAAATTGTTCATGTTTTGAAATGTCGAAGCCTCATTCTGAGATTTCGCTCCCATCTTCTGTTGAAACCCTAAATTGATTTAGGGGTTTTCTGTTTAAGATTAGTATAAGAGTGTTTGAGTATCTACAAGTTGTGCTAGGCTTCGATTCTGAGTTTTTCAAACTCATTCATGTTGAAGCATAGAAACCCTAAGTCGATTCATGATTAGGATTCAAACCCTAAGTCGTCTTTGTGAGGTTAGTTCGAATACTGGACTGAGTTAAGGGTCTGGATTTGTCGAGTTCGAATGTGCGAATGCGAAGAACGAGGAACCCTAATTCGAATTTTCGAACAGTCTGCTACTGGGTCGAATTTTCACAAGGTTTGGTCCAATTCAAGGTATTTGTTTAATGGTTTTGTGTATTTATTTGATGTAATCTTTGAATAGTATGGAATCGATACCCAACCTGCCTTGGGTAGAGTTCGATTGAGTGTTTGAGGCTAGCTTCCCTGTTGTGGGGTTGTTTAGTTTATCTTGAACTGCCCTGAGCAGTTGATCTTTGAGTGTAGCAACTATGGATGCTATTCCTTCTTCTCTTTCAAGCAAAGAGAATACTTGCTGCAACTAGGTGCTGTAGAAGCCTCAGGTTAGCTGGTATGGTGTGCTGCTATGCACTGGATAGTGAGCCTATTGGGTGGATAGTGCTGGTTGTGGTCTGTAGTAGATTAACTAGTACATAGGTATCTCCGTATCTTTTGTGGTGGTCTGGGTGTCCTTGGTTTATAAGGGAGAGGTCCTTTCTTTTCCTGTTTGTTAAGGGAGGTTGTATTGAGTGGGTTCGTTTGGTTCCCCCTTCCCCTAACATGGACTCCGAATTGATTTCAATCCCTATACCCCTATCAAGGGAGACCAGGTGCTCAAGAAAACCTCCTTGAAGATCATATGGGTACACTTGGATATGTCTTTGGGCTATTTTAGCTGTGTTACTCACTTTGGATGCCTGCTAGGTCATTTATTGTTGAAGAATGATTGTTCCTGATTTGAGACTAGTTGTGCTGGTATGGTAATGAAGCAGCTTGTATATGCAGCTTAATGTGCAACATGGGACTGTTGTTATTTTGGCATCATTTTGAATAGCTGAATTTGAGTTATGCACTGGGAATGAAAATTTGTTTTGGGTATATGCTGAATAAAGAACTAGAGCTGTTGCTGTGTGCTGATAGGGAAGCCTAGGCATGCTGCTGCTCTTAGATCAGCATAGGGTGTTCCCCAGCAGTTGCTGTACTACTACTACCAGCTACAAGGCTGGTTGTTGATTGTTGCTGGTATTAGCTGCTTGGCTGTGAGGGTGTATTGTACTATAAATGGGTACACGTTTTATGAAGACTTTAAAGCTACGAATCTTTGAAGCTATGGAATGTCCAAGGCTGGGATACTGAGCTGTGAAATGTTATACTTTGTTTTTGCACAGATATATCTTGTAATGAATGTATTTAGTTGTTTCGCTTATTGGTCTCTCTAGATTGATTAGGCTTTTGTTGTAATGACCGCTTCATGTATGCCTCGTGAACCAATTGTTTTTGGCTAGCTAGGAGATATTTTCTCTTTTTGGAGGTGTCGCTCCAGGCGTTGCGAATGATAAGGGGTATATCCCTTGGAGCTTCGTTTGGCCCGACCTCTCAGTTTTTGACCCGTTGTAAGCTTCGGCTATTTTTTCTGGCATTTTATAAAATTTACTTTGCCAAAAAAAAAAATTATACGAGTAATAATATACTAATTATACAACCAATCATATACTAATATAGATTAACACGAAAAATTATATACTAATACTACATTAATTCGACTAATTAAAAACTAGTACAACTAATATTATACTAATAATACATAAAACGACTAGTATTTGTGTAATAATTATATCAGGTACGTGTCTAGTTAATTTATAACACGTCTTTTAGTTTTATGTACTCTGAGTATTTATTTACTTTTATATACTAATAACACTAATATTGTACGACGACTAATAATACATTAGTAAGACTAATAATAATTATTAATGCACTAATACGACTGCTAGTACACTAATTCAAGTAATAATAAAATAATAATGTATTAATGTGACTAATAATATACTAATATTGTACGACAACTAATAGTATAGTAAGACTAAAACGAGTTATACTAATAATGATAATATAACTAATATTATACTAATATTATATTAATAATAACTATTAATATTTAATTTAATTAAATATTGCAACTAAGAAAGAACGAAGGAAGTACAATATAACTAATAATTAACTAGTACGACTAATATGAGTAACACTAAATGACATACCATGCTAATAATAGTAATACGGGGCAATGATGTGCTTTGAAACTTGAGGTCTCAAGTTCGAAAGCTGGAAGGCGCAAGAGTTGTGTGGAGGATTGGAACAAGCATGCGTGGAAGCCAACGCGTACCACGTGGGTGGTACGGGGCAATGACGTGGCATCCATTAAAAAAGAAAATTTTACCAACCAGACTGTTGGTCGCAAAACTGTCGCAAATTTCTTTTTTGTCATTTTGAATTGAATTTTGAAATAGTGCTTTCCGACTAATTTCTGACTAACGGGTAGTCGGAAAATTTCGACTAATTTCCGACTACCCAAGTTAGTCGGAATTTTCCGACTGTTTTCCTACTAAAACATTTTACCGGCCAATCTGAGCTGATTAACCCAAAACAGTCGGAATTTAGTCGGTATAGCTCTATATACCGACTAAAGTCCGACTGTTTTGGGTCGGGTAGTCGAAAAATTGCATTTTTTGTAGTGTTAATGTTCTTCCCGTCTAGAATATTCTATTTTGGAGAGAGAAATTTGATCGATTAAGATTTTTAAGATATACTCCCTCCGTCATATAGAAAATGGGTGAGAATTAAAAAAGTGGTAATAGATGAAGAGAGAGAATGCATTGTGTGAATGAAATTAAAAGAGAATTAAAATGTACGGATTAGGTTAAAAGAAAGTGGTGGGCCATAGTCCAAAATTAGAAATACTGCAATTTAAGTGGGACGAACGAAAATAGAAAATGTTGCAAATCATAAGTGACTAAGGGAGTATACAGATGATAAAATTATATTTATATACAAATCTAACAAAAACCCCTACACTATATTTGTAAAGCTAATTAACTAAGATATTATTACAAGTATTTGAATAGAATGAAGTATACAAAACTATGCAATAACACTATCATAATTAAATTAATAAGATTTCTGATCATAATTATGGGGATTAGCATGGCACTTACAACTTCCTTCCACACTTATACTTCTTTATTTATACATAACTTATTTGGAAAAAAACATATAGTATTGTAATATAATATACGCACTTTCATTTAATAATACTTCGTATCATACTAGGTTTTAGATTCACATTTACTCGCATATGAACATGAATTTCAATATATAGTTTAATATCAGTTATACTTATACGCATTAAGGTAAAGGACACTCCCAATATCCCGCATGAGTGTGGGTCGAATACCAAAACTTTTTGCTCTGCATAACGATTATCCATTCAACCACAAGCGCTTTTGATGTGTTACTACAAAAAACAAATGTTCAATTATGACGCAATATTTTTGACACTTCATCAAAGTGTCACCATTCTTAAAGTATTATCCTAATATTTTTCAATCTTAGTTTATGACACTTTCTACAAGTACAAATGTCACTAAAAAATTTGATGACATTTAATAAATGATTTAATTTAGTATTTCAAAGGTCACAATTGACACTATTTTTTGTAGTGTGTATATATATTTGTCCGCGTAAAAGTGAAATTATTACAAATATTTGAAATATCGAATAACTTCCGGCTATATAATATATTTTTAAAGCTAATTAACTAACGAAGGTCAAAACAATATTTGCCAAAAATAAATCTAACTATTATTTATAACCATAAAAAAATTTTGTGATCATGTAATAAAAAAAATTCATACTAGTAAT
Source organism: Amaranthus palmeri (assembly GCA_019776075.1). Taxonomy (NCBI): domain Eukaryota; kingdom Viridiplantae; phylum Streptophyta; class Magnoliopsida; order Caryophyllales; family Amaranthaceae; genus Amaranthus; species Amaranthus palmeri. Next base: position 247,352 of record JAAKBH010000058.1, on the reverse strand, counting down.
AATTCATAATTTGTTAGTACTTTAATTAGTACTTCAACATGCATGTTAAAATTAGTGACCATAGTTTATTTAATTTAGAATTTCCATGAGAATTTTTGGTTGCTAAGTACATATGGTTTAAGAAGAGGGAATATAATAGCTTGACGAATTTTACGATAGGAGTAAACGCAACTCAAATTGACTACAGTTTGACATGGATTATAGATAGAAAGTTGGGGCTCAGGAGACTATAAAATGAGTGAGACTTAAAATTAGAATATATGTGGACATTAGCACGTATAATCAAGACGTAAAATTAAAAAGATAAAAAATTAAGATGATAAAAATTAAGATGGTAAAAATTATGATGTCATTGTTATAAGAATTAATATTTATATCTTTGACTTGACTATTTACTAAATATGATTATAATATTATTCATATTGATTGATTTATTACTTTTTAGTTTACATCATTTCATGTATTAGAAATCATAAATAGATTTTATTTTGTTTTTTTTTAATTTTTCTTATAAAATCTTTATAATGTTCTTTACTAAATGAGTACAAGATATTTTTAGATGGTTAAAACATAAAGCCATAAATTTTAGTTTTTTGTATAAATATATCAGAATTATTAATAAAATCCTGCATCGCTTAGGAATTATCTAGTATAATAAATATTCAGAAATAAAGAGAGTACATAATACCTTTATGAATTAGGTGTAAAAAATTACCTAAAATAAAATAATATTTTACTAATATTTCAACAATAATTTTAAGTTGTAATTAACTATAAATAATCACAATTATTAAGTCACGTACCTACGAACCTCATAAGGTAGTCAATTCTAATGTATTAGTAATATTCTCAGAATAAAGCCATACTTTGATTCTCATGCAACATATCACAATTCATTTACAAGTAATTCAAAATGGATACATTATATATCAAAATTATATTTACTATAGTACATGCGTTATAATATGGCACATGCAATTTCACTATTTTCATTTACTTTTGAATAGTAGTCTAACATATTACTTTAATTTAATTTGAATATAACTTGTATGGTTGTTAAAATCGCGATTCTGATCTACAATTCTACGATTTTACGATTCAAAAACAAGCGAGCGATTGGAATCGCAGGTAGAATCTTAAAGTTGTAGAATCTTGCGATTCTAGTTGGAATAAAATTTTTAGAGGTAGAATCATAACACGATTCTACGATCTTACGATTCGATTGTACTAATTTAATATGGTTTATTTCTACGATCTGATCCGATTCAAATTTTTAATATGGTTTATTTTACTAATTTCTTTCACATATACACATAAATTTCAAATTTTCCATCATGAAAACTTTTAAAATACAAATTTCTTAATCGGTATGAAGATTTTAAACTAATTATTAAAAAGTTTTCATTATGTTCTTAAAAATAAAGTCAAAGAAACTTTAATTCATTTATTTAAACTTTTATATTTGACAATAATGATAAGAAACTAGATATTTTATATATATTTATGTTTATTAGTAGAATCGTACGATTCTACGATTCGATTCTACCTCTCAAAACGATTCTAAGTAGAATCGCGATTTTAACAACTTTGACTGTAGTATTATAATATAAGCAACTTTCATATAATAATACTTCAAGCTAGATTGGGTACTTATCATAACTAATACTAAATTTGTGTTCACATTGGTAAACTATCATTCGACAAACTCAAAAATACAAGGGTGTCAAGTTAAGATCATCTTTATTACGTTAACCTAATAGAAATTAACATGATATTTATCCATAAAATATTTATACTCAATGTTGCAGAACTGGAGAAGTATTAATCCAAAACCGTGTATTTTAGGTTCATAGAACCGAAAATATCTTAATAAAAGTTGCCACCAATTTCGCTTTAGCCGAAAAATGGAAAATCTAAATTTGATCACTGTGATCGATTTTTCTCACCGACATAGTACCATTGACCGCGATCAAGATATTTTAACAGTCACCAAAACGAGTCATATATGCCTCAAAGTATGCACGAAACTGAGGTAAGTCTGGCTATATCCGACTTAATCCGAACCAATTTTCAATCGAATTGTTATAAGTACCCAAACCGTTTTTAACCGAATTATTGTAAACGCAAATAAATTTTTAATTTAATACAATTCATAACTCTAGAAAAATTATGATTAATTTAAATTTGTCAAATTGTTATTAGTTTATGAAATAATTTTAGTTAATTTACTAATTTAGATTATCAAATAATAAATGGTAGAAAATTAATTTCTTGTAGTGTAACATTCTCAATTAATTTTTAAATAAATTAACAAGATTACTCTATACTTAGTAACTTGTTAAAGTGCATCCGTATTTTAAATTAGTAAATCAACCATTATTTTGAGTTTTAAGATCGATGGCGAACGCAAAATGTTAAATATAATAAAAATTGAGTATATGTCATAAATAATCTATAATGATATTAATTTATTTATCCCACATATATCATTGGCGATCGAGAACATTATTATTAATGTATATGTCATAAAAACTCAATGCATTGTGTATCAATTAATAGTCTACTATTAGTGCTAAAACTACAAATCACATTGTTATTAAAATTGAGTACAACTCTAAAAATTAAATACTCCATCCGTTTCTTTACAAACGTCCTCCTATTCAATTTTTGGACACTATTCATCATTCACTCTTAATTTGTAATTTATTTTCATCAATAAGTTAAAATATAGTCAAATGAGATCTTGTTTGATTTGTCCCAACAAAATGTTAATTAATATCTAATTTTTAATTATGTTTAACTAGAAATATTAAGAATTGTACTAGTTCATTAGCAAACGTATCCAAATCAAATTGGACATTTAAAAAGATACAGAGGTTGTTGTATAATATAAATTGAGAGAAATTGATAAAAATTAACTTATCCCTATGAATGGAGAAAACAGTTGGACACAATGTGTTATTTACAAATGGTTATATAATCTTATATTGATGCTAAATATACAATTCATGGATGTAAGTACAACACACACTATCATATTAAAAAGGAGTTTGATTGGGTTATTTGAATGTCAAAATAATTTATTTAGTAATTTATTTAATTTATTTAATTTTTGGGGAGATATTATATTTTCACTTTCGAAACTAAAAAGATATAAATCAATAAATGGATGACTAACACTTATTAGAGTCCATTTTGTTTCATTTCAAGTAGACCTGGGAAAATTTGATCTGATTCAAAAATGGACCCGGGACCCGACCCGTTAAAACCCAAACCCGACCGATCCAAAACAGACTTAACCCATAACATGACCGACCCGATAAATCCCCGGCCGAAAATGACCCGACCGGCAACCGACCCGACCGACCCTTTTTGACAGGTCTAATGTCAATTTTTTGAGTAATCTCAATGTTAGAATTCATTTCAAACAAAATTTTTGTTTTCAACTTATCTAAACATATTGACTATATCATTTGAACCTTAAAACTCATTAATAGATCTTAAAAAATACGCAATTAACATCTTTTTATCCATCGTAATTATTTTTCTTTAAAAAAAGGACGTTATAATCATCTTAATTGAATACATATATCTTGTTAAATCAGTCAAATGAGTTTTTTTTTCTTCTACATTTCAGTAAGCAAATCGATATAATTTATAAGAACGTTTTGCACATTTGAATGAGCTTTTTAGAAAAGAAATGTCGCTAGCTTAGATTATAGAACATGTATCTTATAAATCGAAATAAGTACTTAGTTATTTGTATATCTTTTTAACATGAAATTGTGAAAATATTTTTTATGAGAAAATGAGAAGATATATAACGTCATTTTTATCTAACGTTACAACTTTAATAAACACAATAACTTTTATAAAGCACGTATATTACAAGTCTTTCAAAATAAATATTAATTTCCTTATTTTCTTTACACTTAAATGAACCTAATATACCAACTAGTTTTAGAAAATCGCACATCTGGTTTCTCTAATGTGACACGTATCTTACAAATCCAATTATACAGAGCTTTAAAGTTTAGACAACGAGCATCGTTATTACTAATTTCTTATAACTTGAATTCAATCACATATAAGGCTTTAATACCGTGTTAATTGATATGTGGATTAATGTCATAGGGATGAGAAATACTTTTTTTATTAAAAAAGTTTCATAAATAATAAAATATGAGAAAATCATTTTTTAAAATTTCATAAGTCATAACCCATTGGGTCAAACCGACCGACCTGGAACCGAAAGCGACCCATCTGAAAATGACCTGATCCGAGAATGACCCGACCCGAAAATAACCTGACCGAAAGTGACCCGACCCGTAACCCGTCCGACCGACCGTTTTCCCAGGTCTAATTTCAAGTAATGTAGGATAAAATTTGTTTTTCTAGCTTCTTTTCCGTTTCTTTTATAAGGATGCGCTTAGTTTTGATGTTGTTTTTCAAACAATGTGTGGCAAAGTTATAAATAAATGGATAGCAAAGTTTTTATGTTAGAAATATTATATGCACTTAGTTTTTATGTTGGATCACTTAACATTCATTTTGGTCCTTAAGCTACGTGAAACAAAATTTATTTTTATATTTTACTCTTTCTGTTGGACCAAAGTCCAACGTTCGGCTTATATGTAAATATTTATGTCATATAATTAAAATTGTCTTTATGTCCTACTTATATAATGATCTAACTAAAGTTAAAGGGTTTGGGCTTAAATGTATCAATAGGTTTTAGGTCTTAAATGTGCAGCGACTTATTTTATGACTGAGTTCTATGATGGGCCGAATACAAGTCACAAGTTATTGTATATATAGCAGTTATGTTCCCTAGGTTATATTCTAGTAAGCTGTCATTTTCCATGTTGTTTCTTCCCTTACTTCATCTTTCAGCTCAAGTCTTAATGTTTCCGACCCATAAACCAGTCTGAATGGGTTTGACCTGTTGTCTCTTTCACTGTGGTTCATATTCTTCTACATTTTAAGATTCATTGTTGAATTTGATGAGTAAAGGGGAGTATTTAGGGCCATTTAACTATTTTAATTTCCATTGAATTTTTAGAGTTTGTTTGTGAATGAATTTTTAGAGTTTGAATTTCTTACAGTAGTGTTGATTTTTTTTCTTATACAGGAGTTGAACTTATTCATATTAACCTCTACACATGGTCTAATTGAGTTAAGTTTATAAATTTTTTGAAAATAATGAATTGCCCTTTAGTGTGTAGTTAGAATGGAGTTACTTTTAGTAAAATATCAAGGACAAAATTTAAGATTAATTGTTGCAAAAATTAAAATGTGTCGTTTTGAGTTTTTTGAGTTGTTGTATGAAGTGTGGAGGTGTTCAAAACAGACCCGATGAACCGATTGACACCCGACTTTATAATCGAACCCGATTTGACCCGACTTAAAAATGGATCTACAATTATGTAAAAATCAATGTGGACACAAAGCCCGATTTTGAACCGACCCGAAACACCTGACACGAAATCAACCCGATGACCCCTAATTTTTACACTAATAAAATTTTAAATTCGATAACACGTAAATAACTTTTAAAAACAACGAAAAGTAAAAACAGGGTGTCCGCCACACTCGAAAAGTATAAAACGTCAAAACAAACGTAGTAAACTAAGTTAATTTTTAGGAAAATTTTTGTTCTAACACTAATTTATTATTTAAAAATACTCATGATGTATGATTTATGTTGGCCAACACTTTCTAAGAGACCATTTTGTTTAATTTGATTAGGTTATTTAAATGTCAAAATAATTTTAGTTATTATTTTTTGAAAATTTATTTATCTAGTAATTTAGTTTAATCATATCATATCATCATACAATACTATAAAAGGACTGAAAAATTCCACATGTCAATTTTATAGAGTATTGCATTAATTATGATTTTAAATATTAAAGGTAAGTTTTCAAAAAAATCATATCATATCATATCATACAATTACAATACTATAAAAGGACTGGAAAATTCCACATGTCAATTTTATAGAGTATTGCATTAATTATGTTTTTAAATATTAAAGGTAAGTTTTTAAAAAGAATTTTTATTAGATCAAATCATACAATCATATATCATATTTTATCATCATATCATCATACATACAATACTATAAAAGGACTGGAAAATTCCACATGTCAATTTTATAGAGTATTGCATTAATTATGATTTTAAATTTTAAAGGTAAGTTTTCCAAAAGAATTTTTTTATTAGATCAAATCATACAATCATATATCATATCTTATCATATCATACAAATGATATTGTACAATCATACAATACTACAAAAAAGTAGACAATAGAAAATACCACATGACGATTTTATGGAGTTTAACACTAAATATGATTTTAAGTATTAAAGGTAAGTTTTTGAAAAGATTTTTATCACATCAAATCATACATTCACACAATACGATAAAAGAATAAAAAATTGCAAATGACGATTTTATAGAGCTTTACCAAATGAAATAACTTTTATATATTAAAATTGCAAATTACATCAAATTTTTATTTAGAGATATTTTAATACTTATAAATTTCGTGCATTGCACGAGTTTGTATACTAGTTTATTTAATTTTTGTGGAGATATATTATATTTTGACTTAGAAAACTTAACAAATTAAATGAATAATTGGAATCCAAACACTTTATAAAAGACCATTATGTTTAATTTCAAGCAATATTGGATTAAATTTGTTTTTCTTGCTCTTTCTGTGTATCTTTTATAAGGAAGCACTTACGGTTTGTTTCATATGCGGTAATAAATAGTTTTAATGGAAATGAAAAATAAGTGTAATATTGGTTGAAAATTCTCTTGGTCATGCTTGTCCAACTTGAATCATCTCATTTTGTTTATAAAATTCGTCATTCTAAAGCTGTATCATTTGGAAAGGTGATACTAGTTGGTAATGGAAATTTATAAACAAAAAAATACTTTAAATTATAAATCATTTTCATTACCACCATTAAGTAACATTAACTGAACAGGTGGTTAGCTTTTTATGTTTTTTTTCCTAACTAAGTGTGGCAAAGTTTGTTTTGCTATTTTATTGGATAAAAGAACACTTGGCGTTTATTTTTGTTCCCAAATAAACTGGAATGAAATTTGCTTCGTAAATTTTTCTCTCTTTTCTTTTATGTGAGATCACTTAACATTCATTTTGCTCCCCAAGCAACGTGGGACAAATTTGTATTTCTTCTACTAAGGGAAATTAGACTTGTATTTTATATTTTAGAACAAAGCATTAATCTTGCAATGTCTCTTTGATTGTAGAGTGGGATGGGTTAATGCGGCATCGTCGGTGGAAACATTTATGGAAGCTTACTTTTGGGTGTGTTGTGTGGTCTTATTGGTTCGAAAGGAATAGTGTCGTGTTTGAGCAGAAGGTTCCAGTTTTTCAAAGGTTCTTATGTTTTTTACGGGTTCGGCTTCGGGTATGGAGCAAAGAGTTGCTAGGGCATGACTGTGTCTCTTCTCCGTTTGGTTTGTCTTATATGTAGGTGTTATGAGGCTGGGATTGTCTTGGTTTTGTATTGGTATATTGTTTTGGTTTGTTTGATGTATTCTAGCTGACTGATTGGATATTCGCATAGTCCATCCCTATGCTGTGTCTGGGTGGCCTGTTTTCTGTCCTGATTTCTCCAATGGCTTTTTCCCCTCGCGGGGTTTTTTATGCCGGCGGGGTTTTTGGGTCATGGTTGCAGTGTTGTTTTTTTTTTTTTGTTTTCATCTATTGATTCCTACTTTTCGAAAAAAAAAATGTGAGACAACATTTATTTTTATATTTAGCTCATCTCCATATTTCTTTTACTAAGGGAAATTAGACTTGTATTTTGTTTCCTTCGTAAATTAAGAAATAATTAAGTTTTTTATTGCCCTCTTCTCTTTCTTTATTTTATTTTGTATTTTATTTTATTATTGCCACTGTTGTCTTTCAATGGAGAAAGTTTACATATAGTATTTTTATTCATCCTTTCCAACTACATATATAATTAAATCATGGAAAAATTATAAAACCACCTAATTTATACACTTTTTGCAAAAAATAGAGTAACAGGTAGTCTTTTGCAAAGAAATGTATTATGTAAGGTGGTTTTTTTGCAAAAAAATTTTATATAAGGTAGTTTTTTTAAAAAAGAGTGTATAGATAATTTGTTTGAAAAATCGAAAGATATTGACTCATCTCGATTGATTGTAAATCGATAAAGGTATTCAAAAGTAACCTGATCCGAAAATCCGACCCGAAATCGGAAGTAAACCGGCTTGAAAACGCATTCTTTTTTTAGGTTTATCTAACCGACAATATCCGAACCAAAGTTGTACCCATACCGGATGACACATGAAAATGGGAAAGTTGAACCCAAACTGTAACCGATTTTTGTAACCAACACATGTTGCTAACCGAGATTACCCGAACCTAAAAATGAACGACCCGAGTGATATCAGACCCGAATCATGCTCGAAATCGAACTCCATTTGGCTAAAACTGACTTAACCCGAACGAATTTTAGATCGAATTGCTTTAAACCTGAACCAATTTTTAGCATAGAAGTATGATAGACTCATATTAGTTAATCTAATACAATGGTAGATATTTTAATAAATTAAATTTATAATTACATGTTTTATATTTTTAGAGTTAATAATAAGTGGTCAATGTTTATTTAACTACTTTTAATCATATTAGATTAAAATTGATAGAACTTTATAATTTTTAATTTTCGGTCAAACAAGTAAACGTAAGAAAGTAATAATGATCACTAATTGATTTGCATTTTAACTATTTTTCTTTAAGCAAAGGAAATCTTGTCATTAATAAGAAAATGACTAACAACTTTATTTGATATTGACTCGACAATAGTAATTAGTAATACGTAGTCCAATTCTGTTTAAAAAAAATCGAACCTCATTTGTACCGCCAAAACCGAATGAATTATTAACAGGTGACAACCCGACACTAACTAACCCTCGACACGAACATTAACCGACACTGAACCGATGGTAACCCGATAGCTCGAATAATCGATCTGCAACCGAACCGTGACCAACCGACCCGAGTGTTACCCGGCACAACATGCAACCGATCCGAAACACAACCGAACCGAAAGACACCCGTCCGAAACTGGCCTAATCACCCGAATGAACACCTCTATAAATCGATATGTACGTGCCTAGTAAAATCGAATCAATTATTTAACTAGGAAATACTAAGACCCATAGACACTGGAATTGAACTTCATCCGACACAAAAGTGGTGCAAACCCAATAACTCAAATAAGTGATCCTGAATTGAACCATAGCTAATTGACCTGAGCTTGGTCTTCCATGACGCGTACACGACAGATAATCAAACCAAAATATAACCAATTCGAATGGCACCCGCAGAAATTGACTCTGTACTTCGAATGAACACCTCTAATAGTAGTCTAGTATATTATTTTAGTTTATTTTTAGTAATATGATATACAAGCAACTTTCTTGAGTTGGGGGTAGTCTTCGGCTGTGCTTATAATACTTCGTACTAGATCGATGATTTATCGATAAACATTTCTGTTCACATTAGTGGTTACCATAAGTGAAGTATATGGTGAAGACAACTACAAAAATAAATTAAGATGACTACAATCAGTAGCCAAGCTTGGCTGCGGGATGGCTACGGATAAGATCAGTTGCCAAGCTTGGCTACGGGCTACTCCGTAGCAATCCCATAGCCATTCATTGACTACGGGCAAATTCCAAAGCCATCATGTAGCCATTTGATGTAATGGTTCCAAAAAGCTTTAATGTGGTCTGATGCCTTTTTACACGTGAATTTTTTTTACTTTCTTCCTTATCTAGTCTTTCAATTTTCACTTTCTTCCTCATTTTTTCACTCTCAATCTTCAATCTCTTTCAATTTTCGATTTTCAACTTTCAACTTCTTCAATCGTGAATCTTCAAACATCAACCTTCAAGATTTTCGGTTAGTTTCTTTTATTTTTTTTAGTTTTTTTGTAGTTCCTACAATTGTTATTTGTTATATATTTTCAAATTTTGTTGTTGATTTTTTTCAAATCTGTATGTTGTTATTTTTTGATATTTAAGTTTATATATGTTTGTTGATTTCTTTAAGTTTGTATGCATGTTGTTGTGAAATTTTTTTTTCAATCTGTATGTTGTTCATTTTTTTGAACTTTTTTAAGTTTGAATGATGTTGTTGATTTTTTTATTTGTTATTATATATGTAGATTTTTTTATATTTTTCATTTTTTCAAACATTTTATAATTTATTTTTTTTTCATTTTTTCAAATTTTTTATAATTTAATTCATTTTATGATGTTCATCTGTACGATGTTGTACATTTCTTATACTTTATGTTGTTCATTATTTTCAAATCTCAGCTTGCTGGAGAATCTAGTCGTGCGGATGAAGCGGGTGGTTCGGGGGTTCATGTTGGAAGTCCTGGTGGTTCCCATGGATCTCATAACACACGTGATTCAGATGGTTCGGTCATATCTCGTATGCGACGCGGTGGTGAAAATAGTAGCGGTATTAGATGATTTAGGTAGTTGAATATTTTGTCAAAAGCAATTTCTAATGTATTTGTGACTATTCTCTACATTTATATAATTATTTTATTATATTTTTTGTAGTATATATATTTTATTTTTTATTTTAGTTTTATGTGTTTTTATTTATTTATTGTTATTTTAAATAAAATAAACTTATAACGTAAATTATAAACTCTTAATTATTATTAATTAATATTAAAATAGTAATAATAAATAAATTAATAATATGAAAATATTAATAAAAATAAAAAATAATAATATATTAATAATAATCTAATACTCCATCCTTTTCTTCTTTATTGTCCACTTTTCTTATTTGGTCAGTTCACCCAAATTGTCCACTCTCTATTTTTGGCGAAGATTTTTTAACTAAATATCCTCTGTCCACACAAGTAAAGACCATAATACCCCTACTTATATTGTTTCAAATACCCCAATTACCACCTTTATAATTATTATAATAATTTAAATACCCCAACAACCTCCCTTACAATTATTATAATCATTTAAAATATCTCAATTATCACTTTCTTAATATGTGTGCCCAACCCAAAGTGGACAATAAAAAAGAACCGGCGGGAGTAATATATTAATAATAAGGAAAAATTATACAAAACTACCTAATATATACCTTTTTTTAAAAAAAACTAGCTTATGTAAAAAATTTTGCAAAAAACTACCTTATATAATGAAATTGTTTACAAAACACTACCTTACTAACAAATCTGTCAGTTGACCGGTAAAATAAACGTTTGACCATCACCTACCTAGCACGCCCCTGTCACGTGATCTCATTTAACCCATCTTCCTCCCTCTTCAATCAAAGAACAACCTGTCAAATTGATTGAAATACCTACCCAAAACTTCATCTCAGAAAAATCACAATCTTCCCTCCTCAATTAAACCTCCCTCTGTTGCTCATACCTACCCAAAGTTAGCATTAATTTCGTCAAGTATGTATATCTTCTTAAACTATACTTTAAGTACTTCGTTTTTTAGGGTTTATGGTAAATTTCGCATACTGTGTCTGATTTCCTTTTCAATTGATGAGTTAATTTTGTATTTTATTTATGAATTTCGTTTTTTTGTATTAAGTGCATGTTTGTTGCTTTACTGAAATTGGTTGTTTATATTGTTTAGGGTTCATTACATTACATAGATTAGTAAGATGAAGAAACTTAAAATTAGGAAAAAAGCTGGTAAAGGGACTGCTATGGAGGTTGATTTACCTGATGTCTAAGTATTGAGGATCTCAACATTGGTAGCTAAAGATACATGATTATTGGTAGCTAAACAACATAAGATTATTGCCTCTGTTCCCTTTGGCTAAACCCCATCTTAGATCAAAATCGAACAAGGATTGTATCTGTATGAATTCACAATGTCATATTTTATATAACAGTGTCATGCTCAAGCCATGACTGCCTTGGGATACTTTTATTGATGCACTAATTAGATTTAGCAATATCTGTTGTCTAACGAGTAGAAGCGTTTGGTTGCGTTGGACAGGTTGAAGACTTTGCTTACCAAACGAAAACAGTTGCTGGACATAACTTAAAGCCTACACCATGGCATTTGTTTGAGACAAAAGTCTTTGATAAAAGAACGAGCTATTCTCGAGCTACCAAGATTGTACAGTGCCAATATTTCCAGTGAAGAAAGAAAGGGGAAGAATGAAATGAAGCACTCAGATTTGATTTTAAAGAAGGAAGGATGGGTTAAATGAAAGCACGTGCCTAAAACGTGATGGTCAAACGTTTATTTTACCGGTCAACTGACGGATTTGTTAGTTAGGTAGTGTTTTGTAAACAATTTCATTATATAAGGTAGTTTTTTGCAAAATTTTTTACATAAGGTAGTTTTTTTATAAAAAGGGTATATATTAGGTAGTTTTGTATAATTTTTCCTAATAATAATATAATAATAAAAAAATATACTAATAATAATAAATTATAATAACATTTGAATGTAAAAAGAACCTCTGTCCTTTCTGTAATGTAGAGGTTGAATCCCAATCCCATATTTTGTTCTCTTGTCATTTCTCATGGTGTGTTTGGATGCAGATTCTTGATTGGTGTCATATTCAGGGAATCCTTCATGATAAATGTGACTGCTTCTTTGATGAATGGAAAGGACTCTTGACTGGTCGAAAGTGGAAAAAACTGCAGCTTTTGATTCTTGGATGCGTAATCATGTCATTATTGTACGAAAGAAACAAAGCCAAGTTCCAGGAGAAAATTCCAAATATATGTCAAGTTGTAACTGCGCTGAAAATCAGAATTGGTGCTTGGGCAAAGGAGTTCCTTGGCGCACAATACATCTCCCCTCGTCTCCCTCTTCTAGAGCATTTTTAATAGTGTTTTGTTGCCCTATGTAATTTAATTTTGTTGAAATTGTTTTCCTTGTGTTTTGTAGTTCTTGGTGTTTATGGTTGTGCTTTCCGTCGTTTGGAGTTTTTCTTTAGGAATAGTGTGTAAGGTGTAATCCTTATATTGTGGGGTTCTCTTGGAGAGTAAGGAGTTTTTGCCCCACATTTTTTTGGTGTTTTCTTTTGGTGTAAGCATAGTCCACTCATATGCTGTTTTGAGTGGCCTGTCTTTCGGCCCCCTTTTCCAATGGCTTTTTTCCCTCGCGAGGTTTTTTATGCTGGCGGTTCTGGGATTTTTCGTGATTCAGTGGTTTATTTTCTTTATATATATTCCCAATTCTTAAAAAAAATGGTAGGCTGGGATATGGCGATTAGGGCTGCACACGGTCCGTTATGGTCTGATTTGATACTAAAATCAGACCAGACCATAAATTCTGATCTGAAAATATTTCAGACTAGACCAAACGAATCAAAACATCAGACCGGACCAAACCAGATCGTTGTAGAACGGTCCGGTTTGGTCTGGTCTATGATTTTTTCTTATAAGAACCACAAATTCAAAAATATCAAATCCTAAAAAGAGTCAGCATAAATTTAGGCCTAAAAACCATTACATAAACAATGAATCAACAATTCACCAAATCAATTACACTATGAAATTCAACAAAACAATGAACTAGTACAGAAAAATCAAAAATGGAAATAATAGTCACTACTTTTCGACTAGAATAGCTGGTCGGAAAATATCAAAAGGAGTATATATATGTTTTATTCGAATTTCTGACTGACTCCACCGCTTGATTATCAAACAATCGAAAATATCTACTTACTTACTGACCTAAATGGGTTAGTCGGAATTTCTGAATTGTTTCCGACCAGATGGAATTAGTAGGAAAACATGACTAAATACCGACTGAACTTCATCCAAAACATAGTTGCCACTTTTCAACTAGAATAGCTGGTCGGTATTTGGTCAAAAAATTTTGAGGATTGTTGGTAGATATTCAGTCTGTAGGTAGTAGAAGTGTTGAATTTCCAATTCTCCCCCCTTCATTTCTTTTCAAACATCGTCACATTTGACTTTTGGATACTATTCATAATATTCACTCATAATTTTAATTTTATTATTAATCTACAAGTTATAAAGATAGTAAAATGAGATCTTATTTGAAACATCTCAACATAAGTTTTATTGATATCTAGTTTTTAAAATTTTTATTTATAAACAATTAGAGATACTAATAGTAGTATTAGTGCATTGGCAAACATGCTCAAACCAAAGGGGATATTTGAAAAAATAGAGGGAGTAAGTGACTAATTTTAAGGAAAGTTATCTGAAAGTACTTAATAAAAATTTTTTTGTTCTAAAAAGTACCAAATAAAAAAGGTTTTGCCAAAATAATACCCAACAAAATTTTTCTTTTGCAAAGAGTCCTAAGTAATTAAAATATTTAATTTTTAATTTTAAAATTGTGCCTACCAATACGCACTGTTTTACCATTGGAAAAATATTTAGATTTCCATATATATTGATTGTTTATTTAAATAATTTTCCCCATTTTAAAATAGTTATTTATTTTGTAGAAAAATGGATTTACATAGTGAAAGAATTTAGATGTATAAGCGAGATTGTAAAGTAGTTTAAAATATTAAATATTTATCCGTTGTTGAGAGATTTATAAATTGTGCAAAGAAAAACAATCCTGAAGAGGTTAGATGTTGTCATTTGAAAACCGGCAAATTGATTTGCAGGTGGTCCAAGGTGAGGATTCAAATGTTAGAACCTATTAATGTGCTGACTATCATATTTGAGTTTATATCATTTCTAGTTGTCGTTTGAACTTTACTATTTGTTTTAGCAAGTACGCTCTATTTGGACATTATCTGGTTTTGATGAGGCCGTTAGGCTCTTAATTTGTAAACTTGAAGACTTCTACTGATTTATTTTTTATAAATTTGATGTATAGTTTATCGTTTGTCATCAACATTATTTAGTTTTTTTATTATTTGGTTTCCTTAAAAAAAGTTTTAGCAAATCTGATGTTTGAGACTTCCACATTATTATTGTTAACATTATCACTATTGTTAATTATGTATCGAGATTGTCACTCTTACTCCAAAAGCTCTAATTAAATTCATCATCCTCTATTTAATCCATTGAGTATTATGATCTCTAACGAGTCACTCTAACAATTCAATCACTCGACTGACTCGTTGCCCGACTCAACGGGTTGCTTCAGTAATTTATTTGGTAGAATATACAAGGGAGAGTTAATCCCAAGGCAACTAAATAATCAAGATGTTGCCCGATATCATAACTGGTCATCGAGGTTAAGAATATGCGTAAACTCATGGTGGCCCTTATTAATTATTAAGGTTGCGCCAATGAAGACCTAATTACCCTATTGGGTACCAATTATCCTTTCCACTATTCTATTGGGTATCCCAAACCAATATCTCCTTAAAAGGAGTTTCCATTACTTTTTCAAATTAATTATTTGCGACAACTATTTTTAAACTTGTTTAAGTAAGGATGTAAAAATAAAATTATAACAATTATTTAAAATGGATAATTATATTAAAAACTCTCAACTATTCGCGATTTAAATATAAAACTCCGAACAATTGATTATTATTTAAAACTCCCAACTTTAGACTCATTTTATATTTAAAGTCCAAGATGACATATAACTGGACAAATTGGTTTTAGTTGAGAAGTAGTGGGACTTAATTGTATTTATTAATCACCTCACCCATTTGACCTTACACGACCCTTCACGTACCCTATCATTTTAACAATATGGTAACCGGTTAAACAAGTTATAAAATTGCATCGGTGCTCTAAATTTAAAATGGATCTAAAGTAGGGAGTTTTGAATAATAATCGATAGTTGGGAGTTTTATATTTAAACCGTTAATAGTTAAGAGTTTTAAAAGTAATTTTCCCTATTTAAAAAGGAGAAAAGATAAAATATGAATTATGTTCTATAGGCGACTATAAAATATTATATATACCAGGAAATAGAAAATAAAAATGAAAATATATGACTTCTTTGTTTATACTTATGGGGATGAAACAAGGCACATGCAATTTCCTTGCTCACATTTAGTTTTGAAGAGCAGTAGTATTATAATATCACAAACTTTCTTTTAATATACTCTAACCTTTTAATATACTCTTTTTTTTCTTAATTCTTGTTCATACTATTACTAGGTATTAATGTAGATCAAATTTGCATATATTTCTAGGGTATGGCTACGTAAATTAAAGCTAATCTTGAAGGAAAGTCTATTTTGAATTTTGCCTTTCACACGACTTGTTGGCTGCTCTGCTAATTGCAGTTTTGTGACTTTTACAAATAGAGTAAACACAACGCAACACGATGTACTTTTTGACAAGGATGTTAGATTAAACGGTAGACCTCGAAAAATTCAATAAGAGTCCAAGAAAGACCAAAAAATTGCTTGAAGGATAAGAGTGGAAAATTATATGAATAATCGAGACTTAAAAACTGATCGAGCTTGCCTGTTAGTAAACTAAAATGAATAAAAAAACAAGAAATAATAGTACATTGAATAATACAAGTTGTTGGGGGCAAAGAGCATAATACTTTATCTCAATACACACTTAGAAGTATTAATTTCATACAACATAAACTTAACATTACTGAAATAGAAGAAAACAATTAATAATGCAATTGATCAAGGATATGAGCCTGAGCCTGAGTTAATTTAACAGACAAGGACAATTGATTGTTGCTAATATGATTTGTTTTTCACAAAATTTCACAAGAGACGGTCTATAGGATAGACCACAAAATTGGGCCAGCCCATTTCCCTTAACTAATTTTTTTTATTATAATATCTATTATATTATGTTATAATTAATCTTAAATGTAAGGTATTATAACCTCGAATATACTATTCTATAACCCCAAATATAAGTTACTATAATCCCAAATAATTTATTATAACCCCAAATATACTATGTTATATTTTGGGCTGGGCTTTATGGATTCCTTCTATAGAATAGACCGTCTCCCATGAGACTAACTGTTTGTTTTTAGGGCATGCAGGCAGGCCTCAAAATATTCATTATCCTTGGATTATTTGATAAAACATAAACGATATTGTAGCGACTACTGAATTAGAAAAACATATCATTGAGTTAAGCATGGATGAAAATGTGTACTATATCATTCAAAAGGAGGAAGGATGCTTCCTAAACCAGCCCAGTAGCTCTTCATTTTTGCCAATTTGTTTAATTTCTCAGTCCGCGCCAGGTGTGTAGGTGACACGAGCATAGGTATCTCCATTAAGATATATATAGATGATAAAATATATCCATGTAAGATCTCGTTAGATTCGTCTAAATGTATACATTTTTATTATATTTTATCTAATTTTTTACAATACGTATTTAGAGATATTGACGCTCGAATGTTGCTTTGAAAATGTGCAAAAAGTAAATGAAAAGAAAAAAATAGAACGGATGGAGAACTTTTTAAAATTATATATATAATCAAATCTAATAAAAACCGGTATACTATATTTGTAAATGGAGAATATAAAAGAAGAAATAATTTTGTTATCAAACAGAAACTTCTGATCATAATTAAATTCATAAGAATTCTTAGTTTATACATAATTATGGGGATTAACATGGCACATGCAACTTCCTTCCACACTTATACTTCTTTGTTTATACATAACTTATTTGGAAAAAATTTTAATATAATATACGCAACTTTCATTTAATAATACTTCGTATCATACTAGGTTTTAGATTCACATTTACTCACCTATGAACAGTTTTTCAATATATATTTTAATATCCATTATACTTATACATATTAAGGTAAAGGACACTCTCAATATCCCGCACATGATAGGTCAGAGTGTGGGCCGAATGCCAAACTTTCTGCTATGCATAACAATGCTTTATCCATTGAATTACAAGCGCTTTGGATGTTTCACTACAAAAACAAAAATGTTCAATTATGACGCAATATTTTTGACACTTCATCAAAGTGTCACCACTCTAAAAAGTATTATCCTAATATTTCAATCTTAATTTATGACCACTTCTACAAGTGTCACTAAAAATTTAATGACATTTAATAAATGATATAATTTGGTGTTTCAAATGTCACAGTTGAAACTATTTTTTGTAGTGCGTATATATATTTGTAAAGCTAATAATTAACTAAGAAACTAATACACGACATAAAAGTTAAATTTTACAAACTATGCATTAATATTGTCAGCTATGAAAAAATAGTACACACTTTGCATTAATTATGTTTTTGAGTATTAAACTTAAGTTTTTAAAAAGATTTTTATTAGATCAAATAATCCAATTATGTAATAATATAAAAGAATAAGAAAATTGCAAATCAATTTTACAGGTTAAATGTGATTGTGGGACATTCAAATCATGTTCACTATAATATGCAATTGCATCTTTCTTTAAAATTTTTATTTATAGTAATGCCAATTTTAATTTGTCAAATTGATGTTAGTTTATGAAATAATTTTAGTTAATTTACTAATTTATATTATCAAATAATAAACGGTAGAAAATGAATTTCTTCTAGTGTAACATTCTCAATAATTTTTTAAATAAATTAATAAGATTTCCCATATGATTGATACAAATTATAAACCAATAAGCATATTACAAAAACTCTATACTTAGTAACGTGTTAAAGTGCATCTGTATTTCAAATTAGTAAATTACCATTATTTTGAGTTTTTAACCCACATTGATGACGAACTCAAAATATTAGATATAAAAAAGAATGTGTATATGTCATAAATAATGTATAATGATAATAATTTATTTATCCCACATCATTCGCGATCGAGTACATTACAATCATATCATCATCATATACATATTCTAATCCAGGAATTTTGTGTCACATGGCATTCATATATCACACTTTGCCACTCAAATTAATACAATTTTCATTTTTATATGTCTTTTTTTGCATTGAAACTCTTAAATAACAATTAATTTTAATAATATTGAAACTCTTAAATAATAATTAATTTTAATAATATTGAAAATAAAACCTTTTTGTCTTCTGAATTTAATTATACTAAAGATGAAAAGATAATATTTTAATATTTTTTTTGTTAGTGCCATTACATAACTTGCATTATTTATATGATTCAATTCCAAAATTTTTATTTAGTGCATCCCACATACTTAACAAAGACTAGTGTAATTTTTAGAGTTGAGTTTATTGATTATTTCCGTTAGTATGAAAATTGAGATAAAACTGGAGAAAGATATGGGTCATTGTTTCGTTGCTATGTGAATATGCAATTTTATCTCATATAAGTTTTATGGGTGTAGATGTAGGATAAAATAACGTTTATAAATTGAGATCAAATTTTGAGAGTTGAGTAGAGATGAAATAAAGCAAAAAGAGAAATAAGATATTGATGAAGATGAAGTTTAATTTGTTTTCAAGTTGACATATTGTGTAGTTATGGATGTCATAATAATTAAGTATATGTTATGATATATGATGATCAAGTTTTTTTTTTTTCTTTTTTGAAGATATATGATGATCAAGTTTAGTAAGCATATGAGTAGGTTTTGTTTTAATTATCACTTCTATTCAAGGGTTAGTAAATATTTTTGATTAAAAATATTAATATTAGGTTATTTAGTAAACTTAACACACATTGAAGATATTTTGTTTTATAATTAGTTGATATTTTTTGTTATATTAAAACTTTATAGATATTGAAAATAACATTTATATTAAGTTAACAATGTCTAAATTAGCCTCTTCAATCAGGAGTAGAACTGTTAGCCCCTGTACTAGTGCGAAGACATGTGCGTTTTCGAATTTGCTGATATTCATGAACTGCATTCGCAGTTAAGATTCAGAGGGTAAGGCTCACAACCCAATCTAGGATCTCTGGTTTGAATTTGCTGCTTGTACTGTCTAGCTCGATTTGGCTCAGGTGGTCCTTTTGATGATTGGGTACACGTGGGTTTCTCCGAGTCGAAGTTTGAAAGCTGATATTGTTGTTGGTATTGCATACTGTATATGGGTATCTGATGTAGTGAGTGATGGTATACACTTTCTATGGTCCTGGAATGCTTACTTACGCAGATTTTTTTTGGAATGGATTTGTATGTCATGTAATGTATGAATTAGTATAGTATTCGATTGGTCAAGATTGGCCCATAGTCTTTTTGGAGTCGACGTCCTTGACTAGCGAATGACGAGGGGTCTGTCCCTCAAAAGCTACGTTTGGGTCGTCTTCTCAGTCTTTTGGAACTTTTGTAAGCTTCGGCTATTTTTCTGGCATTTTATAAAACTTACTTTGCCAAAAAAAACAATGTCTAAATTAAGGAAAATTTATATTAAAGGTTCGAACTTTGCCTCATTTGCTTCTAAAGGTTCGAACTTTCGTTTATCCTAGAAAGGTTCGAACTTTGGGGGTCATCTTCATTTAAAGGTTTTTATGGGTTTTTTTTGGTTGATTTTGGATTGATTATGGGTTTTTATGGGTTTTTCTGGTTTGATTCTTGGTTGATTAAGGGTTTTTTACCCATAAAAACCCATAATCAATCCAAAATAAACCAAAAAAAACCTTTAAATGAAGATGACCCCCAAAGTTCGAACCTTTCTAGGATAAACAAAAGTTCGAACTTTTAGAAGCAAATGAGGCAAAGTTCGAACCTTTAAAATCAAATTTTCCCTAAAATAATGTTAAATTTTTTTTATAAAATAGTTCTACAATCACGTGCATGGGGCATAACACGAGTAAATACCTAGTACATTGTTTATATTAATGTATATATGTCATACTAAATCAATGCATTGTGTATCAATTAATAGTCTATTATTAGTGCTAAAACTACAAATCACATTAATTGTGGAAGTGATCGAGTACATTCAAATACATTGTTATTAAAATTAATCTATCGAACTAAAATTATTACGAGTATTTAAAAAGCAGGAAGTAAAAAATTAATTACGTAATGTTGCCAAGCATAAAAATTTTATAATCATCATCATCATACACAGTTTTTCCCGCACATAGATAAATATATAGTCAGGGTCTGGGGAAGGAAGATTGACGGTGTCTCATACCCATAAGGAGAGGGCGGTCAAAAGATTCATTCGGCACAAATTAGAAAATATTATTATATACGTCTCATACCCATATGGAGACGGCGTCACATAGATTAATTACGTACTATTTCCAAGCATGAAAACTTTATTATGTGTGTTCATGCTAATGTAGATCAAATTTGAATATCTTTCTAGGGCATGGCCACGTAAATTAAAGTTAATAAAAAAGGAAATTCTATTTTATATTTTGTCTCTTATACTATTTGATTGGCTGCTAATAGCGATTTTGTAACTTTTACGAGTAGAGAAAACACAATGCAACACAACGTATTTTTTGACAAGGATGATAGATTAAAAGATAGAGCTTAAGGTAAGAGTGCAAAAAAGACCAAAGATTTTTTGAAGGATATGAGTGGAAAATTATATGAATAATTGAAACTTAAAAACTAGAACGAATAGAAAAGAAATAATAGTATTACATTGAATAATACAAGTTGTTTGAGTAAAGAGCATAATACTCTACCTCAATACACACTTAGATTTATAAACTTCATGCAACATTAACTTAACATTACTGACATAAAAGAAAACATTTAATAATGCAATTGATTAAGGATATGAGCCTGAGCCTGAGCCTGAGTAAATTTGACGGACAAGGACACGCAGGCCTCAAAACATTCATTATCCTTGGATTATTTGATAAAACATAAACGATATATAGTAGCGACTATTGAATTAGAAAAACATATATCATTGAGTTAAGCATGGATGAAAAGGTGTACGATATATCATTCTGAACGAGGAAGGATGCTTCCTAAACCAGTCCAGTAGCTCTTGATTATTGCCAAGTTGTTTAGTTTCTCAGTAGCGGTGCCAGGTGTGTAGGTGACACGAGCATAGGTATCTCCTTTAAAAAGGTATACCGAATTCGGATAAGTATCATGATCCAAAGAAAAGGCACCATCTATGCCATTTTCAAAGATAGTCCCTCTTAAAGACGCCCAGTTTTGGCGTATGGGGCTACTGTTCAACAGTTTTCCAGCACCCTCATAGTTGATACGAGCATACTTATCACCCTTAAATATGTAAACTTCATAAGGACGTGATGTCTCAAATGCAGCATCTAACCCATTTGCAAAAATAGTACCCTTCAAATAAGGGAATACCTCATCAATTGGGGAAGGCCCTACCAGGAGCTTGTTCTCTGGGTTTTTTAGACCGTAAGACCATTTGGCACAAAGGTTGCCGGAAAAGATAAATGCAACTCCTTCTTGTTCTGAAGGGAAAGCACAATCTATTCCTTTGTCTCCAAAAACTGTGCCCTTAAGAGATGAATATTGATTCAATTTTGCTGGTCCATATAATATTATGTCATTATATGTACCTGGATTCACCTCTTCAATGATATATTCCTTCTTCATGAATATATAAGCTTGGTTTTTGTGTCCTGATCTGAAAGCAGCGGTTACATAAATTGGGCTTGACGTTTTCCTTAAATCAACTATCATTTCTTTAATACTCGAAGATTCCTGCTCCTGCAAACATTTTCAACTACTTGTGTCAACTTACAAATCAATTATCAATTCTTTTGTTAAATTTATATTTATATGCATCAGACAAAATAAATACTTTGTATCTCTTGAGTTTATTATTTATAGAAGGGGATTGTTAGGTGAGAATTGAACTAGAATTAACTTAAAATTGATCATGATCATTATTTCAGCTAATCAACCATAGAGAGATTAGTTAATACAATATATAGTTGCTAATTTGAAATTTATTAAAAAAAATCTGACTTTACGGCCCGTTTGGTTAATGGTACTAAATGGTGGTAATGGAAATGATTTATAGTGTAAAATTTCATCAAAACTTTCATGTCATTCCGATGGTAATGAAATTTTTATAACAAAAAGAATTTTTTCTTCATAAATTTCCATTACCACCTAATACCACATCTCTCACTGGTAATGCATTGGAATGAATTTTATGAACAAAATGAGATGATTAAAGGTAATCAAACATGGCCATCAAGATAGCCAAGAGATTTTTCAACCAAAATTACACTAATTTTTCATTTCCATTACCGCAATTTATTACCATCTATCAAACGGGCCGTTAGTGATTAATTGAATGAAAAATGATGATAATAGAACACTATAAAGGAAGAAAGAGAAGAGGAATGTGATACCTCTTTAATTAGTTTGATAAGTAAAGGCTTGATATTGAATAGGAGATGAAATGGAAGCTTATTTTCTTGGCAATATATAGATGATAACAAGAGGGGTATTAACAACTTATCATATTAATCAAGTTGACAATTTGCCTTAAATAAATATTCTTTTATTTCGTTTCAAATTATTTGATCTAGGGTTACTTAATTTCTTGGTCAACTATCATAATTGATACTATATTTGAGTTCACATTGCTGAATTATCAATTTTTTTATCATCAATATTTAAAAATGTTCAAAATAAATTATGATTTTTTTTTATTCTTTTCAATTTTTTATGTAAAATTTTAAAATTTTTCTTTAATTTTTAATTAATTTTCAGTTTACTTTTTTAGTGAATTACCTAGCTACTATAGCAAGTCATCGGGTTACTCAAGTTTACTTTAGGAAAACCCATAATCAATCCAAAATCAACGCAAAAAAAACCATAAAAACCTTTAAATGAAGATGACCCCCAAAGTTCGAACCTTTCTAGGATAAACGAAAGTTCGAACCTTTAGAAGCAAAAGAGGCAAAGTTCGAATCTTAAAAATCAATTTTTCCTACTTTTAAAATTATATATATATAAACAAATCTAATAAAAACCCCTACATTATATTTGTAAAGCTAATTAACTAAGAAATTATTTCAAGTATTTGAAAAGGATGAAGTATACAAAACTATGCAATAATACTATGTACATACTATGAAAATGGAGAATATAAAAGAAGAAATAATTTTGTTATTAAACAGAAACTTCTAATCATAATTAAATTAATAAGACTTTTTTGTTTATACATAAATATGGGAATTAACATGGCACATGCAACTTCCTTCCACACTTATACTTCTTTGTTTATACATAACTTATTTGGAAAAAACATATATAGTATAATAATATTATACACGCAACTTTTCATTTAATAGTATACTTTGTATCATACTAGGTTTTAGATTCATATTTACTCGCCTATGAACAGGAATTTCAATATATATTTTAATATCAGTTATACTTATACATATTAAAGTAAAGGACAATCTCAATATCCCACACAAGATAGGTCCGAGTATGGGTCGAATACCAAACTTTCTGCTCAGCATAAAAATGCTTTATCCTTTGAATCACAAGCGCTTTCTTTATCCTTTGAATCACAAGCGCTTTCGATGTGTGATAATTTGATAAAGTATATAATTTTATATTTCAAATGTCACAATTAGCACTATTTTCTGTAGTGTGTGTATATTTATTTGTAAAGCTAATTAACTAACTAAGATCAAAACTATCTTAATACTCGGCATAATAGTTAAAAAGGACGAAGTACAAACTTGTTGAACATTTAGTGTATAATAATATATATTAAATAATAATCCTGAGTATTTTAATCACTAAGTACTACTAAGGTAGTGGGACAGTTTAAGTCCGTAATATATCAATTAAAGCTATTATAATAGTGGGACAATATACGTATTAAATTACGAGGTCCAAATAGGTGTTTTAAGATAACATAAGAAAACAAGGGAAAAATGGGCAGAAGGTAAGCGCCGAGTCGGCGCTCCCTTGTGTAGCCTCGTCGCCGACTCGGCGCTTGGCTACTGGAAAAACAGGTTTGAGGCAGAGACTTGGCGCCGAGTCGGCGCCCACTTTTGTGGGCTCGTCGCCGACTCGGCGATAGGTCACTGGAAGTGACCGTTGCCTTTTTCTTCCCGTTTTCTTGAGTTTAATGCCTTGGATTCCTTCTTAATTCTCATAATCTCTGAGATTATGAAGGGGAGTAATGCTAATTCATTAGCAACATTGATTTTGGTGATTATGATTGTATTAAAACACAATCAATTGGGTGATTAAGGCTAAGGCTCCTCTATTAGTATAAATAGAGGACCTTGGGTGATTGTGTTGCTAGCACCTTTCACTTGCAATTTCTGATTTCTCTTATCTCTTTCTCATTTGTTCTTAAGCTTGATCAAGAGAGTAATTAACTTTTGTTCAAGTAATACAATACTCATAATTCTCAAACACTTTGTTATTTCGGTATACATCCTAAGTACTAAGGGTGTATTGTTGTTGATTGTATCTCATTGTGAATTTCCAAACATTTAACCCAAGTACCTTTGTGGGGGAAATATCACAAAAGGATAGTGAGCACACGCCTTCAACTCGTATCAAGTTTCCGGGTAACGGTTGTCGTTACACAATAATCTTCTATTAAGTTTATTGCTTTATATCATCTTGTAATTTCTTATTGTCATCATACAAAGGGGTTTGATACAAATTCCCGATTGTAATTTGTATTGCATTATATACTCTTAGTAATAATCTTTTGTGATATCCTTAATCGATGGCAACCATGAAAGACTTCACTTCTAACTTTGCTAAGTTAGAGAAATTTGTCGGCGTCGACTTTAGACGTTGGCAAAAGAAGATGATGTTCATGCTCACTACTCTTAATGTGGCTTATGTTATAAGCTCACCCAAACCGGAAGTTGCTAAGTCGGATGATCCGGAAACGGTGATTCCGGAAACGGAGATTCTTGAACAAAATCGGAAACGGTCTAAGTGGGAAAATGATGACTTCATTTGCCGGGGTCACATACTCAATGGAATGCAAGATGCCTTGTTTGACATCTACCAATATCATGAGTCCGCAAAAGAGTTGTGGGATGCTCTTGAAAACAAATACATGGCGAAGGATGCTAGCTCCAAAAAGTTCCTTGTAAGTAATTTTAATTCCTATAAAATGGTAGAAGATCGCCCTATAATTGATCAATTTCATGAACTACAAAGGATGCATGCTAACTTAAAATTGCATAAAATTGAAATTGATGAAGTGTTTTTGGTATCTAGCATAATAGACAAATTGCCTCCTTCATGGAGGGATGTTAGACATGCTTTAAAGCATAAAAGAGAGGAGATTACACTCTCCGATCTTGGGCAACATATAATTGTTGAGTCTAGCATTCGGGTTCATGAGAACCGGAAGGATGATAATCCTAATGTACCAACGATTAACATGGTTGGGGAAGGGAAACCACAATCCCATCCCGGAGATAAAAGGAAGAGGAATGACTCTTCAAAGGGGAAAGCTACTAATCCCAATGCCGAAAAGGTATGTTGGGAATGTGGAAAGCCCGGGCACCGAAGGAAGAATTGCTTCGTGTTGGCCCATTTGAGTTTTGATGATGACGTAACAAATTATAAACAAACAAAGTATTTTAGAGATTGTTTTGTAGGTTAAATATCCGATTATTGTAATCGTCGATGGTACCTAAGGATTGGTCAATGGCAATCGTACAAGTCAAAGTCAAAGTCAACAAAGTCAAAGTCAGTAGAGAAGGTCAATGAGGAAGTCAAGAGTAGAATCCAAGTCTACTGTTCCAGATATTGATAAACTGATGAATGTTGCAGATAGAGACAGTACGTTGTTCCAAACGAAACCGGTCAGAGAAGAAGTCAACAAAATTAATCAAGAAAATTATTTTAATTTTAATTTTTCTTTTTTAGTCTTGTTGTACGGTTAATAAACAAGGAAGCACAAGGAATTAATCAAAGAATTAAAATAACTAACTCCTAAAAAGTCTCTTGAAAATGGCTATTTTTAGCTAGAGTCAAAGATTGACTTTGAATAACCACCAAGGAAGTTATTTCCTTCTCACGGTCAATGCCCACTAATCCCTCATTTATAGATTATGGGTTTATGGCATAACTTGTTCTAAAAAGATTATAAAATCATTTTTCTAACCGGCACAAACGTTTGGTGATCAATATTGAGAGAAAATCAATTTCCGAAAAATTGTGCCCAAATTTCGTGAGATTCAAGATTCAAGAAAAGGAAAATATTGAGTGTTCTTAATCGAAAATTAATTCCTAAATATTTCCTTGTGCTATCTTTGTTTGTTCATCCAATTTAGAGAATTTATCTTGTATGGGTTTTTGAGAGAATTTGTAATTAGACTTGGGTAAGTCTAAGGGGGAAGTGAGAAAGAGAAGAGAGAAAGAGAAGAGAGAAAGAGAAGGAGAATCGAGAAAGGGAACAAGAAAGAAACCGAGAAGAGAAGGAGAAGGAGAAGGAGAAATATTTTATGTAATAGAGAATTGAGTTACATAACATAATAGAGAAGAGAAATCCCTAGAGGGTCGTGGTTCTTATTCCCACGTTAAATTCTTTGTGTTTCTTTAAGTTTTCTTTAATTTTGTTTTGAGTATTTTCTTTATTCATAATTCCGCAAGAAAAGGGCGAAAATACTCTAACGGGAACAAGTAACAATTCACCCCCCCTCTTGTTACACTTCATTGTCTCTATACGTTTCTACAATTGGTATCAGAGCCCTGTTCCTCATTAAATCAGGAAACCCTGAGAGCCGTATCTTGGTACTTTAGAGATGATGAAAATAAACGAGCGTATGGAAGAAGGGTACTCTACTCAGAGACCACCAATGTTCGATGGCAAATTCTATACCTATTGGAAAAACAGGATGGAGATCTTCATCAAAGCCGAAAATTATCAAGTTTGGAGAGTCATTGAAGTTGGAGATTTTGAGGTAACTACTACCAACTCCATCAACGAGACTGTTCCCAAACCAATCACAGAATATGAGAAAGAAGATTTTCAAAAAATGGAAATGAACGCTCTTGCTATTAAATTGCTTCATTGTGGGCTTGGTCCTAATGAACACAATCGCATTATGGGTTGCAAATCAGCAAAACAAATTTGGGATCTGCTGGAAGTTACCCATGAAGGTACAAGCGAAGTCAAGCGTTCCAAGATTGACTTACTCATGTCCAAATATGAAAGATTTGTTATGGAACCTAAAGAAAGCATTCAAGAAATGTTTACTAGGTTTACGAACATCACAAATGAGTTAGTCTCCCTTGGAAGGCTTATTCCATCCGATGAACAAGTGCGAAAGATCCTAAGAAGCCTACCTCAAGATGATCGTTGGAGAGCAAAAGTCACAGCCATTCAAGAATCTAAAGATTTTACAAAGTTTAATCTGGAAGAGTTGGCTGGTTCCCTGATGACTCATGAATTACATCTGGGAACAGCTGACAGTTCCAGGAACAAAGGTCTGGCTCTGACTGCAGACGATCAAGAAAATTCAGAAACTGATGAGTAAGAGGCAGCAATGCTGGTACGTAGATTCAAGAAGTTCTTCAGGAACAACAGATATAAAAATCAAAGAAACTACAAAGAAAAAGGAACTTCTAAATCCAAAACATATGAATGCCACAAATGTGGAAGTACCGAGCACTTCATAAAGGAATGCCCACTATAGAAGGACGAGAAAGCTAAAGGGAAAGCAAGAGAAACAGGAAGACAACCAACAAAGGGAAATTTCAACAAAACCGATTTCCGCAAAGCCATGATAGCTGCATGGGGAGAGTCCGAAAGTGAAGTCGAAACCGAAGCCCCCGTGGAAGAAGAAGAGGTAGCTAACCTCTGTCTAATGGCTACTCATGACGATACATCTAAAGGGAAAGAGGTACTGTCTCCTGGTCCATTTTCTGATTATTTATTTAAGTTGGATAAACATAGACTAATTAAAATGATTTTAGAATCTCACGAAAATTTAGAAAAACAAACCGCCATCACTCTCAAAACTGAAAAAGATCTTAAAGCATGTAAAGACCAAATATCCTACCTTAACTCATTTAGATCCGATGTGCAAAATCGATTCTTTGAATTGCTTGATAATAATGTGATGTTAAAAGAAGCCTTAGAAAAAGTTAAAGAAAAAAACATCATGTTAAATATTGAATTGAATCAATTTGAGCAATTTGAAATGGAAGTAGATTATGAGACTAAGAAAGAAATTCAATGTGTACTCTTTCAAATGAGATCCGATCTAGAATCCGCCTTAAAAGAAAACGATCGTCTTAAGCTTGAATTAAATTCAAGAGATAAAGGGAAAACTAGAGAAGTTCCCAAATGGATTCTTAATGCTAGAACTAAAAGAACCGAAGGTCTAGGATATGATAAAAATGACAAAAAGAAAAAGGTCTATGTTGATCTCCCAAGTAACAAAGTCTGTTCCTTTTGTGGCAAAACCGGGCACCTGAAACATCAATGTTTAAAAAGGGAACAGCACAACAAAACGAACCAAATATACGTCGATAGAGTTTGGATTAAGAAATTTAATTCTTGTTTAATCGACACGGAACCCAAGGATGGCTGGGTTCCACCTTCTAACAACTAAGTTCGTTTTGCAGGTTCTAGTGAGGGGGAACAGCTCATGGTATCTCGACAGTGGCTGTTCCAAGCACATGACAGGCGATAGATCAAAATTTCTCTCACTAGAAGCCTATGATGGAGGAACTGTGACCTTTGGCGACAATATGAAAGGTGAAATCATTGCAAAAGGCAAGATAGAAAGGTCAAGTTCCCACGCTATAGATAACGTATTTTTGGTCGAGAATTTGAAACACAACCTTTTAAGTATTTCTCAATTTTGTGACAAAGGTAACTCTGTAAACTTTACTTCTGAGAAATGCATGATTTCTAGGAACGACACAGGTGACATCATTCTGGAAGGAATTAGAAAAGGGAACACCTACGTGGTGGACCTGCACACTGTTCCTAAAACCAGTTTAACATGTCTGAGTGTTATAGAAGATGACCCTCTACTTTGGCATAAAAGATTAGGTCATGCTAGTTTTTCATTGCTTAATACTTTACGTACTAAAGACCTAGTAAGAGGATTACCGTCCCTAAAATTTCAAAAGAATGAAGTATGTGATCCATGTGCCAAAGGAAAACATGCAAGGTCATCTTTTAAAACTAAAAATGTCGTGACCACATCAAGACCGCTTGAATTAATTCATATGGATCTTTGTGGACCAATGAGAATCCAAAGTCGCAGCGGTAAGCGATATGTTTTTGTCATAGTTGATGATTACAGTAGATTTACATGGACTTTATTCTTATCTAGCAAAGATGAGGCTTTTGATGAATTTGTTGCATTCGCTACTAAAATTCAGAAATCTAGTAACAATCAACTAGTCCACATAAGATCGGATCATGGTAAAGAATTTGAAAATTCAAAGTTTATGGATTATTGTAATGAGCATGGTTTAAGTCATAATTTCTCCGCGCCTAGAACACCACAATAAAATGGTGTTGTTGAACGTAAAAATAGAACCTTAGAAGAAATGGCTAGAACTATGTTAATTGCTAGTGGTTTACCTAGAAATTTTTGGGCCGAAGCCGTCAATACTGCTTGTTATATATTAAACCGAGTTTTAATAAGACCAATCACTTCTAAGACCCCCTACGAATTATTTAAAGGAATTAAACCTAACATTTCATATTTTCGAGTCTTTGGATGTCGATGTTTTGTGCATGTTAATGGAAAACGAAATTTAGGTAAATTTGATGAAAAAAGTGATGAAGCAGTATTTCTTGGCTATTCATCTCATAGTAAAGCATATAGAGTTTACAATAAGAAAACAATGTGTGTTGAAGAATCTGTTCACATTATATTTGATGAGACTAACTTTATGACAAGTGAACAAGAAACAAGTGATTTTAAGATAGGTCTTGCGGATCTGGAAGATGATGAAAATATACACAAGGAGCAAGATCCAGTAGAACAGCAACAAGGTCAGAATGTTGAACAAAATCAAGAACAGGAACCACAGGCAGATCAGGAACAGCCTGCAGTTCCTAATCCAGAAATTCAAACAGAAGCACAAGATGAAAGAATTGAAGCTGAACCTAATCAGAATCAAGTCAGTGAACCTGCTTCCACGTCTGTCTCCACCAGAGACTTTGTTCCAAGACCGTGGAAACATCATAAGTCACATCCACTAGAATTGATCATAAGCGACATGAACAAAGGCATACAAACAAGGGGACAAATGAGAAACTTTTGTGCACACTTCGCTTTTCTATCAACAATGGAACCCAAGAATCATGTAGAAGCTTTGCAAGATTCGGATTGGGTGGTAGCTATGCAAGATGAATTAAACGAGTTTGAAAGAAATAAAGTGTGGCACTTAGAAGCAATACCGAAGAACAAGAAGATTATTGGACTTAAATGGGTATTCAGGAACAAGCTGGATGAACACGGCATAATCGTTAGAAACAAAGCAAGGTTGGTGGTAAAAGGTTATAATCAACAAGAAGGTATTGACTATACTGAAACTTTTGCTCCCGTAGCTAGATTAGAAGCTATTAGAATTCTTATTTCATTTGCTGCTTTCATGAATTTTAAATTATATCAAATGGACGTAAAATGTGCATTCTTAAATGGGTTTCTAGAAGAAGATGTATACGTAGAACAACCACCTGGCTTTGAAAACCCAATTTCTCCGGATCACGTCTACAAGCTTGATAAAGCTCTTTATGGGCTAAAACAGGCACCTAGACAATGGTACGAGAGATTATCTAAGTTTTTGATTGAAAATAAGTTCATACGTGGTAAAATTGATAAAACCTTATTCTTTAAGAATAAAGGTTCAAATATATTAGTTGTTCAAATATATGTTGATGATATTATTTTTGGTGCTACAAATGAATCGTTATGTAAGGAATTTGCTGACCTAATGAGTAATGAATTTGAAATGAGTATGATGGGAGAATTAAATTTCTTCCTTGGTTTGCAAATTAAACAAACTGCTAACGGTATCTTTATTCATCAACAAAAATATATAAAAGAACTTCTAAAGAAATATGGACTAGATAGTGCTAAGACAAACCATACACCCATGGCCACTAACATTAGGTTAGATGAAGACTCTAACGGAACTAGTGTTGACCAAACGATGTATAGAGGCATGATAGGATCACTACTATATCTAACAGCTAGTAGACCCGATATATCCTTTAGTGTTGGCTTGTGTGCTAGATTTCAATCAAATCCTAAAGAATCACATCATACGGCAGTTAAAAGAATTCTTAGATATCTAAAGGGAACAGATGACTTATCCTTATTTTATCCTAAAAGTGATGTCTATGACTTGAAAGGGTATAGTGATGCAGATTACGCAGGTGATCTTGTAAATAGAAAAAGCACTTCAGGAATGGTACAGTTTCTTGGATCTTGTTTGGTATCATGGAGTTCCAAGAAACAGAACACAGTAGCTTTATCCACGGCAGAAGCTGAATATGTAGCAGCAGCAGCCTGCTGTTCCCAAATGCTCTGGATTAAACAACAGCTAAGAGATTTTGGTATATATTAAATTTGAATGTGTTCCTATTTATTGTGATAATACTAGTGCTATTTGTATTTCTAAAGATCCGGTGCATCATTCTAGAGTTAAACATATTCATATTAGACATCATTTCCTTAAGGATAACGTAGAGCATAAAAATATTATTGTTAAACATGTCAATACTAGTGAACAAGTTGCAGATATTATGACCAAACCGCTTCCAAGAGAACAATTTGAAAAGATGAGGTTGGAGCTAGGTATGATCAAGCTTCACTAACGTTTAGTTGCTAGTATTCCTCCTCAAAACATCTTGAAAAATCGGAAGGGTTCAATCAACCACAACAACCAAGATTGTTTATTCAATCATTGCGAGATTTGGGTATGCTTCTATTTAAATTTATGTCTTAAACTTTATCTTGATTGCTTGCATGTTTGAACTAATTAGACCAAGTAGCATAACTTATTTTATATTATATATTTTATTACCCACATATTATAAATTATTTTAAAAATACAAAAATATTTTACTTTCCACAAATTCCAGCATTTTCTTTATTTTAATTTATTTCGGTGAACCAACATCATTTTATGAAATGGAAGACGGATCATAGAGGTGTTTCGGAAAGTAATTATCTAAATCGACATATTCAACGAACTTTCACGTAAACTTTTCGTTACCTCACACGGTTCATACACTAAAACCGTTTCAAGAAGTAGTACTTTCTTTTCATAACCGTCACTTCACACCTTTATATCCCTTACACTCATTTGTCCCATCCATCACTCACATCTACCTTACTTGTACTACTTTTGCTAAACCGTCAACTATTAAACACAATCCTCCTTCTCAAATCCCTAATTTCTCTCACCTTCATCATGAAAACTCCAAAATCCTCATCTTCAAGCAAGAAAATGCCGAAATCCACACAACCCAAGCCATTACAAGTGATATATCCTGACATTCCACCTTCATCTTCACAAGAACCATCCAAGACCAACACACCAAAACAATCCATGCATGCCGGTGAAAAGCGAACCCGTGGAACCCCTAAAAGTGCTTCTTCATCCAAACCACCTAAACGGAGCAAGCGCATAGATCCTGATAGTGCGGAAGAGGTAGCTAAGGAAATGTCAGTCGGCTTTGGACTTGACAAATATTGGTATGATTCTACCTTCTTTCCCCAATTTCATGCCATTTTAGAAAATCAGGGTTGGGAAAAGCTTATGTACGATTACTCATGCAACCACATATACCCCAATTTGATGCGTGAGTTTATTAAAAACTTTTCTATAGAAAATGGTGTCTGCTCCAGTGTTGTTAAAGAAATTAAAATTGACTTTAGTAGTTTGATGATTGGCGAATGGTTTGAGGTTCCTACAGTTGGTTTTGACACTTACTTTGTAGGGTCAAAAATTGTCTTTTCGGGTATTACTGAGAAAACAGTCTTAAAATTTCTTGGTCAGGAGGAAAAGAGAAGATTTAGTCACATGTCGTTGTCTCCATTACACAAATTGCTGTACAACATCGCTCGTTGATCTATTGCATGGCTAACCATATTAAAATAAACTTTCCGTCCTTGATGGTGTCACACTTATCTGAGTGTGTTGAGAAGGGTCTTATGATTGGTTATGGAGGGTTGTTAACATGTATTTTTAAGAAGTTCGTTGTACCGCTTGAGGGTCTTCATTTCCCGATGTCCGCAAACAATCAAATAGGCGCTAAGTGCCTTAAAAATTTGCATTTAACTGTTAATGAAAAAGGAATTTTAGAGGACCTCATAGATGTTGAGGAGGTCGTGTCTGATGAAGAAGAAGTTGAGAATGAAGAGGAGGTTGAGGAAGAAGAAAAGAAAGAAAAGAAAAAGGAGGATCAAGGTGCTGTTCCCTCTGCCAGTGCTAAGGAGGCAGAGGTGAATAAGGATAAGGAGGAAGCTCCTTTTGAGGGGGAAGCTTCCCAGGAGGAACTTGAGGAGGTTGACTCAAGTTCAAGTGATGAGGAGGTTTCTAAGCCCATTAAGGAGGATTCTAAAATCGCTCCAAGGAAGAGTAGGAGGCTTGCTTCAAAATCTAAGGTTGGTAAGGATGAAGCCATGTCCAGTCACCCTACCAAACAAACTGACGATGCCCCACCTTCACCAAAACCAGCCTCACCCATACCAGTTGACATTCCATCATCACCACCATCACCAATTCCCACTTCACCTACACCTACTGGTTTTGCTAGGGATGACTCACCCTTTCCTCCGACTCCAATTGATCTTATACTCGGAAAATTTGATGTCCTGCAGTCTCAACTTTGTGCTTTCCAAAGTGAAGTTCGTGCCTCCCTATCCACCATTGCTGAGCAACTCACCGACATGGAAACACGTCTTGGTGCAAAGCTCGACACAGTGGAGGTTCAAACTGAATTTGTTGATGAAGAGACTGCTGCCTGATCCCTCCTGCTTCTAATTTCAATTAAAAATTTAATGTTTTATTGGCCACACCGTTTGTAATCCTAAACAATTTTCTTTTTCTTTTAAGTACCTGCTGGGGTACAAGACAATTTCTCTTGGTTTATGCTACTAACCCACTACTTTTCATCCTTTATTTCATCATTGCTTTCTTATCCCATGGTCTAATATGTTTGCTTGCATGCTTTCTCGATTTATGTTTGGGCATTTATTTTCTTAGTTTGCTGCTTACTATCTTAATTTATCTAACGCTTGCCTTAGAGCTGTGATTTGATTCATATCCCTACTTTTTGATTGATGCCAAAAGGGGGAAGAGTAGCAAAACAAACTTAAATGAATGCTTGTGAATGCTTATGTTTTTGCTTAATCTTGATAATTGTTTCTCTGTTTTATGTTCTAACCTATACAATGTTGAATGTTCTTAGTTTACTTTATAATGCTTAGTTGTTGACTCACTGTTTGATATACTTAAGGGAGAAGAGTGCAAACAATAGTTATATGGTTATATGGAATATCACTTTGTTTAATTTTTGTTCTTACAATTCATAATTGTCTTGAATTACTTAATTAGAATTACTTAGTTTGTTGTGCTTCTTAATTTTTAATTTTATGTCTGTAAGTTTCTTAATTATTTTGTTTTTGGTATTTATGTTTAGTTTTAAAATTAAAAAATTTGAAGTCATGCTTACTCACATGATTTTCGCCAAAAATATTTTAGAGTAATATGCTTGCCTTAGAATTTGGTAAATTACTTGTAACGATTTAATTTACTAAATATGTTTGAACTTGTGATTAATCTCTAACATGTTCAAAGCTATTAGTTTTACTCTTTCTTTTAACCAAGTTTGTTTATAAGTTTGTCATCATCAAAAAGGGGGAATTTGTTGGCCCATTTGAGTTTTGATGATGACTTAACAAATTATAAACAAACAAAGTATTTTAGAGATTGTTTTGTAGGTTAAATATCCGATTATTGTAATCGTCGATGGTACCTAAGGATTGGTCAATGGCAATCGTACAAGTCAAAGTCAAAGTCAACAAAGTCAAAGTCAGTAGAGAAGGTCAATGAGGAAGTCAAGAGTAGAATCCAAGTCTACTGTTCCAGATATTGATAAACTGATGAATGTTGCAGATAGAGACAGTACGTTGTTCCAAACGAAACCGGTCAGAGAAGAAGTCAACAAAATTAATCAAGAAAATTATTTTAATTTTAATTTTTCTTTTTTAGTCTTGTTGTACGGTTAATAAACAAGGAAGCACAAGGAATTAATCAAAGAATTAAAATAACTAACTCCTAAAAAGTCTCTTGAAAATGGCTATTTTTAGCTAGAGTCAAAGATTGACTTTGAATAACCACCAAGGAAGTTATTTCCTTCTCACGGTCAATGCCCACTAATCCCTCATCTATAGATTATGGGTTTATGGCATAACTTGTTCTAAAAAGATTATAAAATCATTTTTCTAACCGGCACAAACGTTTGGTGATCAATATTGAGAGAAAATCAGATTCCGAAAAATTGTGCCCAAATTTCGTGAGATTCAAGATTCAAAAAAAGGAAATATTAAGTGTTCTTAATCGAAAATTAATTCCTAAATATTTCCTTGTGCTATCTTTGTTTGTTCATCCAATTTAGAGAATTTATCTTGTATGGGTTTTTGAGAGAATTTGTAATTAGACTTGGGTAAGTCTAAGGGGGAAGTGAGAAAGAGAAGAGAGAAAGAGAAGAGAGAAAGAGAAGGAGAATCGAGAAAGGGAACAAGAAAGAAACCGAGAAGAGAAGGAGAAGGAGAAGGAGAAATATTTTATGTAATAGAGAATTGAGTTACATAAAATAATAGAGAAGAGAAATCCCTAGAGGGTCGTGGTTCTTATTCCCACGTTAAATTCTTTGTGTTTCTTTAAGTTTTCTTTAATTTTGTTTTGAGTATTTTCTT
This sequence comes from Amaranthus palmeri, assembly GCA_019776075.1. Lineage (NCBI taxonomy): Eukaryota > Viridiplantae > Streptophyta > Magnoliopsida > Caryophyllales > Amaranthaceae > Amaranthus > Amaranthus palmeri. The sequence goes on along the minus strand of JAAKBH010000058.1, from coordinate 210,569 downwards.
TATTCATAATTCCGCAAGAAAAGGGCGAAAATACTCTAACGGGAACAAGTAACAATTCACCCCCCCTCTTGTTACACTTCATTGTCTCTATACGTTTCTACACTTCGTTCTAAAGAACAAGCAAAAGAAAGCCAAGGAGAATGGTCAAGCTTCTACTAGCAAGGGACCACCCACACAAGGTAATCTTGCATGTTTTGATGAAAATTCTAATATGAGTTTTTCTACTATGAATACTAATATTAGTGCTTTGCAGGATGATACCTTGGCTTGGTGGATCGATTCGGGGGCATCGAGACATGTATGCAATTCTACGCAATGGTTCAAAACCTTTAACAAGGTTGTTGATGGGGAGCATCTCTACATGGGAAACAATGCACCTATCAAGGTCCAAGGCAAAGGACAAGTTGAATTATTGTTTACTTCGGGGAATCTTTTAGTTTTAAGAGATGTGTATTTCACACCCGAAATAGGTAGAAATTTAGTCTCGGGTCCTATTTTGAATCGATTGGGCTACAAACTACTGTTTGAAGCCGATAGGTGTATTATCTCTAAAAACAATTTGTTTATTGGGCGTGCTTATTTATGTAATAGTTTGTTTAAGCTATCTTTAGATTTGAATAAAAACACTATTTGTAATGTTTCTTCTATGAATGAAAGTGATGATTTGCATGCACTACTTGTGGCATGTTAGACTAGGACACGTTAATTTTGATAAAGTTTCGTTTATGTCTAAACATGATTTAATTCCAATGTGCAATAAAATGTCTAAAAATTGCAAAACGTGCATGTTAAATAAGATCACTAGAACACCTTTTAAAAGTGTTGAAAGAAAAACCGAAATTTTGGAATTAATCCATAGTGATCTTTGTGATTTTCATAGTACACCATCTTTGGGAAACAAAAAGTATGTCATAACTTTTATTGATGATTTCTCAAAGTTTTGTTATGTATATCTTTTGCATTCAAAAGATGAGGCTCTTGAACATTTTAAGATTTACAAACAAGAAGTAGAAATACAAATTGGTAGTAAACTTAAAAGGTTAAGAACCGATAAAGGAGGTGAATATTATGATCCGCTTTATTTTAATTCAATGGGTATAATTCATGAAACAACCGCCGGTTATGCACCACAATCTAATGGTGTGGCGGAGAGGAAAAACCGTACTCTACAAGAGATGGTTAATTCCATGTTATCCTACTCGGGTTTGAGTGATGGATTTTGGGTGAAGCGATGTTGACGGCTTGTCACATTCTTAACCGAGTTCCAATGAGAACGAATAAGGAAACTCCTTATGAACTTTGGTACAAAAAGAAACCAAACTTAAGTTATCTTAAGGTTTGGGGTTGTAGGGCCATTGTAAGAGTGCCCGGAAACAAGAAAAAGAAGCTCGGTGAACGTGGGCTTGAGTGCATCTTTATAGGCTATGCTATTCTTAGCAAAACCTATAGGTTCTATGTTATAGAACAAAATGACTATATATCGATTCATTCGATTATAGAGTCAAGAGATGCCATTTTTGATGAAAATAGATTTTCATCATTGAGTAGACAAAGAAATCTACAAAGTTGTACCAATGAAAGTGTTGATGATAGTCAACAAAGTTCACTTCTAGATGTTGATGAAAGTCAACAAATCGATGAACTTGATTTAGTTGATCCTATTCCTAAACGGAGTAAGAGACAACGGAAAGCGAAGAGCTTTGGACCGGATTTCCATGTATACTTGGTTGAAGGTGATAGAAGTGAAGTATCTTCTAGTGTTCCATATTTATATAATGTGGAAGGTGACCCATTGACTTATAGCGATGCTATGGCATCACATGATAGTGCTTTTTGGAAAGAGGCTATCGATGATGAGATGCAATCCATCATGGGAAACAACACTTGGGTGTTAGTGGATCTTCCTCCGACTTGTAAACCAATCGGTTGCAAGTGGATTTTCAGAAAGAAAATGAAAATCGACGGTACTATTGATAAATTCAAAGCCCGTTTAGTGGTTTAAGGCTTTAGACAAAAGCACGGTATCGATCATTTCGATACATATGCACCGGTTGCTAGAATAACCACTATTCGGTTATTGGTAGCGTTGGCTACGGTCTATCATCTAGAAATACATCAAATGGATGTTAAAACCGCATTTCTATATGGGGAATTAGATGAGGAAGTTTATATGAAACAACCCGAAGGGTTTGTTTTGAAAGGACAAGAACAAAAGGTGTGTAAACTTGTCAAGTCTTTATATGGACTTAAACAAGCACCTAAACAGTGGCATCAAAAATTTGATGAAACTATTTTGTCCTTTGGATTCAAGTTGAATCAAGCTGATAAGTGTGTGTATAGCAAGTTCGATAACCATGGAAATGGCGTTATCATTTGCCTATACGTTGATGACATGCTTATCTTTGGAACTTGTAAAGCACAAGTCCAAGAGACAAAAGACTTTTTGTCTAGATCCTTTCAGATGAAGGATATGGGGGAGGCTGATGTGATCTTAGGCATTAAGATCATAAGGCAAGGGAACCGTATTAAGTTAAGTCAGGCTCACTATGTTGAGAAGATACTTAAGCGGTTTAATATGCTTGATAAAGCGCCGGTATCTACTCCCATGGAACCGGGTATGAAGTTTGCAAAACATACCGGTCAGCCAATTTCACAATTGGAGTATTCAAAGGTCATAGGATCTTTGATGTATGCTATGACTAGTACAAGGCCTGACATAGCATTTGCGGTGGGTAAACTTAGTAGATTTACTAGTAACCCAGGTCCCCATCATTGGATGGCGATAAGGAGAGTATTAAGATACTTGTTGCGTACCAAGGATTTTGGTATTACGTATAGCGGGGAACCTCCTATTCTAGAAGGTTATTCTGACGCTAGTTGGATCACTAATGAAGAGGACAACTCTTCTACTAGTGGATGGGTGTTTGTTTATGGGGGAGGTGCCATTTCCTGGTCTTCTAAGAAACAAACATGTATAGCCGACTCTACGATGTCAGCTGAGTTTATCGCTTTAGCTTCAGCAGCTAGTGAAGCTGAGTGGTTGAGGAATCTCATGTTTGAGATACCTTTGTTACCTAAGCCAATTTCACCGGTGGCTATTCATGCGGATTGCATGACGGCTTTAGGTAGAGCGTATAGTCAAGTATATAATGGTAAGTCTCGTCATATTGCACTAAGGCATAGCCTTGTGCAAGGACTTATCATTAACGGGGTCATAACTTTTGACTATGTGAACACTAAGTTCAATGTGGCGGATTCGTTTACGAAAGCCATGAATAGAGACTCAATTGAGAAGGCCTCAATTGAGATCGGTTTATGTCAGTAAAATCATTTGGGAAAGCCCAATTCACGCATGAGTAACATCGTGTCTGAATTCAATGTGGTAAAGTCCTCTTGGTTTTTGTTAAAGCAACTCTTGCATGACCCATCGTTGCTTTGTACCGTGATGGAATAAGGTAGTCGTCTTGAAAGTTCTCAAGATCAAGAGTTGAAGAGCTCTTGGTGTTGTATCCACGTCACGGGGATATGTTTTATACGTAATGAGAACCTACCTATATAAGTTTGAAGTGTGGCCGCTTCAAGTAGTCAAGATTGGCATAATGACTATGATAAACTTATGAATAAGATACGGACACGGCCTTATAATGTGTCAAGTTAATAACTTTGTGTTATTTGTTTTGTGTGTACTACATCTTCAAGTGGTCAGAAGTGTCATTTGATTCAATTCCGAATGGAAATCAATTCTGGCTCGATCACTTGTTAAGTGTGTTGTACTAGGCGTTAATTCAATCCGTAGGGATATTAGCGTTGATGCATGAAATGTATTATGAGTTTTGGTAAATGAGAAGCTTATTATACCCAAAATGGGGGAGGATTGTTGAACATTTAGTGTATAATAATATATATTAAATAATAATCCTGAGTATTTTAATCACTAAGTACTACTAAGGTAGTGGGACAGTTTAAGTCCGTAATATATCAATTAAAGCTATTATAATAGTGGGACAATATACGTATTAAATTACGAGGTCCAAATAGGTGTTTTAAGATAACATAAGAAAACAAGGGAAAAATGGGCAGAAGGTAAGCGCCGAGTCGGCGCTCCCTTGTGTAGCCTCGTCGCCGACTCGGCGCTTGGCTACTGGAAAAACAGGTTTGAGGCAGAGACTTGGCGCCGAGTCGGCGCCCACTTTTGTGGGCTCGTCGCCGACTCGGCGATAGGTCACTGGAAGTGACCGTTGCCTTTTTCTTCCCGTTTTCTTGAGTTTAATGCCTTGGATTCCTTCTTAATTCTCATAATCTCTGCGATTATGAAGGGGAGTAATGCTAATTCATTAGCAACATTGATTTTGGTGATTATGATTGTATTAAAACACAATCAATTGGGTGATTAAGGCTAAGGCTCCTCTATTATTATAAATAGAGGACCTTGGGTGATTGTGTTGCTAGCACCTTTCACTTGCAATTTCTGATTTCTCTTATCTCTTTCTCATTTGTTCTTAAGCTTGATCAAGAGAGTAATTAACTTTTGTTCAAGTAATACAATACTCATAATTCTCAAACACTTTGTTATTTCGGTATACATCCTAAGTACTAAGGGTGTATTGTTGTTGATTGTATCTCATTGTGAATTTCCAAACATTTAACCCAAGTACCTTTGTGGGGGAAATATCACAAAAGGATAGTGAGCACACGCCTTCAACTCGTATCAAGTTTCCGGGTAACGGTTGTCGTTACACAATAATCTTCTATTAAGTTTATTGCTTTATATCATCTTGTAATTTCTTATTGTCATCATACAAAGGGGTTTGATACAAATTCCCGATTGTAATTTGTATTGCATTATATATACTCTTAGTAATAAAACTATGCATTAATATTGTCGGCTATAAAATAGTACATACTATGCAAATAGAAAATAAAAGAAGAAATATTTTTATTATTAGTTATTGACTTTTGATGGTAATTAAAATTAAGAAGACTTCCTTTTTTTTATGCTTAATAATGGGGATTAACATGGCATATGCAACTTCCATTAATAATACTTCATATTGGTTGTTTGTTTACTTCAACATGTGTATTAAAATAAGTGGAGTACCTTAAGTGAAGTATCATATTAGGTTTAGATTCAGCCGTTCATATTATGTACTACCTCCTATTCAACCTATTAATCTCATTTGATTTTTCACACTTGCCGAGACAATATTTTAATCCTTAATATTTCTAATTGTTTTTAATTAAAAATTATACAAAGTAGATATTAATAATCTTTGTATTGAGACAAATCAAACAAGATCCCACATGACTATATTTTAACTAATAGATTAATAATAAAATACAAATTAAGAGTGATAAGTGAATAGTGAAAAAAAATCAATAGGACTAATAGGTAGAATAGGAGGGAGTATATGATATACGCAACTTTCACTTGATAATACATAATGCTATAGTCTCATATTATGTATTTTGAAATATCGAATAATATATTTGTAAAGCTAATTAACTAACAAAGGTCAAAACAGTATTTGCTAAAATAAATCTAACTATTATTTATAACCTTAAAATATTTTGTGATTATGTAATTAGAAATAAAGAATAGATAAGTTTATTTTCTACCGTTCGTGACCATATATTAGGAACTTTAATTTAGTAATAATTCATACTTTGTTAGTCGTTTAATTAGTACTTCAACATGTGCGTTAAAATTAGTGACCATAGTTTAGTAGTTTAGTATTTATTTTAATTTTGCAATTTCATAAGATTTTTTCGTTCCTAGGTACATATGGTTTAAGAGGAGAGAATATAATAGCTTGATGATAGATAGAAAGTGACAAGGATTATAGATAGAAAGTTGGAGCGCATGAGACTATAAAATGAGTGAGACTTAAAATTAGAGTGCATGTGGATATTAGCATGCATAACCGAGACATAAAATTAAAATGATAGAAATTAGAACGCATGTGGTGATTAGTATGTATGATGCAACATTCATTTAGTAAGACTTCAACTGAGTTCAACATCACAAGTGAAGTATAATAATGACGAAAGTTATCACTTCAATATTCATTTAGTATAATAATGACGAAAGTATGTATGCAGCTTTAGAATCCTACGTCACCTACAAAAATGATACTCCGTCCGTTTCAAATGTTCGTCCCATATTTTTTGCACTGTTTTCAAAGTAAATTTTGAGCCTAAATATCTCTAAATAAGTATCACAAAAAATTATAAAAAATATATAATAAAAAAATATACATTAAAACGAATCTAACGAGATCTCACATGGATATATTTTGTCTTTAATATATGTCTTGAAAATCTTAATTAAATTTCTTTCTCCAAAATAGAATATTCCAAATGGGAAAAACATTAGGAAACGGAGGGAGTACATGAATATAGAAGGGCGACGGTCTGTATTCATTTCTAAATCATAAAATTAAATATTTCGTAGTTATTTTTATTTTATTTGTGGTGCAAGATACCAAATCTATAATACATAACTATCAGTGAAACAAAACAGTGTTGATTTTATAACTTTTCAAATTGATTATGCGTATTCTCCCAATAAAAATTTCCATCTTAAACTCAATTATGGTATCATTGTTATAACGATTAATATTTATATCTTTGACTTTACTATTTTCTAAATAATTATAATATTATCCACATTGATTGATTTATTACTTTTTTAGGTTACATCATTTAATGTAATAGAAAATCATATATATATTGTGTTGAATTTATTTTTTAATTTTTTTTATAAAATCTTTATAATGTACATTATTTATAAAATGAGTACAAGATATTTTTAGATGGTTAAAACATAAAGCCATAAATTCAGGTGTAAGTTGAAATTATTTAAATAATCAATTGTTGAGAGATTATTTTCGGCTAACGAGTGATAGTTGGTATTATTTTGAGCAAATTTTCGTAATTTTATTTGAATATAAATTGTAGTATTATAATATAAGCAACTTTCATATAATAATACTTCTGGATTCGGAACTTATCACAAGTATATACTACATTTGTGTTCACATTGGTAAACTATCATTCGACAAACTCCAAAATACCAGAGTGTCAAGTTGGGATTATCTTTATACATGCGTTAACTCCAAAATTTTCCCCCTCATTTTAACTTGTATGAGAAGATTTAGTTGCAATATTATTTCCAAAATATTTACATTGGTAAAAGAGAATAACTTCTTGATATAGCAAAATTAAACAAGACTAAATTTGTAAATTAGAAATATTTTCCAATATTAATTTCAATATTATTTCTAAAATAAAAGAGAATAATATCTTGATTGATAAGTGCAATTATTTGCACTAATCATTTATATTTTTATGCTCCTTTGCGGTGTTTTGAAGGCGATTCAGGGTCATTTCGTTTGGTTTCACTCTATTTCGGTGTTTATGGTCAAAGTATAGGAAGATGGGTGAATTATGCACTTTTGAGTCCTTTTTGTGTGTTTTTGGTGCTAACCATGTTTACCGGGCTCAAAGAACGTATCAAGCTATCAATTTTATCAAGGCATGAGGAGTAAAAGAGCAAAAGAGTAGAAAATGTTGTTATTTTGAGATGAAGTTTGATACATGTCTACTCTTTTGGACATAACTTTTGATAGAAATATCGTATTAATGCAAGGTTTACGGCATTGGAAACTAGACTTCAAGGGCTTTCCAACGGTATATTATATGTCCGATTCCGATAACCGAGCAAGAAATGGCAACCATTTGAAGTCAGCAGAATCTGTCTGTCAGAAAACGCCGACTCGGCTTCCGGGGCCTGGAAGTAGCCGCCGAGTCGGCTTTTTCCTTCTGTTTTTTCGGTGCATTCTGTTTTATTAACTTTAATTATGATTCATTTTATTTTATTTTTTATTTTGAATTAACTTAGGGTTTATTAGTAGGTAATTAGAGATACATTAGGGAGCCTCCTAAGCCTCCTTGAGAGGGAGGGAGATGGAAACCTTCTTCTTCTTCCTCCCTTCACTTTTACTTAGTTTTTGCTTAAACTTCCATTAATCTAGCCTTTAATTTCATTTTAGTTTTAGTTTACTTTGCAAGAACATTAATCTAGTCTTTGAGAATTATTCATCCTTCAAGTTTGTAAGTTTATTTTCTTCTTTTGCCTTTGAATTATTGTATTAGTTTAAGTTTTGTTAGTTGAACATTGAATTCTAGCTTTAATCATCCTTTAATAATATTTTCATTTTCTCCATTATTGTTTAGTATTCATTGTCATCATTATTAAGTATTTAATCATTGCTTGTCTTAGTTTAATCCTTAATTCATTGTCATTTATGTTTAGAATTGAATTTGAATTGATCTTTATTGCATTTACCATGTCTAGTGAGTAGATCCATTTTCTAGGGTTAGAGTTTGAACCTATTAGTTGGGCATGAATTGATTCTTGGATGTGTCTATGAAACTATGGATTAAAGTGATTAAATTGTGCCAATTAACCCTAAATTAAATATGCTTTGTCGGACCATTCAATAGAACTAGCGTGTGAGATTGGGATCGACTTTGCTTTAGGGTAAACTTAAGTTAAATTCTTATTAATTTGTTCAATAAAATTAACGTGTGAGAATCAAATTAATAGGGTCTAAATCTAATAGTTAATCAAAAGAGCGAGAGTTTGAGATTAACAAGATCATGTTTAATCACATAATTAATCCGACATTTCATAGACACTATTGAGAATTGAATCATACAAGACTTTAGGGGAATCCCGACACCCTAGATGCTTTCATCATATAATTAAACCACATTTTTATTATTGCATTCTTAGTTGTTAGCTCACAACCAATCAATCCTTTTTGTCCCTAAGCAATATAATCAATCAAAATTACCAAGTTTCTTGTCCTAGCTTCCTTGTGTTCGACCCGCGACTACACGTACACCGTGCGCTTGCGGTTAAATAAAATTTGCACATCATTGATATAACAAAATTTTTTTTTCAAGATTATTAACTAACCTTAGAATAAGTATATTTTCATAATTATACTGAAATGCAAATTTATTTCATTGCTACTTATTTATTTTATATTTCTATTTACTTTCAACTTAGTTTTATTTAATAAATGCGTAATTTCACTTACAAATAATTTTTTTTAAAATAATTATATGAATGGTAATTTTTTTAAGATCTTTAAAATGAGATCAAATTTATAATATTTTTTACTCTTTATAAAAATATAAAAAATCATTCAATTATTCATACAAATATAGTTACGAAAAAAATAAATATAAGATCTCACTAGACTATTTTTTAGCTAAAAGAGGTTGAAGAGTGATATGTTATCTGTAGAACAATCAAGCGACATGAATAAAGTGACATAGTTTGGGAAATGAGATAAAGAGACAAGAATAAAGTGACATAGTTTGTGAACAAGGATAAAGTGACACACACATATATGTTTCTTAAAAATACTAACAATTAACCTTCTTTATAATATTTAAAGTACATACTCCCTCCATTCTTTTTTTATTATCCTATTTGAAGATTTCACATAAATCAAGAAATATCGAATTTTTATAGATAGTGGATATTATTTTATTAAGAAAAGTGGAATCTTTGTGGATAGTGGGTATTATTTTATTAGCAAAGGTGAAATCTTTGTAGATAGTAGGTATTATTTTATTAAAATAATGGTGTGAATTAATAATTATATTGGTATTATGAGAGAGAAATGAGGGTTAAATGAGGGATAAAGAGAGTATATGGAAGATAAAAATTTTCCAAAAAAGAAAAATATTCTAAATAGAACAAACTTATTAAACTGTCCATTATAATAATGTGGACAAACTTAAAAGAACAGAGGGAGTATAATCTTAAAAATAAATATTATTCAAGTATAAAATTAATTAAAAATTTTTTTTTCAATCTCCGTGCCTAGCACAAATATCTATCTAGTACGTAACTATTACTGAAACAAAATACTGTTGATATTATCACTTTTTAAATTGATTATGTGTCATTATTCTCTCATTAAAAATTTCCATCTTAAACTCAATTATGTTGTCATTGTTATAACGATTAATATTTATATCTTTGACTTTACTATTTTCTAAATAATTATAATATTATCCACATTGATTGATTTATTACTTTTTTAGGTTACATATGTATTAGAAAATCATAAATATATTTTATTTTATTTATTTTTTAATTTTTTTTATAAAATCTTTATAATGTACGTTATTTATTAAATGAGTACAAGATATTTTTAGATGGCTAAAATATAAGCCATAAATTCAGGTTTAATATGAAATTATTTAAAAATAATCAATAGTTGAGAGATTATTTTCGACTAACGGGTGGTATTATAATATAAGCAACATTTATATAATAATACTTCAAGCTGGATTGGAAACTTATCACAAGTATATTCTACATTTATGTTCTATCATTCGACAAACTCCAAAATACCAGTGCCAAGTTGGGATTATCTTTATACATGCGTTAACTTTAAACTACATTTGTGTTCACATTGGCAAACTATCCTTCGACAAAATCTAAATTAGAACAACGATCAATTTTTATAGTCAACATAGTACCATTGTCATTGAAATTCAGAAAAATCCATTTTTGAAGAGAAATTGAGAAGGATATTGTCATCGATGATGAGAAATTACATTACCCATGAAAATACCCTTCTCAATTTCTCTTCAAAAATGAATTTTTCTCGGTTTTGAAGAAATGACAACCATGAATGGAAGGCAACTATGAAAGGAGTGAAGAAGAAGAAGAAACTAACCCTGGTTAGGTTAATTTCGAAAACTTAACGGAATTTTAACGAAAAATACTCAAAAAGGTCACGGTTGTAATTACCACTAAACCTCAAGGTTGCCATTGAAAAAAAAATAAGTTTATACACCATTGAGAATAACGCATACCTCAGGGGCACCATTGATAATTTCTCTTTCTTTTATTAGGGAACATTAGACTTGTATTTTGTTACCTTTGTGACTTAATTAAGAAATAATTAATTTTTATATTGTCCTCTTCTCTTCTTTTTTTTTTACCTTTGTCTTTCTATAAATGAAAGTTTATATATTGTATTTCGATTCATCATATACGACTATATATAATAAAAAAAATACTCCCTTCGTCCTCTTTGATTTGCAATAAAGAAAAAGTTGGTAAATGTTAAGAAAGTGGAAATAAATGAAGAGAGAGAATGAATTGTGTGGATGAAATTAAAAGAGAGTTAAAATGTATGGATGAGATTAAAAGAAAGTGGTGGGCCATTATCAAAAAATAGAAATGCTGCAAATCAAGTGGGACGGACCAAAATGGAAAATGATGCAATTTCAATGGGACAGAGGGAGTAGTTTGTTTTGAAAATCTATTGATATTGATTCAGCTCGATTGATAGTGACTCGATCCGTGCCTGGTAAAATCGATTCAATCATTAACTTAAAATATACTAAGGCCAATCGACATTGGACTCGACCTTCATCCGACACCAAATTGATGCAAATTCGACAACTCGAATAATTGATCTTCAATCGAACCGTAGCTAATTGAACCGAGTGTGGCCTACCATGATGCATATTCTAATGCTAATCGATAAAAAGTATAACCCATCCGAATGGCACTTGAAAAGACTACAACAAATTTAACTTTTTGCGAAATTAGATTTTGTGGCATTAAAAAAATCAGTAATTATATTTTTTGTGTAATAATTATTGGCTTTTATTTTATTTTCCAAATAAGGTTATTTGGTTACACTTTATTTGGCCTTTGATGACATATGTAATTGTTACTAAAGTTTATAGTGGCATTTATGAGAAATATCACTAGATCATATGTCACGAAAATCTTTAGTATGATTTTTCATTATGTTGTTTAAGAGTATAATAAATGTCATTAAATCCACTATATATATATACTATTAGAAATTTCAATTAGTGACATTTAAATTAAACGTCCCTAAATATATCTCACTTAAAACAAATTATGTTGTGAGATATTGATGACTAGTACTCCCAATGAACGCCTTTGATAGTAGTCTAATATATTATGATAGTTTATTTAGAATAGAATATGTAGCATTATGATATATAAGCAAACTTTTATATTACCCATAATAATTCATACCAGATCTGAATTCTCATACAATATTTTTTGAATTCTTGTTTGCTAATGTTGAACAATTAATTACAAATCTAATCTTTGAATTTTGACTAATCAAAGATTAATGCTCGTAATTTGGAAGCTTGTTTTTGCTATCTTACTAAGTTATGCAATAACACCACTTTTGAAGATATCTTTTCCAACAAGAAGCAACAAGGGCTTAGCAGGGCCCATAATATTTTTCTGAGGACTCACTCCGATGCCCCAGTAAGCATCAATTCAATACAATTCGCCTAATAGGTCCTTTCAGGAGTATAGTGGCTACAAGGTGGATTACTACTTAGTGGCTACAATTCAATACAATTCGCCTAATACAATGAGTAGGGGCGAGCAGGGTCCGAGACCCTATTCGGACCCTGTTGGACCCTACCCTTTTTTAAGGCTAAGGGTATATTTTTCTGGATCCTAAGGGTCCGGGTTCGGGTCTGGCTCTAAAATATTATAAGGGTCTGGGTCCGGGTAGACCGGGCTTTGACCCTTAGACCCTTTTTAATGTTTTTAATTTTTAGTTTTTTTATATTGGGGAGTATTTAAGGTTTTATAACTTCTTATTTTACAGCATTTTTTGATCAATCAAGGTGACTAAGTATAAAGCACTCTAGCGAATTTTTTTGGGTTTCAATGAGAGAGAGAAAGACCATTCTAACGCCTATTGTTAGGGATAGCAATGGGTCGGACTCGGGTCGGACTATATCCACACTCCGAGTTTGCTCCGAATAAACCTCGGACTATTTTTTTCAGTCCACCTCCAGTCGGAGTCGGAGTATGCATACTCCAACATTGCTCCGACACGGACTCTCGGACATCCGGTGGACTTCAGATTATTATCAAGATTTATTTTTATCAATACTACATTTATGATTTTAAAGCACGAAAAAATTAATTTAGATTAGTCTTCAAATTCAACTTTAATAAGAAATATTAGTCTTGCAATTACAATAAGTCAATAAACAAAATAGTCCTTAGTTCATTAAAATTACATTAACAAACATTTTTTTTGAAATGACATTAAAAATTACATAAATGATGAAGTCTTCAATTCTTCATGCTTAACATTACAACATCATTCTCTTCTTCTATAGCTTCTACATCCTCGTCTTCAAAAATCGGGGCATATTGAAGGGGATTTGCATTAGTGTCTACAAATTAGAAATAACAAGATTAATAAATAATATAATTATATAATTTCTTAATTGTACGTAACGATGTAAAAAAATTAATTACCTTTGAATTCCATACGCCTCCAACTTTGAAGGCACATCAAAGCTTCGATAGTTTCAGGAAGAAGCCTACTACGATGAGGTCCAATAACTCTACCACTAGTGCTAAAAGCACTCTCAGAAGCAACAGTTGAAATAGGCACTGCAAGTATGTCTCTAGCAATCTTAGAAAGTGTAGGAAACTTACTCGATTCCGCATTCCACCATGCCAACAAGTTGAATTTGTTTTCATCCACCACGAGTCTTTCCTCCTCTAAATATATCTCTAATTCACATTTGCGTGGCTTTTTATTTGGTTGGCTAGAAACATGCTTTTCCCATAAGCCCTCAACATCACTTGAATCATCAATTATCCTCTTATTATACTTGTTTGAATGTGATGAGGGTGAAAAAGGAGTAAAATTTTCATTAGGCACTGTCTCATATTCATTAACCAAATCCTTCAAAATTATTAATATCCTTTCACATTCTAATGTAGCACCATCTTCACAAAGAAGTTCAAAATAAAAAGATACACATTTAAATTTTCTTCTTGGATCCAATTGATGTGCAAATTTTATTTTAACCCCAAGCGCACGGTGTACGTGTAGTCACGGGTTGAACACAAGGAAGCTAGGACAAGAAACTCGGTAATTTCGATTGATTATATTGTTTAGGGACAAAAAGGATTGATTGGTTGTGAACTAACAACTATAAATGCGATAATTAAAATGTGTTTAAACTATATGATGATGAAATCCAGGGTGTCGGGAATCTCCTAAAGTCTTGTATGATCCAATTCTCAATAGTGTCTATGAAATGTCGGATTAATTATGTGATTAAACATGATCTTGTTAATCTCAAACTCTCGCTCTGTTGATTAACTATTAGATTTAGACCCTATTAATTCAATTCTCACACGTTAATTTTATTGAACGAATTAATAAGAATTTAACTAAAATTTACCCTAAAGCAAAGTCGATCCCAATCTCACACGCTAGTTCTATTGAATGGTCCGACAAAGCATATTTAATTTAGGGTTAATTGGCACAATTTATTCACTTTAATCCATAGTTTCATAGACACATCCAAGAATCAATTCATGCTCAACTAATAGGTTCAAACCCTAACCCTAGAAAATGGATCTACTCACTAATCATGGTGAATGCAATTAAAATAAACCCTAAGATAATATTAGACATGACTAACAATAAATTAAATGACAAAGTAAGAAAATCAATGATTAAAAACCAAATGAAACCACAAATAATTCAAATAACAACAATGAAGAACAAACTACTTTTAAGGAATAACAATTTCTGAGAAAATAATTAAAGTTTGACAAAGGAAGATTAAACTAATACAAAGTTGATAAAGAAAGATTAAACTACTAATAAGAAAGACAAGAAATTAAAAGCTTACAAGGAATAAAAATGTAGAAAGATTAAGGAGGAAGGAGGAAGAAGAAGAGGGTTTCAATCTCCCTCCCTCATGCTCTCTCAAGGAGGCTTAGGAGACTTCCCCTAATATGTTCCTAATTACCCCTACTAATAAACCCTAAGTTAATTTAGATTAATGATGATGTCATTGTTATTATGATTATCTTTGACTTCACTATTTTCGATTATATTTCATTTATTTAAACTACAAATTCTTTTCAATTTTATTATTAAATGAATTATTTTTGTTAGCAAAACTTAGTATGTTATTTTTATTAAAAAACTTATAATTTCGTATTTTATACTCCATGTACAAACCATTTTCTCTCTTATTCAAAATAAAAAAAGTACAAATATAATTATATTATATGTATAATTACTTTTTTTTTATAACTGTTGTTATTCTTTTTGTCGTGAATTAAACTTTTACAACCACCTATGCGCATTATGCAGAATATGATATAATATATTTACGTGATACAAACAATTGTTCAGAGTAAAATGAAATAGGATTATAAGTATAATGTAAAATTTATTTCTTAAAATTTTAATTTCTTAATAAATATAAATATATTAGAAAATTTGATCAAGCCGTGCATCGCACGGGCACTATCTAGTTGTTATTAAAATTGAGTACAACTCAAAAAATTAAATACTCCATCCGTTTCTTTACCAATGTCCTCCTATTCAATTTTTGAACACTATTCATCATTCACTCTTAATTTGTGTTTTATTTTAATCAATAAGTTAAAGTATAGTCAAATGAGATCTTGTTTGATTTGTCCCAACAAAATGTTAATTAATATCTAATTTTTAATTATGTTTAACTAGAAATATTAAGAATTGTACTAGTTCATTAGCAAACGTATCCAAATTAAATTGGACATTTAAAAAGATACAGAGGAAGTATAATATAAATTGAGAGAAATTGATAAAAATTAACTTATCCCTATGAATGGAGAAAACAGTTGGACACAATGTGATATTTACAAATGGTTATATAATCTTATATTGATGCTAAATATACAATTCATGGATGTAAGTACAACAGACACTATCATATTAAAAAGGAGTTTGATTGGGTTATTTGAATGTCAAAATAATTTATTTAATTTTTGGGGAGATATTATATTTCCACTTTGGAAACTAAAAAAGATATAAATCAATAAATGGATGACTAACACTTATTAGAGTCCATTTTGTTTCATTTCAAGTAGACCTGGGAAAATTTGATCCGATCCAAAAATGGACCCGTGACCCGACCCGTTAAAACCCGAACCCGACCGATCCGAAAGAGACTTAACCCAGAACATGACTGACCCGATAATTACCCGACCGAAAAATGACTCGACCGGCAACCGACCCGACCGACTCGTTTTGACAGGTCTAATGTCAATTTTTAGAGTAATCTCAATGTTAGAATTCATTTCAAATAAAATTTTTGTTTTCAACTTATCTAAACATATTGACTATATCATTTGAACCTTAAAACTCATTAATAGATCTTAGAAAATATGCAATTAACATCTTTTTATCCATCGTAATTATTTTTCTTTAAAAAAAGGACGTTATAATCATCTTAATTGAATACATATATCTTGTTAAATCAGTCAAATGAGTTTTTTGTTCTTTTACATTTCAGTAAGCAAATCGATATAATTTATAAGAACGTTTTGCACATTTGAATGAGCTTTTTAGAAAAGAAATGTCGCTAGTTTAGATTATAGAACATGTATCTTATAAATCGAAATAAGTACTTAGTTATTTGTATATCTTTTTAACATGAAATTGTGAAAATATTTTTTATGAGAAAATGAGAAGATATTTAACGTCATTTTTATCTAATGTTACAACTTTAATAAACACAATAACTTTTATAAAGCACCACTACAAAAAAACACGGAGTTTTTCGACAGAATAACATAGGTATTTTCGACGGTTTTAAGCGTCAAAAAATATTTTTTCGACGCTTGTCAAAGCGTCAAAAAAAATGGCATCACAAATTTTCGACGCTTTTTTTTAGACGCTTATTTTCGTCTAAAACATTATGTATTTCCGACGCTTTTAGCCGTAGAAAATATGATTTGGCGCCCTAAAAACAAACTACTATTTTAACATTTTCGATGCTTTAAAGCGTCGAAAAATGTTTTGCAACTTAAATTTGTGCTACATTTTTTGGGATTTTAGACGCTTTAAAGCGTCGAAAAAACTCATTATTTTAGACGCTTTTAAGCGTCGAAAAAACTCAATATTTTAGACGCTTTTAAATGTCGAAAATGCTTAATATTTTAGACGCTTTTAAGTGTCTAAAATGCTTAATATTTTAGACGCTTTTTATACGTCGAAGTGAAAGTAACGTAATTCGAATATATTTATATACACACAGACAATCGTTGATGTACCCACAGAGGTACTAGAATTTGATATTTATATACTAACAAATATAATATCAAATCAAAAATATCCACAAAAGTACTAGAATTTGATATTGTATATACACACAGACAATCGTTGATGTACCCACAAAGAAACTAACAGTGAGCAAAACAACCAAAAGCAATAGCTGCTACATAAGCTACTGGAATGGCTCCTAGATTGATTAAACAGTCTTGTCCGTTCTTTCCAAAGCACTTATATCAGATTGATTAAACGACCTTGTCAAATCTTTCCGAAGCACACTTTCAGCTATATGCTCCATATTTGGAGTCAGCATGACAAAGTTTGGGTCAGCCCTTTGATATGGTAGATATTAGAGCTGTTCATGGGCGGGCTACCCGCTAGGCCCGGCCCGCTCGGCTCGAAAAACGGGCGGGCGCGGGTAGCATTTTTTAAAAAAATTTAAAGTTTGGGCGGGTAATACCCGCCCGCCAAGATAAATGGGCGGGTAGCGACAATAAAAAATTACCCGCGGGTATACCCGCCCGCCCGCTTATTTTAATATATTAATATTTTTTTTTATGAAAGGTAATATATTAATATTAAGTAGTATGCTTTGGGCTTTTAAAGTAAGTCCAATAAGTGTCCATTTATCTAGAATATTCATTCACTTTAGAAATTACAATGTCTTACTATTCTTAGGGTTAGAGTAGAGAGACTTTAGTCTTCATTCTCTCAACTTGTGTTGTGCGGCGCCTTATTCTCTCAACTTCTTCATTCTCTTCAACTTCTACTCTTCTAGTCTTCATTCTTCAACTTACATTCGAGTTTCGATATTTGATTATTTTGAGACGTTTTATGTATTTGTAGTATTTTGGATTATGTATTGTATTTTAATTATTATTAAAACCTAATTTTATATTTTGTATTGTATTTTTGGTATTTATGAAAAAATACCCGCGGCGCCCGCGGCACCCGCCCGCTTTAAAAATGGGCGGGTAGCGACAAAAAAATATGCCCGCAATCGCGGGCAGGCATTTGAATTTTTCTGCCCGCGGGTAGATTTTGTAGCAACTACCCGCCCCGCTACCCGCGCCCGCCCGCCCATGAACAGCTCTAGTAGATATACAGCAATCATCATCTTCAAGATCGCTAAAGGATACCTCGTCTGCAATGCCCACTAGGAGAAGTCTTCCGCTCTGTATGCAATCATCTTCAGGCCAGTCATCACTATCTTCATCGTCGTCAACAGCAAAACTCAAAACGGGTCAGTCATCACTATCTTCATCGTCGTCAACAACAAAACTCAAAACGGGTCTCTTAAATAGTGAGGCAGGATGTACATTTTTACTGTCTGTTTCTGCCAATGGTTTCTCGTCAGTGGTATGTATGTCCATGGATTGCGACTCGGTGCAAACAGCTTGTTTCACCACATCGGAATCAAATGTTGTAGAAGAAGTGGCAGGCTCAGAAGCAAATGTCCAGGATGAAAAGGTCTCTGAATGCTCATTTTGGAAAGATCTAGGTGTACAATCTTCATCACTTGCTCGAGCATAGTGGCCGCCATGAAACCAATCTGATTCTTTCTTGGCCCGTTTTTGTTGCTCCTGCATCCACTTGAGTCTGGCTTCTACAACCTGGAAAGTAAAATTACAACCTGCTCATTAAATAAATCAAACTAAAATCTAGCCCAACTGCGCATATCCAAGGCTGAATCAAGAATAGATTGGACTCCCATTGCATTACTAACATCAGATAAACTAACACGGTTGTATAACAGGTGTCTCAGTGTTTCCATAAAGATAATTATCTAAGGAACAACTTAGAAGAGTGAACTGTGAGTATCCACAACAAGTGAAGCCACAGATATATTTCAGTATCCTTCATCCTAATCTAATACTTATATATTGCAGAATTCTAAGAAAATAGGACAAGGCATAGATTTTACCTAGCTGATTGAAGCTTGACCATCCTCAAGCGGATAGTAAGTGCAAGTTCAAAAGTAACTATAGAAGAATAGACTCGCCTGTGCTTTTATGATGTGCATTGTTCCTGGGTCCCACCTCTTGTGCCTGCACAAAACCAAAATAGAATATTGAAACAGTAGTTTCAGTCTGAACTATTTCCCTGGGTCATAAGCAGGATTTCCATCCCAAACCCAGGAAGAAAAAACAGATGTAACATTATAGAAATAGGCAGCATAAGATAGACCTTAAGCAGTAAGCACATGGAATTAAATAGAACTCTGCACAGATCGATATTCAATCATAAACTAGATGATACATCGAAGGCTACACATATATTCTGCCACCAAGGAGTCGTGCCTGCATCCAAGATTACCTTTTAGCTCGTTTATTTTGGAATTTCTCAACATCCAAGATTACCTTTTAGCTCGTTTAGGATCAATAAGAGCAAGTTCAGCAAGCTTAGCAGCAGACATAGCTTTCTTGGCTTCTACAGGGGTAGCCTCTTCACTTCCAGAAAAAAGCATTTCTGTCTTTATCGTTGTCGAACCATCCATTAATTTACAAGACAAAAGAAAAACAATAAATTGGAAACAAAACAAACAATAAATTGACAAAAAAATCAGAAATTTATTAAGAAATTTTCAAGAAATTTACTAAGAAATATTCAAGAAACAAAATATCAATAATTTAACAATTATAGGTATAGGAATTAATTGACAAGACAAAAAATAAATTAAAAAAAAAAAGATAAACAAAATTATAAACAAAAATCTGTGCGACATACCTGGCGAGAGGGAGAAGATGACCGGCGAATACTGTGCGAAGATGAGGCCCGGTTGTGCGAAGGTGAGGCCTGGTTGTTCTGGTGGGCGGTTGACAGCCGCCTGTTTAGGATGCAAGAGTTTTGAGAGGGAGGAGAGCAGTTTTGAAATGTTTAGGCGGGTCAGTTTTTTCACGCGTGTTCTACTTCTTCTGTTGGGTAATAAATTTATTTCTGATTTTTTCTTTTTTTTTCTTTTTTTTAGACGCTTGTACTCAGTATTTTCTACGCATATCAACGTCGAAAATTAAGCGTCTAAAAGCTCTGTTTTTTTTAGACGGTTAATCAAGCGTCGAAAATAAAGTGTCAAAAAACTCCTTGTTTTTTAGTAGTGCACGTATATTACAAGTCTTTCAAAATAAATATTAATTTCTTTATTTTCTTTACACTTAAATGAACCTAATATACCAACTAGTTTTAGAAAATCGCACATCTGGTTTCTCTAATGTGACACGTATCTTAAAAATCCAATTATACAGAGATTTAAAGTTTAGACAACGAGCGTCGTTATTACTGATTTCTTATAACTTGAATTCAATCACATATAAGGCTTTAATACCGTGTTAATTGATATGTGGATTAATGTCATAGGGATGAGAAATACTTTTTTTATTAAAAAAGTTTCATAAATAATAAAATATGAGAAAATCATTTTTTAAAATTTCATAAGTCATAACCCGTTGGGTCAAACCGACCGACCCGGAACCGAGAGTGACCCATCTGAAAATGACCCGACCGAAAGTGACCCGACCCGTAACCCGTCCGACCGACCGTTTTCCCAGGTCTAATTTCATGTAATGTAGGATAAAATTTGTTTTTCTAGCTTCTTTTCCGTTTCTTTTATAAGGATGCGCTTAGTTTTGATGTTGTTTTTCAAACAATGTGTGGCAAAGTTATAAATAAATGGATAGCAAAGTTTTTATTTTAGAAATATTATATGCACTTAGTTTTTATGTTGGATCACTTAACATTCATTTTGGTCCTTAAGCAACGTGAAACAAAATTTATTTTTATATTTTACTCTTTCTGTTGGACCAAAGTGCAACGTTCGGCTTATATGTAAATATTTATGTCATTATAGTTAATTAAAATTGTCTTTATGTCCTACTTATATAATGATCTAACTAAAGTTAAAGGGTTTGGGCTTAAATATATCAATAGGTTGTGAGCCTTAAATGTGCAGCGACTTATTTTATGACTGAGTTCTATGATGGGCCGAATACAAGTCACAAGTTATGGTATATATAGCAGTTATGTTCCCTAGGTTATATTCTAGTAAGCTGTCATTTTCCATGTTGTTTCTTCCCTTACTTCATCTATCAGCTCAAGTTCTAATGTTTCTGACCCATAAATCAGTCTGAATGGGTTTGACCTGTTGTCTCTTTCGCTGTAGTTCATATTCTTCAACATTTTAAGATTCATTGTTGAATTTTATGAGTAAAGGGGAGTATTTAGGGCCATTTAACTATTTTAATTTCCATTGAATTTTTAGAGTTTGTTTGTGAATGAATTTTTAGAGTTTGAATTTCTTGCAGTAGTGTTGATTTTTTTTTCTTATACAGGAGTTGAACTTATTCATACTAACCTCTAGACATGGTCTAATTGAGTTAATTTTATAAGTTTTTTGAAAATAATGAAGTGCCCTTTAGTGTGTAGTCAGAATGGAGTTATTTTTAGTAAAATATCAAGGACAAAATTTAAGATTAATTGCTGCAAAAATTAAAATGTCTCGTTTTGAGTTTTTGAGTTGTTGTATGAATTGTGGAGGTGTTCAAAACAGACCCGATGACCCGATCAACACCCGACTTTATAACCGAATTCGATTTGACCCGACTTAAAAATGGATCTACAATTATGTAAAAATCAATGTGGACACAAAACCCGATTTTGAACCGACCCGAAACACCTGACACGAAATCAACCCGATGACCCCTAATTTTTACATAATAATATTTTAAATTCGATAACACGTAAATAACTTTTAAAAACAACGGAAAGTAAAAACAGGGTGTCTGCTACACTCGAAAAGTATAAAACGTCAAAACAAACGTAGTAAACTAAGTTAATTTTTAGGAAAATTTTTGTTCTAACACTAATTTATTATTTAAATACACTCGTGATGTATGATTTATGTTGGCCAACACTTTCTAAGAGACCATTTTGTTTAATTTGATTAGGTTATTTACATGTCAAAATAGTTTTAGTTATTATTTTTTAAAAATTTATTTATCTAGTAATTTAGTTTAATTTATTTAATTTTTGTGGAGATATATTATATTTTGACTTAGAAAACTTAAAAAATTAAATGAATAATTGGAATCCAAACACTTTATAAAAGACCATTATGTTTAATTTCAAGCAATATTGGATAAAATTTGTTTTTCTTGCTCTTTCTGTGTATCTTTTATAAGGAAGCACTTACGGTTTGTTTCTTATGCGGTAATAAATAGTTTTAATGGAAATGAAAAATAAGTGTAATATTGGTTGAAAATTCTCTTGATCATGCTTGTCCAACTTGAATCATCTCATTTTGTTTATAAAATTCGTCATTCTAAAGCTGTATCATTTGGAAAGGTGGTACTAGTTGGTAATGGAAATTTGTAAACAAAAAAATACTTGAATTATAAATTATTTTCATTACCACCATTAAGTAACATTAACCATTTTCAAAAAAAAAAAAGTAGCATTAACCAAACGGGTCGTTAGCTTTTTATGTTTTTTTTTTCTAACTAAGTGGGGGCAAAGTTTGTTTTGCTATTTTATTGGATAAAAGAACACTTGGCGTTTATTTTTGTTCCCAAATAAACTGGGATGAAATTTGCTTCGTATAAATTTTTCTCTCTTTTCTTTTATGTGAGATCACTTAAGATTCATTTTGCTTCCCAAGCAACGTGGGACAAAATTTATTTTATATTTCTTTTACTAAGGGAAATTAGACTTGTATTTTATATTTTAGAAGAAAGCATTAATCTTGCAATGTGAGACAACATTTATTTTTATATTTAGCTCATCTCCATTTTTCTTTTACTAAGGGAAATTAGACTTGTATTTTGTTTCCTTCGTAAATTAAGAAATAATTAAGTTTTTTATTGCCCTCTTCTCTTTCTTTATTTTATTTTGTATTTTATTTTATTATTGCCACTGTTGTCTTTCAATGGAGAAAGTTTACATATTGTATTTTTATTCATCCTTTCCAACTACCTATATAATTAAATCATGGAAAAATTATAAAACCACCTAATTTATACAATTTTTGCAAAAAATAGAGTAACAGGTAGTCTTTTGCAAAGAAATGTATTATGTAAGGTGGTTTTTTGCAAAAAAATTTTATATAAGGTAGTTTTTTTAAAAAGAGTGTATAGATAATTTGTTTGAAAAATCGAAAGATATTGACTCATCTCGATTGATTGTAAATCGATAAAGGTATTCAAAAGTAACCTGATCCGAAAATCCGACCCGAAATCGGAAGTAAACCGGCTTGAAAACGCATTCTTTTTTTAGGTTTATCTAACAGACAATATCCGAACCAAAGTTGTACCCATACCGGATGACACATGAAAATGGGAAAGTTGAACCCAAACTGTAACCGATTTTTGTAACCAACACATGTTGCTAACCGAGATTACCCGAACCTAAAAATGAACGACCCGAGTGATATCAGACCCGAATCATGCTCGAAATCGAACTCCATTTGGCTAAAACTGACTTAACCCGAACGAATTTTAGATCGAATTGCTTTAAACCTGAACCAATTTTTAGCATAGAAGTATGATAGACTCATATTAGTTAATCTAATACAATGGTAGATATTTTAATAAATTAAATTTATAATTACATGTTTTATATTTTTAGAGTTAATAATAAGTGGTCAATGTTTATTTAACTACTTTTAATCATATTAGATTAAAATTGACAGAACTTTATAATTTTTAATTTTCGGTCAAACAAGTAAACGTAAGAAAGTAATAATGATCACTAATTGATTTGCATTTTAACTATTTTTCTTTAAGCAAAGGAAATCTTGTCATTAATAAGAAAATGACTAACAACTTTATTTGATATTGACTCGACAATAGTAATTAGTAATACGTAGTCCAATTCTGTTTAAAAAAATCGAACCTCATTTGTACCGCCAAAACCGAATGAATTATTAACAGTTGACAACCCGACACTAACTAACCCTCGACACGAACATTAACCGACACTGAACCGATGGTAACCCGATAGCTCGAATAATCGATCTGCAACCGAACCGTGACCAACCGACCCGAGTGTTACCCGGCACAACATGCAACCGATCCGAAACACAACCGAACTGAATGACACCCGTCCGAAACTGACCCGATCACCCGAATGAACACCTCTATAAATCGATATTGATGTGCAAATTTTATTTAACCGCAAGCGCACGGTGTACGTGTAGTCGCGGGTCGAACACAAGGAAGCTTGGGACAATGGACTTTACGATTTTGGTTGATTAGATTGCTAAGGGAATAAAAATAGTGATTGATTTGTAAGCTAACAACTAAGAATGCAATAATAAAGATGTGATATAAGCTATATGATGAGGAAATCTAGGGTGTCGGGCATCCCCTAAAGTCTTGCATGATCCAATTCTCATTAGTGTCTATGAAGTGTAGGATTAATTGCGTGATTAAACTTGATCTTGTTAATCTCAAACTCTCGCTCTGTTGATTAACTATTAGATTTAGACCCTATTAATTCAATTCTCACGCGTTAACTTTATTGAACGAATTAATAAGAATTTAACTAAAGCAAAGGCGATCCCAATCTCACACGCTAGTTCTATTGAATGGTTCGACAAAGCATATTTAATTTAGGGTTAATTAGAACAATTTAATCACTTTAATCCATAGTTTCATAGACACATCCAAGAATCAATTCATGCTTAACTAATAGGTTCAAACCCTAACCCTAGAAAATGGATCTACTCACTAGACATGGTAAATTCAATAAATATTATTTCAAATTCAATGCTAAACATGAATGACAATGAATTAAGAGTTAAACTAAAATGAGCAATGATTAAATACTTAATGACAATGACAATAAATATTAAAGCAATAATGAAGAAAATGAAATTATTATTAAAGGATGATTAAACTAAAGATTAAATGTTCAACTAACAAAACTTAAACTAATACAATAATTCAAAGGCAAAAGAAGAAAATAAACTTACAAACTTGAAGGATGAATAATTCTCAAAGACTAGATTAATGTTCTTGCAAAGTAAAATAAAACTAAAATGAAATTAAAGGCTAGATTCATGGAAGATTAAGCAAAAACTAAGTAAAGTTGAAGGGAGGAAGAAGAGAATCCTAATTTGGATTAAGGGTTCTATTTATACTAATGGGGTTAATTAGCCTAGGCCCAAAGAAAGCCCGGAGGAAAAACACGCCAAAAAGGTGAATTAATGTTCCGCCGAGTCGGCTTTCCAAAAGTATCTACCACAGCCGAGTCGGCTTCAAGTGTCTGGAAACTCACTGATCTTGACAGCATATTTCGCCGAGTCGGCGTTCTGATAAAAATAACTACAGCCGAGTCGGCGATTTCTGGCAGACAGATTCTGCTGACTTCAAACGGTCGTCATTTCTTGCTCGGTTATCGGAATCGGACATATAATATACCGTTGGAAAGCCCTTGAAGTCTAGTTTCCAATGCCGCAAACCTTGCATTAATACGATATTCCTATCAAAAGTTATGGCCAAAAGAGTAGACATGTATCAAATTTCACCTCAAAATAACAACACTTTCTACTCTTTTGCTCTTTTACTCCTCATGCCTTGATAAAATTGATAGTTTGATACGTTCTTTGAGCAATGTATACAAGATTAGCACCGAACACCAACAAAAACAACTCAAAATACCATAATTCACCCGTTTTCCCATACTTAGACCATGAGACATCGAAATAGAGTGAAACCGAACGAAATGACCCCGAATCGCCTTCAAAACACCGCAAAGGAGCATAAAAATATAAACGATTAGTGCAAATAATTGCACTTATCAAACCACTCCATGTTTAACCTTTGCTAGTCCTCGAGCTAATCAAGGTTGAAAAGAACAAAAGCAAGGTCAAAATGCGGTCTCCAAATTCAAGCACAAATGAGATAGGATGTTTCAATGAAATTTCTCTCTTTTTCTCTCATTTTGCCTAGGAACTCATTTTGGGTTTTCGTCCTAGCCACTCTTTCATTTTTCCAAATCTCACATTGCTCACCCACTCATGCCGCTCTTTTGCCTAGGTCGCCCTTTCGGGTTTTCAACCTAGCGGGCTTATCTCTTTTGAAGCATGTTTCCCTTTTTCTAATGAATAGCATGTACAAACTTAGCAAAACAAAAGCAATGATACAATATAAACATGAAACTAAGATTGTACACAAATGAAGCACAAAGAGAAAATGAGTAGCAATAGGGATCAAAGCACAGAAAAGAATGCATAGCTAACTAAAATACTCCAATGATGAACTGGGATAGCACCATCAGTTGCATCATTACCTCTTAAGACATGAACACCAGTTCTCCTTATGGCTCCCCAAAAGAAAGAGGCTTCCTATCTTAGTCTCCTTATCTCTCAAAAAAAATGATCTCACTTATGCCCATAAAAATCCCAAACCCCTTTGTCGACCTCATACCCAACCCAAAAAACACATCCACACAACATCAACACAACCACAACAAGATGAAACCAAACAAAAACACCCAAACTCCAAACAGTATGGCACATAAAATGGAGCTCTTGGATCTCGCAATCCAAGAACTAATTTGGATAAAAGAGGATGGGGGCTTATGTAGGTTAAAAATTTGTAGCTCAAATAACATGCAGTGGTTAGTATGAGATGATATGCGAGAATCTAAGTGAGGATGGCTAGGTGGGTTAAGGTGTGACAATTTAGTGGAGCTAGAAATAGATAGAAGATAAAGATAGGAAAAGAAGTATACCTGCAAACGCCATGGCAAAGGATGTAGATAGATGTCGATTGAAGCACACTCACTCTCCTTTTGCCTAGTCCTCCTTCACAGGTTATGGCTAGCACTCTCATTATTATTTTTTTTTTCTTTTTTTTTTTCTTTTTCACTTTTTTTTCTCAATTTTTTTTTCGTTTTTTTCAACTTTTTTTTTTTTTGAACAGAAAAGAAAAGACAAAGTAAAATAAAAGACAGCCTAAAAACTAATCTAAGAAAACAAAAAGAAAAAACTACAGCTAACAGATGTAGACTCCACTCCATGTTTATCGAAAGCATTGTCCCCAATGCTTAATTGCGAAGCAAGGGAACAAACCATGAAAAACAAAAACATATGGATAGGGGAAGTCTAAAAGGAAAAGAACTAAAACAAAAAGAAGCTCTAGCTAAAAGTACGGGTTGCCTCCCGCAAAGCGCTCGTTTAACGTCATTAGCTTGACGTGCTTCAACACATGAAAATCAACTGGGCTCAAGGTCGTTACAAAGGAAAAGATTGCCCTTGGTAAGAGTATCCAAACCAACATTTACTACATACCTAGCCCAAGCATTATCATTGTCTACAAAACAGATACTTTCAAAACTATTGTCCCCAACCAACTTTTTCTTTTTCTTTCTCTTACAAAACTTCTTTCTATGGTTGTTGTTGGGGACAACATTAGCATTATGAACAACTGTAAGCACACTAGAAGCTACCTTGGGAGGTGTGGAACACTCCCTTGTCACATCTTTCTCCTCATGCAATGGCTCTTCGTCTCGCAAATCGTTATCCTGCACAAGTTCATCATCTTGCAACAACTCGTGGGTTAGATCAAAATTTTCATCACATATACCATCCCAACTCATTACTACTTCACTCCCCCCAGTGCCTTCAAGAAAGGCCTGTAAAGCATCAAAATCCAACTCATAGCTGGATTTAGTGGGAGTGTCTATGTGACATACAGATTCAACAGACACAGAAAAATCAGGGGAACTATCAATATTGAATTCATGTTTATCATCCCCTATTTCCATCACAATTCTACCTCTAGCAACATCCACTACAGTCCCACAAGTCGCCAAACAAGGTCTCCCTAGAATGATTGGGGTCTTAGGGTCCTCAGGTATATCTACAATTAAGAAATCACAAGGGACTTCGGACTGTCCAATTCCCACTAGCACATCTATCAAGATCCCCTTAGGGTTGATGAGACTACGGTCGGCCAGTTGCAGTTTGGTCTCATAGGGGGCCAGTTTACAAACATATCCTAGCTTCTTATACAATGAATATGGCATCAGGCTCACACCTGCACCCAAGTCACATAAAGCTTTGTTTATCAAAACACCTCCAATAGTAACAGGAATACTGAAATTACCAGGGTCTCCTAACTTGGGAACTTTGATAGTTCCCCCATGCTTACCGGATAAAAGTTCCTCAAACATCTTGGGAGCTATGGGTGCCTTAGCTAGGATGTCAAGAAAAGACGACTCTAAAGAGTTGTCTTTAAGCAACTTGAAAAACTTCCCATACTTCTTCTCGAGTTTGGCTCGAGCCAACTTCTGAGGGAAAGGGACGTATTCAATTTTAAGATCAGTTACTTTGGATTTCTTCTCATTTTCATGACTATGTTTCAATTCAACAGACTTATAACAAGCAACATTAGAACTAGTATCACCAAGTGGCTTAACAGAAGACACATCCTGTAAGGGAGTGTCAGCCACATCATTACCTTCCACCTCGATCACAGCATTTATCTGGCTAGGCTCCTTGCCTTTGTGTTCAGGCTGGCTAGGAAACTGATTAGGAGCACGCATATTCTGCTGTTGAGACAACTAGGTCATCTGTGTCTCAAGCATCTTCATATGCGCACTACTCGACTGTATGTGTGCCTGTATTATATTTCGGAGTTCAGCAATCTGTGACTCCACATTAGATGGTGATGGGTGATGGTGTTGTGGAGTTGGATGGTGTGGAGGTTTCGGTCTTTGGTTGAACCCCGGTGGATTGTGTGGTGCTTGGTATGGAGGGGGGTTCAACACATTGGTACTCTTGTATGAAAAGCATGGGTGATTCTTAGTACCTGCATTGTAAGTGTTAGAGAAAGGGTCGTTCACCGGTCTACCATACACAGCGTTTGCCTCCTCGTAAACGTGGGGACATGCACTAGAACAGTGACCGGGAACTCCACAAGTATCGCACATGGAAACATTATTAACTGAAGGGCTAGAAGTACCACTTACCATACTTACCTTGGCCATCTGTGCGGATAGAGCGGCCATCTGCTTTGTGAGGGCCTTGATGGCCTCACTATTGGTGCCATCCTTTTGGGATGCACGTTCCCTCTCACTTCCCCAAGAAAAACTGTTCTTGGCCATGGTCTCAAACAATCTCAAGACCTCTTCGGGGGACTTAGAATCCATATCCCCATTACACGCAGCATTAACCGAGGACTTGTGCTCATCATGCAATCCTACATAAAAGGATTGGGCAAGCAACCAATCTGGGATCTGATGATGAGGGCAACTCAATAGGAGGTCTTTAAACCTCTCCCAGGCCTCGTGAAAAGACTCAAAAGGCAACTGCTTAAATGTTTGCAGCTGCGTTCTTATCTGCGATGTCTTCCTAGGAGGATAGAACTTGGCCAAAAATGCATTAGCCAACTCCTCCCAGGTCCGGTATATCCCTGCAGGTTCAGATTTAAGCCAGGCCTTGGCCTTATCCCTCAAACTGAAAGGAAAAAGCCTTAGCCGTACAGCATCTTCATTCAAATCCTTTTGGGTGATAGTATCACACCTCTCCACAAAGTCAGAAATATGATCATGGGGACTCTCTGAAGGGTGCCCTCCAAACTGATTCCGTTCAATCATCTGGATGAGATGAGGTCTCAGTTCGAAGTTATCAACGCCAAAATTTGGCTTAACAATACAAGGAATGGAACTTAGGGTGAGCGAAGGCGCACCCATGCGGCCAAAATTGTTATTAGCATTATTATCATTGTTTTGGGCCGCCATTGTTACCTGTCTTACCTGTCTTACCTCCTCTTCTCTAGCTCGCCTTCTCAGGGCGTTAAGTCGGCGAGCTGTAGCTTCGATTTCAGGATCAAAATGTTCAAGAGATCGGGACCTCCTGGTCATTCAACAAAGAAACCAAAGCAAGTGTAAGATCTGGGGAGGGGGCAAACAAGAAAAGCAAAATAGTCAACAAAAACCAACAAATCGATTGTCCGGCGCTTCCCCGGCAACGGCGCCAAAAACTTGATGTGCAAATTTTATTTAACCGCAAGCGCACGGTGTACGTGTAGTCGCGGGTCGAACACAAGGAAGCTTGGGACAATGGACTTTACGATTTTGGTTGATTAGATTGCTAAGGGAATAAAAATAGTGATTGATTTGTAAGCTAACAACTAAGAATGCAATAATAAAGATGTGATATAAGCTATATGATGAGGAAATCTAGGGTGTCGGGCATCCCCTAAAGTCTTGCATGATCCAATTCTCATTAGTGTCTATGAAGTGTAGGATTAATTGCGTGATTAAACTTGATCTTGTTAATCTCAAACTCTCGCTCTGTTGATTAACTATTAGATTTAGACCCTATTAATTCAATTCTCACGCGTTAACTTTATTGAACGAATTAATAAGAATTTAACTAAAGCAAAGGCGATCCCAATCTCACACGCTAGTTCTATTGAATGGTTCGACAAAGCATATTTAATTTAGGGTTAATTAGAACAATTTAATCACTTTAATCCATAGTTTCATAGACACATCCAAGAATCAATTCATGCTTAACTAATAGGTTCAAACCCTAACCCTAGAAAATGGATCTACTCACTAGACATGGTAAATTCAATAAATATTATTTCAAATTCAATGCTAAACATGAATGACAATGAATTAAGAGTTAAACTAAAATGAGCAATGATTAAATACTTAATGACAATGACAATAAATATTAAAGCAATAATGAAGAAAATGAAATTATTATTAAAGGATGATTAAACTAAAGATTAAATGTTCAACTAACAAAACTTAAACTAATACAATAATTCAAAGGCAAAAGAAGAAAATAAACTTACAAACTTGAAGGATGAATAATTCTCAAAGACTAGATTAATGTTCTTGCAAAGTAAAATAAAACTAAAATGAAATTAAAGGCTAGATTCATGGAAGATTAAGCAAAAACTAAGTAAAGTTGAAGGGAGGAAGAAGAGAATCCTAATTTGGATTAAGGGTTCTATTTATACTAATGGGGTTAATTAGCCTAGGCCCAAAGAAAGCCCGGAGGAAAAACACGCCAAAAAGGTGAATTAATGTTCCGCCGAGTCGGCTTTCCAAAAGTATCTACCACAGCCGAGTCGGCTTCAAGTGTCTGGAAACTCACTGATCTTGACAGCATATTTCGCCGAGTCGGCGTTCTGATAAAAATAACTACAGCCGAGTCGGCGATTTCTGGCAGACAGATTCTGCTGACTTCAAACGGTCGTCATTTCTTGCTCGGTTATCGGAATCGGACATATAATATACCGTTGGAAAGCCCTTGAAGTCTAGTTTCCAATGCCGCAAACCTTGCATTAATACGATATTCCTATCAAAAGTTATGGCCAAAAGAGTAGACATGTATCAAATTTCACCTCAAAATAACAACACTTTCTACTCTTTTGCTCTTTTACTCCTCATGCCTTGATAAAATTGATAGTTTGATACGTTCTTTGAGCAATGTATACAAGATTAGCACCGAACACCAACAAAAACAACTCAAAATACCATAATTCACCCGTTTTCCCATACTTAGACCATGAGACATCGAAATAGAGTGAAACCGAACGAAATGACCCCGAATCGCCTTCAAAACACCACAAAGGAGCATAAAAATATAAACGATTAGTGCAAATAATTGCACTTATCAGATATGTACGTGCCTAGTAAAATCGAATCAATTATTTAACTAGGAAATATTAAAACCCATAGACACTGGAATTGAACTTCATCCGACACAAAAGTGGTGCAAACCCAATAACTCAAATAAGTGATCCTGAATTGAACCATAGCTAATTGACCTGAGCTTGGTCTTCCATGACGCGTACACGACAGGTAATCAAACCAAAATATAACCAATTCGAATGGCACCCGCAGAAATTGACTCTGTACTTCGAATGAACACCTCTAATAGTAGTCTAGTATATTATTTTAGTTTATTTTTAGTAATATGATATACAAGCAACTTTCTTGAGTTGGGGGTACTCTTCGGCTGTGCTTTATAATACTTCGTACTAGATCGATGATTTATCGATAAACATTTCTGTTCACATTAGTGGTTACCATAAGTGAAGTATGTGGTGAAGACAACTACAAAAATAAATTAAGATGACTACAATCAGTAGCCAAGCTTGGCTGCGGGATGGCTACAGATAAGATCAGTTGCCAAGCTTGGCTACGGGCTACTCCGTAGCAATCCCATAGCCATTCATTGACTACGGGCAAATTCCAAAGCCATCCTGTAGCCATTTGATGTAATGGTTCCAAAAAGCATTAATGTGGTCTGATGCCTTTTTACACGTGAATTTTTTTTACTTTCACCTTTTCACTTTCTTCTTCCTTATCTAGTCTTTCAATTTTCACTTTCTTCCTCATTTTTTCACTCTCAATCTTCAATCTCTTTCAATTTTCGATTTTCAACTTTCAACTTCTTCAATCGTGAATCTTCAAACATCAACCTTCAAGATTTTCGGTTAGTTTCTTTTATTTTTTTAGTTTTTTTGTAGTTCCTACAATTGTTATTTGTTATATATTTTCAAATTTTGTTGTTGATTTTTTTCAAATCTGTATGTTGTTATTTTTTGATATTTAAGTTTATATATGTTTGTTGATTTCTTTAAGTTTGTATGCATGTTGTTGTGAAATTTTTTTTTCAATCTGTATGTTGTTCATTTTTTTGAACTTTTAAAGTTTGAATGATGTTGTTGATTTTTTTATTTGTTATTATATATGTAGATTTTTTTATATTTTTCATTTTTTCAAACATTTTATAATTTTTTTTTTTTTTCATTTTTTGAAATTTTTTATAATTTAATTCATTTTATGATGTTCATCTGTACAATGTTGTACATTTTTTATACTTTATGTTGTTCATTATTTTCAAATCTCAGCTTGCTGGAGAATCTAGTCGTGCGGATGAAGCGGGTGGTTCGGGGGTTCATGTTGGAAGTCCTGGTGGTTCCCATGGATCTCATAACACACGTGATTCAGATGGTTCGGTCATATCTCGTATGCGACGCGGTGGTGGAAATAGTAGCGGTATTAGATGATTTAGGTAGTTGAATATTTTGTCAAAAGCAATTTCTAATGTATTTGTGACTATTCTCTACATTTATATAATTATTTTATTATATTTTTTGTAGTATATATATTTTATTTTTTATTTTAGTTTTATGTGTTTTTATTTATTTATTGTTATTTTAAATAAAATAAAACGTAAATTATAAACTCTTAATTATTATTAATTAATATTTTTTTTTTGAATATCAACACAAGACTATATATCAATCGGAAATGTTAGAAAATACAACGTCCGTAAGCCATGTTGGGCCATCGCCATACCAAAAATTACAACATACACTAGCTAAGGCCGCCCAATGGGCATGGCGATGCGCATCCCGGTTTGCCTCACGAAAACAAAAGGTAAAACTAACATTATTGAAAGAAGAGGCATCATGGCCAATATTATCTATAATAGTCTGGGCCTGGAACTCTCTCGTAATGAGACCTTGAAGAGCTTTAACAACGACTTGGGCGTCGCCTTCAAAAACAACATCGGACCAACCTTGATGCTTAGTAATATCAACGGCCCAAGAAAAAGCATCCAATTCCGCACGTTCAATGGAAATAATCGGCCTAAACGACTTAGCTGCAGCCAAGAGAATATTTCCATGAGAATTACGAGCTACGATACCAATGCCAACTCGATCCTTTGCTATACTAACACCGGCATCGACATTTATTTTGATAGAATCATTAGAAGGAGGAATCCAACGAGCCTTATGACGTTGAGAAGAAGGCTGTAAATTAGTACAATTGGCCTTACGATACTCATTCAAAAGATCACGGGTCCGTTTGACACATAACGTAGGCGACACAAAAATTTTCTCAAAATAAAGGTCATTCCGAGCGCACCAAATTTGCCAAGCTCCAATGGCAATAAGCTCAAGATCATTAGAAGAATACTTGCCCAAAGCACCGCCCAGCAATTCACGAAAAGGGCCATCCAACGTGAGTGAAGAAGGATCTAAAAGCTGGCTCCAAACGTCCTTAGCCCACGCACAATGCAGTAGAACATGATCACCATCTTCCGGCTGTCCGCAACGCTTGCAATGCCCAAGATTATCTAAATTCCGAATGCCCTTTTTCCATAGGTTCGCTCCATGGGGAAGGATGTCCCAAGCCGCTCTCCATAAAAAAATTTTTGCTTTAGGAAAAATATTCAGCTTCCATATAGCTCGCCAAAGAGGATCAAAACCTGTAGAACAAGACGTTTGAGTAAGATTATTAAGAGCTAAATGATAAACGTCCCTAACCCGAAATAACCCATCTTTACTCCCCGCCCAAACTCTACAATCGGATACATTAGCATGACTAATGGGAGTTTGAAAAATACGATCGGCATCATAAGGAAGAAATAACTCCCTAATTAAATCACGACGCCACGAATGAGAAGAATGATCGATAAGGACATCCACTCGAGTGTCCGAATCAAATAACCGTGGGGGAGTAATTAATTTCCCGGAACCCCCTCCCCCAAGCCAAGCATCTTTCCACAAAAGAATATCACGCCCATTGCCCACCCTCCATCTAACACCAAGATCAAGAAGCGGCCTAGACACCAACAAACTACGCCAAGCATAGCTAGGATTAGACCCAAGTGTAGAATTCCAAACCGTAGTAGAAGCGAAATACCGAGCTTTAAAACACCTAGCCACAAGAGAATCGGAATTACAATGGAGCCTCCACAATTGTTTAGAAAGAAGAGCTAAATTAAAAAGATTTAGGTCCCTAAATCCAAGACCACCCTCTCCCTTGGGGTTACATAAATCTTTCCAAGCCTTCCAAGGTATGCCTCTTTCGGAATTAGCCGTACCCCACCAAAAATTTCGGATAATCCGCTCCACCTCATCACAAAAAGTCAACGGGAGTCGAAAACAACTCATAGCGTAATTTGGAATGGCTTGGGCGACGACTTTGATCAAGATTTCTTTACCGGCTTTGGAAAGAAGCTTTTCTTTCCAACCTTTAAGCTTGTTCCATATTCTATCCTTAAGGTGAGCAAAAGACAACTTCTTGGATCTAGAAAATAATGTGGGCAACCCAAGATATTTTTCGTGGCCAAGGACCTCTTTGAAACCCAAAATAGAGCTAATCCGATTTTTAATACCAATCGAAAGATTTCTACTAAAAGAAACTTCACTTTTGTCGAGATTAACAACTTGGCCTGATAAATTTTCATAATCTTTAAGAATACGCAAAATAGTGTTAGCCTCAACATCGGTAGCTCTAGCAAAAATCATGCTATCATCGGCAAAAAATAAATGAGAAATAGTAGGTGCCGAACGAGCAATCGAAAAACCATGAAGATGACCCCTATCATGAGCCCCCTTAAGTAACATACTTAAACCTTCCGCACATATCAAGAAGAGATAAGGAGACAAGGGATCCCCTTGTCTTAAACCCCTCCTAGGTAAAACCACCTCAGACGCCTCCCCATTCACCAAGAAAGCATAAGAAACCGACGTTACGCATCTCATAACTTTATCAATCCAAGAAACCGGAAAACCCATATTAATAAGCACACACCCTAGGTAGTCCCATTCTATACGATCATAGGCCTTAGACATGTCCAATTTTAAAGCCATATGACCCCTTTGCCTAGCCTGATTACGACTCATTGAATGAAAGATTTCGGACGACAATAAAATATTATCCGTAATTAATCTACCCGGCACGAAGGCGCTCTGACTCTCATCAATCAAAGAAGCCAAGAAAGGTTTCAAACGATTAGCTAACATCTTGGTGATAATTTTATACGAAACGTTACATAAGCTAATTGGGCGTAACTCGGTCATTTTAGAAGGTTTCTTGATTCTAGGGACAAGAGTAACAAAAGTGTGATTAATGCCCGGAGCCATAATCCCATCATTAAGGAAGCAAAGAATCATAGTACAAAGATCATCCCCCACAATATCCCAATATTTCTTATAAAAGAGAGCCGGAAGACCATCCGGCCCCGGGGATTTACAAGGATGCATCCCACAAAGAGCCTCAATAACCTCCTCCCTTGTATACGAACGAGACATCGAATCCGCCATATCACTAGAGACTCTACGATCAATAAAACGAACATCATCAACCGTAATTTCAGGACGAGAAGAGGTAAACAATTTCGAAAAATAATCAACCACCACACGTTGCATCCCCTCCCTACTTCTATGTCGCACCCCATGATCATCGACAAGAAATTTTATGTGATTCCTTCTTCTACGATTAGAAGCCTTGGCCTGAAAGTATGCCGTATTTTTATCCCCATCACGGAGGATAAAAGGCCGACAACGTTGCCAAGCCCCGGTCTCTTGATGTTGTCTAATAATACGAATATCCTTTTCAAGATTCCGCAGTTCTTCAACAATAGTAGGGTAGGCACCAATTGACGAACATCACGAAGACGCTTCAAAAGACCCCCCAAACAATTTTGCTCAACCAAATAAACATTCTTATGCCAACTTTGAAGCTTCGACCCACAATTTTCCACAACATTAACCCATTGATGATGAAAACTAGCCCGAGCCCCATTCCAAGCATTCTTAAGGACACTCTCAAAACCATCATGTTGAGTCCAACGGGCTTCAAACCGGAAAATGCGATTCTCGTCTAACCCACGCTTAGTCTTAGCCCCACATCCAGCGTATTAAAATGGAGCATAATCGGGAGATGGTTCGATCCATCCCAAACAATATTCTCAACACTCGCTTGAGGAAACATAGCACACCAAGCCGCATTAGCTACCACACGATCCAACTTTTCCTCTATAAAACCCGAGGCTCTGTTATTACACCAAGTAAAGGGGTGACCAAAAGACTCAATATCCCGAAGCTCATTACGATCGAGACAATCCCGGAAAGCACACATGCTACTAAAATCACCTCCCAAACCCCCACGCTTATCACAATCTTTGAGGATCTCATTAAAGTCCCCCCCCCCCAAAACCCACGGCTCCGTACCAAGACGCCCCAAAGAATCCACTAAGTCCCACGTTTTAGCTTTGTTACCAGAATCGGCCCACCCATATAAACCCGACAAACGCCACGAACGACCCTCATCATCTTTAAGCCTACAATCGATAAAATGGTCGTCTTTAGCTACCACCTCAAAATCAAACTCGTCTTTCCAAAAAATCGCTAAACCCCCCGACCGACCTTTAGCATCCACACTCGAACAATTATCAAATCCCAATCGATCTTTAATCTGCCTAACATGATTTAAACCACATTTTGTCTCGCTCAAAAACAAAATGTCCGGGGAATATTTACGCACTAAGGAGAGAAGTGCGCTCATTGCCGCAGGACTCCCAAGCCCACGATAATTCCAAAAAATAGGAGCTCTCATGGGAAACCGAGAGCCCTATTAGTGGGGCCCGCCACTTGCTCCGAGTTAGTCAAAACCAATCCATCAACCTCCATAGCCATGAAACGCTTCTTTAAGTGCCCCCTCTCCTCCACCTCCTCCATAAAATCATCATACTCCCCTATTTCCTTATGCCTTTTCTCGCCCACTCCTGGACCCAACAAAACATCACCCTTAGAACCCAACTCTCCCCTCGCCATCTTCTTCCACTTTTGAATTCGACGCCCCGTCAACTCCGACGATTTCACCAAAGAACCACCCACAGGCAACGACTCAAAACCAACACCCATAGGATTCACCTTCCCACTCTGGAAACTTACCACTTCATCCCGCCCACACTTCAAAGGTCCACCCTCACAAGCCACGATCTGTCCCCCATTACCCAAGGATTCCACCTCCCTTTTATCCCCAACATCCGAAACTTCTGCCACCCTAACCCCAAAAGACGTCTCAAGCCCCACATCCTCCTTTCCCCCATCTCCCAAATCCACCTTATTTAAGAGCGACACCACCGACGAAATATTACACTGCTGAGCCATATCCTCTGGACGCCTTCTATCATTTTTCTTAGAGAAGAACAACTTCTTTCCACACGATTTACCTACACCCGAGGCACCCTCACCCTCGTCAAAAGACACCGGCCGCCATGGGGAAGCTTTCAACCAAGGACCGAAAAGCTTGACAGGAGAATGTTCCCCAAAAGCACTCTTGCAGTCATTGGTACCGTGCCCCAACATCCCACAATAGAAACATATAAGGGGCAGCTTTTCGTACTTCAAAGGACAAGTCATAATTTCCCCCCCTCGAATCTTAATATGGACTTCCTTCTTTAATGCCTTTCGAACATCAAGTTTTACCCGTATTCGCAATGACTTCTCTAAACCAAGATAATCCGTTTTATCCAATTCAAGAAACTCGCCAATCTTGTCCCCAATTACACGCGCATTATCCTCGTTACATCTACCCCGGAAAGGAACATCATAAACACGCACCCATATTGGAAGCTCAAAGAAATTTAAATCGGAAGGTTGGACGGCTTCTTCCATGTCCGCCAAAAGAATAGCAACCTTGTCAAAGTGCCAAGGTTGACCCTTGAGCACTCTTTCTTTGTCATACCAATGATAAAATTGAAATTGGTATAGATTTCTACCAATCATCTTGACATCGAAGCCATGCTTTGTGACCCAAACGTTCTTTATTGTTGTCATAAAAGCAGTAGGATTCAAAACTCTTTCCGACCATAGCTTACCCACCAACCCCAGAGAGATACGTTCATCCTCCTCAACATCCCCTTCGATTGCCCAGTCACAAACGTCCACTGCCTCTGCTTTATCATGGCCAAGAATCTGATCAGGAAGATCAATCTTGGCATTCTTGTCATTAGAACATCCCTCCTTACCAGAAGAAGACCCTCCCTCTTCTCTCACCATCATAACCACCTTCACGCCAAACGAAAGGAGAAAAACCCACACCCCACCGAAAGCCAGAGAGAAACACAAAGAAGAGAAGAAGAAAGAACTCAGACCACCGTGAGAGAGACCGGGAAACATCGGAAGAAACTCCCTAAAGGAGTGATGTGCAAATTTTATTTTAACCGCAAGCGCACGGTGTACGTGTAGTCGCGGGTCGAACACAAGGAAGCTAGGACAAAAAACTTGGTAATTTCGATTGATTATATTGCTTAGGGACAAAAAGGATTGATTGGTTGTGAACTAACAACTACAAATGCAATAATTAAAATGGATGTAAGCTATATGATATTGAAATCTAGGGTGTCGGGAATCCCCTAAAGTCTTGCATGATTCAATTCTCATTAGTGTCTATGAAGTGTAGGATTAATTGTGTGATTAAACTTAATCTTGTTAATCTCAAACTCTCGCTCTGTTGATTAACTATTAGATTTAGACCCTATTAATTCAATTCTCACGCGTTAACTTTATTGAACGAATTAATAAGAATTTAACTAAAGTTTACCCTAAAGCAAAGGCGATCCCAATCTCACGCGCTAGTTCTACTGAATGGTTCAACAAAGCATATTTAATTTAGGGTTAATTAGCACAAGTTAATCACTTTAATCCATAGTTTCATAGACACATCCAAGAATCAATTCATACTTAACTAATAGGTTCAAACCCTAACCCTAGAATGGATCTACTCACTAATCATGGTGAATGCAATTAAAATAAACCCTAAGATAATATTAGACATGACTAACAATAAATTAAATGACAAAGTAAGAAAATCAATGATTAAAAACCAAATGAAACCACAAATAATTCAAATAACAACAATTAAGAACAAACTACTTTTAAGGAATAACAATTTCTAAGAAAATAATTAAAGTTTGACAAAGGAAGATTAAACTAATACAAAATTGATAAAGAAAGATTAAACTAATAATAAGAAAGACAAGAAATTAAAAGCTTACAAGGAATAAAAATGGTCTCTAATGGAGAAAGATTAAGGAGGAAGGAGGAAGAAGAAGAGGGTCTCAATCTCCCTCCCTCATGCTCTCTCAAGGAGGCTTAGGAGACTCCTAATGTGTCTCTAATTACCTACTAATAAACCCTAAGAAGCTAATTCAAATAAAGATAAAAGAAAATAAAATATAATTAAAGCAGTTAGAAAAGATTGCCCGTAAAAACAGAAGCAATAAGCCGACTCGGCGGCTACTTCTACGCCCAGGAAGCCGAGTCGGCGGTTTTTGGCTGGCAGCTTCAGCAATTTTCAAACGTTCGCTATTTCTTGCTCGGTTATCGAAATCGGACATATAATATACCGTTGGAAAGCCCTTGAAGTCTAGTTTCCAATGCCGCAAACCTTGCATTAATACAATATTCACATCAAAAGTTATGGCCAAAAGAGTATACATGTATCAAATTTCACCTCAAAATAACAACACTTTCTACTCTTTTGCTCTTTTACTCATCATGCCTCTATAAAATTGATAGCTTGATACGTTCTTTGAGCCCAGTAAACATGGTTAGCACCAAAAACACACAAAAATGACTCAAAAGCGCATAATTCACCCATCTTCCCATACTTTGACCATGAAACACCGAAATAGAGTGAAACCAAACGAAATGACCCCGAATCGCCTTCAAAACACCGCAAAGGAGCATAAATATATAAACGATTAGTGCAAATAATTGCACTTATCAAGGAGATAAACTAGCAAAGCCAGACAAACAACCTAACTCTTAGAGAGAGAGAAGGGACTCGATATTAATTAATATTAAAATAGTAATAATAAATAAATTAATAATATGAAAATATTAATAAAAATAAAAAATAATAATATATTAATAATAATCTAATACTCCATCCTTTTCTTCTTTATTGTCCACTTTTCTTATTTGGTCAGTTCACCCAAATTGTCCACTCTCTATTTTTGGCGAAGATTTTTTTAACTAAATATCCTCTGTCCACACAAGTAAAGACCATAATACCCCTACTTATATTGTTTCAAATACCCCAATTACCACCTTTATAATTATTATAATTATTTAAATACCCCAACAACCTCCCTTACAATTATTATAATCATTTAAAATATCTCAATTATCACTTTCTTAATATGTGTGCCCAACCCAAAGTGGACAATAAAAAAGAACCGGCGGGAGTAATATATTAATAATAAGGAAAAATTATACAAAACTACCTAATATATACCTTTTTTTTTAAAAAAACTAGCTTATGTAAAAAATTTTGCAAAAAACTACCTTATATAATGAAATTGTTTACAAAACACTACCTTACTAACAAATCTGTCAGTTGACCGGTAAAATAAACGTTTGACCATCACCTACCTAGCACGCCCCTGTCACGTGATCTCATTTAACCCATCTTCTTCCCTCTTCAATCAAAGAACAACCTGTCAAATTGATTGAAATACCTACCCAAAACTTCATCTCAGAAAAATCACAATCTTCCCTCCTCAATTAAACCTCCCTCTGTTGCTCATACCTACCCAAAGTTAGCATTAATTTCGTCAGGTATGTATATCTTCTTAAACTATACTTTAAGTACTTCATTTTTTAGGGTTTATGGTAAATTTCGCATACTGTGTCTGATTTCCTTTTCAATTGATGAGTTAATTTTGTATTTTATTTATGAATTTCATTTTTTTGCATTAAGTGCATGTTTGTTGCTTTACTGAAATTGGTTGTTTATATTGTTTAGGGTTCATTACATTACATAGATTCGTAAGATGAAGAAACTTAAAATTAGGAAAAAAGCTGGTAAAGGGACTGCTATGGAGGTTGATTTACCTGATGTCTAAGTATTGAGGATCTCAACATTGGTAGCTAAAGATACATGATTATTGGTAGCTAAACAACATAAGATTATTGCCTCTGTTCCCTTTGGCTAAACCCCATCTTAGATCAAAATCGAACAAGGATTGTATCTGTATGAATTCACAATGTCATATTTTATATAACAGTGTCATGCTCAAGCCATGACTGCTTTGGGATACTTTTATTGATGCACTAATTAGATTTAGCAATATCTGTTGTCTAACGAGTAGAAGCGTTTGGTTGCGTTGGACAGGTTGAAGACTTTGCTTACCAAACGAAAACAGTTGCTGGACATAACTTAAAGCCTACACCATGGCATTTGTTTGAGACAAAAGTCTTTGATGAAAGAA
This sequence comes from Amaranthus palmeri, assembly GCA_019776075.1. NCBI lineage: Eukaryota > Viridiplantae > Streptophyta > Magnoliopsida > Caryophyllales > Amaranthaceae > Amaranthus > Amaranthus palmeri. The sequence continues at coordinate 168,338 of JAAKBH010000058.1, read as the reverse complement.
CGAGCTATTCTCGAGCTACCAAGATTGTACAGTGCCAATATTTCCAGTGAAGAAAGAAAGGGGAAGAATGAAATGAAGCACTCAGATTTGATTTTAAAGAAGGAAGGATGGGTTAAATGAAAGCACGTGCCTAAAACGTGATGGTCAAACGTTTATTTTACCGGTCAACTGACGGATTTGTTAGTTAGGTAGTGTTTTGTAAACAATTTCATTATATAAGGTAGTTTTTTGCAAAATTTTTTACATAAGGTAGTTTTTTTATAAAAAGGGTATATATTAGGTAGTTTTGTATAATTTTTCCTAATAATAATATAATAATAAAAAAATATACTAATAATAATAAATTATAATAACATTTGAATGTAAAAAGAACCTTTGTCCTTTTTGTAATGTAGAGGTTGAATCCCAATCCCATATTTTGTTCTCTTGTCATTTCTCATGGTGTGTTTGGATGCAGATTCTTGATTGGTGTCATATTCAGGGAATCCTTCATGATAAATGTGACTGCTTCTTTGATGAATGGAAAGGACTCTTGACTGGTCAAAAGTGGAAAAAACTGCAGCTTTTGATTCTTGGATGCGTAATCATGTCATTGTTGTACGAAAGAAACAAAGCCAAGTTCCAGGAGAAAATTCCAAATATATGTCAAGTTGTAACTGCGCTGAAAATCAGAATTGGTGCTTGGGCAAAGGAGTTCCTTGGCGCACAATACATCTCCCCTCGTCTCCCTGTTCTAGAGCATTTTTAATAGTGTTTTGTTGCCCTATGTAATTTAATTTTGTTGAAATTGTTTTCCTTGTGTTTTGTAGTTCTTGGTGTTTATGGTTGTGCTTTCCGTCGTTTGGAGTTTTTCTTTAGGAATAGTGTGTAAGGTGTAATCCTTATATTGTGGGGTTCTCTTGGAGAGTAAGGAGTTTTTGCCCCACATTTTTTTGGTGTTTTCTTTTGGTGTAACCATAGTCCACTCCTATGCTGTTTTGAGTGGTTTGTCTTTCGGCCCCCTTTTTCAATGGCTTTTTTCCCTCGCGGGGTTTTTTATGCTGGCGGTTCTGGGATTTTTTGTGATTCAGTGGTTTATTTTCTTTATATATATTCCCAATTCTTAAAAAAAAATGGTAGGCTGGGATATGGCGATTAGGGCTGCACACGGTCCGTTATGGTCTGATTTGATACTAAAATCAGACCAGACCATAAATTCTGGTCTGAAAATATTTCAGACTAGACCAAACAAATCAAAACATCAGACCGGACCGAACCAGATCGTTGTAGAACGGTCCGGTCTGGTCTGGTCTATGATTTTTTCTTATAAGAACCATAAATTCAAAAATATCAAACCCTAAAAAGAGTCAGCATAAATTTAGGCCTAAAAACCATTACATAAACAATGAATCAACAATTCACCAAATCAATTACACTATGAAATTCAACAAAACAATGAACTAGTACAGAAAAATCAAAAATGGAAATAATAGTCACTACTTTTCGACTAGAATAGCTGGTCGGAAAATATCAAAAGGAGTATATATATGTTTTATTCGAATTTCTGACTGACTCCACCGCTTGATTATCAAACAATCGAAAATATCTACTTACTTACTGACCTAAATGAGTTAGTCGGAATTTCTGAATTGTTTCCGACCAGACGGAATTAGTAGGAAAACATGACTAAATACCGACTGAACTTCATCCAAAACATAGTCGCCACTTTTCGACTAGAATAGCTGGTCGGTATTTGGTCAAAAAATTTTGAGGATTGTTGGTAGATATTCAGTCTGTAGGTAGTAGAAGTGTTGAATTTCCAATTCTCCCCCCTTCATTTCTTTTCAAACATCGTCACATTTGACTTTTGGATACTATTCATAATATTCACTCATAATTTTAATTTTATTATTAATCTACAAGTTATAAAGATAGTAAAATGAGATCTTATTTGAAACATCTCAACATAAGTTTTATTAATATCTAGTTTTTAAAATTTTTATTTATAAACAATTAGAGATACTAATAGTAGTATTAGTGCATTGGCAAACATGCTCAAACCAAAGGGGATATTTGAAAAAATAGAGGGAGTAAGTGACTAATATTAAGGAAAGTTATCTGAAAGTACTTAATAAAAATTTTTTTGTTCTAAAAAGTACCAAATAAAAAAGGTTTTGCCAAAATAATACCCAACAAAATTTTTCTTTTGCAAAGAGTCCTAAGTAATTAAAATATTTAATTTTTAATTTTAAAATTGTGCCTACCAATACGCACTGTTTTACCATTGGAAAAATATTTAGATTTCCATATTGATTGTTTATTTAAATAATTTTCCCCATTTTAAAATAGTTATTTATTTTGTAGAAAAATGGATTTACATAGTGAAAGAATTTAGATGTATAAGCGAGATTGTAAAGTAGTTTAAAATATTAAATATTTATCAGTTGTTGAGAGATTTATAAATTGTGCAAAGAAAAACAATCCTGAAGAGGTTAGATGTTGTCATTTGAAAACCGGCAAATTGATTTGCAGGTGGTCCAAGGTGAGGATTCAAATGTTAGAACCTATTAATGTGCTGACTATCATATTTGAGTTTACATCATTTCTAGTTGTCGTTTGAACTTTACTATTTGTTTTAGCAAGTACGCTCTATTTGGACATTATCTGGTTTTGATGAGGCCGTTAGGCTCTTAATTTGTAAACTTGAAGACTTCTACTGATTTATTTTTTATAAATTTGATGTATAGTTTATCGTTTGTCATCAACATTATTTAGTTTTTTTATTATTTAGTTTCCTTAAAAAAAAGTTTTAGCAAATCTGATGTTTGAGACTTCCACATTATTATTGTTAACATTATTACTATTGTTAATTATGTATCGAGATTGTCACTCTTACTCCAAAAGCTCTAATTAAATTCATCATCCTCTTTTTAATCCATTGAGTATTATGATCTCTAACGAGTCACTCTAACAATTCAATCACTCGACTGACTCGTTGCCCGACTCAACGGGTTGCTTCAATAATTTATTTGGTAGAATATACAAGGGAGAGTTAATCCCAAGGCAACTAAATAATCAAGATGTTGCCCGATATCATAACTGGTCATTGAGGTTAAGAATATGCGTAAACTCATGGTGGCCCTTATTAATTATTAAGGTTGCGCCAATGAAGACCTAATTACCCTATTGGGTACCAATTATCCTTTCCACAATTCTATTGGGTATCCCAAACCAATATCTCCTTAAAAGGAGTTTCCATTACTTTTTCAAATTAATTATTTGCGACAACTATTTTTAAACTTGTTTAAGTAAGGATGTAAAAATAAAATTATAACAATTATTTAAAATGGAAAATTACATTAAAAACTCTCAACTATTCGCGATTTAAATATAAAACTCCGAACAATTGATTATTATTTAAAACTCCCAACTTTAGACTCATTTTATATTTAAAGTCCAAGATGACTTATAACTGGACAAATTGGTTTTAGTTGAGAAGTAGTAGGACCTAATTGTATTTATTAATCACCTCACCCATTTGACCTTACACGACCCTTAACGTAACCATTTTAACAACATGGTAACCGGTTAAACAGGTTATAAAATTATATCGGTGCTTTAAATTTAAAATGGATCTAAAGTAGGGAGTTTTGAATAATAATCGATAGTTGGGAGTTTTATATTTAAACCGTTAATAATTGAGAGTTTTAAAAGTAATTTTTCCTATTTAAAAAAGAGAAAACATAAAGTATGAATTATGTACTATAGGCGACTATAAAATATTATATATACCAGGAAATAGAAAATAAAAATGAAAATATAAGACTTCTTTGTTTATACTTATGGGGATGAAACAAGGCATATGCAATTTCCTTGCTCACATTTAGTTTTGAAAAGCAGTAGTATTATAATATCACAAACTTTCTTTTAATATACTCTAACCTTTTAATATACTCTTTTTTTTCTTAATTCTTGTTCATACTATTACTAGGTATTAATGTAGATCAAATTTGCATATATTTCTAGGGTATGGCTACGTATATTAAAGCTAAGGAAAGTCTATTTTGAATTTTGCCTTTCACACGACTTGTTGGCTGCTCTGCTAATTGCAGTTTTGTGACTTTTACAAATAGAGTAAACACAACGCAACACGATGTACTTTTTGACAAGGATGATAGATTAAACGGTAGACCTCGAGAAATTCAATAAGAGTCCAAGAAAGACCAAAAAATTGCTTGAAGGATAAGAGTGGAAAATTATATGAATAATCGAGACTTAAAAACTGATCGAGCTTGTGTTAGTAAACTAAAATGAATAAAAAAAACAAGTAATAGTACATTGAATAATACAAGTAGTTGGAGCAAAGAGCATAATACTTTATCTCAATACACACTTAGTATTAATTTCATACAACATAAACTTAACATTACTGAAATAGAAGAAAACAATTAATAATGCAATTGATCAAGGATATGAGCCTGAGCCTGAGTTAATTTAACAGACAAGGACAATTGATTGTTGCTAATATGATTTGTTTTTCACAAAATTTCACAAGAGACATAGGATAGACCATAAAATTGGGCCAGCCCATTTCCCTTAACTAATTTTTTTTATTATAATATCTATTATATTATGTTATAATCTTAAATGTAAGGTATTATAACCTCGAATATACTATTCTATAACCCCAAATATAAGTTATTATAATCCCAAATATTTTATTATAACCCCAAATATACTATGTTATATTTTGGGCTGGGCTTTATGGATTCCTTCTATAGAATAGACCGTCTCCCATGAGACTAACTGTTTGTTTTTAGGGCATGCAGGCAGGCCTCAAAATATTCATTATCCTTGGATTATTTGATAAAACATAAACGATATTGTAGCGACTACTGAATTAGAAAAACATATCATTGAGTTAAGCATGGATGAAAATGTGTACTATATCATTCAAAAGGAGGAAGGATGCTTCCTAAACCAGCCCAGTAGCTCTTCATTTTTGCCAATTTGTTTAATTTCTCAGTCCGTACCAGGTGTGTAGGTGACACGAGCATAGGTATCTCCATTAAGATATATATAGATGATAAAATATATCCATGTAAGATCTCGTTAGATTCGTCTAAATGTATACATTTTTATTATATTTTTTCTAATTTTTTACAATACGTATTTAGAGATATTGACGCTCGAATGTTGCTTTGAAAATGTGCAAAAAGTAAATGAAAAGAAAAAAATAGAACGGATGAAGAACTTTTTAAAATTATATATATAATCAAATCTAATAAAAACCGGTATACTATATTTGTAAATGGAGAATATAAAAGAAGAAATAATTTTGTTATCAAACAGAAACTTCTGATCATAATTAAATTCATAAGAATTCTTAGTTTATACATAATTATGGGGATTAACATGGCACATGCAACTTCCTTCCACACTTATACTTCTTTGTTTATACATAACTTATTTGGAAAAAATTATAATATAATATACGCAACTTTCATTTAATAATACTTCGTATCATACTAGGTTTTAGATTCACATTTACTCACCTATGAACAGGAATTTCAATATATATTTTAATATTAATTATACTTAGGACACTCCCGCACACAAGATAGGTCAGAGTGTGGGTCGAATGCCAAACTTTCTGCTATGCATAACAATGCTTTATCCATTGAATTACAAGCGCTTTGGATGTTTCACTACAAAAACAAAAATGTTCAATTATGACGCAATATTTTTGACACTTCATCAAAGTGTCACCACTCTTAAAAGTATTATCCTAATATTTCAATCTTAATTTATGACCACTTCTACAAGTGTCACTAAAAATTTAATGACATTTAATAAATGATATAATTTGGTGTTTCAAATGTCACAGTTGAAACTATTTTTTGTAGTGCGTATATATATTTGTAAAGCTAATAATTAACTAAGAAATTAATACACGACATAAAAGTTAAATTTTACAAACTATGCATTAATATTGTCATCTATGAAAAAATAGTACACACTTTGCATTAATTATGTTTTTGAGTATTAAACTTAAGTTTTTAAAAAGATTTTTATTAGATCAAATAATCCAATTATGTAATAATATAAAAGAATAAGAAAATTGCAATTCAATTTTACAGGTTAAATGTGATTGTGGGACATTCAAATCATGTTCACTATAATATGCAATTGCATCTTTCTTTAAAATTTTTATTTATAGTAATGCCAATTTTAATTTGTCAAATTGATGTTAGTTTATGAAATAATTTTAGTTAATTTACTAATTTATATTATCAAATAATAAACGGTAGAAAATGAATTTCTTCTAGTGTAACATTCTCAATAATTTTTTAAATAAATTAATAAGATTTCCCATATGATTGATACAAATTATAAACCAATAAGCATATTACAAAAACTCTATACTTAGTAACGTGTTAAAGTGCATCTGTATTTCAAATTAGTAAATTACCATTATTTTGAGTTTTTAACCCACATTGATGACAAACTCAAAATATTAGATATAAAAAAGAATGTGTATATGTCATAAATAATGTATAATGATAATAATTTATTTATCCCACATCATTCGCGATCGAGTACATTACAATCATATCATCATCATATACATATTCTAATCCAGGAATTTTGTGTCACATGGCATTCATATATCACACTTTGCCACTCAAATTAATACAATTTTCATTTTTATATGTCTTTTTTTGCATTGAAACTCTTAAATAACAATTAATTTTAATAATATTGAAACTCTTAAATAATAATTAATTTTAATAATATTGAAAATAAAACTTTTTTGTCTTCTGAATTTAATTATACTAAAGATGAAAAGATAATATTTTAATATTTTTTTTGTTAGTGCCATTACATAACTTGCATTATTTATATGATTCAATTCCAAAATTTTTATTTAGTGCATCCCACATACTTAACAAAGACTAGTGTAATTTTTAGAGTTGAGTTTATTGATTATTTCAGTTTGTATGAAAATTGAGATAAAACTGGAGAAAGATATGGGTCATTGTTTCGTTGCTATGTGAATATGCAATTTTATCTCATATAAGTTTTATGGGTGTAGATGTAGGATAAAATAACGTTTATAAATTGAGATCAAATTTTGAGAGTTGAGTAGAGATGAAATAAAGCAAAAAGAGAAATAAGATATTGATGAAGATGAAGTTTAATTTGTTTTCAAGTTGACATATTGTGTAGTTATGGATGTCATAATAATTAAGTATATGTTATGATATATGATGATCAAGTTTTTTTTTTTTTCTTTTTTGAAGATATATGATGATCAAGTTTAGTAAGCATATGAGTAGGTTTTGTTTTAATTATCACTTCTATTCAAGGGTTAGTAAATATTTTTGATTAAAAATATTAATATTAGGTTATTTAGTAAACTTAACACACATTGAAGATATTTTGTTTTATAATTAGTTCATATTTTTTGTTATATTAAAACTTTATAGATATTGAAAATAACATTTATATTAAGTTAACAATGTCTAAATCCTCTTCAATCAGGAGTAGAACTGTTAGCCCCTGTACTAGTGCGAAGACATGTGCGTTTTCGAATTTGCTGATATTCATGAACTGCATTCGCAGTTAAGATTCAGAGGGTAAGGCTCACAACCCAATCTAGGATCTCTGGTTTGAATTTGCTGCTTGTACTGTCTAGCTCGATTTGGCTCAGGTGGTCCTTTTGATGATTGGGTACACGTGGGTTTCTCCGAGTCGAAGTTTGAAAGCTGATATTGTTGGTATTGCATACTGTATATGGGTATCTGATGTAGTGAGTGATGGTATACACTTTCTATGGTCCTGGAATGCTTACTTACGCAGATTTTTTTTGGAATGGATTTGTATGTCATGTAATGTATGAATTAGTATAGTATTCGATTGGTCAAGATTGGCCCATAGTCTTTTTGGAGTCGACGTCCTTGACTAGCGAATGACGAGGGGTCTGTCCCTCAAAAGCTACGTTTGGGTCGTCTTCTCAGTCTTTTGGAACTTTTGTAAGCTTCGGCTATTTTTCTGGCATTTTATAAAACTTACTTTGCCAAAAAAAACAATGTCTAAATTAAGGAAAATTTATATTAAAGGTTCGAACTTTGCCTCATTTGCTTCTAAAGGTTCGAACTTTCGTTTATCCTAGAAAGGTTCGAACTTTGGGGGTTATCTTCATTTAAAGGTTTTTATGGGTTTTTTTTGGTTGATTATGGGTTTTTATGGGTTTTTCTGGTTTGATTCTTGGTTGATTAAGGGTTTTTTACCCATAAAAACCCATAATCAATCCAAAATAAACCAAAAAAAACCTTTAAATGAAGATGACCCCCAAAGTTCGAACCTTTCTAGGATAAACAAAAGTTCGAACCTTTAGAAGCAAATGAGGCAAAGTTCGAACCTTAAAAATCAAATTTTCCCTAAAATAATGTTAAATTTTTTTTATAAAATAGTTCTACAATCACGTGCATGGGGCATAACACGAGTAAATACCTAGTACATTGTTTATATTAATGTATATATGTCATACTAAATCAATGCATTGTGTATCAATTAATAGTCTATTATTAGTGCTAAAACTACAAATCACATTAATTGTGGAAGTGATCGAGTACATTCAAATACATTGTTATTAAAATTAATCTATCGAACTAAAATTATTACGAGTATTTAAAAAGCAGGAAGTAAAAAAATTAATTACGTAATGTTGCCAAGCATAAAAATTTTATAATCATCATCATCATACACAGTTTTTCCCACACATAGATAAATCTATAGTCAGGGTCTGGGGAAGGAAGATTGACGGTGTCTCATACCCATAAGGAGAGGGCGGTCAAAAGATTCCTTCGGCTCAAATTAGAAAATATTATTATATACGTCTCATACCCATATGGAGACGGCGTCACATAGATTAATTACGTACTATTTCCAAGCATGAAAACTTTATTATGTGTGTTCATGCTAATGTAGATCAAATTTGAATATCTTTCTAGGGCATGGCCACGTAAATTAAAGTTAATAAAAAAGGAAATTCTATTTTATATTTTGTCTCTTATACTATTTGATTGGCCGCTAATAGCGATTTTGTGACTTTTACGAGTAGAGAAAACACAATGCAACACAACGTATTTTTGACAAGGATGATAGATTAAAAGATAGAGCTTAAGGTAAGAGTGCAAAAAAGACCAAAGATTTTTTGAAGGATATGAGTGGAAAATTATATGAATAATTGAAACTTAAAAACTAGAACGAACAGAAAAGAAATAATAGTATTACATTGAATAATACAAGTTGTTTGAGTAAAGAGCATAATACTCTACCTCAATACACACTTAGATTTATAAACTTCATGCAACATTAACTTAACATTACTGACATAAAAGAAAACATTTAATAATGCAATTGATTAAGGATATGAGCCTGAGCCTGAGCCTGAGTTAATTTGACGGACAAGGACACGCAGGCCTCAAAACATTCATTATCCTTGGATTATTTGATAAAACATAAACGATATATAGTAGCGACTATTGAATTAGAAAAACATATATATCATTGAGTTAAGCATGGATGAAAAGGTGTACGATATATCATTCTGAACGAGGAAGGATGCTTCCTAAACCAGTCCAGTAGCTCTTGATTATTGCCAAGTTGTTTAGTTTCTCAGTAGCGGTGCCAGGTGTGTAGGTGACACGAGCATAGGTATCTCCTTTAAAAAGGTATACCGAATTCGGATAAGTATCATGATCCAAAGAAAAGGCACCATCTATGCCATTTTCAAAGATAGTCCCTCTTAAAGACGCCCAGTTTTGGCGTATGGGGCTACTGTTCAACAGTTTTCCAGCACCCTCATAGTTGATACGAGCATACTTATCACCCTTAAATATGTAAACTTCATAAGGACGTGATGTCTCAAATGCAGCATCTAACCCATTTGCAAAAATAGTACCCTTCAAATAAGGGAATACCTCATCAATTGGGGAAGGCCCTACCAGGAGCTTGTTCTCTGGGTTTTTAGACCGTAAGACCATTTGGCACAAAGGTTGCCGGAAAAGATAAATGCAATTCCTTCTTGTTCTGAAGGGAAAGCACAATCTATTCCTTTGTCTCCAAAAACTGTGCCCTTAAGAGATGAATATTGATTCAATTTTGCTGGTCCATATAATATTATGTCATTATATGTACCTGGATTCACCTCTTCAATGATATATTCCTTCTTCATGAATATATAAGCTTGGTTTTTGTGTCCTGATCTGAAAGCAGCGGTTACATAAATTGGGCTTGACGTTTTCCTTAAATCAACTATCATTTCTTTAATACTTGAAGATTCCTGCTCCTGCAAACATTTTCAACTACTTGTGTCAAGTTACAAATCAATTATCATTGTTTTTGTTAAATTTATATTTATATGCATCAGACAAAATAAATACTTTGTATCTCTTGAGTTTATTATTTATAGAAGGGGATTGTTAGGTGAGAATTGAACTAGAATTAACTTAAAATTGATCATGATCATTATTTCAGCTAATCAACCATAGCGAGATTAGTTAATACAATATATAGTTGCTAATTTGAAATTTATTAAAAAAAATCTGACTTTACGGTCCGTTTGGTTAATGGTACTAAATGGTGGTAATGGAAATGATTTATAGTGTAAAATTTCATCAAAACTTTCATGTCATTCCCATGGTAATGAAATTTTGATAACAAAAAGAATTTTTTCTTCATAAATTTCCATTACCACCTAATACCACATCTCTCACTGGTAATGCATTGGAATGAATTTTATGAACAAAATGAGATGATTAAAGGTAATCAAACATGGCCATAAAGATAGCCAAGAGATTTTTCAACCAAAATTACACTAATTTTTCATTCCCATTACCGCAATTTATTACCATCTATCAAACGGGCCGTTAGTGATTAATTGAATGAAAAATGATGATAATAGAACACTATAAAGGAAGAAAGAGAAGAGGAATGTGATACCTCTTTAATTAGTTTGATAAGTAAAGGCTTGATATTGAATAGGAGATGAAATGGAAGCTTATTTTCTTGGCAATATATAGATGATATTAACAAATTATCATATTAATCAAGTTGACAATTTGCCTTAAATAAATAATTTGATCTAGGGTTACTTAATTTCTTGGTCCACTATCATAATTAATACTACATTTGTGTTCACATTGCTGAATTATCATTAGACAAATTTTGGTTCAAGATATTTTCATAAAAACAAAATTAATTTCTGCTATTAAATTGATGAGAAATTTTATTTACCACAAGTGTACGGTAAATGTGTAGCTTAGGTTGAACATAACAAAAATAGGATAAAGGAATTACAAATCTCTACTAATTATATTACTCGGAGAAAAGGTAAATCTTTTTTTCAAAAGAGTGTCTAAAGTCTTCCAATATTGAAAAAACCCAAGAGAAAATCAAAGTATTATAATTTTGGTCGATTAGTGATTAAATTAGGTTGAACATAAGAAAAATAGGATAAATATTTTATCTCTCATATTTATTCATGTTGGTAACATATTATTAATAACCTCTATTTATTCATGTTTCAAAATGTTAATTAAATTAGGTATCTTGATTACGACATGTTTAATTTCATATGTTTTATAAATGAAAGTATAATCTGAACTTAGCAATACGTAAGGAACTTTAATCATTCATTATTTTGAAATAGTTAGTGTAGTATAGTCTTAACAACTGAGCATTACGTTTGAGGTGTTATATAGGGTTTTGAGTAACCATCTTCAATATTTTTCAAATTATGCATGTTAATTTATATTTTTAATCGCTAATATCTCTATTTATTCCTTAGTATAAACATAAAAATCTACTCCCTTCGTTTCTTAATGTTCTTCCCGTTTAGAATATTCTATTTTGAAGAGAGAAATTTGATCGATTAAGATTTTGAAGATATATATAGATGATAAAATATATCCATGTAAGATCTCGTTTGATTCGTTTTAATGTATACCTTTTTGTTTTATTTTTTTTATAGTTTTTTATAATACGTATTTAGGGATATTGAGGTTCGGATGTTGCTTTGAAAATGTGCAAAAAGTAAATGAAAAGAACAAAAAAGAACGAATGTAGTACTTTTAAAATTATATATATATAAACAAATCTAATAAAAACCCCTACATTAGATTTGTAAAGCTAATTAACTAAGAAATTATTTCAAGTATTTGAAAAGGATGAAGTATACAAAACTATGCAATAATACTATGTACATACTATGAAAATGGAGAATATAAAAGAAGAAATAATTTTGTTATTAAACAGAAACTTCTAATCATAATTAAATTAATAAGACTTTTTTGTTTATACATAAATATGGGAATTAACATGGCACATGCAACTTCCTTCCACACTTATACTTCTTTGTTTATACATAACTTATTTGGAAAAAACATATATAGTATAATAATATAATACACGCAACTTTTCATTTAATAGTATACTTTGTATCATACTAGGTTTTAGATTCATATTTACTCGCCTATGAACAGGAATTTTAATATATATTTTAATATCAGTTATACTTATACATATTAAAGTAAAGGACAATCTCAATATCCCACACAAGATAGGTCCGAGTATGGGTCGAATACCAAACTTTCTGCTCAGCATAAAAATGCTTTATCCTTTGAATCACAAGCGCTTTCTTTATCCTTTGAATCACAAGCGCTTTCGATGTGTGATAATTTGATAAAGTATATAATTTTATATTTCAAATGTCACAATTAGCACTATTTTCTGTAGTGTGTGTATATTTATTTGTAAAGCTAATTAACTAACTAAGATCAAAACTATATTCATTTAGTAAGACTTCAACATCACAAGTGAAGTATAATAATGACGAAAGTTATCACTTCAATATTCATTTAGTATAATAATGACGAAAGTATGTATGCAGCTTTAGAATCCTACGTCACCTACAAAAATGATACACCGTCCGTTTCAAATGTTCGTCCCATATTTTTTGCACTGTTTTCAAAGTAAATTTTGAGCCTAAATATCTCTAAATAAGTATCACAAAAAATTATAAAAAATATATAATAAAAAAATATACATTAAAACGAATCTAACGAGATCTCACATGGATATATTTTGTCTTTAATATATGTCTTGAAAATCTTAATGAAATTTCTTTTTCCAAAATAGAATATTCCAAATGGGAAAAACATTAGGAAACGGAGGGAGTACATGAATATAGAAGGGCGACGGTCTGTATTCATTTCTAAATCATAAAATTAAATATTTCGTAGTTATTTTTATTTTATTTGTGGTGCAAGATACCAAATCTATAATACATAACTATCAGTGAAACAAAACAGTGTTGATTTTATAACTTTTCAAATTGATTATGCGTATTCTCCCAATAAAAATTTCTATCTTAAACTCAATTATGGTATCATTGTTATAACGATTAATATTTATATTTTTGACTTTACTATTTTCTAAATAATTATAATATTATCCACATTGATTGATTTATTACTTTTTTAGGTTACATCATTTAATGTAATAGAAAACCATATATATATTGTATTGAATTTATTTTTTAATTTTTTTTATAAAATCTTTATAATGTACGTTATTTATAAAATGAGTACAAGATATTTTTAGATGGTTAAAACATAAAGCCATAAATTCAGGTGTAAGTTGAAATTATTTATAAAACGAGTGATAGTTGGTATTATTTTGAGCGTAATTTTATTTGAATATAAATTGTAGTATTATAATATAAGCAACTTTCATATAATAATACTTCTGGATTCGGAACTTATCACAAGTATATACTACATTTGTGTTCACATTGGTAAACTATCATTCGACAAACTCCAAAATACCAGAGTGTCAAGTTGGGATTATCTTTATACATGCGTTAACTCCAAAATTTTCCCCCTCATTTTAACGTGTATGAAAAGATTTAGTTGCAATATTATTTCCAAAATATTTACATTGGTAAAAGAGAATAACTTCTTGATATAGCAAAATTAAACAAGACTAAATTTGTAAATTAGAAATATTTTCCAATATTACTTTCAATATTATTTCTAAAATAAAAGAGAATAATATCTTGATATAACAAAATTATTTTTTCAAGATTATTAACTAACCTTAGAATAAGTATATTTTCATAATTATACTGAAATGCAAATTTATTTCATTGCTACTTATTTATTTTATATTTCTATTTACTTTCAACTTAGTTTTATTTAATAAATGCGTAATTTCACTTACAAATAATTTTTTTTTAAATAATTATATGAATGGTAATTTTTTTAAGATCTTTAAAATAAGATCAAATTTATAATATTTTTGACTCTTTATAAAAATATAAAAAATCATTCAATTATTCATACAAATATAGTTACGAAAAAAAATAAATATAAGATCTCACTAGACTATTTTTTAGCTAAAAGAGGTTGAAGAGTGATATGTTATCTGTAGAACAATCAAGCGACAGGAATAAAATGACATAGTTTGGGAAATGAGATAAAGAGACAAGAATAAAGTGACATAGTTTGTGAACAAGGATAAAGTGACACACACATATATGTTTCTTAAAAATACTAACAATTAACCTTCTTTATAATATTTAAAGTGCATACTCCCTCCATTCTTTTTTTATTGTCCTATTTGAAGATTTCACACAAATCAAGAAATATCGAATTTTTATAGATAGTGGATATTATTTTATTAAGAAAAGTGAAATCTTTGTGGATAGTGGGTATTATTTTATTAGCAAAGGTGAAATCTTTGTAGATAGTAGGTATTATTTTATTAAAATAGTGATGTGAATTAATAATTATATTGGTATTATGAGAGAGAAATGAGGGTTAAATGAGGGATAAAGAGAGTATATGGAAGATAAAAATTTTCCAAAAAAGAAAAATATTCTAAATAGAACAAACTTATTAAACTGTCCATTATAATAATGTGGACAAACTTAAAAGAACAGAGGGAGTATAATCTTAAAAATAAATATTATTCAAGTATAAAATTAATTAAAATTTTTTTTTTCAATCTCCGTGCCTAGCACAAATATCTATCTAGTACGTAACTATTACTGAAACAAAATACTGTTGATATTATCACTTTTTAAATTGATTATGTGTCATTATTCTCTCATTAAAAATTTCCATCTTAAACTCAATTATGTTGTCATTGTTATAACGATTAATATTTATATCTTTGACTTTACTATTTTCTAAATAATTATAATATTATCCACATTGATTGATTTATTACTTTTTTAGGTTACATATGTATTAGAAAATCATAAATATATTTTATTTTATTTATTTTTTAATTTTTTTTTATAAAATCTTTATAATGTACGTTATTTATTAAATGAGTACAAGATATTTTTAGATGGCTAAAATATAAGCCATAAATTCGGGTTTAATCTGAAATTATTTAAAAATAATCAATAGTTGAGAGATTATTTTCGACTAACAGGTGGTATTATAATATAAGCAACATTTATATAATAATACTTCAAGCTGGATTGGAAACTTATCACAAGTATATTCTACATTTGTGTTCTATCATTCGACAAACTCCAAAATACCAGTGCCAAGTTGGGATTATCTTTATACATGCGTTAACTTTAAACTACATTTGTGTTCACATTGGCAAACTATCCTTCGACAAAATCTAAATTAGAACAACGATCAATTTTTATAGTCAACATAGTACCATTGTCATTGAAATTCAGAAAAATCCATTTTTGAAGAGAAATTGAGAAGGATATTGTCATTGATGATGAGAAATTACATTACCCATGAAAATACCCTTCTCAATTTCTCTTCAAAAATGAATTTTTCTCGGTTTTGAAGAAATGACAACCATGAATGGAAGGCAACTATGAAAGGAGTGAAGAAGAAGAAGAAACTAACCCTGGTTAGGTTAATTTCGAAAACTTAACGGAATTTTAACGAAAAATACTCAAAAAAGTCACGGTTGTAATTACCACTAAATCTCAGGGTTGCCATTGGAAAAAAAATAAGTTTATACACCATTGAGAATAACGCATACCTCAGGGGCACAATTGATAATTTCTCTTTCTTTTATTAGGGAACATTAGACTTGTATTTTGTTACCTTTGTGACTTAATTAAGAAATAATTAATTTTTATATTGTCCTCTTCTCTTCTTTTTTTTTTTACCTTTGTCTTTCTATAAATGAAAGTTTATATATTGTATTTCGATTCATCATATACGACTATATATAATAAAAAAAATACTCCCTCCGTCCTCTTTGATTTGCATCAAAGAGAAAGTTGGTAAATGTTAAGAAAGTGGAAATAAATGAAGAGAGAGAATGAATTGTGTGGATGAAATTAAAAGAGAGTTAAAATGTATGGATGAGATTAAAAGAAAGTGGTGGGCCATTATCCAAATATAGAAATGCTGCAAATCAAGTGGGACGGACCAAAATGGAAAATGATGCAATTTCAATGGGACAGAGGGAGTAGTTTGTTTTGAAAATCTATTGATATTGATTCAGCTCGATTGATAGTGACTCGATCCGTGCCTGGTAAAATCGATTCAATCATTAACTTAAAATATACTAAGGCCAATCGACATTGGACTCGACCTTCATCCGACACCAAATTGATGCAAATTCGACAACTCGAATAATTGATCTTCAATCGAACCGTAGCTAATTGAACCGAGTGTGGCCTACCATGATACATATTCTAATGCTAATCGATAAAAAGTATAACCCATCCGAATGGCACTTGAAAAGACTACAACAAATTTAACTTTTTGCGAAATTAGATTTAGTGGCATTAAAAAAATCAGTAATTATATTTTTAGTGTAATAATTATTGACTTTTATTTTATTTTCCAAATAAGGTTATTTGGTTACACTTTATTTGGCCTTTGATGACATATGTAATTGTTACTAAAGTTTATAGTGGCATTTATGAGAAATATCACTAGATCATATGTCACGAAAATCTTTAGTATGATTTTTCATTATGTTGTTTAAGAGTATAATAAATGTCATTAAATCCACTATATATATACTATTAGAAATTTCAATTAGTGACATTTAAATTAAACGTCCCTAAATATATCTCACTTAAAACAAATTATGTTGTGAGATATTGATGACTAGTACTCCCAATGAACGCCTTTGATAGTAGTCTAATATATTATGATATTTTTTTTTAGAATAGAATATGTAGCATTATGATATATAAGCAAACTTTTATATTACCCATAATAATTCATACCAGATCTGAATTCTCATACAATATTTTTTGAATTCTTGTTTGCTTATGTTGAACAATTAATTACAAATCTAATCTTTGAATTTTGACTAATCAAAGATTAATGCTCGTAATTTGGAAGCTTGTTTTTGCTATCTTACTAAGTTATGCAATAAGACCACTTTTGAAGATATCTTTTCCAACAAGAAGCAACAAGGGCTTAGCAGGGCCCATAATATTTTTCTGAGGACTCACTCCGATGCCCCAGTAAGCATCAATTCAATACAATTCGCCTAATAGGTCCTTTCAGGAGTATAGTGGCTACAAGGTGGATTACTACTTAGTGGCTACAATTCAATACAATTCGCCTAATACAATGAGTAGGGGCGAGCAGGGTCCGAGACCCTATTCGGACCCTGTTGGACTCTACCCTTTTTTAAGGCTAAGGGTATATTTTTCTGGATCCTAAGGGTCCGGGTTCGGGTCTGGCTCTAAAATATTATAAGGGTCTGGGTCCGGGTAGACCGGGCTTTGACCCTTAGACCCTTTTTAATGTTTTTAATTTTTAGTTTTTTTTATATTGGGGAGTATTTAATTAAGGTTTTATAACTTCTTATTTTACATCATTTTTTGATCAATCAAGGAGACTAAGTATAAAGCACTCTAGCGAATTTTTTTGGGTTTCAATGAGAGAGAGAAAGACCATTCTAACGCCTATTGTTAGGGATAGCAATGGGTCGGACTCGGCTCGGACTATCCACACTCTGAGTTTGCTCTGAATAAATCTCGGACTATTTTTTTCAGTCCACCTCCAGTCGGAGTCGGAGTATGCATACTCCAACATTGCTCCGACTCGGACTCTCGGACATCCGGTGGACTTCGGATTATTATCAAGATTTATTTTTATCAATACTACATTTATGATTTTAAAGCACGAAAAAATTAATTTAGATTAGTCTTCAAATTCAACTTTAATAAGAAATATTAGTCTTGCAATTACAATAAGTCAATAAACAAAATAGTCCTTAGTTCATTAAAATTACATTAACAAACATTTTTTTTGAAATGACATTAAAAATTACATAAATGATGAAGTCTTCAATTCTTCATGCTTAACATTACAACATCATTCTTCTTCTATAGCTTCTACATCCTCGTCTTCAAAAATCGGGGCATATTGAAGGGGATTTGCATTAGTGTCTACAAATTAGAAATAACAAGATTAATAAATAATATAATTATATAATTTCTTAATTGTACGTAACGATGTAAAAAAATTAATTACCTTTGAATTCCATACGCCTCCAACTTTGAAGGCACATCAAAGCTTCGACAGTTTCAGGAAGAAGCCTACTACGATGAGGTCCAATAACTCTACCACTAGTGCTAAAAGCACTCTCAGAAGCAACAGTTGAAATAGGCACTGCAAGTATGTCTCTAGCAATCTTAGAAAGTGTAGGAAACTTATTACTCGATTCCGCATTCCACCATGCCAACAAGTTGAATTTGTTTTCATCCACCACGAGTCTTTCCTCCTCTAAATATATCTCTAATTCACATTTGCGTGGCTTTTTATTTGGTTGGCTAGAAACATGCTTTTCCCATAAGCCCTCAACATCACTTGAATCATCAATTATCCTCTTAATATACTAGTTTGAATGTGATGAAGGTGAAAAAGGAGTAAAATTTTCATTAGGCACTGTCTCATATTCATTAACCAAATCCTTCAAAATTATTAATATCCTTTCACATTCTAATGTAGCACCATCTTCACAAAGAAGTTCAAAATAAAAAGATACACATTTAAATTTTCTTCTTGGATCCAATTGATGTGCAAATTTTATTTTAACCCCAAGCGCACGGTGTACGTGTAGTCGCGGGTTGAACACAAGGAAGCTAGGACAAGAAACTCGGTAATTTCGATTGATTATATTGTTTAGGGACAAAAAGGATTGATTGGTTGTGAACTAACAACTATAAATGCGATAATTAAAATGTGTTTAAACTATATGATGATGAAATCCAGGGTGTCGGGAATCTCCTAAAGTCTTGTATGATCCAATTCTCAATAGTGTCTATGAAATGTCGGATTAATTATGTGATTAAACATGATCTTGTTAATCTCAAACTCTCGCTCTGTTGATTAACTATTAGATTTAGACCCTATTAATTCAATTCTCACACGTTAATTTTATTGAACGAATTAATAAGAATTTAACTAAAATTTACCCTAAAGCAAAGTCGATCCCAATCTCACACGCTAGTTCTATTGAATGGTCCGACAAAGCATATTTAATTTAGGGTTAATTGGCACAATTTAATCACTTTAATCCATAGTTTCATAGACACATCCAAGAATCAATTCATGCTCAACTAATAGGTTTAAACCCTAACCCTAGAAAATGGATCTACTCACTAATCATGGTGAAAGCAATTAAAATAAACCCTAAGATAATATTAGACATGACTAACAATAAATTAAATGACAAAGTAAGAAAATCAATGATTAAAAACCAAATGAAACCACAAATAATTCAAATAACAACAATGAAGAACAAACTACTTTTAAGGAATAACAATTTCTAAGAAAATAATTAAAGTTTGACAAAGGAAGATTAAACTAATACAAAGTTGATAAAGAAAGATTAAACTACTAATAAGTAAGACAAGAAATTAAAAGCTTACAAGGAATAAAAATGGAGAAAGATTGAGGAAGGAGGAAGAAGAAGAGGGTTTCAATCTCCCTCCCTCATGCTCTCTCAAGGAGGCTTAGGAGACTTCCCCTAATATGTTCCTAATTACCCCTACTAATAAACCCTAAGTTAATTTAAATTAAGATAAAAGAAAATAAATCCAAATTAAAAGAATCAGAACAGAATGTGCGTAAAAAAACAGAAGCTGAAGCCGACTCGGCGTTGCCTTCCAAGCCCCGGAAGCCAAGTCGGCGATTTGGGCTGACAGCTTCAGCAAACTTCAAACGTTCACCATTTCTTGCTCGGTTATCGGAATCGGACATATATTATACCGTTGGAAAGCCCTTGAAGTCTAGTTTCCAATGACATAAACCTTGCATCAATGTCATCTTCCTATCAAAAGTTATGAACAAAAGAGTAGACATGTATCAAATTTCACCTCAAAACTTTTGCATTAACAACACTTTTCTACTCTTTTGCTCTTTTACTCTTCATGGCTTGACAAAATTGATAGCTTGATACGTTCTTTGAGCACTGTAAGCATGATTAGCACAAAAAACCCACAAAAATGACTCAAGATTGCACAATTCACCCATTTTCCCATAATACGACCATGGAATACCGAAATGGAGCGAAAACACACAAAACGACCCTAAACCGTCTCTCAACATCGGAAATGGGCATAGAAATGCAAGCGATGAGTGCAAATAATTGCACTTATCACCAATATTGAAGCCACAGACAACATGTCGTTAACCACTTCCCAATACTTATCAAACTTTAGAATCATTGCTTTAAGCATAGACTCAATTACTGTATTTCCACAACACAACCATCTTCTTAAGTTGAGCCTTATTTCACATAATTTTTGAAAGTAAAGATTGGTAGTAGGATACTTTTTACCGGAAAAAGCCTCAGTTGTCCTACTAAACAACGCCAATTTATCACAAATGTCACTTGTCATTTTTCACTCTTTACTTGGTAGCCTAAACTTTTCTTTTCCACTTTTTCCAACCTTAGTTTCTAACTTAGTAAATGCATCTTTATATAAAAGAGCAACTTGCAACATATCAGAACATGAATTCCATCTAGTCTTACAATCTAGTTGTAGTTTTTTAGTAATAGGAATTCTACAATAATTACAAGGATCTTCAAACTTCTCGTATCTATTTGGCGATGAAGTGCAAAAGGCAACTACACTTCGGAATTTTTCAATTGCACCACTAATTATTTCTAAATAATCTTGAACATCCAAATTTAAAATATGTGCACAACATCTCATATGTAAAAAAGAGCCATATAACATAAGCTTAGAAGGTTGTAGTTTCTCAAGCAAAACATCTACAACAACATCATTTGTTGTGCAATTATCAAGGGTAATGGTAGAAATCTTTTCATCCAAGTTAAAACTTTTCAAGCATTCAACCAAGGTCTTGCTTATTGTGTACTTGGTTGTGTGGGCATGGTAAATAAAGAAACCTAATCAACATCATATAGAATCAAATAAGATTGTAGACCTAATAATATAACATATTGTTTGATTAAAGTAAAGGAAAGATACATGATAAGTTGCATCTGCAAAATCCAATCATCGTTAATATAGTGTGCTATCACAGCAATGTACCCTTTTCTTTGATTGGTGCAAGTCCACATGTCACTTGTGAAAGCAATCCTAGATTTGTTCCTCGCTAGAACCTTTTCTAAGCGACACCATTCTTCATTGTATTCCCTAAATATATCGGCTTTTACTGTGTTTCTTGAGATCACTTTGAAATCAGGATTCAAAGTATTAGAGTATCTCTTAAATCCAATATGATCAACCATAGCAAGAGGATACTCATGATTCACAATCATGCTAACTAACGCATTTCTAGAATATTCTTGATTAAACTTGTATTTGCTACCAATTCCTGACATATTAGGAGAGTCTTTCATAATTGGTTTCAAAAGTTGTTGTTTCACATCAACATAGTTTTTCACTTTCAAACATCTTTTCAAATGATCCTTTAGATGTGTGGTTCCATTTTTACCACCATCAGCAAACAATTTCTTACAACCACTACATTTTGCTTTCATTTCTTTACCAACTTGTACTTGAGTAAAATGTTTCCATACAGCAGAAGTAAGTTTTCTACCATTAGCACCAATAATACAACCCTCTCCACATTCAACATCTTCACTATTTTCTAAATTAATTGTTGGAGTAATAGGAGTTTTCGGACTAGGTATTTCATTCTCAAAGTCCATATCTGTTTAAATAAAAAAACAACAATTATATACTACTCAAGATGAGTAAACCTAACAAAATCAACATCTTTATTAAACCTAACAAAATGAGTGAACCTAACACAATCAATATCTTAAAATCAAAAACCCTACATTATATATTACATTAAAGTAAAAAACACAACAATTATATACCACTTTAGTAAAATCAACATCTTTATTAAACAAAAAAATAAACAAAATAAACAAAATGAAAAACCAACAACAAAATAAACTATATCAAGGATACTCATGATTCACAAAATCAACAAAATAAACAATATCTTAAAATGAAAAACCAACATCAAAATAAACAAAATCAAGGATACTCATGATTCACAAAATCAACAAAAACAACAACAAAATAAACAACAATTATATACTACTCAAGATGAGTAAACCTATTAAAATCAACATCTTTATTAAACAACAAAATCAACAAAATCAAAATCAATAAAATCAACAAAATCAACAACGAAATAGAGAGTTCAACATTTCGTACTGCGGGTGGGTCGCGGGTCTGCGGTGGGCTGCGGTGCTGCGTGAGCCGTGAGTTAGGGATGGGTTTTGGTTTCTAGAGTGGAAGATGAAATTAAAGAACAAAGAATAGGGTTTCTGGAATTTGGGTTTGAGTCTTTGGAATTGGCAGTCTGGGACCTTACTCCTTAGGCTTAGGATTTATTTTTATTTATTTTTATTCTTTTGTTTATAATTAATGAAGGGCTAAGATTAAAAGAATATTGAAATCAATGGTTAGAACACTAAATTCATGTGACATAATGTGATTGGCTATTGAAGGTTTTTAATAATTGATGAGGTGAATATCATCAAAACCATTCATTCATCCAGATTACATATCATCAATGTCTTATATTTAATTAATGGTAAAATACCATTTTAATTTCTTAAAAAAGCTAATTAGCAATAAAATTGAATAAGAATTATATAGAATTATGAGATTATTAGTGATTTGAATATAATTACACTAGTGGGAAAAATCGTATTGACTGCTGCTTATTGGCTGCGATTTATAGGTAAACGCAGCCAATACGTGTAATAAGAATTAGGCAAAACAAAAATACAAAGACTGTTATTTTCATAGTTGACCGCATCAAATAATAGTTTCAAAAATAGATTAAAAAAAAGGGAAATTATCATTGGTGCCCCTGTGTTTTGAACTTTTATCAATGGTGTACAAATTTTTTTTTTCCAATGGCACCCCTAACGTTTAGGGTAATTAACAACCGGGACCTTTTAAAGTTTTTTCCGTTAAAAATCCGTTAAGTTTATGAAATTAACCTAACTAGGGTTAGTTTCTCTTCTTTCACTCCTTCCATGGTTGTCTTCCATGGCTGCCCTTTCTTCAATAAACCCAGAAAAATTAATCCCTTAATAACCAACAAATCCATTCAATCAAATAATTCCATAACCCACTTGAACACCCACAAAACAGCCTCACAGAAACCACTTCTCCAATCCTTGCTGTTCTACTGTTATTAGAAACAGGCAAAAAGGCCAAACCTTGATATGAATCTTTCACCAAATAATACACAAACCCACTTCCATTTCTAACAGTAAAAGTGGTTGTTGTTAAATAATTTCTCAATCTAGGGTC
This sequence comes from Amaranthus palmeri, assembly GCA_019776075.1. Classification (NCBI taxonomy): domain Eukaryota; kingdom Viridiplantae; phylum Streptophyta; class Magnoliopsida; order Caryophyllales; family Amaranthaceae; genus Amaranthus; species Amaranthus palmeri. The sequence goes on along the minus strand of JAAKBH010000058.1, from coordinate 144,514 downwards.
ACAAGAACTGTTTTTTCTCACAAAGATGAATTCTTTATTGGTGTTTTATACATTTATATACTTGGGTAAGACATCAAACATGCTTTGGATCAAGGGTAAGGTCATATTTGAGGTGAGTTTTAAAGCTAAGAATGATGTGCAGAGTCTTCCTGCATCAGAACAGTTCATGGGTTGTGTTGATTTTGCTCTTGGAAGTGAAGAAAGGGAATGAACACTAGTGGAAAAAATTACATTTGCTGCGCAACATTTGCTGCGGTTTTATTAATACGCAGCACATAATGAATAGAAAAATTAATTCAAAAAAAAAATAATAACAAAGGCTGCGGTTTTTGCTTAAAACCGCAGCCAATAGCTAGTTCAAATAAAAAAAATTTACAATGGCTGCGGTTTTTGGGTTACCCGCAGCCTATAACTCAATTTTCCATCCCTTTGAAATTAAATGCGGACTTTAAAACCCTATTTCTAATTTTAAGAACCCGCCGCTTCTTAGATAATGCTGCTTCCTCCTTCCTAAAAAAGACTTTCAGAGAACCCAAAAAAGTATGGTTTCAACTAAAAACCCTTTCATTCTCAAATTGACGGAGTTGGTGACCGAATTTGAAGAGGCAGAATTGAAGAGATTAGAGTCTCAAGTTGAGCATGGCGATCTATGTTCGAAAAGAGTACGTTTCTTTGGTTTGAAAACTCCATGTTCGACGGTCTAAGAAGGTTTCAAAGTATGGTTTATGGATCTTGAATGACCACAAAAAGCGATCTATCATCTTCCAACTCAAGATTTTAATTGGTAATTAATTTTATTCTTTTTTCCTCTTATTCTTTTTTCTTTATAATTAAATATTTATAATAATTTGTAACAGTTTGGTATTTGAGGATGATAAGTTATAATGGTTCAAGCTCACCAGATGGTAATAATGGTTCATCCATGGCGTCTTCAAAGAATATATTGTTTCCGAAAGAATTCGTCGTCAAAAGCTTAATGACCGTCTTTTTGTTCTCAGAGCTGTTGTTCCCAACATTAATAATTTTTTGATGTCTTGTGTTCTAATTTTTGGGTTCTAATTTTTTTGTTTGTATATGAATTGCTTTGTTTCATTGATTCGTGATTGTACTGCCATTGCTTTGTTATTGATAAGAATTTTTTTGGGTTCTAATTTTTTTGGTTTCTAGTTTTTATGGGTTTTAATTTTTTGGGTTCTAAAAAGAGAACAAGATGTGTTGAGATAAATTCAACATTTTCAAGTAAAAATTTGCATTATCCCATTTCAAAGAGGAGTATTTCTAAAATTTTAAGTACTGTTTTTAATGGTTAATTTCAGATCTTGATTTTATTATGTTTGATTAGTTTTGTTTATGAAGATCAGTTTTGTTTGAGAAAAACCTGATCCATAACTTCATGAAATGAAAAAAAAAAAAAAATTTTTTTTAAATGGTGCTAAGGGCTGCGGTTCTATATATGACCGCAGCCAATGATTTTTTTTTTATTTTGAAAAGTGACTAAGGGCTGCGGTTGTAATGTCCGCAGCCAATAATAAAATCTCATTTGCTGCTACTCCAAGGGCTGCGAGACAAAACCGCAGCCAATACCCTATAAAAACCCGCAGCAAATCAGATTTTTTCCACTAGTGGAATTAAGAGAAAGAAGAAGAATATTGAATTAAAATCTGAAATTTTCATCATTTTTATTTACCTGAATTGATTTCTTTGTGATCTGAAATGGTATTGGGGATTGTTTTTAGGGATTCGAACCGCAATTTGGAATACAGCCGGTCGTATGATAGCCGTTTCTAGTACTTAATTGAATTGCTTTTCAACTAACCCCGTCACTTCTTATTCGAGCCATTTTTCTGGGTTTATTGAAGAAAGGGCAGCCATGGAAGGAGTGAAGAAGAAGAAGAAGAGAAACTAACGCTAGTTAGGTTAATTTCATAAACTTAACGGATTTTTAACGGAAAAAACTTTAAAAGGTCACGGTTGTTAATTACCCTAAATGTCAGGGGTGCCATTGGAAAAAAAAAGTTTGTACACCATTGATAAAAGTCCAAAACACAGGGGCACCAATGATAATTTCCCAAAAAAATAACTAATGGCTGCGGTTTTTATACAACCGCAGCAAATAAGCCCTATACTAAAAAGCCCATGGTATGTAGCGCCCCTAATAAGATCAACCCTAGTATATTATAAAGCAGCGCCACACCCGCACAATACTCTTATTTTCTTTGAGGGTTTATGTAACACCCCTGAATTTCCGACTCCTTAAACAAAACCAAAATCGTAAAGGACGGAAGGAAATTCGAGTGTTACATAAAAAGAAAAGGGAAAGAATTAAACTAAACGTCAAAAGATTAACTTTAAATAGGTGAGTGGAAAAATTTTGACAGCATCTACCCTATAATTGTGCACCTTTTTGTAGAAAGAAAAAGTTATTTAAAATCTAATAAAACAAAGGCATCAAAAGCCTATCAAAACTATATCACGACGGGATGATTCATCGCCGGCTTTTCAAATCAACATGCCAAGCATGGATCGTGGTTCCGGTGTCAGCGCTTACGTTTTAAGTTGACTTAACATTTTAAAACCATGTAACGTTACAACTACACAGCGGAAGTACAAATATACAAAGGAGGACACAAGGCCTCCTAATAAACGTATACATCCAAAGTTTGCAAAAGATAAATAAAAACAACAAGATCAAAGAATAACAATATGACACAGGTTGTTCTTCGCCCTTATCACTCTCCCCCAATGCAATGCAATGCAAAAAGAAGCTTCGATACCTGCTACGACTGTCCATGATCCTCCTGCTGCTCGACATCAGAACAAGGCCAATGTGTCATAGCAGGACGATCATAGAAAGTCATCAAACAAACAAACATAAACACAAACACGTACACGTCAGTAACTAGCATCAAATATAATAAGACCAACCAGTAGATAACATTATGTTATACAACAACATGAGATGATTTCATAGGTTACAAGCACAAATAGTAATCGTTTACCGTCCACCTATGCTTCTGGGATAGAATGCGAGTCTTCACATTTATCTTCTCAAAACATAAACTCTTGCTGAACACGCGTAGTTTCAACTCAACCAAAGGATTAACAGATTATCTAACACTTGACCATATAGAGCTTCTCTATCTTAGAGTAAGCGTATTCATAGCCCTTCTTTGAGACTGATAACTCCTTTGAGGTAAGTTAGCTTAGATGCACTTCTCACTAGCATAAACTACTCTATCATTGAAATAATCAATGATTAACCATTCTATTAATGTGTAAGCTTTCTATGAATCAATAAGCTTTCTATGAATGAGTAACATTCTATTAGTAGATCTTTTCTTCACTTCATGGCATAGTGACATGGCCATGGACGTTATCGGCCACCCGGCGCCCATGGTAAAGTATGAGCTCATACCCCCTCCAGCTGACCCTCTCGGGTCCTACCTTCGGGAAACTAACACTTGGGTACCAATCCAGTGGAGAGGCAACCATATTGGGGTTTGCAAGGCCCGCATGGTGACACCTCGGTCAAGGGGCGTTATCGGCCACCCGGCGCCCAATTGACAAAGTATGCTCATACCCCCCTTACGGTGGTCCCGTCGAACCTCACCTAGGGGACTACTAAATCAACCGGATATACTCCAGTTGAGTCACGCCAACTAATCATAATTTGGTACTTTATCAAAGGGGAATAACTCTTGCTTTTGACTATTAATGCATGCCCTGGGATAGCAGAACGCCGAAACCCACTGAGCAACTCAAATAAAAAAAAATATCATTCTAACTCCAAGTAGGGCATAATCCAATTCTTAAATAAATGAGGGGGTGGTCCCCACCTTCTACTAATACTCTCATTCTCTAAACTATTCTATGCTCAAGGATTTCGTAATCGATATCTCTTCATACAAGGCTTACTCGCTAATATTTCATAGTTTCGATACAATGCATATATCACAATAAACAAGGAACAATAATGTCTTAAAGGAAAATTGCATATAAGTAGTTACTGCGTATACGTACCTGTAAGCGTCATTGCACGGCCAAAATTACAAAAGTCACCCAACTAAGGTTCTACTTTTCTCTTATAAACTGGGAACCTATACAAGTTAGGAATAGAACTAATAAGTTCCCTTAACTACTCTATCATACTGATAACCGGTTTCTAACGCGTCGTTTCACGCTAAGAACCTAAGTTAATCAAACACATTTATAAACACCCAAAATAGAACTACAACGAGTGTAGAGGTAAGTTGGGGATCGAACCACAAGGACAAGGGGTGTTAGACTAGAGAGTTGGTGTGTGAAGGGTTGAAGGTTGGTAGGAAGGTGGGTGTGTAAACTAATCTAATGACAAGAATGAACAAGGAAAGAAAGCGGGCTTAGGTTAGGTCCACCCTAGGTAGGTCTATTGGAAATATAGATAGGCTAGGTCGAAGGAGATTGAACGAAGGGTCAATCGAGACACTCTAGATGGCATGGGGAAGTTGACGACATATAGTCTATACGAACGACCCATAATCGCCCTATGTCTCACTAAGGAGTGGCAGGACAAGATATGCATCGAATATCAATCAATCAAACCAACATCATCCTCAAACATCTTCCTAAACATTAAACACAAGACCAAAACCCTAGGATATCTCTAACCCAAAACCCTAAAATCTACTCTAGCATATTAAAAGCAAAGACAAGAAGAGAGCAAGACATTAAAACTATTCTAGAAAGCATTTAAGAAACAAAAGACATGAAAACATTAAAGAGAAAGCATAAATGAATGAGAAGACATGAAAGCATTAAACTCTACACTAGAAAAGCAATAAATGAAAGCATAAATGAAAGCATTAAAGATAGAAAGCATTAAATGAAGAGAACTTACATAAATGAAAGTGTAGAAATGAAGAACAAAGCATAAAGAAAAGCAATAAACTAATCTAGGGCAAAAATAGAGAAGGAAAGCAATAAATGTTGATGAACAAGAGTGGGAGGGTTTCTCCCTCTCAAGTCATAGGGTTTATGTTCCTAAAAGTGCCTTTATATAGGCTACAAAAGATGGGGGCAAAAGCCCTAAAAGATCCTACGTGGAAAGCCTCGAAGAAAATTTCGCTGCGCTGGAATATGCCCAGGATTCGCCCGAATCCCATCATGGCTTCGCCCGAATGGGCCCATTCGCCCGAATGGGTCCCAATTCGGTGTTTCCAGAAAGTCTTCAAAATTGGGCTTTGGTGGCTTAGGTGGGCTTCGCCCGAATTGGTACAGGGATTCGCTCGAATCCAATACTTTCGCCCGAATCAGCCCACATTCGGGTATTCCAGTGAGCAAAGGTGTTGGGCTTGGTCTGCTGTATGTAGCTTCGACCGAAGGGCACATGGGCTTCGACCGAATGTGAGTAATTACCTCACATCGAAGCTTCGAACTATCTTCAAACAATCTCCGATCTTTGCGATACTTTCGGGGATGACCCGAAACATTTGTGGGAGCCTCGGAACGCGTGCAACTTCTTCGATCTTGACGTCTAAGCTTCAAACTAACCCGAAACACCTCGAAACGAACTCCGATCTTCGTGATATCTTCGGGGGTGACCCGAAACATTTGTGGGAGCCTCGGAACGCGTGCGACTTCTTCGACTTTGATGTCTAGGCCTCGAACTCAACTCGAATCACCCCAAAATGTCCCGAAAACACCTAAAATGATCTCTAAACACCATGGAGACAAGATCAAGGTAAAATCGAGTGTAAAGAGCATAAAACAATATAAAAACACCGAGAAACGACATCAAAGAAGGGCTATAAATGTGCTCTAAATCGAGCACATCAACACCCCCAAGCTTAACCTTTGCTAGTCCCTAGCAAAGAGACTAGGTAGGAACAACATGAAAGCGCATGGGCACCCCAAAACAACTAACTACAAAAACAAAACTAAACTAAACTATGAAAGCAATAAAACCTAATACTCACTGTCGTAGGAATCACGGTCGCACTTAGCACGTACGACAAGCCCTTTAAACCTCAAGGTCTCCCAAAGAGGACGAGTTAGGTCTCGTGAGGGTTTTTCAGAAGGAGACCCACAAATCCTATGCAATGCAAATGCAAGGATGAAAACTATATGAAACTAAAAACTGTAATGCAAGATCTAACATGATGCAATGCAAGGTGAGTGGAAATCAAAGCAACGCGAGCTGTGTACAAGCAAAACTCTTCCCTAGCCATAGGCGTGCAAGTACAATGGTCTCAAAGAGCGCAATACCAAGGAGAATGACCAATACCACAAACTCGAGATCACTAGGGTGAGCTACATCACAGGCTATGCCACCCACTACCTATAGAGGTCACAAGTCTACGCTCCCCGGGTAATTTCTCAAAAGATGTGAGAAATATGCAATGACGCTCATGTGTTTGATTATGGTTCGTGTTTCGCTCAAAATCATCCGACTAAAGATGAGTCGGGAATCAAACACCTAATAGGGGAGAATCATGGGGATTGTGTCATATCTAACTCCAGTACAGAACAAACTAATCGGACCAAGTCGAACAGGTAAGCATAAAGGGTTGTAACGTTGGCTTAGGGTTAAGGTGGGATACATTTGGGAATGTGGAGCTAAGTAGAGGATAGCAAGTGACCCTAAACAAATAACCCACAAACATCTCATGACAAACCAATGAAAACCATATCCAACAACCATAAACAATAACCCAATAACATGTAAGCACAATGATCTCCATCATCAAACACTATCAAAACATGTAAAATCTAATAAACACAAGTGTCTCCAAGCTCATCTCCCAATAATATAACGACCTTCTCACTCACATGAATATGTATGTGTATAAAAACTCAATGAAAAACAAGAGAGAGGTCTCCTCAAAACATAGGATGTGTATGAATAATAACAATGAAAGCATGGGAGGAAATAGGAGAGAAATAATATGAGCTGGATAAGAAATGAATAGAGTCATGAAAACCAACAACCAACAACATAACCAATAACTCACAAATCACTGTAACACACAACAAACCCCACTATCACAAAGCTATCCTCTAGGTAAGAAGAGGGAACAATTTGGCTCATGTGGAGGCTAAATAATGTGGCTACAAAAGAATAGGAAAGGCAAAAACTTGGCTTATCCTAAAGTCAATTTCGTTCAAGGTAGGCTATTTGGCTATGTAGCTTAATTCTAGCGAACGTGTTATCATCCTTGGTCTCAAGAAAAGCCGACTATACTGGAGAAGAACCGACACAATACTTAGATCCCCTAACTAGCACACAAAATGAATGGAACTCGCAAGGAGTCCAAGAAGGCTCAATACTCACAAGCTAGTCGAAATGCGCCTCTAAAGGTAGTCATCCAAGCCACCAACCAAGCAAACCCCAATTCCCCCAAGCTATGTGGAAAATAGGTCAAACTCTAGGTCCCAAAACATGCACAGGGCTAAGGAAATATGAGTTTGCATAAGGTCAGACCACAGAAGTACACACCAGAAGCAAGCATGCCAGTTTCACAACTCAACCATCTTATTGAAAACTAAACATGAATATGCAATATCTACACTATGTATGAATGCAAGATGAATATGCGAAAAAAAAAAATATACAAAATGATGCATGCCATGAACTAAACTATAGCTATATGAAACTAAATGCACAAACAAATGGGTGGAGCGACAATGGAGTTGACCATCCCACCCCCAAGCTAAAGCTTTGCTAGCCTCTAGCAAAGAAGGAGAGGAGAGAAAATGAAACATTAAAAACCATGGTCAACAAAATTGTCGAAACACCCAACACAAACACAAGCTAGCCAAAAAGAGAGAAGAAGGTCATACCTAGGCTAGGAGGGAATTCACTCCTAGCATTACCATCACCACCATGAAGTGGTCTAAGAACTCTCCGCTCCTCAAAAGAAGTGGAGGCATGAAGCGCGAAGCTTGAGCAATCGCCACCCCCAAGCTAGGGTGAAGCTATAGTCTTCATGTTTTGCTCTTAGGCACTTTTGAGCCTTCGTTTTCATACTCACCCTTGCGGGACCGTTAGCATTGACCCTCTCAAAATCGTCGAGTAAAACACAAGCAAAACTTGTGGAGGGTCAATTCTAAAAGTCGTTTGGGTCTGCAAGTACTAACAAACAACACTACAAACCAAACGTGAGCAATGACTAGCAAAAATGCAATGCAATGAATGTAAAAACAAAAATGAAACAAAAACAATATCTACAGTTGGGTTGCCTCCCAACAAGCGCTTCTTTTAGGTCTTTAGCTAGACCCGACTCACTACGGGGTAGCGAGTCAAACTCCGAAGGAGTTTATCATACTCACTTCCCACAACATCTGAGGTTGGGGAGTGAAAGAGGGAGATAAGACGGAAGGAAAGAGGAAACACAACAAAGACCGACTTTCCATGACATGATGAAAAGTCGGGGGAAGGATGAACGGAGGGAGGGGGGAGGGAAGCAAGAGGCATAGCAACACAAGCATCGAGGCGAGCACAAACATGAATGATCGGGAGCTTCTCATGACAAAGAGGTGTAAGGTGAGACTCAATAGAAAGCAAATCTAGGGTATGCTCTTGAGACTCCTCAATGACGGGCAAGTCTACCTCTAGGTCATTGGGTTCACTAGCCGGATGATCATGCACATATGTGAGGGGTGTATCACATTGAGGTGCACAAGGAACCTCATCATGACCCTCATAGGTGAGTGGTGCATCAACACAAGAACAATGATCATCAAGAGAAGGAGGGGAGCTAATGATAGGGTGAGGGGAGTCTAGGTCACGGTCATGGGTCTCTAGTCTCTCCTCAAAGGCCCTTTGAAATTGGTGAACACTCCACGTTTTCTCCAACTCAGTCCCTTCAGGAGCACCGTCGTAGTCGGTGCTTAAGGGGTAGGCGGGTGGAACCCTTAGGGGAGGGTATGTAGGGTAATCCTTTGAAAATCGGGTCTTGGCCATCCATTTAAAGAAATGCAAGCAAAGCACAGGGGATTGGTCAAAGAACACATAATTGTAAAAACCCTCTACATACTCCCTAGTCTTACTATTCAAACCCTTATAAAGATCAAGACAAATTTGCCACTTTTCAAGATTATGCCCATAAGGGAGAGAATCCCCATATCTAACAAAGAAACTCCAAAAAGGCTCACGCTCGGTTTGGGGTATGAAGCTAGCCATGAAGAAAAACAAGGAAAAACAAAAACAAAAATATACACAAACCACACCAAAACTAAAATCTTAACAAACGCCTTGTCCCCGGCAACGGCGCCATTTTGATAACCGGTTTCTAACGCGTCGTTTCACGCTAAGAACCTAAGTTAATCAAACACATTTATAAACACCCAAAATAGAACTACAACGAGTGTAGCGGTAAGTTGGGGATCGAACCACAAGGACAAGGGGTGTTAGACTAGAGAGTTGGTGTGTGAAGGGTTGAAGGTTGGTAGGAAGGTGGGTGTGTAAACTAATCTAATGACAAGAATGAACAAGGAAAGAAAGCGGGCTTAGGTTAGGTCCACCCTAGGTAGGTCTATTGGAAATATAGATAGGCTAGGTCGAAGGAGATTGAACGAAGGGTCAATCGAGACACTCTAGATGGCATGGGGAAGTTGACGACATATAGTCTATACGAACGACCCATAATCGCCCTATGTCTCACTAAGGAGTGGCAGGACAAGATATGCATCGAATATCAATCAATCAAACCAACATCATCCTCAAACATCTTCCTAAACATTAAACACAAGACCAAAACCCTAGGATATCTCTAACCCAAAACCCTAAAATCTACTCTAGCATATTAAAAGCAAAGACAAGAAGAGAGCAAGACATTAAAACTATTCTAGAAAGCATTTAAGAAACAAAAGACATGAAAACATTAAAGAGAAAGCATAAATGAATGAGAAGACATGAAAGCATTAAACTCTACACTAGAAAAGCAATAAATGAAAGCATAAATGAAAGCATTAAAGATAGAAAGCATTAAATGAAGAGAACTTACATAAATGAAAGTGTAGAAATGAAGAACAAAGCATAAAGAAAAGCAATAAACTAATCTAGGGCAAAAATAGAGAAGGAAAGCAATAAATGTTGATGAACAAGAGTGGGAGGGTTTCTCCCTCTCAAGTCATAGGGTTTATGTTCCTAAAAGTGCCTTTATATAGGCTACAAAAGATGGGGGCAAAAGCCCTAAAAGATCCTACGTGGAAAGCCTCGAAGAAAATTTCGCTGCGCTGGAATATGCCCAGGATTCGCCCGAATCCCATCATGGCTTCGCCCGAATGGGCCCATTCGCCCGAATGGGTCCCAATTCGGTGTTTCCAGAAAGTCTTCAAAATTGGGCTTTGGTGGCTTAGGTGGGCTTCGCCCGAATTGGTACAGGGATTCGCTCGAATCCAATACTTTCGCCCGAATCAGCCCACATTCGGGTATTCCAGTGAGCAAAGGTGTTGGGCTTGGTCTGCTGTATGTAGCTTCGACCGAAGGGCACATGGGCTTCGACCGAATGTGAGTAATTACCTCACATCGAAGCTTCGAACTATCTTCAAACAATCTCCGATCTTTGCGATACTTTCGGGGATGACCCGAAACATTTGTGGGAGCCTCGGAACGCGTGCAACTTCTTCGATCTTGACGTCTAAGCTTCAAACTAACCCGAAACACCTCGAAACGAACTCCGATCTTCGTGATATCTTCGGGGGTGACCCGAAACATTTGTGGGAGCCTCGGAACGCGTGCGACTTCTTCGACTTTGATGTCTAGGCCTCGAACTCAACTCGAATCACCCCAAAATGTCCCGAAAACACCTAAAATGATCTCTAAACACCATGGAGACAAGATCAAGGTAAAATCGAGTGTAAAGAGCATAAAACAATATAAAAACACCGAGAAACGACATCAAAGAAGGGCTATAAATGTGCTCTAAATCGAGCACATCACATACCAACTAAATGCCCAAGTAACCACTATCACCCATTAAACATGAGTTTTCGGCTACTCTAGCACGCACACAACTCCTTCCATACAAGTCAAAATCATTAACTCAACACAACATAATTCTTTTCCATCAATTTAAAGTAGAAGTATTGTGAAGTTCTCTACATTAACCAATTTTGAGCATATCGTCTCGCGTTACCCAAAATAACTAATCACAACTGAATCTTACAATTCTAATATAACATCGATATAATGATAAGGCAAATCTTAAAGTTATTGTATCGGGTTATCGTTTGCTACATTCTCCAAAACTAGAAAGAACTATAATCAAAACAACACGACAAATAACTTTAGCTACCATCAATGATAAGTTGACATCATACTCTTGGCTTACTAACATTATGCATTATGATTTCAATAACAACCTCATAAGAGTACTTGTAATTCGCGACAATCAACCACGACAATTTACAACTAGTATCTCCAATTTAACAACCAAAATCACTTCATTAGTCAACTAAAATCATCACCATTACTAATTATCACAACAATAACCAATCAACTAAATCCTAAAATAACCTTTACGGTTACTTAATCAATCAATACCAAAGTATTCGCATAAAACACACATCATAAATGATTAAATTTCTAAATCCAAACCCTAGTCATTTCATGTTCAAAGATTATACTTTTAACCATTATACATAGTAAGAATCAATAAACTAATACACTACCAAAATACAACATGAAAGCCCACATCATTACTAAATTCAACTCTAAATCAAACTCTAATTATTTAATATTTAAAGATAATACCTTTAATTATTTCTCATAGTAAGTTTCTCTAATCATAGGGCAAAATCAACATTATATACATACACTTAGTAAAATTCTATTTAGAAATTAGGGAAATTACTTAGACTAACAAAGAATGAGAGGCTTACAAAGGTGAAGCTACAAAGGATGAAGAACAAGTGGTGAATGTGGTGGTGGTGACTCAGGGCCGTGTGGGTGGCGGAGGAACCACCACATGGCGGCTGTCCAGCTGGCGGCACACTCACAGACGCCGTCTATTTTGGGGGAGAAAACACGCAGCTAGCTGCTGCTTGGGGCTGCTCGTGGAGGAGATGAGGGCGACTGCTGGTCGTTCTGGGCTGCAATGGGCTACCGTTTGGGCCGTGGTGAGGCGCAGCACTAGATGAGAGGGAGAAGGGAGTATGGTGTTGGTTTGTGTTCTCTTTCTTTTGAAAAAGAAGGTATGACGGCTCCTTAGCATTTAGGGTTCCATGGCTTCTTTTATACTTGTTGTTGTTGTTATTATTATTATTATTATTATTATTATTATTATTATTATTATTATTATTATTATTATTATTATTATTATTATTATTATTATTTATTTATTTATCTAGATTCATTTTCTTGCAAGACTCAACTAAGAGACACATCTTCGTGAGCTCGCACATTTTAATAAAATAATCATTTTGATTCGAATCTCTTTATTTTAGAAATCGTCACTATATTTATAATTTATATATACGTTAACATATAAATTCTTATATGAAGGAAATTTATTAAAATTCCAGAATTATTTAATATAATTGTAAAATCTTTAAATCTTTAGAAGTTATTAAAATTTTAAAATAATTACGTCATTAAAATCTAGGGGTGTTACAGTTTAATATTCCTTTCCTCCTTTCCTTTGAAATAAGATGGTAGAGAATTTCATTTAGGGTAATTTTTCTTAAAAATTTTTCTCAAAAATATACTCTGATTTTTCTCAAAAATTTTTTATTTAGGGTAATTTTGTAAGGAAGATGGTAGAGATTTTCATCAGATGAACAGCAGATGGTAGAGATGGTGTAAGGAAGAATCGACGTGATATTCATCAAATCAACAGCAGAAGAAGAAGAAAATGGAAGATGGTAGAGATGGTGTAAGGAAGAATCAGCGTGAGTTTGTTCATTTAGCTAGGTTAATTTTGTATACACACTTTTCATTTAGGGTTTTCTTTGTAAAATGTTTTAGGTTATTTAGAAGGTAGAGATGGTGTAAGGAAGATTAATCAGCGTGATTTTAGGTTTTCTTTGTAAAATAGTTTAGGTTAATCTTGTTTTCTGGAATTGTTATTCAATGTTATTCAATGTCTTGAATGTTCTTCAATGTTTACAATTTTCTGGAAATGTTCTTCATTATTATTCAATGTCTTGATTTCAAAGTAATTTTTGATTTTGAATGCTAGTTTAGTGAATCTTGTTGTAATTTCGATTTTGTAATTTATTATTCAGATTCATGCTTATCCTTTTCATTAAACGAAATGAGCATAAAACTAGAGTGTTGGAAATTGAATGCTAGTAAATCTTTATGTGAAGAACATTAAACAAAATTAAAAAATATATATATGGAGAGTTTTGTTTATCTGCTGCTACTGCATAGGCTGTGGTTCAAAACCGCAGCAAATAGTCCCAAAACAACTGCAGCAAATCCTATTTTTTCCACTAGTGTTAAATAAAATTTTAATTTGTTATTAGCGGTTTAATTTCGTTTCATTCATAATAATTGACAACTTACAACTAAATCTTTGATATACTATCGATTAACTGTAGCAGGGTCGGCACTCTCGATACATAATGAACATTAATAATTATATTTAAGATAAATAATACGGGAGTGTAAAATACCGAACTGCTAAAAACTTTAAAACTAAAAACGTTTATAACATAAGTTAAAAGAAATATTAACAACTAAGAAAATATAACATACAGTTTTCTTAAAAACGATAAAAGAACATAAGTACAAGATAGTCATCAAAGTTGTCAAGTAAAATCAATGCAGCTAAGTCCCCGATAGAAAATAAATTAAAGTTGCGGCCTGGATCGAAACCTGAGCTAAACTTTCCTGCAAAATACTGCCATCCATGATACGGATGACAGCCGATTAAATCGGTCAGCGATAAAGCCGAGTACAATTTCCTCAACAAGCTTATGATGCGATAGTTAAATCATGCTTACAAAATAATCATCAAGCACAATCTAAATGTTTATTACTCTTTATTGACCATTATTAAGCCATTAAATTACATTCTCAAAACTTGCAGAAGTTCACTGCTACTAAATACTTTGTAACTTTAATGCTTATTCAATCAAGTTGGATTAAGCCTCATAAATTTACCGTCATAGCACATCACAACATCACAACAAAAATGACTACTGATATATGTAAGGGTCTGGTTAGGTGAGAACCGTAGTCCTAAACCCTAACTGTGGTGGGAGTCGTCACTCCTCTCAATACTGTTATGCTCGAGACTTCACAGGATGGGTTTTTCTCGGACCCCCTGTCTGACACCGCATTTTACGTGCCGGCTAACACGGACGCCGGGATTTTACATGCCGGTCCATGGTTCGACGTTACCTTACTATCAGAGTCATACAATCAATATCAAACAATATCAAACAAGACTCTAAACCGAAATAGTTTACATTCTTATAAGTCTATCAAAATTTAGACAATTTTACTCTTTTGATAAAATACTACCTAGTAGTTTAATATTAATTAAATAATAAATTTTCATAACCATACTAAGATTCTAGAGGCTAAGCTAAGTCATTAATATGCCATAAATAATCATAAAAGTAAAAAAAATATTTCTAAACTAACTTAATAACATATTCTATCAAATAACCAAGTAAAATGAAAAAAAAAAAATCTAAATAGTTATTAAGGGTCCAAGACATAAATGAAATGAGTTTTTGACAAAAAAAAAGAGTTCAAGAAAAACAAAAAAAAACTTTATCAAAATACCCAGATAATAAAAATCATTTTAAAGAGATAAGTTTATTTAACCAATAAAATCCTTGATTATTATTTTAAATAAATAATACGAAAATTTTAGCCATAAATCGATATATAAAAACAATTATTTAACTAAGAGTCATTACGTGATTGTTGTAAAGAGTGTCCCAAAAACTTACAAGTCAAGAAGAATTCATCTAATATTTATTTTATTTTAAAATTTTATTTACAAAATTATAAATAAACTTTGACTTATTTCAAACTTAATAATTTATATTCTTAGCTATTTTTAAGTAAGAAAGTATTTAACACCTCTTTCTATAAATAATACATATATATATTTCTTACCAAAATTTTAATTAATGTTATTTTAATAAATAAATAAAAAATTCAAGGAACATATCTAAAATCATATCCTAACTTTTAGCCACTATATATAAAATATTCTTTTTGATTAAAGTTTTTAAGTTACAAATTTTATCTACTAAGATTTCATCACAAAAAAAAACATCACTAACTTCATTTTTAAATATTTTCTCAATGCAAAAATTCATAAAGCATACATGGAACTTAAAATGATATTTCACATGATAAACTCATATGCATCTACCTTATCATATTAACAAAATTTTCCATATTTATAACTTTTCTAGAGTGACTTAAAAGTATTATTAATTTTTAAGAAAATATCACTAAACTTGATATAACTTTAATATAACCATGTAAAGCTTAAATATCTAAAACAAAAATCATGTTAATCATGCTTTTCAAATCATCAAGTAAACATGACTAAATATCACATAATGAGAGAGTTAAGAAAATGTGTACCATTTTTCTCCAAAGGTGTACTAAACCAAACAAGAGAATAAGAATAGGAAAATAAGAACTCAAAGGAATGAGCTCCAAAAGAGAAAGTCTTCAAGTCTCCAAGCTTCAAAGAAGTAGTTCTTCAATTACCCAAAAGAAATGATATCTAAGCTCCAAAATGATAGTACTTGACTTTTCAAAAGTTGATGATTATTGGATTAAGAAGTGATAAGATCAAGCTCCATCTTCATTTGATTCTTCAACTAATAAAAAGGGTATAAAGTTAGTAAGATGTTAATGAAGTGAAGATATAAGAAAGAAAGGTAGAAAGTTTTGATGAAGGGGTGCAAGTGTTCTCATGAATAAGGGGGGTATTTATAATGGGTGTGGACAACTTTCTAGTTCTTAGATTGCATGAACAAGAGTGTTATGAGTATGGAAGAAGACTAACTTGTGTAAGAGATTTAGAGTGTGTAAGTGAATTTGTAAGAGTTGGAGTGTAGGAGAAAGTTAACTTGTGTAAGAAATGGTGATAGCTTGTGTAAGTGATGGAAATCATGAGTTTGTAGAAATAATTTTTGGTTCATCATATTTTTGTGAATATATTTTAGAATAATGAGTAAGTTTGATTAAAGTTGGATTATGAAATATGATAGTTTACTTAGAAAGTTTTGGTTAAAACCATACATAGAGTTCATAAAAATATGTTAAATTTTTAGGTATAAAATAATTAAGTAAAAGTTGTAAGGTTAAAATAATAAATAAAGTTTAGTTTAAAATAAAATGAAATTAAAACGTAACTTTCTAACAAAACCGTAAATATAATATTAAAATTTTACTTCATAATAAAATATATTTTAGTACATTTAAAGAGATTTAAGAAAATATATACGTACATATATATATATATTATAAGTTTAATATTTGGAAGAAATTATTAAAAAGTCGGAAAAAAGATTTAGGAAATATGAGGTGATTTGAATTAGATAACCAAGGATTAAGGATTCGGATTGAAAGTTCGAAATAGTTAATCGGAAGATTTTGATTTAGAATTTTGAGTCTGTTACAACTCTTTCCCCCTTAAGATAGTTTCGTCCCGAAACTAGGACTTACCAAAAAGGTTAGGGTAACGCGCTCTCATGTCGACCTCTTTTTCCCATGTCGCTTCTTCAACTCCGTGGTTTGACCACAAAACCTTGACTAAAGGAATCCTCGAATTTCTCAACTCTTTCACTCGGGTATCTAAGATCTTGATTGGCCTTTCCTCATACACCAAAGACTCCTCAATCAAAAGCGGCTCGTGAGCTAGAACATGAGACGGATCATGAACATACTTCCTCAACTGTGAAACATGGAACACATTATGAACTTTTGCTAAACTCTGAGGTAAAGCCAACTCATAAGAAACTTCCCCGACTCTCCTCAAGATCTCAAACGGTCCAATAAACTTAGGACTCAACTTCCCTCGAACTCCAAAACGCTGGAAGCCCCTCGTAGGTGAAACCTTAAGGAAAACCTTGTCGCCAACCTCAAATTGCAACATCCTTCGACGATTATCAGCATAACTCTTTTGTCGGCTTTGTGCTGCTCTCATGTTTTGTTGAACAATCTTCAAAGCATCAATCGATTCCTGAATCACATCTGGGCCTTCGGGAATGGTCCTATCCATCAAATCCCAACACAATGGTACTCGACACTTCCTTCCATAAAGAGCTTCATATGGTGCCATCTTAATACTAGATTGGAAACTGTTGTTGTAGGCGAACTCCACCATCGGTAATTTATCTTCCCAAGAGCCTCCAAAGTCCAACACACAACATCTCAAAAGATCCTCCAAAGTCTGAATTGTTCTCTCGGTCTGACCATCAGTAGCAGGGTGAAAAGCAGTACTCAAGCACAACTTACTCCCAAAAGCTTCTTGCATCTTTTCCCAAAACCTCGATAAAAACTTCGGATCCCTATCCGAAACAATAGTCCTCGGAACACCATGAAGTCTGACAATCTCTCGAACATATGCATCTGCTAATTGCTTGGCCCCCCAAGTATTCTTCATCGGCACAAATCTAGCAACCTTGGTCAATCTGTCAACAATGACCCAAATAACATCATTCCCTCGCTGGGTCCTAGGTAGCCCTACCACAAAGTCCATAGAAATCGAGTCCCACTTCCAATCTGGGACAGGCAATGGTTGAAGCAACCCTGAACACTTTTGTCTCTCGAACTTTACCCTCTGGCAGACAAGACACTTAGACACAAAATCAGAGACGTCCTTCCTTAGACCCTTCCACCAAAATAACTCTCTAATCTCTTCAATCATCTTATCTCGACCTGGATGCAAATGAAATAAACTTTGATGACCTTCCTTCAGAATCTCGTTCTTCAATTCAGCCTGATTTGGAACACACAATCTACCGTTCATCCTCAACTCTCCTCTTTCACCTAACTCAAAAGCATCAGTCTCATTTTCCTCAACTCTATGGATCAACTCGATAATCTCTGGATCCTCAAGTTGTGCCTCAATTATACGATCAAACAGAGTGGGTTGTATAGTCATTGCTCCCAAATACTGGCCAACCTCATGTCGGCTGCAAATCTCTAACCCTAAACTCTGCATCTCACGATACAACTCCCATGGTACTGACATAATGGCATTCACAAACACTCTCGGTCTCCTACTCAAAGCATCAGCTACCCTATTCGCTTTTCCAGGGTGGTATATAATTTCAAGATCATAATCCTTAATAACCTCAAGCCACCGCCTTTGGCGCATGTTCAATTCCTTTTGGTTGAAGACATACCTCAAATTTTGATGATCAGTGTATATCTTACATGGTAACCCATACAAATAATGTCTCCACAGTTTCAAAGCAAAGATCACTGCAGCAAGTTCAATGTCATGCACGGGGTAATTCACCTCATGTGGCCTCAATTGCCTCGATGCATAAGCTATGACCTTTCCTTCTTGCATAAGTACACAACCCAATCCTTCAAATGAAGCATCATAATAAACCTCAAATGGCTTGCTACAATCAGGCATTGCTAATACGGGGGCTGTAGTAAGTCTTTTCTTTAATTCCTTGAAAGCAGTCGTGTGCCTCTCATTCCACTGAAATCGTATCCCTTTCTTCAACAACTCAAACATGGGACGAGCAACCCTAGAAAAGTTTTCAACATACTTCCTATAGTACCCAGCTAATCCCAAAAAGCTCCGAACTTCAGTCGCATTTCTCGGAATTGGCCAATCCGTTATCGCTTTAATCTTCTCAGGATCTACAGAAATTCCACCCTTCGACACAATATGACCTAGAAAAGAAATTTCCTCAAGCCAAAACTCACACTTACTAAACTTCCCATACAATATCTCTTTTCTCAAAAGCTCTAGAATCATTCTCAAGTGCTCTTCATGTTCTTCCCTATTCCTCGAGTATACCAAAATATCATCGATAAAAACAATCACGAACTTATCCAAATAAGGACGAAGATACCTCTGCATCAAATCCATAAATGCCGCAGGTGCATTTGTTAACCCAAAGGGCATCACCAAAAACTCATAATGTCCATATCGGGTTCGAAATGCTGTTTTAGGAACATCCTCCTCGGCTATCCTCAATTGATGATATCCAGACCTTAAATCAATCTTCGAGAACACCTGAGCGCCTCTCAGCTGATCAAACAAATCATCTATCCTAGGCAAAGGATAACGGTTCTTAATGGTGATCTTATTAATCTCCCTATAATCAATACACAATCTCATCGTTCCATCCTTCTTCTTCACAAACAAAACAGGAGCTCCTCAGGGTGACACACTAGGTCGAATAAAACCTTTCTCCAATAACTCATCCAATTGCTTTTTCAATTCGGCTAACTCAACTGGAGCAAAACGGTACGGAGTCTTAGAGATTGGGGTAGCATCAGGAATTAGATCAATATGAAAGTCAACCTCTCTCCTTGGAGGTAAACTAGGTAGATCTTCAGGGAAAACATCAGGGTATTCACAAACAATTGGGGTTTCCTCGAGACTTAACTTGATATTCTCCTCACTACTAGCAATAAAACACAAATATCCCTCATCTCCATGTTTAATCATCTCAATGGCTTGAACTGCAGAAATGGTCTGAATGGGAGACACTGAATTCTTCCTAATCAAACATTCTCCACCTGGAGCCTTAACCCGAACAATCTTCTCTTTACACAAAATCTCCGCATGATGACGTCCCAACCAGTCCATCCCCAAAATAATATCATATGTACCCAACTCAAAAACTATTAAATCGGCAGGCAGATGGTTGTCCGAAATCTCAAGAGGGAAGTTGGGAAAGATACGGTCACATATGAATGGTGAACCGTCAGGTAACAAAATTTGAAGATTAAATTTTTGGGGTTCAAGAGAGATAGAGGATTTATGAAGGAAAGAAGTAGAGATAAAAGATCGGTCGGCTCCTGAATCAAAAAGAATATGAGCCAAAGAGTCTCCTACGGCAAAGTGACCAGAAATAACCTTACCCTCAAACGCCTGATGAAGATTGTCTACATGCTTGCTAATAGCATGCAAACCCGCAGTCCTTTCAGCTGAAATACTCTGAACATTTCTCGAAGTACCTGGAGCTCCATAACTACCAGCACTTCCCGCTCCCAACTGGATCCCTTCTCGGCAGTTAGTGGAAACATGACCCTCCTTTTTGCATTTAAAGCAGATGATCTTCCCAGTGCATGAACGACCTCGGTGATCCTTACCACATAAGCGACACTTCCAAACTGTGGTTTTTGCTGAAGCTGTTGGTTGAAACGACTTGCGATCCCAACTTGTCGGCCTCTTGTTCTTGTTGTTGTTGCCTCCACCAAATTTTCTTTTGTTGGTATTGTCCTCCTTATCAAGGATCCTTTCATACTCAAGCGCTCGATCGTAGAGATCCCGAAAGTCAGAATACTTCCCAATGCCCTTTTGGATCTTAAGATTAAGTCCCTCGAAGAAGCGAGATGCACGAACACTTTCCTTGCTTACGATGTCAGAAGCAAATCGAGATAGCTCATTGAACTTACAACTGTACTCGATCACAGTCATAAGACCCTGGCGAAGATGTAAGAACTCATTCTCCTTTTTTCGTTGGAGTGATGGCGGATAGAATTGTTGACGAAGAGTTATAAGGAAATCATCCCAAAAGGTATCAGTCATAGTGGCCTTGACAGAACGCCACCATAACTCTGCTGGACCACATAGATAGAAGGAAGCCAACTTTACTTTTAGGTGCGCCGGACAGTTAATGACCTCTAAAAGTTTCTCCATCTCTGCGAGCCAATTCTCGAAGCGAACCGGATCAGCTTCTCCGTCGTATTGCGGTGGACGATGATATGCCATATTCTTAAAGTACTTCCCGTCGTCGTTGGCCTCTTGAGTCTGATTTTCCATGAGGGTGAGCAGTCGCTCATTTGTCCTCTCCATTCGGGCTAGTTGTGCTTCTAGCTCTCGAACTCTAGCCTCGTGATCAGATGAACCTACGCCGTTTCTAACCTAAAAATTTTAAACATGTGATCAACTTTTCACATTGACTTAATTAATTCGACACGTAATTTTACACATAATCACATAAGCACATCAAAAGCAATTAGAATTTTTTTTAAAAAAAACTAGTTTTGAAAATCCTTTTTTTTTTTTTTAAGCCGGTTATCGAGAACATCCTTTCACATGGAACAAAATTCCAACATTTGAATAACTTTAGCTCTGATACCACGTGTAGCAGGGTCGGCACTCTCGATACATAATGAACATTAATAATTATATTTAAGATAAATAATACGGGAGTGTAAAATACCGAACTGCTAAAAACTTTAAAACTAAAAACGTTTATAACATAAGTTAAAAGAAATACTCCCTCCGTTCCAGTTTACTTGTCTCATTTCCTTTTTTGGCAATTCCTCATTACTTGTCCCATTTCCTTTTTGGCTATCCTTTTTTTACCTAAATACCCCCACTTTTCCAATTCCCAATACTCCACTACCACCTTTACAATTAATTTAATCAATTAAAATACCCAACTACCACCTTTTCCAATGGACCCCACTACTACCTTAATATCCGTGTTTGGTCAAATGGGACAAGTAAACTGGACCGGAGAGAGTATTAACAACTAAGAAAATATAACATACAGTTTTCTTAAAAACGATAAAAGAACATAAGTACAAGATAGTCATCAAAGTTGTCAAGTAAAATCAATGCAGCTAAGTCCCCGATAGAAAATAAATTAAAGTTGCGGCCTGGATCGAAACCTGAGCTAAACTTTCCTGCAAAATACTGCCATCCATGATACGGATGACAGCCGATTAAATCGGTCAGCGATAAAGCCGAGTACAATTTCCTCAACAAGCTTATGATGCGATAGTTAAATCATGCTTACAAAATAATCATCAAGCACAATCTAAATGTTTATTACTCTTTATTGACCATTATTAAGCCATTAAATTACATTCTCAAAACTTGCAGAAGTTCACTGCTACTAAATACTTTGTAACTTTAATGCTTATTCAATCAAGTTGGATTAAGCCTCATAAATTTACCGTCATAGCACATCACAACATCACAACAAAAATGACTACTGATATATGTAAGGGTCTGGTTAGGTGAGAACCGTAGTCCTAAACCCTAACTGTGGTGGGAGTCGTCACTCCTCTCAATACTGTTATGCTCGAGACTTCACAGGATGGGTTTTTCTCGGACCCCCTGTCTGACACCGCATTTTACGTGCCGGCTAACACGGACGCCGGGATTTTACATGCCGGTCCATGGTTCGACGTTACCTTACTATCAGAGTCATACAATCAATATCAAACAATATCAAACAAGACTCTAAACCGAAATAGTTTACATTCTTATAAGTCTATCAAAATTTAGACAATTTTACTCTTTTGATAAAATACTACCTAGTAGTTTAATATTAATTAAATAATAAATTTTCATAACCATACTAAGATTCTAGAGGCTAAGCTAAGTCATTAATATGCCATAAATAATCATAAAAGTAAAAAAAATATTTCTAAACTAACTTAATAACATATTCTATCAAATAACCAAGTAAAATGAAAAAAAAAAATCTAAATAGTTATTAAGGGTCCAAGACATAAATGAAATGAGTTTTTGACAAAAAAAAGAGTTCAAGAAAAACAAAAAAAAACTTTATCAAAATACCCAGATAATAAAAATCATTTTAAAGAGATAAGTTTATTTAACCAATAAAATCCTTGATTATTATTTTAAATAAATAATACGAAAATTTTAGCCATAAATCGATATATAAAAACAATTATTTAACTAAGAGTCATTACGTGATTGTTGTAAAGAGTGTCCCAAAAACTTACAAGTCAAGAAGAATTCATCTAATATTTATTTTATTTTAAAATTTTATTTACAAAATTATAAATAAACTTTGACTTATTTCAAACTTAATAATTTATATTCTTAGCTATTTTTAAGTAAGAAAGTATTTAACACCTCTTTCTATAAATAATACATATATATATTTCTTACCAAAATTTTAATTAATGTTATTTTAATAAATAAATAAAAAATTCAAGGAACATATCTAAAATCATATCCTAACTTTTAGCCACTATATATAAAATATTCTTTTTGATTAAAGTTTTTAAGTTACAAATTTTATCTACTAAGATTTCATCACAAAAAAAACATCACTAACTTCATTTTTAAATATTTTCTCAATGCAAAAATTCATAAAGCATACATGGAACTTAAAATGATATTTCACATGATAAACTCATATGCATCTACCTTATCATATTAACAAAATTTTCCATATTTATAACTTTTCTAGAGTGACTTAAAAGTATTATTAATTTTTAAGAAAATATCACTAAACTTGATATAACTTTAATATAACCATGTAAAGCTTAAATATCTAAAACAAAAATCATGTTAATCATGCTTTTCAAATCATCAAGTAAACATGACTAAATATCACATAATGAGAGAGTTAAGAAAATGTGTACCATTTTTCTCCAAAGGTGTACTAAACCAAACAAGAGAATAAGAATAGGAAAATAAGAACTCAAAGGAATGAGCTCCAAAAGAGAAAGTCTTCAAGTCTCCAAGCTTCAAAGAAGTAGTTCTTCAATTACCCAAAAGAAATGATATCTAAGCTCCAAAATGATAGTACTTGACTTTTCAAAAGTTGATGATTATTGGATTAAGAAGTGATAAGATCAAGCTCCATCTTCATTTGATTCTTCAACTAATAAAAAGGGTATAAAGTTAGTAAGATGTTAATGAAGTGAAGATATAAGAAAGAAAGGTAGAAAGTTTTGATGAAGGGGTGCAAGTGTTCTCATGAATAAGGGGGGTATTTATAATGGGTGTGGACAACTTTCTAGTTCTTAGATTGCATGAACAAGAGTGTTATGAGTATGGAAGAAGACTAACTTGTGTAAGAGATTTAGCGTGTGTAAGTGAATTTGTAAGAGTTGGAGTGTAGGAGAAAGTTAACTTGTGTAAGAAATGGTGATAGCTTGTGTAAGTGATGGAAATCATGAGTTTGTAGAAATAATTTTTGGTTCATCATATTTTTGTGAATATATTTTAGAATAATGAGTAAGTTTGATTAAAGTTGGATTATGAAATATGATAGTTTACTTAGAAAGTTTTGGTTAAAACCATACATAGAGTTCATAAAAATATGTTAAATTTTTAGGTATAAAATAATTAAGTAAAAGTTGTAAGGTTAAAATAATAAATAAAGTTTAGTTTAAAATAAAATGAAATTAAAACGTAACTTTCTAACAAAACCGTAAATATAATATTAAAATTTTACTTCATAATAAAATATATTTTAGTACATTTAAAGAGATTTAAGAAAATATATACGTACATATATATATATATTATAAGTTTAATATTTGGAAGAAATTATTAAAAAGTCGGAAAAAAGATTTAGGAAATATGAGGTGACTTGAATTAGATAACCAAGGATTAAGGATTCGGATTGAAAGTTCGAAATAGTTAATCGGAAGATTTTGATTTAGAATTTTGAGTCTGTTACATTAACTATCTAATTGATTATCATATAGATTAATAGTTTAATTTAGTTAGTTTTAGGTTTCATTATACTTATATAACTTAAAAACTATGTAAGATTGTGACTCTGTGAGTCCATATTCCATAATAGTCTAATCGATTGTTTTGATTAGTTTCGTTCATTCAACTTAATCAAACTTACAATATTCAATTTAACGACATAGACTAATAATATAATTCTACAAGTTCCAACTTCCAATCAAATCATTATTAAACAATCGATTAAATATCTAATTGATTAATATTAATTAGTATTAGTATATAGACTAATACTATAATTCTAATAGTTTATTTAACTTAGTTTTAGGTTTTATTATACTAGAATAACTTCAAAAGTCAATACTATGTAAGACTGTATGTCTATAATAATCTAATCGATTGTTTTGATAAGTTTAAATCATTCAACTTGATTAAATTTACAATATTCAATCTCTCTTACAATGTGAATGTGAATGTGAATGTAATTAAACACTCATGAGTCATGACTCATATTCATATAGTCAGATGTCAAATTTGCAATTTTGCTTAGAATAAACTTATTTTCATATAAAATTTAAAATTTTCAAAATATAAAAATGCCTTAAATTAAAATTTGAGTCGGATGTCGGATCGAATCGGGTCGAGTCGGTTCGAATCGGAGTTCGGTCGAGTCGGAGTAGGAGTCGGATCGGAGTCGGAGTCGGTCGGATTATCTGATTTTTTTACAGTCCAACTCCGATCCGGCTCTAGCTCGGAGTCGGATTGTATAGTCGGAGTCGGATTTTTCCCAGCTCGAAGTCGAATCGGATAAAAACCTCGGGTCGAGTCGGATCAGGCGCGAATTCGGACTGAATTGCCATCCCTACCTATCGTGCTTCCCACCAATGGAGTTTTCTACGATTTGATTAGGAGCAGGCCCGGCCCATACCAGGAGCACCTTGAGCAATGGCTCAGGGCCCCGGTTTAATGGGGGCCCAATTTTTAAAAAAATTATTTTAAAGTAATTCATGCTAATCTAACGCTTATAATGCTAATAATAATGCTAATAATGCTAGTAATTCAGGAGAGGGGATGAAATTATAATGCTAATAATGGGGCCCAATTTTTTAAAAAATTATTTTAAAGTAATTTCCCCTAGTATTATATTATATACTTTATAAAAAACGCCTAACGCTTGTTACTGTTCATTTTGCTCTCACAAAATGAACAGTAATGAACAGTACTCCTCTTCATACATGCCACCTGCCAAAGCTATTCTTCCTACTCTACTACCTACCATTTGCATCCATATCTTCATCTACAGATTAACCAAAAATCAAACCTTTCCCTACCTTTCCCTTAGTCCTTGCTTTCTTCCTCCTTCACAACGCTACTCTACTACATATTTTCGATCGCTACTCATCATCGCCATTGACACTGAGTTACTCGCCTCGCCATTGACGCTAAATTCACATAACACAGGTATTCTTTTATTTGATTTATTGTTTGTTGCTTTATTGATCTGAATTGATTTTTTCTTACATTGTCTTTCAATTCCGAAATTTTTTTGGTTCAGCGCTCACAATCGCATGAAAATGGAAATGATGTAAAGAGGATTGGTACTGAGTTGCTTTCTTTGATTGAAGATCTTATTTTTCGGATTTTCGGTTGGACATCTGATTTTTGGTCAACTGAAGATTGAAAATTTTGGGTATCTGGTTGCTGCTGTATGTGTTTCAATTGAGGTTACTTGTTCTTCAGTTTGGCTCAATTTTTTTTAATTATTTCGTTTTTTTATAGCTAATCCAATTTGAACATTTTATGGATTTCCTTATACACAAGTTGAAAATTTATTGCTTTTGGTTCTACATAAGTTGAACATTTTATTGATTTCCCTTATTTTGTGCTAATTTTTACTAATTTTGGCTCAATTACCGAATTAAGGGAATTCTGGGTTCAATTATTTGATAACTTTGTTCCCTTTACCATGATAATAATTTATAAATTATGAATTATTATGTTAACTAAAGTTGAAACGCGAGACTGAGTTTTTATCTTTGTTAAGTTAATAAATATTTAGTAAGTTCTATTTTTGAAGGCTTGGAATTCTGTGGTTTTGATTTTGATTTTTTGTTGCTTGACTTTACTCATTTTATTTTATCTTAATTTGTTCTTTTTGGGTACTAATAGACATGTTCCGTTTCAGATGGCTACTAAACCGCTAACAACTTAGGCCATTGCCTTCACTGAGAAAAAAGGGCGAAGCAGTTTAAGTAATGTCTACACATCGAATTACAGAGTTGCTATTTCCTACTATATTTAAGTTGTTTTTAAAGTAAAGATTTAGGTTATATCTTATGCAAATGACATTAAGATGTCTAAAACAAATATATGAATCAGTGTTGCGACTTTAGATTAGTAACATTGTGTTTGATGCTATACAATTGGTAATGATGATGCACTAATTAGGCGAATGCAATTTTTCTTTAATCACATGTGTCTTGCAGAATGAAATAAGGCATACAAACTTGGAACATTAGATTAGTTTATGGGTTTCTTATTGTTTTGATTGTCTGATATGAAAGTCTGTAAATTTTGATAGTGCGCAATCCTATTTTAATATCCTTAAGGCTGATTATGAAAATGTTCGAGAAGATATGTACCCAGGTAAGAACGACGTAATTGTTTCAAAAAGCCTTCATCATGTGGATGCTACTCACCATTCCACCTTTGCTCTGAAATGTTTGTATGCATTCGAAGCAGGTCGCTCTGATATCTCTGAAGATGATAAAGACTACTTGAATGCGAGCCTTTTGCCTTCTTCCCATGTCTTCTCTAAGTTTGGGGATGTTTATTATCCTGGCAGGCCTTCATATTCTTGGACTTTCTGTTAAAATCATGCTTCTCCTTGTTGGCCTTATTGGGATATCAAGTTGAAAATGTACTGAAATCTATGTAAAAATATGTAATAAATCATAAATCATGCTAAGTGGAGAGAATCAACTACACCCCTAATCAGGTTCATGCTGGTGCACTTTGATTGTTGTTGAAAAAAATGGCACTTTTCTTTTGTGTAAATCTTGGTTTTATTGGAAAGGAGTGCCACTTTGTTTTTTTCCTGTAATTTAAGTTCAATGAGCTTTACCTGAATGTTAAGTTTATTAAATAAGATATGCTTTTTTATGTATGAATATTGATTGATTATCATAAAGGTCTTTGAGTTTACTTCAGCTGACACTTTTAAACTTTCAGGAAAGATGTAGGTTTGGAAGTTTATTTATTTATTTTTTTGACATTTATTGTTAATAATTTGTGCATTGACCGTTATTAGGAAATTATGGTAAAAGGGAAGCCTAAATTGAAATCTTCAAGTGATAAAGAGGCTGAAAATGATGCTCTTCCTATGTATAAAGAGGTTGAGAAAGATTTGCGTGCATTATCAAAGGATGAGCTAATGGATGTCGTATATAGGTATTGCTTCCTTACTGTATATAGGTGCTTTTTTTTCCTGTAATTTCAATCTGAATGAATACTTGTACTGTTTATCCGAATTATTTTGGCATTAATTTACTATAATGGTATCTGCCTATCTAGGATTATTAATAAAAGGGAAATTCCACATGGTGACCCTGAGTTTTTGGCTTTTCCACAAATGTTGTTTAAAATCCACGTGGTGACCTCGCACTTTCAGCTTTTCTATATGGTAGATAAAATGTTAACTTTTGGTTAAATTAAGTATTTATTTCGACTGAATTTCGAAATATGAAGTCAATTAGGGTGATCACGACGTTTGTTTTTTTGAAAAAATTTCATTATATTGGGTAAAAATTAGCATAAATTAAAACAAAACTTTCCTTTTGTCTACCAGGTGGAATAACTGGAAAGTTAAAGTCACCATGTGGATTAAAAAAAAAAGGTTTGTCTACCACATGTAAAAGTCGAAAGTTCAGGGTTACCACATGAAATTTCCCTTAATAAAGTTATATCTGATGCTTTTGTCTGTTGGTATTCTTAGTGCACTGCTGCTCTTAATAGAGAACTGTAATGTATTACTTTAGGCTTACATCTGTATTGTTTAAGGCAGAACCAATATACCTTTGGCTTCATGAGGGAAATGTCTCATTAAAATACTAATCAATTGACAGTAGATACATGGAGCTTAGTGCTTCTTAGATTACATGGTGACTAAAGGCTTGGCCTGCCAATAATATGGGATGACCGCTGAGATTGTATATTTTAAGTATGCATTTAATACTTTTATTTTTGTTGAGAAATTTCACACAATCATATTTGATATGTTCGAAGGATTTGAAGATATTAACTCTGGATTTTTAGGCCTCATATGTTTTCTTGAGTATCATATAGATTATAGAGCACGTCAAAAACCAGTGGTCTGACTTTCTGGTTGCTAAAAAACTGATCAATAATCTTATATGATATTTTGTTTTGTAGGCTTGCCTTAAATACTTTTGGAAAAGAGCTAGAGATCACCAGGTTGAGGAGGATATTGCTGAAGAGCGACTTCAGTTGTGGACCAGTCGCAATGGGCAGTCCCCAACATTGCAGGATGCAGTTGATGGTATGTATTTATATATCAATCTTTTGTATTATGTATTCACTGCCATCAGATTCATTATGGATGATGGTTTATCTTGAAGTTACTAATAACTTAGTTGCGAAATGGAATTACCTTGATGGGTGTTTTAAGAATTGCTATGTGCAACTTATAAAAAAATCCCATACTTTACGGCTATCACCATCATCAAAATCATATTTACTAGCACCAATTCATAAGAAATTATTTTTAAAAAGCATTTTGCATTGATTTGAAGTTAATGTTCCATGCACGCTTAGCATCTGCAGGCTATACATCTGTCTGCATCTGAATGTTGTAAGTGCCAAAGGTATTTCCTACAAGGGTATATACTTATTTCATTGTGTAGACGTGTTCAATGGAAATGTAAGGACTAAGTTGTTATGGACATGCCTTGTCCAAAATC
Source organism: Amaranthus palmeri (assembly GCA_019776075.1). Lineage (NCBI taxonomy): Eukaryota > Viridiplantae > Streptophyta > Magnoliopsida > Caryophyllales > Amaranthaceae > Amaranthus > Amaranthus palmeri. The sequence goes on along the minus strand of JAAKBH010000058.1, from coordinate 114,960 downwards.
TGAAAATTGGACCTGTTTGGACTTTGGTTATGTTAAATAAATAGTTTGTTGAGCCTTAAAAGCTAATGAAGCTTAAAGTTGTTTCTTTGTTTGTCCATTTATTTGTCATAAATCGTTTCACCGGAAGGACAACTGTGTATGTTTGGATGAAACTTCGAATGTTTGATTTACCAATACGTTCTGAACCTTCATTAGTGATATGTAAGAGCTTTAGGGAAAATTCTCTATATTTTATCTGTAACATTCTTGAGTAACCGAGTCTTAGATTCGGTTATTTTGTCTTAAACACGGTGCTGTTCATGTAACTCAACTGGTCTATTGGTGTATGCAATTTAGGTTGGTACATTGCAGTCATTTAATGAGTGTTCTTTATCCATCCTGCGTTATTCTGCAACATAGGAAAATGATATTTGTTCTTTCAGATTTGTAAATTTTTGGAGTTAATTTTCTTCTTCTCTTTTCTCTCTCTACTATAGTTCATTATCATCACTGTCGATGCTGCCGTCACCAAGCTGTTCTATTTGTTACTGTTAACTCCATTAGAATTTTGAACTCATCATTCGGAAAAATAGTCTTAATCTTAATCAGCTCAATTGTCACTTGACAGCTGTGGCCTGTATCCCTCAGTTAAAAAAAGACTCTGCAACAAGTCTGTAGAATTTTGGGTTGCTTCTCTTGAAAATATAACTGTATGTAAAATAGAAATCACTTGTATTGACAATAATATCTATTTCGCAACCATAACTAAAAGCGTATTTTTGCACTATGCGTCTCAATATTATTTAATTGAAATAGGATTTCTCATTCCGATTTTTTATGCCTATTCATTAAATTTACATTTACATTTGAATTATTTGGTTTATTGAACAACATTGTCACGCTCTATGGTTGAACATATAAAAGCTTTACCTATGTTTTCATCTCTTACTTTGATAATGTAGCCTACTATCTATACATCTTAAGCCCTAGCATCCTTTGCACCTTGAACATTGGAATATTTGAGTTTTTTTTCCTTAAGCAAAATTATGCAGTTAACAAACAAAAATCAATTCAATCTCTAATTTTTGGGCTTTTCAGGTTGCAGATTGGAATATTTGGGTCAATTTTTCTTAAGCAAAATTACGAAGATTGGAATATTTGGGTAATTCCTCTTAGGCAAAATTATGAAGTTCACAAAGATGTTAACAGCGACGGTGAAGTAAAATCGTCATCGTTGATTCAGGAATCGCAAATTAGATAGAATTTAAGGATTATTGTTACGAACATAGAAGATTCTGAACACGTTCAACATGTTTGACTGCATAAGATTTCGAAAAATTAGGGCCTTGATATTAAATTACTTAGTATATATTATGTATTTAAAAGTACAAAATTACTAGAAGAATATCATAACTTTTATAAACGCACGGAGCCTTTATAGAATTCTTCAATTTTTACTCCTTTTCTGATTATGAATAATCACTTATATATCAAATAATACAGCCACCTTCATGGAAAAGACGGTCCTCCCATATGAAACCAAATCAAAATTTAATAATAAAAAATTGAAATGCAAATAGAAATATACACGCACAATATATTCAAAAAAGCAAAAAGAATAAAAAAATTGCAACTTCCTAAAATATAGTAAATCAATGTATGAATTTCCCAATAGTTTAACTCTAATTTTGCCGAGAAATAGCATAAATATCTTCAAAAATATTATTATTATCAATTGAAATAGTCAACGACGATGAATATCAAGAGGATGATCGATGTTTAAATTCAATATGTTTACAACTTTAAATCAATCTAAAATATTTACGTTTAAATTTGTCTTTAAAAAAAGTTATAGTTACTTTTTTTTTTGAACAATAATAAAAATTTTAAAAGAGTTATAGTTTAAAACTATAGTAATATGAATTTTTTATCACATTTCCACCAAAGTCTTCTCCTTCAAATTTCATCATCGCAGGTTGCATACCAAGTCTTTTCCTTTTTATCACATTTCCACCAAAGTCTTCTCCTTCAAATTTATGCAGTCAAACACTAATTAGAGATTTTGAATTTGCATAATTGCTCTTGTGATTTATGAAATTTGCATAATTGCTAATGAACATTCGATAGAATTTGCATAATGTACATTTCTCTCTGACGAAAAGTCCGCAACTTTATTGTATATTAGTGCAACTTTATTTTTGGAATGTCATTTTAAACTTTTCCATCACTTGCCAATCCTAACCTTAAATTCGGTATCTGACCCAAAAGTATCAAAAACGCACAAAAAAGGGAAATCAATAAAACGTTCAACTTGTGTAGAACTATTATTTATAAAAAAGGAACAAAATAACAATTTTTTTTTACCAAAAACCGAAAATGTCTTTAGTAAACCCTAAACTGAGAAATCAAGACTTCTCTATATGAACACATTGACTATAGAATCATAGCAACCCAAAAAAATATTAAACCTGGAGGGTTATTTTATTGTCAAAAAGGGAAAAGAATTTTCATCTACCCTCTTCTCTTCTTGAATTGTCCTTTTATTGATTTTGCTGAATTATGCATTTTATTGATTTTGTTGAATTGTGCGCAATACTTGTTCAATTGTGAGGCTGGGTAGTCTTGTGAAAACAGGTAATAATTTTTGTTTGTCTTCCTTGAATCTGCAGGAAAATTCAGGTTGCACACTAGCAACAAAAGTATTCATTCTAATTGATGTTCATCATTAAATTCAATGATCTATTGTAATTTTTACTTCAAAATCTGTTGTTGTGAAGCCTATATGCAGTAACAACTGAAAGAGCCGCATAAAAGCACTATGCAAAGAACTAGGGTACAATGCAGTCGCATACAAGGGGAAGAAGAGAAAGGCGAGAAAGGCTGCTAATTAGCATTGTTTAGTGTAAGTTTTTTGGTGACACTTGGTTTGTATGATAATTCTTTTGTTATCATTTTGTTAACTACTTGGTTTGTATACACTTCTTTTGTTAACTACTTGATTTGTATGACACTTTTTTTGTTTGTCACCATATTTAAAAAAAAGGTATTTCACGCAAAAAAAAATGGTATATGGTGAATCAATATTTACCACAAACGGCAGACTAACGAAATTTGTCATTAATGGTATTTTGTGCTAATGGACTTAAACTCAATGATATATATGGTGATCTACAACATTTTGTGAGGTATATGGTGAATTATGAAGAAAATCAGTGGTATATCATGAAATTTCCGTAAAATTTATACACTATAGCTACGGTTAATTAATCAATTTTAAACTAAAACTTTGACGTGAAGGATTAGTTGGCGGACCGCGTGATATGCCAAAGTTAAATATTTTTTCAAATAAAAATTCAATTTAATCATGAAATTTACATTTACATTTTGAACTATTTGGTTTATTGAACAACCTTGTATCCAACGCATCTTTGGAACAAATAGTGAGTCCAATATATTTTCATTCGTATTATTGTTAATAGAAATGAATAAAACAATAGTATAACCTTCGATAGTGTAGCTTGGGGATCGCGTGCATAATCCAATATATTTTCTCATTCCATTTACCGTGCGCTCTATGGTTAAACATATAAAAGCTATCAATATGTTTTCATGCCTTGCTTTGATGACACAACTTATTATCTATACATGTTACGACCTTTCATCTTTTGCAACAAATAGACAATCTAACATATTTTCCTTCATATTATTATTGATAGAAATATATAAAATATGAGTACAAAATTTGATAGTGTAGCTTGGGGGACCGCGTGCGTAGCACGCGGCCCCACACTAGTTCCCATAAAAATCTGTACAACTTCCCAAATTAAATTTATTATTTACTTTTTTCTACCATTGATATGAATTCACCTCTGAAAAATACTCATCTTCTCCAAGTTATATTTCCCCAATTTACTGTATTTTTTCAACCATTGAAAAGAACTTAAAAAATAGCCATTAATTGTAAACTAGTAAAGGTATTGTTCTTCTCTTCTCTATAATTTTATCTTACTATTATTCTTGTTTATAAAATTTCTGAATTTTGAGATGGAAAATAAATGGGGAAATTGTTTCATGCGAGATTGATGAGGGATACTAGGTAAATGAAATTCAGAAAATGTTTGGGTAAATTTCATGCGAATTTTTTTATGAAATGGTGAAATTATTTGGGAAAAATTATATTTCATGCCAAATACACATATTATTTGGGGGAAAATTGTTTCATGCCAAATTGTTTGGAAATTATGGGTACAGTAAATGGCAAAATTGTTTGGAGAAATTTAATTTCATGCCAAATTCAGAAATTGATATGGGAAATTGTTCATGCCAATTTGATTGGGAAGTGGGGGTATATTGCATGAACGAAAAGGCTATATATTTATTGCTTGTTTAAATTAAAAATAACTGTTTGGGGAAATTGTTTGTTGGATAAGTTTTTTTTTTAATTTATTATTGAAAAAATAATAGTAGGTCTATGAAAAGTGATATTATTGATAAATTGGGCCCATATTTTTACTTTTGCTCAGGGCCTCTAAAATCTCGGAGACAGCCCTGATTAGGAGTTTTCTATGTTTTGATTTAATTGTTTTCTTTAATTGACTTCTACTTTTTGATGGGTTATTATATAATTTGTTAAAAAGAATTGTTTTGTTTCATTGTAATTCGGCTCGTATATGGAGAATCTATTTGTTGAGATCATGTTCATGAAATGCCATCACTTTGTTTTTTTATTACTATGTAAGTGAAGTCACAAGAAGCTTGTGAAGATTTGAAATTGGAAGGCAACGAAATAAGAGTAGCTAATACTAAACCTCTATTAGAGTTGTATTCTTCCAAATGAATTTGCGGCCTTCTTCTGTTTATTACTCCCTTGATCATTTCCTAATGTTTTTCCTAATCATCTATGGATTTTGGGAAGCTAGACCCTAAGAGTCTAAAAAGGGTTCAGATTAAGGTCCATATTATGGTCTATTTTTTAGACCCTTTAATCTTACTCAAGAAAATAAACTTTTTAGGTTATGATTTAGACCCTAAGAGTTCAGGTCCAGACCTTTAGGGTCTGGGTCAGGGTCCAATTTTTCAGACCCTTGATATCAGGGTCTGGGTCTGGACCCTACCCTAAAATTATCGTCGAATCCGGGTGGGGTCCAGACCAGACCCATACCCTTAAATGCCCATCACTAGGAATGAGACGTGTTGAAATGCCCATTATTGCCCACATGTGAGTTGTCCACATTAGAGAAAGAGAAGAGTATGCATCACTTTATATACTCAAGAAGTAACTTCTACTATTACCAATTGGTTTTAGTAGTGAACCTTCTTTGGGTTTATGAGTGGTCTACTTCTTCTCCTCCTTGTTTGGGTTGCCCAAGCCCATTTTGTAAATTGTATTAAGACGAAATAAACCACTCGAACAAATTCACACACTTAATCCCAAAAGTCGTCGATTAAATGTCGTGACTACTAATACTCTAAATATTACCTAGAAAACTGGGAAGATAAGGAAGATGAGAGGTTAAGACAATTATAAAGGAAGGTAAAGTTGCAATGTGTGTGTGTGATGTTTATGTCTGGATGCCAAAATCGATTCGGTAGTTGTGTCGCTTCACATTTCATTCTAATTACTATGTTCTTAATACCTTTACAATAATTAATTTTCCATTCCTCCTATTAATCTTGTCTATAAATAAATCTTTGCAAAACTTTTCAAATACCGATTATATGTCATTCTTTCAATTCTCTTTTTTTTAGTTATTTCAAGTTTTTTTGATATATTATTATTCTAATTAGTGTTAATTTTATCCTAATAAAACGAGTTATAGTGAACTATTATCAATGCTAATATTTTAATTATATACGATCTTCATGTTATCGCTTGTTAAATTATTCCCAATTTTACTTCACGTGTACTTTAGTCTATGCTTATAAATATCAATTGGTCATAAACATAAAATAAAAGTATACACAACATATAATATCCATAAAGAAATTTAACCGTAAAATAACGGGGTATCACACTCTTCCCATCTTAAAAAAAACTTCGTCCTCGAAGTTAACTCCAAAGCACGATATTAGAACTAAAATTATTTCATTTTAGCTATTATAAAGTGAAGTTTATCCTCGAAATTAAAACTCTACCCAGGATAACAATTTATAATATCTTCAAATTAATACAAACTTCGACTTCAAATTAACTTTAGCTCAATATTAACGAACCCAAATGTTATACTATTGCCAACATTAAATAAAGTTCTTCTTCGAATAACTATATATCTCCAATAATTAAAATTTATTCCCACGATAGTAAATTTTTGCCTCCTAATTTAAGTAAACCAAACATCTCAAACTGAGAAGTATCCAATTAATGAAACTCGACTGTACAATACAACTCAATTAATAGATTTAGCTAATAGCTCCCAAAATAGGTCTCCACTAACAATCATAACAATAATAAATTCCAAAGTACAATATGACAATGAACGACCTAAAGAACAATTAACCAAGAAAGTGAAAGATTGGGTAAAATTTTTATAAATAATTTTTCTCGAATACCATAACACATAAACAAAAAATGCTAACGATATGATCAGCCTAAAATGATGAACCATTTGACACTCCTCTGAACATGTGATTCTATACCCAAATTTAAAATAGAGTTCGTCCTCGAACTCATTTTTGTCAACAAATATGAATAATAATATATCTTAATAGATTACTAAGATTTTATAAATATTAACCTAATGACTTAATCATGTGTTGTTCATCCCCAATGACTTAGCCGATGGCTTGTGGGATTAAGTGTACGAATTCATTTGGGTGGTTTATTTCGTATCATTTTCATACGTCTTTTGTCCCTATTTCAAGGTAAGTGGTTATGTCTAATATTCTAATATTTTTATAAATCTGTTGTTATGAAGATTATATTTCTTTTCTTAACTATTAGTTAAGAATGGCATTGCAATATTCATTTAAACTCTTGTTGAAGGTGATGGTATTGTTTTGCAAAGATTAAACATCTTTATGTACATTGAAATTTTAGCCATTGAGTTCTTCAGAGGTGTATAATTAGTAAAATTATGGAGTCTTAGCACTTCCAGATTTTCACTTCTAACCAGATTCTTCCTTCTATCATTCTTGTTTGCTGGTTTTCTCACCCCTTTGAAATTTTTTCCTTCTATTTTTGGTGCATGGCCCTTGTGATTGCTTTGAAATCCTCAACATCTATTTGGGGCTATGCGTACTCCCAGACTTCTTTCATTGTCTTATGATACGTCCATTGATTGCTAATTTTTAACACTTCACTTTCAGGCCTTTTAAAAATGAATCCTTGTGTGAAGGTAAAAGTTTATGTTGAATCAAGCCCGAAATCTCATGTCGATGAGAATGAGTTTGATCACTTGGTAGCTTATGCTTTGTCTTGCATTGAGGATGAGAATGCAAGAGCAAAGGAATGTGATAGCTTGATCAAATTTGGCTCACTTGATGAAGTGAGTATTGGAGTGATTAGATTTGGGTCATTACATGAAGTAATGAGTGATGATGAGTTAGTGTGGCTTGGTAGCAAGACACAAGTAATTAGAAGTGATGAGTTGAGGTTTCTTAATGGTCCAAGCATTAGAGGACCAAGGATTGCTTGCATATGGCAGCAATGGAATGAAGTGGGTGCAGCAGGAAGGCTGGCTCGACCTACCCAGCACGCCAGCTCGAGTCGAGCATCAAAACAGAAAGGGGGAGCTGCTGGCTCGACCTGGTCGAGCGAACCAGGCTCGGGTCGAGCGGATATGCACAGCAGATTCTGACGGGTTTGTACGAATGGCAAACTACTTGGTTTTGGCTTGTTTCTTTTCTTGGGCTCCAAGCACTTTGTACTAGCATTATTCTAGAATATTCTAGGGTGTTTCTTGGTCTATAAAAAGGACATTAAACACATAGAATAGAGTGGAGACATACACAAGAGTGAGACACACTTTGTTGAGAGAGTTCTTACTTTGTTTATGTATTAGTGTGAGAATAGCTTTGGTAAGGTGTTAATCAAAGCTATTAGAGTTAATCATTATTGTATTGTTGAATATATTAATGATAAAAAGCTTGTTTTGAGGGGGAGGTATCCTAAGATACCTCATAATCTTGTGTGTTGCACCATTTTCATTAGTGCTCTGTTTTTAGTGCTTCTTTCACCATTGTTCTTTCTTGTTTTTCTTAAACTAAACCTTAAGCCCATTCACAACAATTGGTATCAGAGCTTTAGGGGAGATTCTTGGGTTGTTTTGTGGGTGAAAGTTAGAGTCTTGGTAAGGGAAACAAGATGGGAGATGGTACCAAGTTCAACATTCCATTGTTTGATGGAAAAATGAATTTTTCGGCTTGGAAGAGCACCGTAGTGGATTTATTGGTGCAACAAGGGATTGATGAGGCTCTTTCAAAGACTAAGCCCTCATACCTTGATGAAGGAAAGTGGATGGCAATGAAGAAGAAGGCGGTGAGTTCTATCCGACTTGCCATTGCTCTAGAGATCAAGTATAATTACTTGGATGAAACCGACCCCGGAGAGTTGTTGGAGAAGCTTCAAGCCGTATATGCTTCGAAGTCTTTGACCAACAAGCTATGCTTGAGATGGGAGTTGTATCAACTCATGAAGGAGGAAGATACAAGCATGCAAGACCACATCAACACATTCAACCAATTGGTGTGTCAATTGTTGAATGCGGATGAGAAGCTTTCGGACATGGAGAAAGCACTATTACTCTTGGCTTCTCTTCCTAAGAGCTACAAAAATGTGGTTCAAGCCTTGCTTCTTGGGAGGGACACAATCACTTTCGATCAAGCCCTAGCCGCTTTGAGAGAGAATGATAGGTTCATGGTGAGGCATGGTGAGGGAGATGAGAAGAAGGGTCATGGTGAGGCTCTATTTGGGGAAAGCTCAAGAGGTAGGTCTAAGGTGAATTTTCAAGCTAAGGGGAAGGGTCAAGAGAAGAGTGATTATAGTAACAAAGAGTGTTACTATTGCAAGAAGAAGGGGCACATTCAATCAATGTGCAAGGAGATGAAGGAGGATCTCAAAAGGGGAAAAGAGTTGAGGAATGGAAGAAAAGATGAGAGTAATGGGAGTGCAAACATAGGGCTTCTTGATGAAGAAGAATATGAGGGGGCTTTTCTAGTGGAGGATAGAGAACCTCATAAGAGTGAGTGGTTGATTGACTCCGGTGCATCTTTTCATGTGTGTTGTGAGAAAAAGAAGTTTTCTAAGATTAGGTATCTTGATGGAGGACTTGTGTCTTTGCCTAATGATGAGAAGGTAAAGATAGAAGGTGTGGGTGAGGTAGAGATTGAGACACATGATGGTGTCAAGAGAGTTTTAGGTGGTGTGAGGTTTGTGCCAAAGCTTGATTGCAACCTCATATCACTTGGAAGGTTGGTGACCAAGGGATGCTCTTTTGAATCCAAAGGGGGGTTGATGAAAGTCATCAAGGATGGTCAAGTGGTTATGATGGGAAGGAAGACTAGAAACAACTTGTATGTGTTACAAGTGGGTGGTGGTTGTCTAGACCACAAAGATGAGAGCAAGTCACCTAAGAAGGGGTTACTTGGAGTTGTTAAGAGATTTGGGCTTGAGGGGGAGATTGTTGAATCAAGCCCGAAATCTCATGTCGATGAGAATGAGTTTGATCACTTGGTAGCTTATGCTTTGTCTTGCATTGAGGATGAGAATGCAAGAGCAAAGGAATGTGATAGCTTGATCAAATTTGGCTCACTTGATGAAGTGAGTATTGGAGTGATTAGATTTGGGTCATTACATGAAGTAATGAGTGATGATGAGTTAGTGTGGCTTGGTAGCAAGACACAAGTAATTAGAAGTGATGAGTTGAGGTTTCTTAATGGTCCAAGCATTAGAGGACCAAGGATTGCTTGCATATGGCAGCAATGGAATGAAGTGGGTGCAGCAGGAAGGCTGGCTCGACCTACCCAGCACGCCAGCTCGAGTCGAGCATCAAAACAGAAAGGGGGAGCTGCTGGCTCGACCTGGTCGAGCGAACCAGGCTCGGGTCGAGCGGATATGCACAGCAGATTCTGACGGGTTTGTACGAATGGCAAACTACTTGGTTTTGGCTTGTTTCTTTTCTTGGGCTCCAAGCACTTTGTACTAGCATTATTCTAGAATATTCTAGGGTGTTTCTTGGTCTATAAAAAGGACATTAAACACATAGAATAGAGTGGAGACATACACAAGAGTGAGACACACTTTGTTGAGAGAGTTCTTACTTTGTTTATGTATTAGTGTGAGAATAGCTTTGGTAAGGTGTTAATCAAAGCTATTAGAGTTAATCATTATTGTATTGTTGAATATATTAATGATAAAAAGCTTGTTTTGAGGGGGAGGTATCCTAAGATACCTCATAATCTTGTGTGTTGCACCATTTTCATTAGTGCTCTGTTTTTAGTGCTTCTTTCACCATTGTTCTTTCTTGTTTTTCTTAAACTAAACCTTAAGCCCATTCACAACAGTTTAAATATTCTCCTCAAGATTCAGTACCTGAAGACTTTCCTTATCAAACCTCGAGACATAATTTCTCAACGATTCTCTTTTCCCTACCTTACGCTCATCATCTTAATAAATTGCTTTGTTCTGGCAGTCCTTGATAAGAAATGGCTTTTGAGTTTTTCAGCCAACTCATCAAAGCTCGCAATTAAAACATCTAGTAAACTCTAACACATTTCTGAGCAGTTCTAGTCAACGATGAAATTATAGCACCAACTGACATCAGTATGACTATCCAGGTCCATCTCATTGTTAAATGGTGAGAGATGGGCATTCGGATAGGTTACCCCTTTGTGAATCAAATGACCATGGAACTTCACTCTCTTTGTTGGATCACAACAATTTCTGGGATGAAAGGTGTTTTCCCAGAAAAGCTTATATTCTTGTTTACTTGGACTTTGGTGGTAAGCCCATGGTGATTTCCCTTTCAAGGAATGTATTTCTAGCTACATGTCCTTTTCCTGTATAAATTCCCATGCTCCTTCATGAATTTTTAAGGATGGCTGTGCAACACCAATCCTCTCCCAAACACCAAACTGGCTAGGTTTTTTCCCTAGCCTACTGATTACATTCCTTGATTCTTGTTGTTGCTTTAGAATCAGTCTTGAGATAAATTGTTTCTATCCACCCCTTATGTGTATGAGTCCCTGGTTAAGATGAAGTTCCTAGATATATGGTGTCCTGTACCAGGCATAATTCTTTCCTGGCAGGAAATCTTTATCATCTTCCTTGCATTTACTTTTTCTGAGAACCTTGCTGAGTTGATTCTCTCACAATTTCTTTTTTACTAGAAAGGAGAATATATGATTCATCTTCCTCTTCCAGCACTTTACCTAAAGAAACTTTTTTCTCTCTGTGATGGAGTAATCTCTTCTCTTCATGTCTTAATGGCATTAAGCCAACGCAGTTACTAGTTGGACTAATGCATTGCCTGTTAGTGTGAATGGAGTTTGGATGGCCCCAATTCCATGTTGCAACTCTAGTGTTGCCTGTTGTGCCGGGGATTAAAATAAAATTTGATGCCCATGTGGCTACGGGTTTGCATCCAGGTCTAGGCATTGTGGTTCGTGATTCTCAAGGTTCTTTGCTACTAACGGGCACAAAGCTGATGAAAGCCAATTGGAACGTCGAGGTTTTGGATGTGGAAGCAGCGAGATATGCCTTTGAGGCTGCTTCGAGAATGGGATACAATATGGTCCACCTTGAAGGAGATGCTATAATAGTAATCTCTACTAGTGAGTAGTGTAAGGAGCAGCCCTGATTGATTTTTTTTATCACTATTTAATTGATCTAGTTTCTATTTTTCATGGCTTTGTTTGTACTTTTGTTCGTTAAAAAGGTAATATTGTAGCCCACTTGGTTGCTAGGATGGATACACCAAGAGAAACTTGTATGGAACCTTTTGCCCCAAGCCTCCAGGTGTAACACCTCGGCCCCTCGAACCGCCGATGACTACTCATGGAGACTGTAGACTTACCCCATAAACCAACACAAGTTTTTTCAGTGCACTTTTGTCCTCAATCGTGCGCACCCTGGAAAACTTCCCAGTAGGTCATTCAACCTAAGATTGCTCTTTACCAAGCACGCTTAACTGTGGAGTTCTTAGCAAATGAACTCTCATGCAAAGAAGATACACCTTATTGATATGAGTAGCCTGTCAATCCCTTTTCAAGCTAAATCTGGGGTATTACACTCACCCCCATTTAGGAATATAACGTCCTCGTTGGACAGTTGTTTCAGGATCTTTTCCCCAGCTAAGTGCACCAAACACAGAATCAGCCATGGTCGTAAGGTTACTCTGATACCAATTGTAACACTCTAGCCACTCGGAACGGCGGTGATTCCTTATGGAGACTGTAAACTGGCCCCACAAACCAAGCACACTTTTTTCCTCACTTGTGCCCACCTTGAAAACTTCCCAGATGGTCACCCATCCTAAGTTGCTCCCCACCAAGCATGCTTAACTGTGGAGTTCTTAGCAAATAGTTAGGTTCCCATGAAAATAACATGCACCTTGTTGATATGAGTAGTATATCAATCCCTTTTCAAGATAAATCTAGGGTATCACATCGGGTTTTGGCTGATCATGGCTTAATATAATCAAAGGTTTCCCCTCGAAAAAGGTAATTATGGATTTTTCGAACAATAAATGAATACTGCACTCGTAGTCTTTAGAATACTCGAAGCACCCACACTACAAGAAAACAAGACATTTCCGACGCTTTTAGGGTCACAATTCACATTTGTGACGCTTTTTCTCATCAGTAATTATCGTTTTACCTCAATTTATTATGTTATAGCTAGTATCTTTTTACTTGCTGTTAAATGTCGGTGTACGTCAACCATCGACACTGGTAGCGTTGCTATTTGTCGTTATAAGACACCTCTACACGTTAATGTTTGTTTTTTGACGATTCTATATCGCATCACTATTTGTTTTCTTACGACGATTATAAGTGTCCCTATCTACTCTTGTGTCATTTTTTGCATGCATAATTCAATCACTATTTCGCTTAGCGATGCTTTTTCCATCACTTAAAGGTTTTTTCAACACATTATAGTATCACTATCTGAAATATTGTGACGCTTATTAACGTCACTATCTACATTTTTTAATGATCTGTTCAAACATATAATTAAAAAACCACTAGAAATTAAGAATTTCTATTCAACAAGAATGTTTGTACATATAGTATGACCGATGATGCAAAAGCATGATTTGACTTGCAATATTGTGTGCAAAGCGCCTTGCTGTCACGATTAAATTAGCGATGTCAAAAACACAATGCTCACATTCCTGTAAATAAAATTTTTTTTAATTATTATATACTTTCAAAATCATTATTTTGCAATAATAGAACAGAAAAAAGGGTCATATGCATTTAACAAGACATATGTTGTTCTTCCCATATAATATCAATCTGCATGCTTTACAACTTACTTAATCTTGATAATATTTTTTTCTCTTTAATTAGAACCATTTTCATCCCATATAATATCAATCTGCATGCTTTACAACTTGTTTTTAAAAAAAGAAGCATTAGATATTGTTAAGTGCCTAATAGTACATGTACAGCAACAAATAAGCAATACTAGCAAAAACATCAAAACATCATGGGACAACAACGAATAGCCCAGCGTTAAGAATAAACTAATAACAGCAATAAAACAACTATAAAAACCTTACAACAATATCAAAATAATGACAACTAGATTTCATGAGGTTTTCAACGATATATTTTATGACAATGAATTTTAGTAAGATGATTTTTCCTCGATTGAAGATGTTTTATAAAAAGATGAGCAAAAGATTAGAAAAGTGTTTATAATGCAAATGTTTTGAGGTGCTATTTGATACATGTACACTTTTTTGGTCATAACTTTGGATAGGACAATTGTATTAACACAAAGTTTGCGATGTTAGAAGTTAGACATCAAGCACTACAACAAAATATGGACTTTTTCAACACTTGCATTTACACGCAATATAATCTGTTGAAAATCGAGATGGATCTTTTAAACAGTTTTTTTAACACGTATAATAATGTTGATAAATTCTCTATAGCAAGCGTTGAAAAGAAAAAAAAAAGTCATTATTATAATTTCTTCCCAAACGTTATTTCTTCTCAATCGAAAAAAAAAGTCATTATATATTATTATCTCTATACCATTCTCCAGTGATAGCAACTTACTTCAGCGATAGCAAAACACACAAATTCTCCGGTGATAGCAAAACACACACAAATTCTCCGGTCAACATATTTTAGGTAAACATATTTTCAATTTATTCAACAATTTCAATTATGTTGAGTGGTTGAAAGTCTGGCATTATAGACTAGGATGAAATAAGCAATATTGCATTTCTTTGTTAAAATTAGGAAAAGTAGTAATGGATTTAATATAGTCTGAAATGCCAATAGTTTGTGTTCTTATTTTCTGTTTGTAACATGATTGTTTACATTGTAGATCGACTTCTTGATAATGAAGTATGTATTGGAATTAAGAACTAAAAAGCTGGAATATTTTTATCATTGTTATGACTAAGTTATAACTATATTAAAATTACTTAGAACTATAAAAATTGAAGTTGATTTTTGAATGTTTTGATGTTTTTTGTATGATCTAATCATCCTTTTAGAAATAGGATGTCTCAAGATATTGATAAGAGTTGGATAAATAAATTACGAAACACCAAAGCTTATATTAAGGGAGTTTGTGACTCTGGAATTTGCAAAAAAAAAAAAAAAGGATCACAAAATGAGAAAATTAGATGTCCATGTAATAAGTGTCAAGTTGATAGAAAGAAATGAAGTAGAGAAAACCATTATTTGAAGTTTGCTATATGATTTTTAGTGCGGTAAAAGCAGTCTCGGCTTCACCTATTTGGATAAACACGCCAGTCAACAAATTTTTGTGCAATTTTTTATTAGTGACTAAAGCCGACTCAACTTCAAATTGAAGTAGAGAAAACCGAGTCGGCATTATGTCCCGGGATTCCGTCATGTCTATTTCTTCATTACTCGAGTTTTGTATTATTTTAATTTATTTTTATTTTAAGAAATTTCTTAGGGTTAATTTAGTGTTAAAGAAAGGAGAAATTAGGTTAAGTCTATGGGCGGACCCAATTAAGTGACAAGGGGGTACAGTTGTACCCCCAGTTTGAAAAAAAAATTCAGAAAAAAAAAAAATTAAAAAAAATAAAAAAAATGAAGAGAAAAATGAAGAGAAAGAAGAAACAGAAAAGAGAAGAAGAAGGAGAAAAGAAAAGGAAAAGAAAAAGAATGAAATAGGGAAAGAAAAAAGAAAAAAATTCCACTAATAATCATCATCAATGGAGATAGTGACTTTTGTTCATGAAGAAGAAGAACCCAGCCGACATCAGTTAACTTTAATAGGGTTTTATTCTCTTATTTGGATATAATATAAGACTATAAGTAGGTTAGGTTTTTGGGCCTTTGGGCTACTTAAGTTAAAAGCCCATTTTTAAATTAAAATTTAAAAACTTAGTCATTTACAAATGAAACTAAAGTGACTTTATATTCTATCCTTCTCTATTTTTTTTTCTTTTCTTATTTTTTTCACTTGTAAAATATCTTACATTTAAGGTAGAAAGTACTTCATTCAAATGTAATCGACCCGAAATTGTACCTCGATCCGGAATAAATCGTTCCGCGACCCTAGAAAACGCGAACCAAAATCGTTACGATCCCACCTTAAAATATCTTATATTGCTCGTTGTCTTTTAAAAATCTCACATTTCGATTATTTTTTAAAAATCTAACCTTTATGCTAGTTTTTCTCTTAGTAATTCGACATTTTGGTTTTTAATTTGTTTAATGTTAAATGTTGCAAGTAACTTAACGAGGTCAGTACTTTGAGCAGTATAAAGGTTAGATTTTTTTTTTAAAGAGAATGAGAAAGAGTGAGATTTATAAAATTAGATTTTTCTTTTGTTATTTCTAAACATGTTTGTGTTAGTTATATTTGAAGGATTCAACATACTGTATTGGAAATTTTTCACAAAATTTAAGAAGCATTTTTCAAAAATTTATCTTTTTTTTCTTGGATTTTTCTATTTTTATTTAAAAAATCTTTAGATGACAACATTATCTTTGAATTTTTCACAATTGACTTGCATTAGTTGGTCAGAATATTTGAAAAAATTTTCGCCCATCGTTTGTGATGCTAGAGACTTTGAGTTGATTAGGGTTCATTCCTTCAAGTGTCACATGACTGCCCAGCGCAAGTATTTTTATTTTTATTTTTAATATGAGGTAGGTTGATGGGAGGGGAGGGCTAGGTGAGATTCGATGGCAAGACCTCGTTTGGAATTCCTGGGTCCGCCACTGTATAACGTTCGTGTTTTGTACCCCCAGTTTGAAATTCCTGGGTCCGCCACTGGACTTAAGTCATTGTGGTATAAATCAGGAGATCAATTCCTTTTCCTTCTGCCTCTTCTTCATTCTCACTAAACAACTTTAGATTTCTTGTAAGGTCTCCTAGTCCTTAGCATTTTAGTTTCTTGTCAATTATTAATTGCTTTCTCATTATTAGTTTAACTAGATAGTGCCCGTGCGATGTACGACTTAATTAAATTTTTTGACATGCTTTTGTATTATATTTATATTTTATTTTACTATGAACAGTTTTATACATTACGTGTGTGCACAATATAATTATATTTATACTTTTATTTTTTTATTTTGATTATAAGAGCAAATGGTTCTCACCTTATAGTACAATACGAAATCATGAATTTTTTAAATAAAAAATAACATATTAATGTTTCTAACCAAAATACCTATTACATTATAATTTATAAAAGTGTTATATATTATTATTATCAATAACACACTTTAAAATCAAATAT
This sequence comes from Amaranthus palmeri, assembly GCA_019776075.1. Taxonomy (NCBI): domain Eukaryota; kingdom Viridiplantae; phylum Streptophyta; class Magnoliopsida; order Caryophyllales; family Amaranthaceae; genus Amaranthus; species Amaranthus palmeri. The sequence goes on along the minus strand of JAAKBH010000058.1, from coordinate 98,077 downwards.
AAATACATAGAATTATGTAAAATTATTTTATTAGTTTAAACGACAAAAATAATTTTTTCTCGTAAAATAGTCGCAACCTAAATCATATTAGAATTAATCATTGCATTTAAGTATATTCAGGAGTATAAATAACAAAAATAAATCCTAAAGTATATTATGTTTTAACCATTTTAAAATATCCAATATACTTAATAATATTCATTTAATAAATAAAATTGAAAACATTTTATAAATAATTAAAACAAATGAAATAAAAATATATAGTTTTCTATACATTAAATGTGATTTTATCTCAAAAAAAATACATTAAATGTGATTTGACCCAAAAAGTAAAAATTAACAATTAATAAGATAATAATATGTTCAAATAAGAGATAGAAAGTCAAAGATCATACTAAGAATGACATCATTATTTAAGTTTGGAGGGAAAACTTTTAATAAGAATGCAATACGTAAGCAATTTTGAATGATAATGATGTAAGCCGTGTTTTGTTTTAGTAATAGTTATATATTATATATTTTCCTTTGTAAAACTTTAATTGTTTTTCCTAGTGTATTAGCTATCAACAAAAGTAGTATTATCTTTCGTATCATGACTTTCTCCATTTTTTTTTACTTGCACCATTTCCTCTTTTTACATTATTCATCATTTGATAGTGTTTTGCATAGTGCGGCTATTAAACGATAAAAAAACCTAATCATGTGGGATCTTGTTTTATTCGTCTCGTCGAATACTTTCATAATATCAAATTTTTATAATTTTTAGTTGAGTATAATTCTAGATATAAGCAACCTGACAAACGCATTGGACTGCGTAAAAGTATGTTTGGGTGCAAGTAAAAAAAAACGGAGGAATTATTATGATCTTTAATCATGCTTAGTTTCTAACCTAGGGTTTTAATTTATTACTTTCACTGTGATTAGTGAGTAGATTCCTTTTATAAAGTTAGGGTTTGACCCAATAATTTAAGTATGATTTCACAAATGAAGGTGTCTATAAATTTAGGATTACAGTGATTAAATTGAGCTAACAACCCTATATTAATATGCTTTGTTAGCATAATCAATATATTGAGCGTGTGATATTAGCATTAACTTTTACTTTCGGGTAAATTTTAATAAATTTTAATTCTTTGAATAAGAAGAGCATGTGAGAATTGAATTAATAGGGTCTAAATTTAATATTTAATCAACAGAGTGAGAGTTTGAGATTAATAAGATTTTATTCAATCACACAATTAATTTGACAATTTATTTAATCATATAATTTTAGCTAAATTCTTATTAATACATTCAATAAGTTGATCATAAGAGAATTAAATTAATAGTGTCTAAATCTAATATTTAATCAATAGAACGAGTGTTTGAAATTAATAAGATTTTATTTATTATCCCCTACATCTTACACTTGCTAATTAATCTCAAACTCGAGGCCATAACTCCTAAAGGAAACACAGACATGGAAATTCTAGAGAGAAGGAAGACAAAGATATATGGATGCTAATTACAATAAAAACTTTGGCCATGTGGGTGCGCCGTGGGTCATTCAAAGTTTCATTCCCTATAATGTTAAATCGAATTTCGAACTGAGAATTTTAATTGAAAAACATATATCATTCATATGATTGAGAGGAATCAGTTTAGCGTACCCTTCAGAGAGTCTCTATGATCCTCCATTAAATTTACACTAATTTTTGATTGAAATTGTCTTCAAACATCTTATTAATGATGTGGCCCATTAATTTAAAAAATAATTTAAAAATTAAAATAATGATTATTATAAATTTTAAACTTAAGAATATTGTTTTATAAATTATCATCAAAGTTTAAATTAATTAATTAATATTTTTTAAATATACATAAATGAGCTTTGTTATTGAGTCATCTCATAGTGAGATGTTCTGACATCAGAGAAGCTACATGTAAGGCTAAAGATGCCATGAAACACGTTTATTCGAGGAGTATTATGCTTACCCTTATAACTATTACATCTCCTTAGGTTGTTTAGAGGTATGTCCGATGACGAACTTTATTCAAAGTTGGGTAGGATCGTAAGATTTCTGGGATAGCTAAGTCTTGGTAAAAGTCTTAAAGTGAGCGGTTAACTTAGTTCTTAGGATGTACGTGTGATGGATGTATACTCGAGAATGTAGAAAGTTAAGGCTTTAGGATTTAGTTTGACTTCGAGGACGAAGTCCATTTCAAGTTGGGTAGAATAAAACATTTGAGAAATAATTATTTCAGAATTTTAGAATTTTAAAATATATATTAGGAATATAAGTTTATTTGAGTCCGAGTACATAATTAATAGTATTAGACTAGGTATTTACCCGTGCAATGCACGGATTCATAAATACTTTGTTTTCTACAAAAAATATCCTTTTAATATGAAATGTTAACATTTTATTAAAAATTATAAAGTATTAATGATATTTTTTTGAAATTTTTTATAAACATGAGCAAATAATTAAAATCAATTGGAGTCATCATATTTAATTATTTAATAGTTTTCTACCGAACATGGGGAAAAATGTAACTTAACCAAAAAAAAAAACATTTCATAAACGTCATTTGCTTTATCGGGGACATCAGGTTGCCGACGATACAGAAATAACCTACAAAGAACGATATAAATTAGAAAACATTTCTTTTGTATATAAGTTGAATCAAAAATTATTAAACATATATAGGTCAATACCTCATATGTTTGAGAAAACTTCCTTGAACACAACATTATGAGTAGAAGTATATGTGATGTTTTTATTATCACATATTAAAATCTTTAGTCCTTCCCTGCTTGTCACACGTGATACAGCCACGTATAATTGACCATGGCTGAAAACAGGTTTTGGCAGGAATAACCCAACATTTGACAAAGACTGTCCTTGACTTTTGTTAATAGTCATAGCAAAACATATGCTTATAGGAAATTGCCTTCTCTGTATCTTAACGGGCAGATTAACATTATCAGTTGGAGTAAGAGTGATACGTGGAATAAGGACAGTATCTCCCTCTTTACATCCTGTAAGAATCTTAGCCTCTATAATATGTTCCCCCAGACGACTTACAATCAGCCTTGTGCCATTGCACAAACCAGCTGACTGATCAATATTCCTAAGCAACATAATTGGCACACCTTTTTTCAATCTGATTTCATGATTAGGTAAACCCGAACATTTTATTGTGTTTAGAAACTCAACTGAGAATGCATTGTTTTGATTGTTGACGAAACCATCTGCTTTGCTTATAGAATCTGAGCTCAAGTACACTTTTTCCTCACCGTGTATTAGTGACATTGCATAATCATTAACTCTGCCAACAATTTCATTTGTAGGAGCTAGAACAGCCCTGTCATAGAAAAAGCTTCCATCGCTCACTTCACCTATTAGATTAGGATATGTGCTATGAACAATTGAAGCAATAGGATCTTGTACATTTTCCAGCAAAATATCTTCAGGGATGTCAATCATAACTTCACCATCATTTGGTCCTCCAAGTTTCCCATCTCCAATTTTAAGTATCCAATCAGCAAATTCTCTTATTTCATCAGCATCACTTAAATCATTACGGAGCCTCATGTTTTTGGTTAATTGCAACACTTTGCATGAGTTCCATAAACATGAGGAATTAATAGCTGCAAATACAATATCTTGTCGAGTTCCTGACGAAAATCACCACCAAATACAACTACTTTACCTCCAAAAGGGATATCTACGGGGAATCCATCAGCACCACGCAATGCATCCCGCATACTCTTGTCTAAAGCTTCAAAACAATACTTGCTCACCATAGGTGCTTCATCCCAAATTATCAGTTTGGTTTTCTGTAAGAGTCCAGTTAAGTCACTACCAGGTTTGATACCTGAACACATGGAATCTTGAGTGACAGTCAAAGGTATACCAAATCTAGAATGAGTAGTTCTTCCCATGGGAAGTAGAAGCGATGCGATACCACTTGAAGCAACGGGTAGTACAATATCTCCCCTTGAACGAATAACAGCGCACAATGTTCGCCACATGAAAGTTTTTCCAGTCCCGCCATGACCGTATAGGAAAAATACACCTCCTTTGTCAAGGGCAATTGCACTCATAATATCATCATATATGCTTTTTTGCTCAGACGTTAAACATGAATGTAGTTTTTCATGTTCAACACGCAATGCTTCCTTGTCGTACCTCAATTCCTCCACAATGAGCTTATTACCACCATCTCTCACCAACAACTCATCTGAACATAGCTCATTTGAGAAATTACGAAGTGTTGTTCCATTATCTTGTAGGATTTTCTCTATCTCCATTAAAGCATAGTTTTTCAGTTAGGTTTCATTTAGCTGCAAATCTATAGCATAAATTATTATAGATTACAAATTGTTTATGTTTCTAATTTAAAAATCTGTAATATCTATCTAAATGTAAAGTTTCTTACCATGCATTCCAAGAATTCTTCGCTGCTTATGGAGAACATCTTCTGAAATAACGTGTCAGGTTTGATTCCAAACATACTCTGGTCTTGAAATACTGTTGGAAGTGAGTAGGACTGCAAATAATTTGCGTAGATAATGTCCTGAAGCCCAAAAGCTTGCCTCCAAAATTCCATCAATATATTCTTTATCGTCATCAAGTAACCCTATTGCATAACATGCATCTTTAAACGTAGGATATAAGATCCCATTCACGGTCCGTATATCTTCGTAACATGTTGGACCTTTTACATAGTTGAGTAGCATTCTTAGATAGTATCTCTCTCCGCTCCCTGGGTATGCGTGGTAGAGGCGACCGATCGAGAACCCTCGTTGGCGAGGACGCCATTCACGTTCCTTTTTTTCCATACATTTGACCCTGGAAATTCAAAATACCTCAGTTTTCTAGCATCAGGATACTTTGCATTGCATTTCATCCATTCTAGGAACATTGAGCGATCAACTGAAGTCTTGTTGATAACGTCGTCAATAGATTCTTCCTCGGTGAAGACAACTGTTTGTTCATTAGGCAAGTGGAAACTCAACCTTTCAACGGAAGGGTATCTAAAATGGATTTCGTTACCATAAATTCTCCATGATGCCTCGCTCTGAAGCGAAAACATAACGACAATCATAATATTGCCGGATCTCATCAACATTTAAAGCATCACTACTATCATTTCGATTACTCATAAAGCCTGCAGTCACTCTATCATTTCCCTTATTAATGTATTTGAAAAGATATTTTAATGATCTTGATTGGTTACACCACTCAACATTGATATGTGCTTGATACTTCAAAAGTAGTTTGCTGTTATAAGGGACAACATAACGATTATCAATGACTACACCGTTCTTTTTAACTGAAGCACCGTTGTTCCGCCTTCGATACACAGGATACCCCTCATCATCAAGAGTAGTTGATTCATTGTAGCGTTTAGGATAATGTTTTGAACATTTTCCTGCTTGCATACATGGGGAGTTTTTGTTGGCATTACCGCATGGTCCATGAATCATCTTGTCTTTCACAACCTGATAGAGATGAGGGTGTTTTTTCTCGTCAGGTATCTCAGCAGAAATCAAATCATCAATATCATCTAGATTTGGAATCTTGTGGTCTCTATGCAAGAATAAGACAATATGTGCATGTGGCAAACCCCGCTTTTGAAATTCAATACTATATACAATTGTAGAAATAAAGAATACATATTAAACTTTGAATAATATATTTAAAAGTATTAATCTCTTGCCAAAAATATGTCTCTTGAATAATAATATATTTGAACCAAAAAAAAAAACTCATATAAATTGAAGTATTATTTAGTTAAAATAAATATTGAATAAATAAAATAACTAACCTGCATTTGTCTTGCCAAATATATGTCTCTTTGTGAGATCATCTAATAATTCATCCAACTTATCTTAAAAACTCGACAAATTATGTCTGGTCTATCTTCGACACGTAACCCTTTGTTGTTAGCGAACCTTGTAAGTTCTGGCCATTTTGTGTTACATGTAAATGTAATGAACAAATCAGGATATCCATACGTCTTACAAATACCCATTGCATCGTGATATAGTTCACCCATGAATCTATCTCCTCCTTGAAATGTAGAAGGCAAGATGACACGACGCCCAGACATTGTGGATTCATTGTTTCCTGATCTAGCGCACTCAAACAAGTTGTCGTAATTCTCAGCACGCAATTTTTTCTGATTCCTCCGAATGAAGAATAATCTTTCTGACTCAATCATTGTCAAACCATCAACAATAAATTGTTGAAGTAATTTTCCGGCATGAAGAATTGTATCAGCTTCACCATCACGATCCATTAATCTATACACAAACCACTCTGATTCCTTCGTTTACCGATGTTAGAACTTTCACCATCCTTTTCTCGATGCTGGATGTAGCTCACTTATTTGTTGTAAATGGCCTCCTTTAAATTGAACAACAATGTCGTGTTTTTCAGCCGAACTCCCAATATCACCAACAATCAAAACTGCAATTTCAGAAGCAGTAGGGAGGTTATATTGTCGTCCGTCTGAATTTCTATTACCTATCAGCTTAAGCTGGACATGTGTGTCTTCTGTAACTTGAATCCTATCCCTAGCCATTCTGTATATCTTCACATAAGGGTTGTTTTCATCTAGCATCTTCTTTAAATTCTCAATGATTTCATCATCATAATCTGCATTTCCACGGGAGCTGAACAAATAGCTTTTAAGTACGCATGTATGTAACAATGATAAATTGCATTTTGTATAAATTATGTGTTAAGAATTTGACGACAAATTTTTTAAGTTATTTACCTTAGAGCAAGCTTTCGATTTGTAACCTCGTTTTGTGTATCAACTATATATAGAAAACATAATCTTTTATTGATCACTTAGGGATAATTAGGGATAATTGGGTAATTAGGTTTAATTAATGAAACTAAGGGTGGTGGTGATGTTGGTGTTGATGGTGGTGTTGATGAAGAGGAAATATAATGCAGGTGATTGAGGTGGGTTAGAAAAATGTTGGGGAAGAAAGGTTTAATTAGGGATAATTGGGTAATTAGGTTTAATTAATGAAACTAAGGGAAAGTCAAAGGTCATTGAGGATGGTCAACGGTCAATTTGCAGGTCATCCGGTGAAGTGGTTGTATCGATGTCATGTTTCTTAAGTTGGAGGTTGTTGTTGGTAAAAAACAAAGTTTACGGCTGTTTATTTGCAATTGAGTAAACTTTAAGGCTATTGTTGGTTAATAATAATAATAATAATAATAATAATAATAATAATAATAATAATAATAATAATAATAATAATAATAATAATAATAATAATAATTTAAATAGAGCCACCTCTCTCTAACCTCTCTCTAAAACTCCCCTCTCTGCTAGGCGACTTCGTCTGCCCCGCCATGGCAGGCAGGAGGCGGGGCCGACCATCGAGAAGGATGGAGATCGTGTGCTAGCGGACCTTCGTCATTACTTGATAATTTTAATTGATTTCATCAAATTTCTAATAGTTCAAAATTTTGTACTTGACCAGAAACTTAAACAGCCAATTCGGACAGTTTAGAAAATTCAAATCAAAAATCCGACTTCACCACTGCGTCTGGAACGCACCAATTATCTTGGGTACCAAATTTCATAATTTCTAACATTCATTTACTATTTTTAATTATTTTAAGCGTTTTAACAAAGTTTAACACACCGGTTAAATAAAACAACGAAACACACCCAACCTTCGGGAAAAAAAGGGCGCCACCCCGAGACAGCAGCTGCTGTCCGGAAAATACTCATTAAAGAATTATTATTTCACATATTTTATCATCCAAATTATAAGATCCTTTTTAACAATATGGTGAAGAAAATCTTATAAAACCGAATCCACAAAATCTTTCAAAACACTCTAAAATTCATAAATTATGATAATTTAATTAAATGTTTGATTCTCTTAACAAACTAAAATTTTGTAGAGAATCATAAATCAAAACACATAAATAATCATAATCCTTCAAACAAATCAAATTTTGTTAAAGGATTTATAAACTCACGGATAATCACATTACTTAATCCATACATTTTAAATTTCTTTTAACAATTCATAAAATAAATTCATTTAAATATTAAAATAGACTTTATTCTTGTAACAAATTTGTTAAAGAATTTAGATCAATGAAAAATCTTATATAATCAAATTTTGATTTAATCCTTTTAACAAATCAATTTTTTTTTTTTTGAATACATTAACAAATCAATTTTATTAAAGGATTATCTAAATAAATAAAACTTATATAAAATACTCAATCCTCCTAAAAAGTCATAAGATATCATCATAAGCAAAATATAAAATATAATTTATCTTAAAAGTAAAAATATAATATTAGCACTTGAATTTCATTTACCCTTGATTGAGAGATAGGATGAACACACAAGTTTTTTTTTTTTTTTTTTTTTTTTTTTTTTTTTTTTGTGAAGAGCCGTTATCAAGAGAGAAAATGAGAGAAAAAGAAATGCTCTTATATTTCTTACTCAAATGAAAGTTAGAATGAGAGGAAAAGAAAGAGTGATGAAAAGGTTTTAAGAAGCTTTAGGGGTCGCTTGGATTGAGAGAAAATATTTAAGGGGTAATAAAAGTCAAAGTAGAAATTTAAGGTTAGTTAGGTAAATGATTTAATGAATTTGATTATTGGAGAGGTGGAAGAATGAATTAGATTGTAATGAAAAAATAGAGAAAATAGGAATAAGTTCCCTTATTTTGGGGTATAAATTTACCCTAGGGTGAGGGTGGAGAAATTCTTTACCTCCAAATAAGTGAAATCAAACTCTTTTTCTATTCATCTTTTTAAATTTACTCCAATTCTACCTCTATCACAATTATATCAATAACTTCATTTGTATCTCTAATTACCTTTGTTGCATTAGTTTGACTTTTTTTACTACCTTAAATATTTACATTCAATCCAAGCGACCCCTTATGAAGCAAGAATCAAACCAAACAAGAACAAAAGCATTAAATGACATCAAAATAAAGATATTGAAAAATAAAAAGCAATAAATGAAAGTAACTTACTTAAACTTGAATGCTTGAAAGAAAGAAAAGTTAATTACAAGACTTGAATGTTAATGAGAAAGCATAAACTCCAGGGCCGGAGAAAAGATCTTGGAGGCCCTATATATTTTTGCAATGTTTTTTAAAATGGGGCCCATTAATATTTATCAAAAGATAAAAAAATAATTCACTTTAAGAAAAAAAATTTAAGACAAAATTTATTGTAACATTATATTACTTCAAATATGAAAAACATTTACAAACAAATCACTTAAACGGTGTTGCTCAAAACTGAGCCTGAATAATACCATTTAATAGTTGAGGCCCCTTATTTCCGAAGGCCCTAGGCGGTCGGCTACCTCGGATGGCCAAAGAACCACCCATGATAAACTCTAATCCATTGCATGAAATTGAAATGACTAGCAATCAAAAGATGTTCTAAGTTGATAGTATTTCTCCCAAAGTAGGCATAAGGTTACATTCAGAAATAGAGGACTATTTATAGCTTCAAGGGAAGGGGGATAAAAGCCTTAAAGCATCCTACGAAATAAGCTTGCGAAAATAAAACACGCGCACGAAAAAGCCAATTATTCGCGCAAATGGGGAAGAGTCATTCGCCCGAATGTGGTAGAAATTTGGTATTTCCAGTAGCTTTGTGGTTTGGACCTTGGTGCAGCTAGGGATGGTAATGGGGCGGGTTTGGTGTGGGTCCAACCGGACCCGGACCCTTTTAATTTTTTGAGATCCAGACCCTAAGGGTCCAAAATTTTCAGACTCAGACCCAGACCCTCCGAATCTGATGGGTCTAGGGTCCTTAATGGATCCTTAATGAGTCTAAAAAGAGTCTATTTGATTTGTCAAATTTGAACTATTTGTAAGTTATTATATTTCTCGTATATTTGTAAGAGAGTTATTATCGCATTTTACAAATATATTTAATACTAATTTAACATCTAAAGTCGCATAGTGCCATCCATATACGCTTAAATTCTATTATAAATACTACTTTGAGACCATGAAATAAGGGTAAGTGGGTTAGCACTAAGCAAGTAGCATATATATTATTAATATATATTATGATTATATGAAAAGAAAATAAATGTTGGGGGCAAAATTCATACGTAGAAGACAAATAAAAATGAACAATTTAATATTTATAAGGGTCCAAGGGGCGGGTCCAGGGTCTAGGTCTCAAACCTGGACCCGCCAATTATTTTTTAGATCCAGCTCTGACCCGAATCCGATGGGTCTCAAAAAATAAGACCCAAACCCTTAAAAAAAGGGCGGATCCGGGGCAGGTCCAACAGGGTCCTAAACCTGTGACCATCCCTAGTTGCAGCTTGATCCATTCGACCGAATGGATATTGAATCCCGAATGGAATGTCTTCTAGCCTTCTTGGCTCTTTTTCAACTTTAATCATTCATCAAATTCCGAGGATTTAGGGAGTGAAACCTAGGGTTTCACCAAACCAAAACTGCTAAAAGAAGTACTCACTCATGGTGAAACTATCTATAGCAAAAAAAAAATGAAAGAAAGCATAAATAAAAACATTAGGGCAAAAACTTAAACTAACAAGAAGTAAAATAAAGCAATGAATGTATGGTTTATAATTTTTTTTTCTATAAATAGATTCCGTGACAATTTTCTCCCCAGTAAATGAGTGTTGGTGGATTATATACCTTATTCCTATAATTCCCGCTCACAATTCAATTCAAACTTCTAATATTCAATTCAAACTTGTAATATTCAACCGGAGTATCAAAATAATTTCTTCTTGCTTCAAACCCACATAAATGAGTGTTGGCTGGTAAAACTCACGATCTGTTGGTGTTGGAGCTTCTGCCGCCTCTGCACATCGGAACATCCGCCGTCACGCTGCTTCAAACCCACGCCTTCAGCCGCTTCTCAAACCCACGCCTAGTAATTTTCGTTTTTTTGCTTTATTTTATTCTTTGAATATCTGGGTTGAAATTTCTCAAACCCACGGCTAGTAATGTTTGATGTTTATTGGTTTGTTTGTTTGTTTGGGTTGGTTTTGGTTTTGGATTTTGCTATTTCGATGAGAGTATTTTAAGCCATTAATTGATAAATTTCATAAATTTCGTTTAAAGTCTTAGTGTTTGTAACAGCTAACAGGTAATATAAAACTAGTTTCACAACCTAATTTATATTGATATAAGGGCTAAGTCACTGATATGAATGGCTGTTTTCATATATACTTGATTTCGTCTAAGAATTCCTCGTGACTGATGGGAGTTATTATGGTTCTAATATCTTCTTTGAATTTTAGTATTGATGAAATTATTTCAAAGGCAAGATGTTACTGGTTTGGATTTATTGTTAATGATCGTTAGTTAGAAGTTGATTCTCAGTATGCATTTCATATGGAAGTATGCCTATAAGATGCTCCTTAAAACGCCCCAAAGAAACTTCATTTCTTTTAATTCTAATTATTCGATTCTCAATACCACAATCATGTCTTTGTTTTACATATATGTATTATGTAATTTATTTATGTTAGCTGAGCAATAAAACTTTGTATCCCTCAAACAGACCTTGAATTCAACAAATACAGTAGCAGTGTATCCGCACCCACACGATTTTCATTGTTTCTCTTCATAGTCTTGTCTCAAGTTGTTTTGTCTTCTTTGTAGAACTTTCCGTCTCTTGTACAATCAAATTTTGTTGTTGTTGTTTATGAAACTTGTTATGCTTACTAGAGAAAGTAGTGGCCCTTCTCTTGGATTCATTTTGTAACTTGTGTTTATGCTTAAATGATATACCATAGCGTTATAGTCAAGTTGGCCTTATTCTTTTGTGATCTTGCATCTTATATTACTTTTGAAACATATTCCTCTGTGATGGTGCTGCTGTTTTGATTCAATTGTAAGTAAAGTGCAATTCCATTTGGAATGAGATGATAATTTAGCTGTTATAGATTATTATGTCCAACCATATTAGGCTCAAATCAATGCATTTAGATTGGTTGAAATTTAATTCTTATAGTATGTTAATATTGTTTGTTTACTTAGTTTTAATTTAACTATGAATCTATGATCTTTCATATTATCATGTTCAGTATTATTTTATATGTTATTTTATTGTCTAGCACCTAAACTTGGCCTAACACCGAAATGACACTTACATGAATTAGTTTATACTAGCATAGTTTTATTTGCTAGCTAGAATTCTAGATCTCTGTGTGATGAATACTAGCATAGTTTTATTTGCTAGCTAGACATGACACTTCACATCTGGGAATGAATACTTCTCATCTTCTAATTAATCATCACACCAGTAAATCTATATGATGCACTTTCTAGCACACCGCGTGGCGAAATCTGTATCAGGGGAAAAACACTCTTCTCAGCATGTAAATGTGATAGTCCAACAGCATACAAGACAACACTTTCCTTTTGAATGCGGTCCATTAAACAAACATTTTGTGTATCAAAATCAGTTTCTGATCTGAACCAAATGCTAATGAGGTCCTGTTAGCACCCAATCTTGAAGTTGATGACATCTACAAACATTTTGAATGCGTGATATTTTTGGATTTGAATGTTATGAGTAGCTAGTTTCTGATCTGAACCAAATGCTTCCACGAAACTCCTGTCTTAGCCTCTCGACTTTGGATCTTAGCACCCAAAAAGTCTGTCTGTACTTAGATCTAGGCCTGTATTCGGAGTTTCCCTGGGGTTGGTAAGGTGAAATGGGGGCCACCCTAGCCCATTGAGTGCTCTACTTTGGGCCATCGACATCATACGCTCTACTGAAATAGATTTCGCGGAAAGCCAGCTATATCCGATCTTGGTTGGCCTTTCACCCCTAGCCACAAGTCATCCCCGTATTTTGCCACATACGTGGGTTCGGTCCTCTAAGGCTTGTTAGAGCTCTCTTCAACCTGCTCATGGCTAGATCGATCGGTTTCGGGTCAAATAGGAAGAACTAGAAGATTCCACCTCTGGAAAGCGCCTTCACCTAATGGCTTAAGCCGCTGTTCCCATTTCCTCGCTGACCCATCATGCAAAAGGTACGCCGTTAGAGTGAGTGCACTTTACTAATAGAATAAAAAGTAAAGGCTCTAAGCTCCGCTCCTTCGACTGATTGTTCGCATCGGATCTCAGGTTCTCTATTGCACTCCCTAAATAGGGTTCTTTTCACCTTTCCCTCACGGTACTTGTACGCTATCGGTCATTGAGGAATACTTAGACTTAGAGGGTGGTCCCCCTTTCTCGCGTAAAAGCGATTAGAATTCGAACACGCCGCGTTTTACTGGGAAGGATCAAACCATGGGAACGAATCTACAGGGCTATCACCTTCTTTGGCCAGATCTTCCAACCTTTTCACAATTACAGTTACCTGCACCCGTTAGCCTAAGAAATAGGCGTAAGTGAAAGCTTACTAAGCTTTTCAGCCGTAGCTTGTTGGTTTTTCCATCATCTAATCCACAACAAATCGAATGAAACCTGGCGAAAAAGAAGTGAATACTTTGCTGAGGTTTTTCTTCGTGTTTTGTTTTTCTTCAAACCCCCAATCCGCTCTCGCTCGCCGCTAATGTTTGTCAGTTTTTGCAGCTATAGAATATGCGTCACACCATCAAATCAAACCCACCACAAGAAATACCACTTAATCATCAACTTTCAGACATTGTTGACAGTTGACAGTTGTTAAAATAGAAAAGTCAATCCCACAGTAGTCGAGTCATTTCGTCCCCATTGTCTTCCTTTGCAGCTAAGGAAAGACTTGACACTGACACTGAACCAAGGAAAGACTACCCCATACATACATAAAGCACTAACCCCCCATATCAAAAAGACACATTCAACATTCACCTAACCTTTAAAAGAAAGAAAAACCTTAAAACACATTTGTTGCTTGGGTGCATTTTATACAACCACTACGCTTACAACTCACGCATTCATTATTTAACTGCATTTTCGAATATTACACCAATTTAGATATCGTTGGAAACATATGCAATTAACCATACAGGAAGTATATATATATATATATATATATATATATATATATATATATATATATATATATATATATATATATATATATATATATATATATATATATATATATATATATATATATATATATATATATATATATATATATATATATATATATAAAGTTGTGAATAATGGATTTTTAACAACGATGAATGTTGCCAAAAATACATAATGGATTTTTAACAACAGTCTAGGTTGTTGCCAAAAATATTAAAGTTTTCGCAACGACTTTTTTTTGTTGTAATAAAGACCAAAGGATTTGCAACGACAAATCTTTTGCAACCAGAAAAGTCGTTGCTTAAAACAGCAGACTTTTGCAATTGCGAAAGTCGTTGCTAAAACTTTTAGCTACGGCTGTACCTGCAACAACTAAAGTTGTTGCAAAAAGTATTTTTAGCAATGAAAAGCCAATTTTTGCAACGACTTTAGCTGTTGCTAAAAAAGGTTTTTCTTGTAGTTGTTAGCAACGAAAAGCCATTTTTAGCAACGAATTTAGCAATGAAAAGCCATTTTTAACAAATTTCCCCACTTTCCCGGTTTTGCCAAAGTGTCTCCATTTTCTCCCTCTTTTTGCTGTCCCTACTGTTGAACTTGGGTAATTGTTTTTCTCTTTCCACTCAAATTTCAATTGCCTATTATATTATCATCAATTTTTCCTCTTTTTCGTTTGTTAATTACCAACCAAATTAATGATTTGAGCTTTAGTAATCTTCTATGCAATTGATATTAGATTCATAGGCATAGATTAAAGTTTAATTAGGGATTTTAATTCTCAAGTAAAGATGAACAAGGCTATTTCTTTGTACTGTTAAACCCTAACAAAAAGGAAAATGAAATTTGTATGGTTACCCTTACCGTATAGGACTATTCATCAGAAATATTTTTTTTTGAATAGTGCCGAGAATCGAGATATGTTTGCCCTAATAATTACATTATAGTCAATTGCTTAATCATTTGGTAATTGATGATCTTAACTCCATTCTACTTCTAGTTTATTTGCATCGTTATTAAATTAAGCGAATGAAGTACAATTGTTAACAGGAATGGTAGAGTTATATCTTATCTTACAAAATTTTTTATGAATTACGAATCAGTTTGTAGAATTTTTATGAACAAATTTTTAATTGTTAGGTTTTCTGGAGAAAATGTTTGAGCATCCGGATAGAAATGTTGTCAACAAGCCGGAACAAAAATCTAAGAAGAAAAAAGTAAATTCTCAAGATGATGATTGCCATCTTACTGGTAATCCTGTTCCTGATAAAAAGGCTAAACAACGTTGGCCTCACCGATATTTGTCAAAGGTATATATTTTTTATTTACCTGCCAAATTCTATTTGTATGTATAACAATGGTGTTATGTATTGTTTGATGGTTAATATTGTTGGAAATTTCAGGCTAAATGGGTATCAAAGTCAATGTATAACATGTAAGAATAGTAAAAGTTATTGATGTTTTGATTTATACTTTGGGTTGAATTTCATTATTAATTTGTTGTTTTTTTGATCCATAGAGAATGGAGTGGTGAGGATATTTTACAAGCCAATAGCCATTACACTGAGGCACTTGTTGATGGGGTTACCATTAAACTAAATGAGGATGTATATATTGCGGTATGTAATTTCCTTTGTAATTCATCTAAATTTTCTTATTTTTATAGTTATTGAAGTGTTTTAAGTTAATTTGTTTTTACCTAAAGAATGTGTACAATTATGGATACTTGTTTATTAATATTAGCGTTAACTTAAAAACAAATTCTTTGTTATTACGTTAAATTTTTTATTTCCAACCCATCTAATCCTTAGTTGAGTTACTTATAGGTATTGAGACATTGGCATGTTATTTTGTACTTTATGACTTTGTATGTACTGCAATTTAAGGTTCTCAAATGTGTGTTTTTCAGGCTGAGGAAGGTAAGCCAAATTACATTGCCAAAGTAGTAGAATTTTTTGAGACTGTTGATAAGGAGCAATTTTTAACCGCACAATGGTTCTATAGAGCTGAGGACACTGTGAGCTTTCACTTTTTTCTTACTTCATCATACTGTTTATTGGTTAATTGTATTTTTATTACCTTTTGAAGATCATTTTGGCCTTCTGTTTCAGGTTATTAAAAATCATCACCAACTAATTGACGAGCGTCGAGTATTTTTGTCGGACATCAAAGATGATAATCCTTTAGGGTGTATTTTGAGTAAAGTCAAAATCAACACCAACACATCAAACGTAAGATATATTCATAAGCTCATTAATCATCCTTAAATTACATGAAAAGTAGTCTAATTCTTTAAAATTTAATAGGTTGGCGCCGATGAGCTATACTGTGATATGAAATATAAGTTGCCATATTTGACGTTTTCCAATTTGACGCTTGGTATGTTTTTAGTGTTCATAAACCTCATAATTATTTGGATATTTTTATATTGAAGTTTCCTTTTATTGTTATTGTAACATTAAACAAATTCTTAATGGTTTAGATGAACAAAACCAAGGCACTGGTAGTGATACATCATCAACTATTTCAAGTGATCATAGTTTAGTTGATGCCACTGATGATGTTACTAGTTGTGCAAAGCAAACCAAGTCGGGGCAAGAAGGTGCAGAATTGACTAATGAAATGACTTTACTAGATTTATATTCAGGATGTGGAGCCATGTCTACAGGGCTTTGTCTTGGTGCAACCTTAGCTGGAGTTAAACTTACAAATGTAAGTTAAGCAATCTATAAAAGTTTTAGTTCTTTTTTATTTGTGTTCTAAATGGTGTCCAGCTGAATTTCAAAAGAAAGAAGTATGCGCAACGTAAATATCAAATATGATTTAATATTAGAATTATATGTTGTATTGAGGAAATATGGTTTTGCATCATTGATTGCCCTTATCTTTTATTGTTTTACAATGATCCACGATGTTGCATTTGTTCTGCCAAAGTCCTGATCTTATATAATGGAGGTGATCGTTCAAGGCGATGCTTATGTAATGAATTCACCTACCAATTCCAGTAACAAACAGTATAATGAACGAATATATGAAAGAGATTAAGAGAAAAGAAGAGAAGATTAGGGAGAAGAGTGTAATGCTTGTATTATGTATAACAAGGCAAGGCGCCCTGCTCAACTCTTCGAGCGGTTGAGTAGCTCCTAGTGTGTATACACTTCTGTGGTAATTACAAGCATATTTTCATCAGCCATGATCTAACTCTATATATAGATTGTATAACTAACTAGAGTACACTATTTTTACCCTAGTTAAATTGCATAACAGAATGCTAGAAATGAGTAACAGAAATGATTCCATATGCCAGGTGTTACTCTTTTTCCTTTTGCTGCTTCTCTCTTCTTTTGTATGTAATGAGGGGACGTGGATTATCTGGAATATTCATCACAGCTTATTGATACTTTCCCAATCAATATCAATTGGAGAGTGAGTCGTGAGCTGCTGCAATGTAATGAATGAAGGATGTCGTGAGAGGGCGTCAGCTGCACTGTTAGTCGTCCCTGGCCTAAACTTAATTTCACAATCATATCCCAAAAGCTTGGCCACCCACCGTTGATATTCCGCCCCGACCTCATGCCGTGTCAAAATGAACTTTAAACTGTATTGATCAGTCCAAATTATAAAATGTCGACCCACTAAATAGTGACGCCATTTTTGAACGGCCAAAACAATAGCCATTAGCTCCCGCTCATAAATAGGCTTGGCGCGACCCCTGCTTCCCAAAACCTTACTAAAAAAGGCTATTGGATGTGACCCTTGTGAGAGCACTGCCCCAAGTCCCACGCCGGATGCGTCAGCTTCTACTTCAAAGGGTAATGTAAAATCTGGCATGGCGAGAACAGGAGCTGAAAGAAGAGTGCGTTTGAGCACTTGAAAGGCGTTTTCAGCCTCAGAATTCCAATTGAAAGAATCCTTCTTAAGTTGCTGGGTGAGAGGTTGTGCGAGGCTTGCATAATGGTGTATAAATCGACGATAGTATCTTGTCAACCCTAAGAAACCACGAATTTCCTTCAAGGTGCGGGGTGGTGGCCAATCCACCATAGTTTGAACTTTCTCCGGGTCTACAACTACCCCTTCGCAAGACACAATATGTCCCAAGTATGCCACCTTCTTCTTGCAAAAATCACATTTCTTCTCATTAATATACAATTGTTGAGATTCCAGTATACCCAATACCACAGCAAGGTGTTGGGCGTGCTCTTGAATGGAAGCACTGTAAATCAGAATGTCGTCGAAGAACATTAAAACAAAGTGCCGCAAGTACAGTCGGAATATATCATTCATTAGAGCCTGAAATGTTGCCGGAGCATTTGTCAAGCCGAATGGCATAACTAGGAACTCATAGTGTCCCTCATGAGTTCGAAAGGCTGTTTTGTGAATATCAGCATCACAGACCCGGATTTGATGGTATCCCGCTTTTAAATCTAACTTTGTGAACACCACGGCTCCATGTAGTTCATCCAATAACTCCTCGATTACAGGAATCGGATATTTATCGGCGACCGCCTCTTTGTTTAATGCCCTATAGTCGACGCAGAAACGCCATGAGCCGTCTTTTTTCTTAACTAACAACACCGGGCTAGAGTACGGACTTCGAGATGGTCGAATGATTCCAGCTGCCAACATATCTGACACCATTTTTTCAATCTCAGCTTTCTGTATATGCGGGTACCGATACGGCCGAACACTCACTGGATTGCTGCCCTCCTTGGTGACAATCTGATGTTCCTGACCTCGTTTGGGCGGTAGCCCAGGTGGCATATGAAACACTTGTTGATACTGAGTCAACACAGACTTAATAGCTACAGGTAAGTCTAGTGTAGAGGTTACTGTTGCATCATCGGAACCAGACATTTCTATTTGATTCAATTCGACTAAAATCCCCCCTTGCTCCTTCCTGATAATATGCATCATAGATTTCAAAGACACTTGTGATCGACCCAAACCCGGTTCGCCCTTCAAAATCACCTTAGACCCATTCCATTGGAATTGCATCACTTGCAATTTCCAATTTGTTGATACTGTACCCAATTTCTCAAGCCACTGGATACCTAAAATTATATCAGAGTTCCCCAATTCCAAAGGAAAAAAGCTCTCCACAATTTCAATGGGACCTAGACACAAGCGAACTTCCTGACATTCCCCACGGCCCTTAACATTTTTTCCCGTTCCTAACATAACTCCAAATTCCTCAGTGTCAGCTACCTCTAAACCCACCTTTTCTACCACAGCTAATGAGACAAAATTATGGTTAGCACCCGGATCAATCATGACAACGACCGGTGTACCACGAAGCATGCCAGTGAGGCGCATAGTTTTCGGATTATCGATACCCACTACAGAATTGAGAGAAATGCTCACCGGAGAAGCGGGTATCTCTGTGGACTCGTCCTCCAGTACAGTAGCGTCAGTCTCATCATCTTCGCCCATCATCCATAGCACACTCAACTCACTTCGTTTGCATTTGTGGCCCAAACTCCACTTCTCGTCACATCGAAAACAGAGGCCACGACTCCTTTTCTCCTGAAATTCACGGTCCGACAGTCGGCGTATTTGATCGGGCATTTTTTTGGCTGGATGGGAGGAAAATGAGGGTTGGTTATGTCGTGGGTTAGAATTGGGGTATGGGATTGTGTTTTCTTTTGAGGTCCTGGGTGGGTTAAAGTATTTGAGTGGAGGTGGGGTCATTTTTTGTGGGTGACGCGTGTGAGGGTGATAATTAAAAAAGTCATGGTAAGGATACTCAATACCTGCCATGTATTTCTCTTCAATTTTAAGTGCCCATTCTATTGCTGTCTCCACTGAATCAGGGTCCCACATTCTTAATTCCACCCTAATTAATGGTTTTAACCCCTCTATAAAACATGAGACCAACGCATCCTCAGGCATATGTGTTAGTGGTGACGCCAACGCTATAAACTGCTCGCAATACTCCGCCACTGTCCCCTCCTGAACCACCGACATCCACTGCTCGCAAAGTGATCCGCCCCCGTGTGGTCGGAAACGGTGGATCAACATGTCTTTCAATTCACCCCATGAGCTGATCATTTTTCTGTGTTTCATCCATTGCCACCACACCACGGCACGTCCCTCCAAACCCAACACCGCAGCTGCCACTTTCTCCGCCTCCCCGACATTATATACGGAAAAATAGTGCTCAGCTTTAGCAACCCAACCGTCGGGATTTTCCCCATTAAAGACCGGAAACTCAATTCGTCTCTGCCTCCATACCTTATTACTTAGACGTTCGTCCACCGCAATTCGCTGGGAACTAGGCATCTCAAACCCTTCGCCTTTCACAAAAATCTGTGGCCGTATTCTGGGAGTGCGATTTTGAGGAGTGGGAAAATTGGGAGTACCTTCCTTGTTCGCCATTAGGGCTCGAACTTCCGCCGTCAAGGTCGTGAGTGAATTTTTGAGTTCCTCATGACTTCTAGAGTTGTCTTCTTTGGATTTCCACATCGACTCTTCATGCAAGGTAACCAGATCCTGAATTCGAACCTCCAAGGCCTCCCTCAAAGAAGGAATGGATTCCCGTAACTCCTGAATATCTTCCTCAAGAGCATCCAAACGATTTGCCTGTGTCGAAGGCATAACTGTCGCCAAGATCTAATTGCTCTGATACCAATGTAATGAATTCACCTACCAATTCCAGTAACAAACAGTATAATGAACGAATATATGAAAGAGATTAAGAGAAAAGAAGAGAAGATTAGGGAGAAGAGAGTGTAATGCTTGTATTATGTATAACAAGGCAAGGCGCCCTGCTCAACTCTTCGAGCGGTTGAGTAGCTCCTAGTGTGTATACACTTCTGTGGTAATTACAAGCATATTTTCATCAGCCATGATCTAGCTCTATATATAGATTGTATAACTAACTAGAGTACACTATTTTTACCCTAGTTAAATTGCATAACAGAATGCTAGAAATGAGTAACAGAAATGATTCCATATGCCAGGTGTTACTCTTTTTCCTTTTGCTGCTTCTCTCTTTTGTATGTAATGAGGGGACGTGGATTATCTGGAATATTCATCACATTACCCGCCCCAAAGAGATTCACCTTGTCCCCAAGGTGAAATTCAGGAAATTGAGACTCGATATTGTGAAATAACTCCCAAGTAGCTTCAGATATGGGAAGGTCACGCCACTTGATGAGGACTTCTGTGAGGACAGCAGTGTCTGTGCTTTGATATCGAACATTCAAGAGAGCCTCGGGCACAGTTTCCAGTTCAAGAGTAGGCGACAACTGGGTGGGAATAGGAGTAGGAATAAACACCGAAACATGAACTCTTTTTAATTGCGAAACATGGAACACCGGATGAATTTTGCTAGAGGGAGGCAAGTCAAGTTTGTATGCCACGGACCCCACACGAGCAAGAATTTCAAATGGCCCATAAAATCGAGCGGCGTGCTTATCACAAGGTCGACGAGCGAGAGAGTGTTGTCGATAGGGTTGGAGCTTAAGGAAGACAATGTCGCCAACCGAGAAAACCTCCTGCCTACGCTTTGCATTGGCTGCCTGCCTCATACTGTTTTGAGCGACCAAAAGTTGACCATGTAATTCATCAAGCAAAGCATCTCTTTCCCGGAGTAATTGATCAATGCTATCCACTGTGGTCGAATTATGGCCCACACGAATGATGGCAGGTGGTGGTCGACCATAGAGAGCTTGAAAAGGAGATACCTGGATGGATAAATGAGGAGCTGTGTTGTAACAAAATTCCGCCCAGTGCAGCCACTTACTCCAAGTTTTCGGTTGCCCGTTGATAAAGCAACGTAAGTAGGCCTCCAATGCTTGATTCACGATTTCCGTTTGGCCGTCAGTTTGGGGATGATAGGCCGTACTACGTAGTAAAGAAGTGCCTTGCAAGCGGAACAACTCTTGCCAAAAGTTGCTCATGAAGATCTTGTCTCGATCGGAGACAATAGAAGCGGGAAACCCGTGCAAGCGAACGATTTCCTTAATGAATGTAGATGCCACGGAGGCTGCCGTGAATGGATGTTTTAGCCCCACAAAATGCGCATACTTGGACAGCCGGTCAACCACCACTAAAACCGTATCGAGCCCACCCGAACATGGTAATGCTTCAACAAAATCCATTGAAATGTCTTCCCACACATGAGCCGGAATCGGAAGAGGTTGTAATAAGCCCGCGCGCCGTTGATGAGAGTGCTTTTTATATTGAAGTTTCCTTTTATTGTTATTGTAACGTTAAACAAATTCTTAATGTTTTAGATGAACAAAACCAAGGCACTGGTAGTGATACATCATCAACTATTTCAAGTGATCATAGTTTAGTTGATGCCACTGATGATGTTACTAGTTGTGCAAAGCAAACCAAGTGGGGGCAAGAAGGTGCAGAATTGACTAATGAAATGACTTTACTAGATTTATATTCAGGATGTGGAGCCATGTCTACAGGGCTTTGTCTTGGTGCAACCTTAGCTGGAGTTAAACTTACAAATGTAAGTTAAGCAATCTATAAAAGTTTTAGTTCTTTTTTATTTGTGTTCTAAATGGTGTCCAGCTGAATTTCAAAAGAAAGAAGTATGCGCAACGTAAATATCAAATATGATTTAATATTAGAATTATATGTTGTATTGAGGAAATATGGTTTTGCATCATTGATTGCCCTTATCTTTTATTGTTTTACAATGATCCACGATGTTGCATTTGTTCTGTCAAAGTCCTAATCTTATATAATGGAGGTGATCGTTCAAGGCGATGCTTATGTAATGAATTCACCTACCAATTCCAGTAACAAACAGTATAATGAACGAATATATGAAAGAGATTAAGAGAAAAGAAGAGAAGATTAGGGAGAAGAGTGTAATGCTTGTATTATGTATAACAAGGCAAGGCGCCCTGCTCAACTCTTCGAGCGGTTGAGTAGCTCCTAGTGTGTATACACTTCTGTGGTAATTACAAGCATATTTTCATCAGCCATGATCTAGCTCTATATATAGATTGTATAACTAACTAGAGTACACTATTTTTACCCTAGTTAAATTGCATAACAGAATGCTAGAAATGAGTAACAGAAATGATTCCATATGCCAGGTGTTACTCTTTTTCCTTTTGCTGCTTCTCTCTTCTTTTGTATGTAATGAGGGGACGTGGATTATCTGGAATATTCATCACAGCTTATTGCATGATTTGAATATTATACACATTTTTTCTGGTATCACAAAACTCAAACTACCCACTACTTAGTTCATAAATTATTAACTAAGATACGAAGCAATTGTCACTTTGGTATTTGTAAATCTCTAAAAGTTTTATGTTATGTTATTAAATTTATTGGTTGATTAGCATATCATACTCTTATATATTGGTATTAAAAGTTTCTCATTACATAAATATAGAAAAATGCAGTTAAAGTGACCATATATGGAAACTTGCATTGTGTCCCATGTATTAAACCATGTTCGCTAATGGAAAACAATGCAAAAAAGGCAAGATTTTAATGGGAGATTGATGGGCATTTTATGCACAAATTTGGAAATCAATGGACTATTAAGCATAATATTAAGGTGAAGACTTGTTTGGACAGGCAAGGTTATAGCTCATGCGAGCTATGTGTTGAAAGTAGATTCAAAGCAGCTCGTGATAGCATCCATAATAGGCAATAGCCAACAACTTTCCTTGAGTTCAATTGACAAAGCACAACTTTTCGTTAACCAAACAATAGCTTGTTGGAATGAACGCGAATGGAGCATCTCTTGCTCAATTCTTTCATTGGACAATGTTTGTGGGTGCTCGGATGATCACAATGTTCACTCGTATAAGCATTTTTGTCAAAACATTAGCTTTCATGTTTAGCATGTGTGAAGACATTAAGGAATTCGAGTTTATTTTTTGACTCTTTGATATTATATAGAAAGTCTTATGGGTCATAAAAGTGCATGAAAAGTTGTGCAATCTCATTCTACGGTTGTTGAACCATTGGAGAGAGTGAATGCTTGTATGTGAGCAAACACCATTTTAGTGTTTGAGTCTTGAGAGAAAATGCTTTGAGAATATTTGAGAGAGTTTGTCCTGTGTTGTAATTAATTGAAAGTACTTTCTGGTTTATCCAAACTTTTGTCTGTGAAGAGGGGTTGAAGGTGATGTATAATCTAAAGGGGTTCGATTAACCAGAGGGATGTTTGCACCATATTAAAGACCTTGAGTAATCTTCAAGTCATGTCTTGCTTGGAAGGCGTAGAATATTTAAGAACTGGAACACATAAGATATGATCAAGCTATGGTTGATCTTGGACAAAACTTAACCTAGTTTCAGTTGCTAGGAAGCCCTCGTCCTTTTTCCTAAAAACTAAGCATCACTCACTTATTTGTGGAGGAATAGCTAATTTGCCTTTCTGCTTCACTCTCAAACAAGAAAATCAGGATAAAACGATGCACCTGCACTCCCCGTTTAGAAAGAACAATTTCTTAGAGCAACCTTGTAGGGTTTTTGTTTATTAACCAAGTTCAATGTTTTTGAAGGAGGATAGGGACTGTTTATATATGCCTCTTATCCGTTACAAATGATTGTTGCCAATTGGGCAAAATAACAACTAACAATACTTATAACAAACTTCTAACAATCTACCTTTATTTCAGTTATAACTAACTTTAAAACATCTTGAAACTAATTTTTTACATGTAAATCAAGCAATGTAATAAGTAAGGGGTTCACACTATAAACATGTTCAAATGGAGAGTATTTAGTTGTTAGACTTTGGCTTTGATCATAAGCAAACTCAGCATGACATAAGTTATCATCCCATTCCTTTGTATTTTTCTGAACTAAAGTTCTTAAATTAGTGCCTAAGGTTTTGTTTGTGACTTCATTTTGACCATCAATTGGGAATGGTAGGCTATGTAGAATAATAGTTTGGTTGTAGGTGGATTCTTCTAGCTGTCATCCACTATTTTTTCCTTTTCTTTAACTTATTGTAATGCAATGTTTTGACTAATTAGAAGGTTGGTTGTTTTCCTTTAACATGTTTTTGAAATTGTTTCCTTTGTTTCATAATTTTTCTGATAAATATATTATCTGTGATTTTATGCTTTTGTTAGTAGATATAATTTATTTATTACTCTCTCCAATTCACAACTATTGTCCCATTTCTATTTTTGGTCATTTTTTTTAACATAATTTATTCAATTAAAATACCCTAACTACCACCTTTTTGGTAGACCCCATTCCACTCTTAATATACGTGCCCAAACAAATTGGACAATAGTTATGAATAGGAAGGAGTATGTTTTTATGATAATATAGTTAGAAAAATATTGAATTCTTAGTAGCCGTATATTATTTATTTATATATGGACAATAAGGTAAGCGATATTATTGAAATGTTACTAATTGGAATATTTTTTAATACCAAAATTTAAGGTTCAATTGCATAATTAGTATAATCAATGTTTTAATATTTTTAATTAATATAATATATGATACATATTTTTATTTAATATCAATAATCATCTCCTATAAAACTATATTGCATTTGTTTTGTGATGAACGGATTTTGTGTGTTCCCACGACCCGCGATTGCGACCAAAGCTTTTGCAAGTTTACAAGCCTCATCACAGATCTTTGATTAAGACAATCACTTTTGTAATATTTTCTACCAAAGCATTTGCAAGTTTACAAGCCTCATCAAAAGTTAAGTTAGGGTACACTTTTACCTTTTCAATCCTTATCCAACTTAGCTATGAATCTACCCATGTTTAACTCCTCAGTTTCTTGAATTTTACACACAATTGGCAATCTTTTAGATTCTTTTGTGTATTCCTCAACTAAACCCCCATGTTGCTGTAAAGTATTCTACATCACATACAAAGAGTATTTAAAGTTTATAGGAATTAAATGAACCCTCAATTTCTTCCCCAACATACTTCATTAGAAATTATGTCTTTGTTTTTTGCCTCTCATTTCTTTTGAAATCCCTTAAGCGATTGTCTATGCTTACTTAGAAAGTTTTACCTCAACCAATTTATACTTTCTCTCCTCTTGTTTGTTTTTCTACTCAAAGTAACTTCCAAAGTTTCTCCTATTTTGATACTTTTCAGTATCTAAAAAATCTCCACATCTACCTTAAACTTTTTGTCGTCCCTTCTATGAACATTTTTTTTCTCTATTTTCTTGTTCATCATACGAGCCATCATTGCCATCATGCTTTGCACGAGCTGTTCTTGGCTATGCATGAGTCGATTATGAATTTTATCAATATTTCTCATTCTTGTTTGATCAACAGTTTTGTTATGTGGTCGTTGTGGTTCGTTGTCCATTTGAAAAAAAACAATTGCGCCCCTTTACCTTGCGCACCAAAAATGATGTATAATATAAAGGGATTAGATTTAACCAAAAAGATTTCCAAATGTAACAAAAGGTAAGTAAATATGTGTTTGGCTTAAAAAGGTCTAGGTATAAAAGTGGGATAATTTTAAGGTATTTGTTTTGAGCTAGCGTCCAATGGTTTTTGGATTACTTTTCAAGATATTCAGAACGAAATTTCGAGAACTATTCAAACTTGTTTTCAAAAAGCTTGTAGTCGTTATTAAGGACCATTGCTCTGGTTATGATAACGGTTTTAAAAAATTAAACAAACAAACTAGGAACACTCGCTAGAATGTTATGATTCAAAAAGATATGCAAGAAAGGAACACTCATTGCATTTTGCTAGGGCGTACTTATAATTTAAGGAGCACTCATTCAAACTAAGCTTACAAATTGGTTTGCTTGGAACTCTCAACAAACACTCTGATACCTTTAACAATGAGAATTAAACCTCACAATTTGAAAAAAGTCAAAATACATTATCACAAGTATAAGAACAAATGCATAACACAAAGCTTTGGATTTGACCAATTCAGATTCTGGATGTTTTATTCAAGCGGAAATCAGCCCTTTATAGAGGCTTACAAAGCATATAAAAAACTAGAAAACATTCACTTGATTACAAGCAATCAAGCGGTTACATTAAGAACATTTAGGATCCTATGTAATCTACTAGAGTTTTAATACTTAGGATGTCAAAATCAAACGTAAATTACAACCCTTAATCTAACGTTTTTTATTGAGAAAGACTAAACAAACTTTGCTGATAAGATTGGATATGAATGTTCTTCAATTCCAAACTTGGATGCACGACATTTATCCTTCCTTGATGCTTATAAATTTCTGTATGAATGCCTCCAAATAGGATTGTTTGCCTTGGATTCTTGAGGTATGTTGAACGTTGCCTTTGTTTGTAGCCCCTCAATAGTCATAAAGGTGAAGCTTACTAACACAACAACAATAAGCCCAATGATTGACGAAAATAACACCTCTCAACAATATCATTGTAGCAGAGATATTTAAAAGAAAATGTAAGAATGAAAGCCGATTAAGGCCAAAGAAAGATTGCCTTAATTCCCATTCAAAACTTTCCTTATTTGCCTTTGATTGACTGATTCTAAGAGGAAATAATCAGCAATATTACCTCATCATAACTAAGGAAAAATTAGTATTATTTTCTCCTAATCTTTCCTTATTCAATGCAAAATACAACTCATAATTTGCAAGAAACGTCGTGGTGCAATTCAACAACAAAAACTTGACGCTTCATGGCTATTTGGATTCGAATGGACTGATTTTACATTATAAGGTACCCATAAACACTTGTATATGAGCGTTATTACATGTCTTGATTATGTGTTTGTTGTTTTGTTTCTTTATTGTTTCTCTCTACTTTGCTTTGGGTAACCAATTTTACAACAACGTTAATGTTAGCTTGTAAATGTCATAGAAATGGGCTGTAGATCTTAACGAAGATGCATGTGAGTCTCTCAGGAGGAATCATCCGGAAACTGAGGTAACATTAGTTCGTCTTGTATTCCTTACTTGTATGTAGATTATTATATGACACATATGGTTTGTAGGTTAGGAATGAAATGGCAGAAGAATTTTTGTCACTACTGAAAGAGTGGAAAAAGCTTTGTAATGATATGGTATTGTCAGCTCTAGGTCCACCTCCACCTCCAAACGAGGTAACTCATATGGATGATAATACTGATGATGACTCTCCGCTTGAACCCGGGGAGTTTGAAGTCGAGAACTTACTTGACATTTGCTATGTAAAGAAAAAAGGCCTTTATTTCAAGGTATTATCTCTAAAGCTTCCACTTCACAAGTTATTCGCCATACTTTAAGTTTTGGTTTGGCTTCAAGAGAATCTATGATTTATTTTCCTCCGCACCATTTTGTGGTTTGCAATTATAGGTTTTAATTCATTGCTGACCAATTAAAAATTCTTAAATTATTTAATTGATTTATTCAAATTCAAATAATTTTTGGTTAGAGATTATAGTAAATTAACTTTCCTAAACAAAGTTATTAAAGTACATAGTTTGATAAAATCATAAAATTGGTTTGGGGTTATTATTCTTGTAATAAATAGTTTGTTAAGTTTTTGGTTTTGTTATGGATTTTGTACAATGTTTAAATCTTATCTTTCTTATTTTTGTTAAAAATCTTAGACTTGTTTATTCTTATTTTATGGGTGACACAATAATGTTTTCATTTTTGCCCTTGTTTATTCTATTTTGTGGCAAAGCGTTTATGCTATTCTAACTTTAATAGTTAACATCAAAGGTACGTTGGAAGGGATACGGACCAGAGGAGGACACTTGGGAACCCATTGATGGTTTAAGGTATTTTACAACTCTTTCTTCTCCTTTTGGACTCTCTGCTTATTATTGGTGAGTTAGTATATTCAGGTGATTTCTTCTTGTACTAGTGGTTCAGAAGAACGGATAAAGGAGTTCGTTCACAGAGGATACCAATCGAAAATACTGCCTCTTCCAGTTAAAATTGTTTCCTTCCTCTTTGTCGATTTTATATTGCATTCACTAATGATTTTGCTTAATAGTTGTAATCATTTTTGTCTATTGTGAAATAGGGGGATGTAGATTTCATTTGTGGAGGACCTCCTTGTCAAGGTATCAGTGGATTCAACCGCTATAGAAACACACAAGATCCTTTGAAGGATGAAAAGAACCATCAATTAGTGGTGTTTATGGACATAGTTGAGTACTTACGACCAAAGTATGTCCTAATGGAGAATGTTGTAGACATATTGAGATTTTCTGAAGGTTTTCTGGGTCGTTATGCTGTTGGAAGATTGGTTAGTATGAACTACCAATCTCGTATGGGGATAATGGCAGCTGGATCCTATGGTCTCCCTCAATTTCGATTGAGAGTATTTTTGTGGGGAGCTCAAACATCAAAGGTGAATTCTTAACTACTTTTAGATGAAGCAAACTCTCAATACCATGCATCATATTTTAAGTGTTTAAACATAAATTATATTCAGAGAAGTTTATCACATTCAACATTGGAAGGAGATTTAGTAAAAGAAAAGAAAGGGAGTTAGAGGCAAAAAAATTTCTTAGTTTGGATAGCAAAAGAGAATTGATGGAGATGTGCTCCCCTTTGTTTGAATTAAGACTTAGCATTGTTGTATATATGCTCTACTTCCACTTGAAAAAAACTTCCTTTTCTCTAACAAATATGATGAAATGTTGCAGACTCTACCACAATATCCGCTTCCTACTCACGAAGTTATTACGAGAGGTGGGGTTCCTGTTGAATTTCAGGTAAGAATGCAAGCCTATACATGAAGTGATGTAGATAGCTTTTATGATTAACTAATAATACTATGTTTACATATGCAGGACATTTATGTGTCACATGGGAAACAAAATTCTACTTCGCTGGAGAAGGCTCTTTTATTAGAGGATGCAATATCAGATTTGCCTCCTGTATGTGTTTGGATTTTTTGCTGGTATCTTAGTTCTTTTAAAGTGGAACAAATATACTTTTTTGCTCAATTCTGATCGACTTTATGTGTTGACCAATTTAGGTTACAAACTTTGAAGATAAAAATGAAAGGCCTTATGGTGGTGCTACCCGTACAGATTTCCAACGTTATATCAGATTGAAAAGAAAGGGTGAGCTCTCTTTTATTCTATATAATATGTTTCGATTTGATGGAAGATTTTGTCGTTGAAAGACCTGATTCTTATTCTCTTTTAGCTATTGGGGTCGATGATTCATGAATGAGTTTGTTTTGATTTCTTTATGCAATGATTTATATACTCCCTTGTAAATTAATGAAGGGTAATTAAGGTTTCTTCATAGTTCCTCAATAGAGGAGATGTTGCTGAACATACTAATTGAAAATTATACATATATACTGTTTTTGTCTTTCACTTTGCATTAATTTCTTTTGGGTTGTCTCACTCATTTTATATAATTTTTTTTATTTGGAAATTGGAATTGAACTCTACCATCATCTAATCTCATTTGATTTAAACAATACTTTAATATCATCTACAAAATTCATCTTTCTCCTCATGTAATATCACTTTTATCTCCCCTTAAATATTGCTCTATTTCTATTTGATGCAATCCCACTAGGACGTCCCTTCTTAATTACTTTTTAGAGCTGTTCATGGGCGGACTTAGATGGGTAGGAACCAGGTAATCCCTTGAAAATCTACTAGTGGGTTTAAGTATTCAAAAGCCTGCCCGCATTTACGGATCTATTTTTTATCGTTACCTGCCCATTTTCTTAGCGGATGGGACCAATGGGTAAGTAGGCATTTCTTGTATAAAATTAAAATATATACATATTATAAAGTTAAGTCTTAATAACAATTATAATAATACAAATTATCAAAAATACTTCAAATACATAAAAAGTTCCAAAATACTCAAATTATAATATATTAGCATTGTTTAGGATCATCATCCTATTACGAAGTAATGTAGATAGTAAATGAGTAGACTAGAGTACTAATAGGAGTATTAAGCTAAGCTAATTATTTTTAATGGGTAATGTAGACATAGATGAGTAGACTAAAGCAACTTAAAAATAATATAATTATTATTTAATAATTAATATATTAAACTAAGTGGGTGGGCGGGTATACCCCGGGTATTTTTTCGGTGTTGCCATTCCCCATTTTTTTTGACGGACAAGTATTACCCGTCCAAATTTTTTTTAAATGTTGTCCAAGCCCGCCTGTTTTTCGATCTGGGTGGGTCAAACCCTAGTAGCCCGCCAATAAACAACTCTATTACTTTTCTTGTACATCAACTTACTTCACCAAGATCGGGTCCTTCGGATTCACGACCTTGCACACGATCAATCTATTCAAAGGCGATTCTGTTGATCAACCCCAATACACGCACACAGCAACCCCAATCTGTCCAAGAAGCCAATCCTTGGTTCTTGGCAGCCTTGAGTCTTCCTTTTGGTGTGAATCACCAGTATGCGCGACTCTACAAACCTTTCTTTGAGTTTCACTCGATTGAAGGAAAGATTACCCACTAATTTGTTCCACAAATTAGTAAAGTTGAGGGATGTTCCACAACCCTTTGCGTAGGCTCGATGGGTTTGCAGTCTTTGCACACACAACGAAATTGGAGAGAAAAAGGAATGTGAAACACAATAAAAATCTGATTTGTATTCCGTATGAATCAAAATCTGAAAAAACAAATATCTAATGTAATCTCATCCTTACAATGGGATGCTAATGTTATTTATAGGCTAGCATAGGACAGGAGCCGTTGCATAGGCTTTGTATTGCCGCCACAAATTCATGACTATATGTGGGAGAAAAACTAGAAACGTGCCTAACTTATTTGTAGCCCAATTTACATGTGTTTTTTAAAATAAAAACTAAAAAAACGCGTCCAGCTTTGTTGTGAATGTCCAGCTTGATTGTTTGACCATGGATCCTTTGCTTTGGCTTTTGATGTTGGTGTGAGTATTATTAAGAGCGTCCTTGGGCCTTGATGAGGAGGCCCATGTGCAAAGATCATGTTTTCACTCTTGTCCGAGTTGTTGATGCTCAAATGAAGACTAGACAAAAGGCTTAATGTGGGCTCGTGCTCATGTTGGGCATGGGTTTCATGGTCGTGAATTGAGTCATTGTGATCTCGACTTGAACCATTGTTTGACGGATGCACATATGGTTCACTTACTAACCTTTTGATTGTGAAATCTTATTCAGATATGATAAATTTTAATGGTTCAGCTGAAGTATCATCTGATTGCGAGCTATGTGACCATCGTCCTTTACAAATGAAAGAAGATGATTATCAGAGAGCATGTCAGATCCCCAAAAGAAAGGTTTAAAAACATATTTCTATGAATTATTTTTATAATACACTTCACACCAAATGCTTCGAAACTTAAGCCTATTTACTTTATTTTGAAAATAGGGGGCAAATTTTAGAGATTTAGCTGGGGTGCTTGTAGATAACAAGAACAAAGTGTACTTTGATCCTTCGATGGAAAGAGTTTACCTTCCTTCAAAAAAGCCTTTGGTAGAATTTTCATTATTTGTATTGTGTATTTTGATTTTTATAATGTAATTTCATGCCTTGATTTGTTCAAATTGCGATTCAGGTACCTGATTATGCAATGCAATTTGTTCGCGGTACTTCAACCAAGTAAGTATTTGTGATGTCATTTTTCTCGTTCTTGGTTTAATTCTTTCTTTACTGTGCAACCAATTGATGTTATCTTGTAGGCCGTTTGGAAGGTTGTGGTGGGATGAGACGGTTTCAACTGTTGTCACCAGGGCTGAACCTCACAACCAGGTAACGAATATAAATGGTTTTAATAACAATAGTCGGACATTGGGGCTAGGAATTGTCATATTTACTTGGCGGCCTTAGGGCACCTGCAAGTGTAAAGTTGTCATATTAACATATGTTTTCATGTTACAGTGTGTCCTCCATCCTGAGCAAGATAGAGTTCTCACTATACGCGAAAATGCAAGGCTCCAAGGGTTTTTAGATTGTTATAAACTTTATGGTTCTGTTAAGGAAAGGTAAAATTTTAAACCTTATACTTATTCATGTTCAAATTAATTTGTACATTACGCTATTAGCTTGATTTTTAAGTGGTGCGCAATAAAAAATTATTAAAAGTCAATATTATTAAAAATATATTGGGACGATAAGAATGAGATCCCAGTTAATTATGAGTTTCCTTTTTCATAATCTATAAATACAATCTTTAAATCTTTGGTTGTTGCATTCATATATAATTAGGTACATACAAGTAGGGAACGCAGTAGCAATTCCAGTTGGCATTGCTCTTGGATATGCATTTGGCCAAGCTAATCAAGGCCTTATTGATCATAATCCATTAACAACTCTCCCTTTCAAGTTTCCTCAATGTCTTGCTCGTCACCAACATTCATTAGAATTATGATTCCTTATTGCAGCTTATCAATCTTCAGGTAGTTTTGATTGTACCACCTTGGAATTAATTATTGTTCCACATTACTTAACTTTGAAATCAATTGTTCTCCTGGATCATTTTTAATTGTATTTTTTTATCTAAGTAATTAAATATTGAGTTTCTTTATTTTTCGGGGTCTTATGCGTTTGAAATGTTTCATTGTAATTATAAATTCCTTGAAAATGGATAAAATGTCTCTTTGGTGACATCTGATAAAATTAGAACGATATGGAGAAAATGAACAAAATAATTTGTTTGGTTGACAAACGGACCAACATCATTGGTATTTAATGTGCTAAGGGAAGTAAATTACCACAAGGGAGTTTAATCATCGTGATAATTAAATTTCAATGTAAACTAAATGAGTTCTAGATATTTGACTCTTGAAATTCTCATTTAGTCATATAATGAGATTGAGGTAATGAAATTCCATTAATTATTGTGAAAGACAATCTTTTAAATAGACTCGTTATATTTTTTCGCTAGGATTTTAGGAAGCCTTAAGTAGGCATGTAGGATAAATCAAGTAAGGATTCACAATATGTCAAGTAAGTGCTTTTAACATGCTAAAGTTGTCAAGTTGGTGTTATGTGATGTAGATGTTTAGGCTATTTGGTGTAAGAGTTTAGGTTACTTACTTTAGATTTTTTTCTTATGTTCTGTAGTGTTTTTTCTGTGTTGTAGATGTTTAGGTTTTTTATTGTAAGTGTTTTTGTTATGTGCCGTAGGTATTTGTATTATGTGTTGTAGATGTTTTAGTTATCTACTTATAGGTATTTCTGTTAGTGTTGTAGGAGTTTATATTATGTGCTGTAGGTTTTTAGGATATTTGCTGTAGGAGTTTATATGATGTGCTGTAGGTGTTTATATGTGTACTTCAATATGCAAAATATTTACTATATAACTAGTGATGGCAATTCAGTCCGAATCCGACCCTAGTCCGACTCGATCCGAGGAAAATAATCCGATTCGAGTCCGAGGAATAAGACATCCGACTCCGACTCCGACTTTACGCTCCGAGTCCGAGTTAGAGACGGACCGGAGGTGGACCTTATTAAAAATCCGAGACTCCGACCCGACTCCGACCCTGAAGGACATCCGACTTTGAATTTGACTTTTACACTAAAATTTTGTTTCCATTAAAACTTTAGACGTGACTAATTCAAGTTCTTTCGTATACTAATTGTAATTTTTTATTTTGAAAAAGTATTTGGTATTTTTATTTAGATTAATGAATCAAGATAAGACAAATGAAATCAAGAGAAATAAAATACGCGAAATCAAAATACGAGAAAACTTTGTTAAATTTTAATAGTATGATTATTTTTGTTAAAATTGAATTCAAATTAAAGTTCATATTTATTTGTTAAATTGTATATGAAAACTATATTTTGTAAATTTTGTATGCTTTAAAATCATTAGTACAATATCACAACGATACTGTTTGATAATAATCCGACTCTGCATCCGACTCCGTTGGAGATCCGAGAGTCCGAGTCGGGGCAAACTTGGAGTATGCATAATCCGAGTCCGAGTGGAGGTGGACTGAAAATAAAAGTCTAACTATTATCCGGAGCAAAGTCGGAGTATGTATAATCCGAGCCGAGTCTGACCCATTGCCATTCCTATATATAACTAGTTTAAAATGCCTACTAAAATTAGCTCAAAACACCTACTAAATATTATAATAAGTGATTTTGTAAAATGCGTGTGCATAATAAGTGTTTTAGTGAGTTTGGTAGGGCTTTGTAAACCGTCTCTCAAAGAAACAATCTCAGAAAAACTACTGATGAAATATTAGTATTCTTTCCATCTCTTAATTTGTACACAATTTCTGTTTAATCATGAATAATCCCAATTATAAGGGTTTCTTACTAAGAATGCATTACCTATACAATAAGTCATTTTGTGTAAAACAAGTAAAAAGAAAATATCAATTCAAATTATAAAAAAAAATTAAAAATTTGAAGAATTAAAAGAGAAATCAATTTTAACTTTTAACTTTTTGACATTTTTAATTTTTAAATTTATTTTTCGTGTTTTTAGCAATTAAGCTGCAAAAACCTATCACCATTGGGCAATAATGTTTTCGGGTAAGAGACCTCAAAGTTGAGATTATTCATAATTAGCCAAAAGTTGAGAATAAAATTTTAGATTATTCCAAGTAATTTTTCCTTTTGATATATTACCCTAATTATTAAAATTTTAATCTTATTTCTAACAATAAAACTACTGTTAAATATTTGTGCCATATTGCATTGTAAGAAGCAAATTAACGGTTGTTTATATAAAAAGACGCAGATTAGAAGAGACATTTAATTTCATTAAGCACAAATTATAAATGCTGTTCTTTACGTGATTCCCTGCTACAATTACATGGCGTTTTCATTGAATGTTCCTAATGAAAGAAAATAATTAGAGTGATGCGGCCAGGAGAACTTCCAAAACACGATCAGCAATTTGTTGACCAAACATCTTAGGCAATGCAGACCCAATATCTGTCTCAATACTCTTACTCTTATAAATTCTATCCCTCTTCTTCAATAAATCCTTTTCAGACTCTGAAACATCCCGTTTTTCTCCAAACACACATCGTCCCAACCAAATTCCAACAACCTGTTTTGCTGCGGACATCACTTCGTCCCTCAAAATCTGCTCCAATCTCGCTTCTCCACTCGAACAAGTGTCTAGACGAAGCACAACAGCTGTAGGAGAAAACACTGAACGAATGAAAAGTGAAGTCGAGACATAAGGTTGAAACTCAGGTAGGTTGTCAAGAAGTTGGCGTTGATTTTCTAGCTGTGTATCTTCATAAAAAGTCTTGAGGTACTCAGGGTTAAGAATAAGGTCCTTTCGAGGAGGTAAATCAAAGATTAAAACCAAATTTGTTGGACTACTTTGGATAATCTCGATCACCAAATGAGGTGCATCGCTTGAGTCGTTCATGTAGGATGATAAGCTTGTTATGTTCAGATCTCCTCCTGTGGGTAGTTTGCAGTGTAGCCAGGAGCCTAGTATGAAGTCTATCTGTGCCAAATTGGATATAGTATCGTAACAATACTACTAAAACAATTGTTAGCATCTGCTAATGCAAGTGACAAAACACTTAATAATGATGATGAATTTAGCCATTTAATCGAATATGCCTTAGCTTGTACTTTGGAGAGGAACGATGAGGATGAGTCGTATGTGAGTAATGTGAGGCAAATGAGGTGCATAATGTGAGACAAATGAGTCTTCACTAAAGGGTGGTACCATGCCTTGAACTAAGTGCAGTGGGCCCATAATGTGAGTTGAGTAATGTGAGGCAAATGAGGTGCATAATGGTATGAAGGTTGATCCCGGATAGGTGTGCTTGTTCACATAGTGCAGTGGGCTTTGAACTAAGTGCTCGTTTGAGCACTTTGCCTAGGATTCTTTTTGGGACATTTGAGCCACGGTATTGGCATTGATAGAGCATATATTCCTTGTTTAATTTTTATGTTTATTGTTGGTTATTGTCATACTTAATGTGATGATTAATGTTGATGTTTATCGTGTAGATTAATGGTGAGTAATAATGTGTTTCTAGAACAAAGTATTTTTCCTCTATAAATGGATACATCATTGTGCATTGTTAGAAACTTAAGAGTGTTCTTATGAGAGGATTGTTCTCAAGTATTTTGCGATCTTGAGAGGATTGTTCTCAAGATAAGGGAAGTTTATTATACATTGTATTGTTGAATCAATTATAATAAAACTATATTTGAGAAGGAGGTATCAAAGATACCTCATAAACACTCGTGTTCGTCTTTTGCTTTAGTTTTCATTTTATTTTTCATTGTTCAATCTCTTTGAGACTTCCATCTCAGCATCAGTTAAAAGTTGTAACTTTTCTTTTTAATTTTAACAAATAAACTTTTCTCAAGAGTTTTTATCTTATGTGATGCTACTACGTGTTGTAAATTAATCAAAACTCTATTATTGCTTAGGATTGATAATTAAATTCTTAAAATGATTGGGGAAATTTTATATGAGTAACTCTAATTCTAGAATTAACTAATTGCAAAACTAAATCTAGGGGGTTTTAAATTTTATTGTTCATCCTAAAAGCAGAAAACTCATCAAAAAATCATCCACAATTGTGTTGACTTTTACTCAACTGTCAACTCATTTATCCCGGGGTGCTTTGGTAAGTAAGACTAGGGGATGAAAATGGGATGATCTAAAAATTTTACTCCCTCTAATACTAGTATTAAATTTTGCATCATTTTTTATTTTGGTACGTTCCACTTAATTTTTATCATTTTATATTTGGATAATAGTCCACCTCTTTCTTTTAATCCCATCCATACATTTTAAGTCTCTTTTAATTTCATCCATACAATTTATTTTTTCTCTTTATTTATTATTACTTTCTTAAATTTAAACAATTTAAAAGGATAGAGTAGTATATGCTAGATTTGTTTAATGGAAATGGAAAATGAATATGGAATTAATAATGAAAATTACTGCTATGAATTCACAGTAATTTATTACTTGGGTGGGGTGCTATTAAAAAGCCGGAATTTGAATCAAAATATAAAAGGATACTTCTATGCTTGCACTCATTCATACAATACAAATTTTTCCTTATTATATACTCGCTCCCCACCAATTTAGTTGTCCTATTTGGAGTACACTTGTCGAGGTAGACTTTTAATATCTCTACTTATGCGTAAATAAAAATTATGAAAAGTTGATAAAATTAATCTTTGCATTGAGACGAATTAAACAAAATTTCACATGATAATGTTTTAACTTATAGATCAAGAATAAAATACAAATTAAAGAGAATTGATGAATAGTGTGAAAAGCAAATGAGCCAACTAAATTGGTTCGCAGGGAGTATTTTTAAAATATTATAATTAAACATTCAGAATGAGTAAATTGACATAAGATATTGAAATTAGGTATTAAAAATACGATGATTAAACATTAAGAATAGCGTAAGTAGGCATTAAGAATATGATAAATAGACATTAATCTTTAATGTGCTATGCTTTAAGATAACTCTCTCAAAGAGATGACTAGCCAAAGAAATAGAAGTGAAACCCTTATTTTTATAAAGAGTAAATTAGCAAAATTTTATTTTATTTTCATTCCCAATTACACTAAATTATAATTCTCAAATTATTCCCAATAACAAACAAACAAGCAAATTAATTATTATACTTCCTCCGATTTCAATTGTCCCATTTTCTTATTTGCACAATTCATTTCAATTGTCTCATTTTCATTTTTGCCAATGATTTTTTTACCTAAATACCTCGTGTTTACACAAGTAATGACCAATATACCCCTATTTTTACCACTTATAATACCCAACTACCACCTTTATAATTAATTTAATCAATTAAAATACCCCAACTATCACTTTTTTTGTGGACTTCATCCCACTCTAAATATCCGTACCCAACTCAAATGAGACAATTGAATTGAGTTGGATGGAGTACATTTTACTCCATCCGTTCCTTAAAGAAGTTCTCACATTTCATTTTTGGGTGTTTCAATTGTTGTTCCCATAAGGAATCTTTCCATTTATATCACAAATTTAAGACAAAAATAACCTTACTCATCCTCATTTTAATGTTTTAATAATGA
Organism: Amaranthus palmeri; assembly: GCA_019776075.1. Classification (NCBI taxonomy): domain Eukaryota; kingdom Viridiplantae; phylum Streptophyta; class Magnoliopsida; order Caryophyllales; family Amaranthaceae; genus Amaranthus; species Amaranthus palmeri. Next base: position 59,141 of record JAAKBH010000058.1, on the reverse strand, counting down.
TTATGGGCCCACATATCTTCCATTAACCCCATTTAAACATTTTTATATTTCTTATGGTCCCCACATGTTTTTCAATAACTTTATAAAAACATTTTTTAAAAAGTTGTGATCCCCTTATTTTTCTACTATCTTTCTTTAAATACTTTTTTAATATTTGTGGTTTCCACTTCCTATATCAAATTTATTATTAAATAAAAAATATCTTCATTATTTAAAAGATTCTTCTTTTCTTAATTTCCGTGAACATTCCGATCTCATAGAGAACGGAGGGAGTAACAATATTCAACAATTAATTTTCGATCTTCCACCTTTTTATCCTCAAAATGGTTCCTACATACCAAACGCCACCTCAATAGAATAGCCATTCTCTGACCATGTTAACATGTCCACACATACTCTTCAGAACTCAAGATACCAGATACAAAATTATAAAACTAATCATTAATATTATCAAAAATAAATTTTTCCTTAAAATCAAAAATTAGTTTTTTGGCTAGACAAAACACCTATTTATGAGATAAAAAACATTGTGTTTAAAATTTACCGGAGAGGAGGGAAGACCAGAGCGAAGCAGAAGGGAAGCATGAGCAGTATGAGTTTGATTCTGAAAATATTGGACATCCTGTGGGAGGGTACATGGTAGGAGCATAGACTCTAGGCGATTCTCTATCGTTGATACTAAATCGACCATCAGATCCTTGATGGGTGGTGATGCATAAGGGAAATCCTCAAATCTTGAGCGTCCACTACTCATATTGGTTGCTGATGATGCTGCTATACTACTACTACTACTACCAGCAATAGCAATTGTATAAGGAAGAAAAGAATGAGAGAGTGGTGATTGTGATATTTTTGAAGTGAGAGAAAGAGAAAAATGTGGGAAATTGAGAGCCATACCTTTAGTATTCTCTAGAACTAGAATTTGTTTTTTTTTTATGTATTTCTATCCTCTTTACCTATAAAAAGAGAAAGAGAAAAATCATACATTAGTTTCAATGTGGACGTAACTTTTTAAAAAATGTTTTACTTGTTGGGGGTATGAACCGTGGTGTAGGCCCTCCATCCACGGTAGCGTAGCAACAACTTAACATTTGTTTTGTATCTTAGTTGTTGTCAATTATAGTGTTATTTGCTTAAATTTATTTTTGATCCTACATTCGTGCTTGCAACCTAAGTTAATTCTTGCTAAATTAAATCTAAGGAATATTCTCCATCTAAGTGGTGGTTGTTTATGAACCCTGTTGCTTGCTAATTGAATCAAATAGAGCTCAGGATAATTGAATTGATCATTAATTTTGATGTGATTAATTTCCAACTATTATTTTCGATCATAGTAGAATTTCTATAATTATAAATAACATATTTTATTAAAAATTAAAACTATTTTATCCTGGCCAAGCTTCACACCCATGTCTATATGTATTTTCTTCCTAGGGTCTTATCTCTTTTATTGGATAAAACTTGCACCAATAAGTATTTCAGTGTGTCCTTCCTGCTTGCTTGTCCTCATGATTAGTTGTTTTTGTGCTGTAAACTTGTTTCTTTGTCTCTCCAAGTCTTTCTTTAATTACTTGAATGCTTTTTTGTCTTATTAAGATTTTATTTGAAGTAAATGTTGCAATTTCATCTTGTTTTCAAATTAATGCTGCAATTTAAGTTGGATTAATTATTGCAACTTATACTGGGGTGGTCGAGAAATATGCTTGGTTCATGTTAGAGGTAAGTGATCTATATGTTCTAATGTCACTTCAAGATTTGATTTGCCATTTATTTTCCATTCTGTTAATCTATTATCCACTTATAATTCAGGGGCCATTAGCATGGTCAATTATTGTGTGGAGATGCAGCTTAGTTTTCATTTCCATTTTCAGTGGTAAGTGATCTATATGTTCTAAGGATCGTTAACAATGGCACTGCAACAACAAAAAAAGCCAATGTAATTTCATAAAATCTCAAAAGCTAAGCTAAGCCAGTAAATAAGGAAACAAAAAGAAGGAAAAACCTGTACTGGTTATTCTCGTATTCTGGTTGGTGGATTGATGGCATATATTGTTGACCCTCAAAATTTTGATTTTGAAATTGTTTATCAGGGCATTCAACGAAAAGGGCTTCATTAACATCATAATCATCAACAAAAAATGGAACATTGTTACTGGCTCTGCAACAAAAAGACCCTAATTAATTAAATTAAAATCACAAAACTAATCTATGCCAATAATAATTAAGGAAGCGAATAGAAAAAAAAACCTGTATTGAGTATTCACTTGTTGAGGTTCGTGGAATGATGGAATAGATTGTGGATTCTCAAAGTGTTGATTATCAAAGCGTGGATTTTGATCATTTTGATTACGAAATTTTTGAATCACCGAACGCAAACCTTCTAGCTCTCTCTGAGCATGTTTAATTTTCGAAAGCAAAGTTTGAATTTCACCTAAAGACCCATAAACAGGATCTTTGACGCGAGCATTAGCACTATAGATAATGGATGTCGTAAGATCATCATGAAAATCAAGATTCGTTGATCTAAGAGCGTTCGATATATATTTTACGCCAAAATATTTATGGACATTTTTGAACAGTTGGGGATTGTCTGCTGGGAAGTATGGGGCGAATAGAAAATCCTTGTTACATTTCGTCTTTCTGTGTCTGGATACGGCACAACTCTTTAATTTTTTTAGGGAATTGTTCTCTTTGTTTTGTTCCATTATATTCTTCTTCAATCTCGTATTGCTTGAAAGTAAGTTAGGAGAGATTAAATTTTTTAACCTAGTATAATATAGTTAAACACTTCAAATGTAATTAAGGAACTAGACATTCAACATCACGCATAATTTGTCACATAAATTGATAGGATAATATATACCTTAATTGATGAGATTATCTAGTACAGTTTGAACGTCCTCGTTTGAAAAAAATTGGATACTACAACACAAACAATTAATTATTGTATACAGATCATTTTTATGTCAAAAGCAATATATAGAATTTTTTTAAAAAATTATACACTGATCAATTAAATGCATTGGCTTACAACAAGTAGCTTACTTTTTGGTGTAATTTTTATTTATTTATTTATTTATAAACGTGTTTTTTGTAAGATTATCTTGTATAGAAAATGTTGAAAAAATAAATATTCGTTACAATGAAGCTGGGCGACTAACTAGTTTACCCTTATTATTAAACTCAACTATAATACCTCACCCTAATCACAACACCTTGTCGAACCGTTTTTATGGTCGTTTTGATTTTATGTAATTAAGCCATTGATTTAGCTTGATATTCACGAATGTATAAGATATTGAATTCTATTTCGCAAAGTTTTAACATTTGTTCATTTTGGATAATGTGATCAACAATATGTTAATAGATTAATCTAGGTGGAAACACTCAAAATGGTCTCACACATTAATACAACTTGACCTAATTAAATCAAACAAGAATCAAACAAAAAAAATGAATAAATTAAAGAAAAACCTTTAAAGATGATAATTCCCAAGATGTTGGAATGAGGCGGCACAAATTATTGTTGATGAATCTAAGGAAAAAAATTACGAATTAATGTGATATTGTTTTGAGTTATATATAGTATTTAAATGTAAGTTAAGCAATAATAATGTGATATTGTTTTGAGTTATATATAGTCTTACTTTTTGTTATTCAATAATAATGTGATATTGTTTAAATATACTTTTAAATTAAAAAAAAAGTAGATATTAATTAGTTGAGTTTTACTTTAATTTTTTTATTTATTATCTTTCTATTTTTAGGTTTTTTTTTGAAGAACTATTTTTAGGGGTTGTTTTTGAAATATAATAATTTGAAATATTTTAAATGTAAGTTTAAGTTCACACAGCTAAATTTAGTGTTCAATTATTTCTCTCTTCTAGCCTATATTTTAGGAGTCCGTTAATTAGTTTTTTTTTTTTTGAAAATAGTCCGTTAATTAGTTAAGTTTTACAATCTAATTATTTCTCTCCTCTAACAGTTTTTTTTAGAAATTTATTTAAATGTCATCTGCGAAGATTTAGTCAGCAGAGATTTTGGACTTTTTCTTATATAATGTGAAATGTTTAGATTAAGTTAGTTGAGTTCTACTTTTTTTTTTTATTTATTATTAACCTTTCTATTCTTAGGGTATTTTTTTAAAAATACATTCACCATTATATGTAAATATGTTCAAATTTAACCAAACATATTACATTTCATGTTTTCACCATCTAAAAATATATTTGAGCGACAGTAAATTTAAAACTATGCGATAAATTATTTATGCAAACACATTTTAAGAAGTAAGAGGTTTCCCATCACATAATTACGGAAGTTTTATTTTAAAATTTTGATGTTTTTTTTTAATATATTCACTATCATCATATCATATAAAAGATGCTGTTAGTTCACAAATTCTTAGATCAACAATATCTTAATAGATTGATACAAATCCAAACACTTAAAATTGTGTTACTCATTAATACAGCGTTACCTAATTAAATCAAGCAAGAAACAAGCCACAAAAAGGAAATCAAAGAAAAGCTTGTAAATATTATAAATATTGATGAATATTTATATAAGTAAATGAATTACGAATAGCCACAAATTCGGCATACAGATCAAATGCAAGTGAAACTAAGCTAGATGTACAACCTTAATGAAGTGAGTCTTACTCACATTTAAAATATTCGAAATAAGTACTTAATCTATCCAAAAACTTGATTTTTAGTCTACAAATAAAAAAAATAAACAAGATTGATTTGGTAAGGCGAAGAATGAATATAAGCTGAGATTAGACTTCTAATTAATTGAGAATAACATACAATACTCTAATTATTCGAATTTCCTTATTTTTCTTCTATTACAATTCAAGATTATAACAATTATTTTAACTAATTAAGAATTTTTAATTTAAAATATAATTTAGGAAATTAAATTTGAACTTCTAAAAAATTTAATAATTGAAAATACTACCAATTTTTGGGTATAATTTATGGGTAATACGCTATGGGATAGATGAGGTAATTATAAACTAGTCTAAAACTTGAACAAATTAATCTTAAATTAATTATGAAAATTAGTACATAATATTTGTGGTTATTTTATTTTATCTCATCTGGCAATTTGACTTTGATCTTCCAACAATTAAAACATCCCCGTAAATAAAGATGGGAGTAACCAATTCTAATTTAAAATATTAATATCCTTCCTACTTTTACGGGTTTTTTTTAACGTAGAAAGAATAGTTGGGAGTGAACCAAATGAAAACATTAAACCGAATCGAATTTCACTCGAATTGATTTTTTACTCATCTGAAACCGATCTAAATAAGATGTGTCTCACAAGTGAGACCGTCTCACAAGTGAGACCGTCTCACACAAGTTTTTGTGATAGTTTGTAAGTGTTGGAATTTAGAGTGTATAGTGGTTGTCGGAAATGTAATTAATTAAATTAAATAAATAATTTAATTAATTAATTATATCCCAAAGTGTGTATTTAAAAAGGAAGAAAAAATGGGACAGAACAGAGTGCGCACCCCGCGGAGTTTTACGCGGCCCGCGGAGGCTGTCAGAACTATTTGCGCGGCCCGCGTAGAATTACACACCCCGCGCAAATCTGTTCTTAGTGCGAGTTCGTCTTGTTTCTTGCTCTGTTTTGTTTTGTTGGTTATTATATAACTTCCTACAGTTATTATGGTTATTTTAGCCATGTTTTTTGGGATGTAAGGGTTGAGTGAAAGGCGACATGAGTTCATGAATCGATCTCATGTTTCACGGATCAACCTTGTGTTTCATGAAGTAATATGTTGCTTCATGAACCGGTGTGAGCTATTCTATAAATATAGAATGCTTGTGTGTTGTTTTAGAGATCTAGAACATACATGGAATTTCTGATTTCTCTTCTTCTCTAACATTTTACATCGAGGACTTAAAATTCTCGTTTGTAATTTTATTATCTTCTTCCACTTTAGTTTCTCTTGCATCATTCTAATTTCCGTGTGCTCGGAAGTTAGTGTAATTCTTTGTATCTCAAAACATATTTCCGGTTGATTCCCAAGCACCGTAGTAGGGAGGAAATGATGTTTTAGGAAAGAGCATCTCGCCTAGAATTTATATCAAGATCCAACAAAATCTTCTTGTTACTTTGTTCGATATATGGTGATTCCCGATGATGTAAACTACATTTGGTGTATGTTAAGCAAAGGTTTGAACTTGTCATATGAATTTGGTTTTCTACTACAAACTTGTAACTTTATTTTATATGTTTGATTTATAAAATTAAAGTCACATTTCTAACAATCTAAAACATCATCTTCTAAAGTAAGTATGACAAGTTTCAATGTTTACCACAAACTTTGTCATAATTGACAAATTTGTTGGGAAAGTTTTTAAGTTTGCTTATATGAAAATTACACCATGATCGGGTGACGAGATTATCGTAGAGATTCTTGAAATGGTGCATTGGTTCATCAAAGTATGTGTTGGTTTGTTAGAGAGATACGTTGGTTCATCAAAGAATATGTTAGTTCGATAAAGTGACACGTTGGTTCATGAAAAGATGCGTTGTTTCATGAAGAGTTGCGTTGTTTCTATCTTGATCAAGTTATGTAAGAGAGATGGTTAAATCTTGATCAAGTTATGTAAGAGAGATGGACATTATTACATGGTAGAGATGATATTTCTCAAGTATGTAAGTTCTCTATGTTAATTTTATATGTTTCTTTTTATGATGATAGAGATGTACAATGTTACATGTTTAAGCAAGTTCTTATATCCATGGAATTTGGTAAAGTATGTGATCATGGTTATTTGATCATGGTTATCATTTGGTGTAAATGATGATACTCCATTTTATTTATCAAAGAAATTTGATGGTTGGAAGTATAAGTAACTTACCATGATTTTTATGATGATTAAAATTATCATCAAAGATGGATAATGTAACACCCCTGAATTTCCGACCCTCTGAACGGAACCAAAACCGAAAGAGAACGGAGGAAATTCGGGTGTTACATTTAAAATAATTTAAAATAAAGAAAAAGGATAATATTTAGGTTTGATTAAAGAGGTTTTAGAAAAGCTTTCAAACAAAATTCTACGGAAATTTCGACAGCATCTGCCTTGAATTTTAACGCGCCTAAAGGATCAAACAGACAATAAACCATCACGAGAAGAGGCATTAATAGCCTTGTAACAAAAATCACGGCGGAATGATCAACTCCAAAACCTCTGTCGACATGCTAAGCATGGATCGTGGTTCCAATGTAAACACTAGGGTTTTCCAAAAACGTAACCAGCTATACAAGTCATTCAAGACACTAACGAAATATAAAACGAAATAAATCTTTGCAGCGGAACAAATTACATCAAAAGGAGGGCACGCCTCAAACCAAAAACATACTCAATTACAATTCAAAACACGTGAGGCGTCAAAATTAGTTAGAACATGGCACGTGTCAAGATTCTCACTCAATCCCCCCGTATGCAATGCAATTAAACTCCAAAAAAACCTGCAAGTGTTATCTATGATACCCCTACTGCTCAACGTAAAGTCATAGACCAACGTGTCATAGCAGGGCCATCAAAGACAAGCCATAAACAAGGAAACAAACAGTACACGTCAGTAACTAACAATAAATTATGCATACGTAACCAACAAACAATTTCGACAAGCAAGGTGAGGAAGGTATCCAAACGTGTAAACCTCTACTCCATCTATTTCTCAATTCAATATACTTCTCATCAATATCTTCACCGTCTTCTATCTCTTCAATTGCTCTTATATATCTTCTTATGTGACTAGAGGCCACCATATTGGGGTTTGCAAGACCCACATGGCAACACCTCAGCCAAGGACGGTGACGGCCATGCCGGCGCCCAATGGCAAAGTATGATCATACCCCCGTACAGCGACCATATATAGACGGTCAATGCCTCCGGGAACTAATCCAGCTGGGGTACCAATCCAGTGGAGTCACAGTAAATATCCAACTTAATGTCTCTTCAAGTAAGGAGACTTATTCTCATTCCAATCTCATAAAATCCAACATTCTAGTCTTGCGGTATCAGAACCCATTCTCTACTATGTCTACGGCTGATTCCCACTTGTAGCACTAACTTAATAATATTTAATAGCAGTTCATATGTAACATAGCTCATATAATATTGCTACGCAAAGAAAACATATTCAAGATACAAGAATTAGCTACTGCGTGTACTTACCTGCAACTGCAAGATAATAAATCGCAAAAGTCACTTCGAAGGAGGTTCTTAAGCCCCTCTTATGAACCGGGCACCTATACACGTTAACAGTAAGACTAATAAGCCTAATTCACATCATTTAGGAAGCACTGAGTTCATACAAGTACACGATCAGTCAAACAAGTTTCGATTCAAGTTAATACGCATTCTAAACGCACTTATGCAATAAATTCAACCCATGTTCACACATGAACCATGCCATCAATCTCAATCGAACTATAACATCATATTCTAGTCAAGTTTATTTCAAGATATGTTCAAGTGAAAAGGGCACAACCATACGCTTGTGCGTTATAGTCAAACTATTCATCGGAAAGTTTAAGAACATGTAATGTATGACATTACACTTAATAACCATCATATCACTCATGGTAGTAGTGATTTATTATTTTTCCAAGGTTTTTAGAGTAAGACGATTAAAAATAAATTAATTTTGTAGTTTGACGAATTAATAACGATTCGTATAACTTGGGTCAAAGTCACAAAACTTAGCAACACAATTAATCATATCCATATAACAACCCAGCTCAAAACTAACCACCTCATCAAACGACTATAACCACGACAATACTTTTATTATTGACAATCGCGACCTTAATCTTTTTTTAGTAATTATTATTATCGTTTATTCTACAACAATGGGTATCAACAATACTAGTCACACCACCATGAGTAAAGTCATATAAACAATAACTAGCCACCATTCATCAACCATGTCACATAAACAAGGCTCACACAAGGTTTTAAATCAATAAAACACCATCCAAACCACAAAAGTAGTACATACTACTTTTGAATTCATCCAACTCTAACTAATTCAAGTTCAAATTACACTTTCTAATATTTACTCACTTTAAATTATATCAAGCTATAACTTAATCTAAACTAAGATTCATGAATTTACCCAAAATACTACATTTAAATTCATTATAATATAAACCCTAAAACAACCATAACTTATCTATTTCAACTCAAACTTCAAACTCTTCACCCAAATTAATTTTAAGCATAAAACAACCATTCAATTCAATAATCACATCAACATTCATATGACAACTAGAAATTATATAAAAAAAATAACATTTAAGTAGAGTTTAAATGGCTCACAAAGAAGAAGAAGATATGTCTTACAATGGGGGACTAAGAGAAGGAAGAAGAAGATGGAGGCAGCCTTAGTTGTTGGAGGCATGAAAAAAACGCAGCTATAACTGCTGTTTGGGCCCGAAACAGCTGCCAGGAGGGAGGCGGGTGTGCTGCTGCTGGTGGGTGCACGGACTGACGGCTGGGTGGTGCCGCCAGTTGCTGTCGTGGCTGGGTGGTGCCACCAGTTAGTTGGTGGGGAAAGGAGTAAAGGGTGAGAAGGAAAGGAAGGAGGGAAACAAAATGAAATGGAAAGGCAGATAAGGGAGTGACGGCTCCCTTTCTTGTGGATCTTATTCTTTTTCAAGAATAAAACCCTAACCCACAATACTTTGGGCTATTCTACTCACGAAGCCCGTTAATTTTAACCCGAAATATTAATAGTGACTTCGTTTGAGTCGAGTTTAAAAACGAAATTGTTACGATTATTATTAATTTACTCAACTTTATTTTAGTAATAACCTCCCGTATAATTAGACGTGTTCAACGTTTAGTTAATAAATATTTATGGGTTCCAAATATTAAATTTCCGACGTTTAATAATAATCTATAAAGAAAATTATTTTTAATCACAATTTAAATTATAAATAAATAACATTAAAATTTGCGGGGTGTTACAGACTACCCCCCTTAAAAGAAGTTTCGTCCCCGAAACTGGGGCAACAAGAGTAAAATTCCTGAAAATTTATTTTTCTAGTCTCTCGAGAAGGTGTCTTATCTATTTCAAGCGCATGAATTGACTTAAGGATCGCGTCCTTATTGACACCATTAACAAAAGGATACTCGATCTATCAAAATATGTTAACTCATATTTCATTTCGAGTGTTTGTAATCACCTATATTGACCCAAACAACTCATCACAATCACCTAAATATCACACAATTTAGTTCAAATAATCAATCGAAAACATGTAGGTATCACACAATTTGGTTCAAACAATCAATCGAAAGCTTGAAAATTGCAACAGGTTGTTATCATAGACAAGAAAATGCATGCAAACACGCGAAAATCTAACGCCTTCTACCCCCTTAAGAACTTAGTTACGACCTCGTAACTCACTAACCTCAGGAAAAAGGTGTGGGTATTTCTCGCGCATGGAATCCTTGGTTTCCCACGTTGCCTCTTGTGTGCGCTGGTTAGCACATAGAACTTTCACCATCTTTATAATCTTTCCTCCTCGTACTGTGCACCTTAGAATCTAAGATCTCAATAGGCTTTTATTCATAAGAAAAATTCTCATCAAGGTCTAAGGGTTCGGGGTCTAGCATATGCGGCTTATAAAGTGTATTACTTGAGATCGTAACAACACGAATTGTCCTGTCATCTAAATTCTTTAAACAACTTTTCCACTTCTACACGAATACCTAAGGTCGTACTTTGTGATAATCTTGTGATGTACGAAAGGTTCAACTATTGTAACTTAGACCATAAATGGGGGTAAGATATCAAAACAAAAAAAAATCTCAAAAGTAAGGAGTATAAAGTTGTTCAACACTTAACTCGTATTACCATCAAGCGCCCTAGACTTAAGGATACGTGATTCTTACAAAACTGATTGGTTATCAACCCTGATTCACCCTTAACTTTACTTATCATATCATAACCCTAAGTTTTTACTTAACATGAAATGTTTTTTTTCACTAATCACGTATGATCAATTTATTTTATAACATATTAAATTATACATCATGACTCGATTAGTAGATTAACAAATCAAATTAGTAACTCCGAACATAATACATGTTTCAAGTGTATGATCCAATTATATGTACCACATTTTTGCAAGTTACCGCAGCTAATAATTATACGCTCACAACCATCATACTAATACACATATCATTATTGTTTAACAATACCCTCCTTTATTCATCATGATATCGCATTCTAATAACGATAATATGAGAATGATTTAGAATCAGGAATGGCAACATAGAGGTCACCAACATTTTTCAATTGTTCATTTACCATAAGACTAGATATGTTGAAAGTATAGGATTTATATCAAGATAAAATCGCAAATTAATGTATAACTAAAGTAATGCATCATGTACATATCTAACAATAGTACTAAAGATGACATTTTATGTATACATCACAAGAATTTCCAACATAAATAGCAAAGCAGTCATCAATCATACAAGTTTGATAAAGTTACGATACCGATACTAATTTCACAATATCTAATCTACACCATAACTTTTTCACCACGGCACTACCTCTAACTAGTTATAACACCGTTACCTCAACCATATGACTGTTGCATCAACAATCCTTACACTATACTAAAGTACAAACAACACAAAGCTAACAAAATAATACAGCACTTGAAATTATGCATCACAATTATTCCCTTGCAATTAAGTGGGTTTTAATCACCCTTCAAACTAAGATGCGAACTTAGAAATGACAACTTTAACATAAATGTTTGTATCAAAACACGTTAAATTTCAAAACTCTTTCCATTACATACTTATTACGATCCACTGAATTAGTAACATCAAATCAACACAATTCTTGACACCAATACTAATATTATCGAACTCTATTGATCGCATAATAATGATTTTGTATAATAATTGTTTAGGACATAATTCTTTATCTCGCTTCATCTCTCAAATTATAGCTATTCACATATTCATTTTCGTTTCTTTAATATTTAGATTTGAAACGCTTCTGACTTTTATTAGGACTACATAATCTTCATGAAGTCACTCTTCAAACTTAATTTACCACGTATCACACCATCCATTACTAAAACAGTAACATATGTAAAGTCGGCTTCATCTGGAGTCTCATATAGACGTTATCATTTCAAAACACTAGCAGGATAAGTGGTGATCAATGAGATACTCTAAAGTACTTAAAATATTTATGTGTATCTTATGTGTGCAAAGACGCTCGTTTCACCTCATCATTAGATTATTTTATCCTTATGTCTTGTAACCGCCTAGAAGGCCATGAGAAGATGATTTTTTTTTTTTTTTTTTTTAATATCACTGAATCTATTCTTCTTCCTTTTTTTTATATAAAAAAAAAATTTCAATTATTGTTCAATTTAGTAAACGCTTTAAAATCATCACGATTCTTCTTCACATTATCATCTGATAGAAGAAAAAAAAAAAATATCACGCATATCAGCATTTATTAAAACTCAATTATCAGACTTTACTCATCAATAGTGCTCTCTCGAATCAATCCATAGGCCCTTCACGTGCAGTTTGTTTATGATGATTATTCTTTAACTATCCACCCTAATGTAAAGTTACCAATTTATGTAAGAAAAGATATATGTATCTACGAAATACAATCTAAAATCGAGGATTTGCGAATAACACGTTTCTCCTTTGATACTCAAACTCATGTGTCTTTAAGAAGGAAAAAAAAAAACCCCATATTTCATCTGAAGAACCACATCAATTCGTTTTTTTTTTTTTTTTTTGACAAAAGAATAGTGATTTTAAAGTCGTTATCACATGATAAACATAAAATACTATATTAATTATGATAAGAGTTGGATGCTTACAAAATCAAAATCAATAACAGGGGACCCTTATAGTGTATAATTCATCAAAATATCTATAAACTAAATAACTCAGGCTAATAGGTTGACCATCGTTTTTACTCTCACCCGATTCTTAAGGTCTCACTACATACATAAGATGTTTAGGAAACGTTATATATTACATCAACCAATTTAAAGCATCAGTCTCAATCACTGTATGGGTTTGGAAAACGTTATTGGTAGACATGACTATGCCACACAAAAACTCAACACCAATATCAAATGTTTTAACAAGGCATGGATGAAGTTGATGTAGTAAGGGTAGTAAAATCATTCAAGGTAGTGTTTAATGACCATAGCATACTAGTAGATGGACATACATTATAACTTTTACTAATAAATAATATCATGATATAAGTCAATTTCAAGACATTTTCATATAGAAAAGTTTCAGGAAATACTTGTATACTACTAAAATTTCAATTTGAAAGAGAAAACCCCACTTTAATACTTAAGCAACTCAAATGACTTTTGAATTACTTATTTTAGCTTGACAATTTTATCTCAGAAAAACAATCAAACACTCAACACTTTCACTTAAAACGTTAGTGAGTTTTATATATGTAGATGAGAACTTTAGTTCCGCAACTGAATCATTATTTAAGTTATACATTTAAGAAGAGATTCTACAATAAAATTTTTGGACGAGAACAATATAGAGTATTCATAAAGATTCAATCACCACATTCATGACTATCCCATCTATAAAATCCTTCAACTCAATCGTAACAACCCATTAGTACTATAATTGGATTGTCAGCTTAACCAATATCTTCAAAATGATCCATACTACGATAGACATGTAATTCTCTAAGTCTTTGCATTTAATCCAAGGAACACGACACACGCCAATCCAACGTACTATACTAATATGATACTTAATACTATTGATAACTAAAAATATATATATATAATATACAACGAAAAGTTGGTGTGGTCGATGGTCGAACCCACCATAGTGTAGAATGGTCATCATCACTTCCTGACACTTGGGAGACATTTTCAAAATCTAACTGAAAATCATTCATATAACATCTTAGGGTTGGTTAGACATTACTCCGAACTGTACTTGATACTTTTGTGCACTTAAGTGAGTTAAATAATTAATCTTTCACGTTATCGGGTACATAATCTCTTTACTTAAAACATACTCTAAACTTTTAAATCGCTTCTTGATTGTAATTCATGACTCGATGCATGACTAAATAAAAATAAAAATAAAAACTCGCACTCATGCTACCACTTTATTTACATAAATCATCAGCTTGACTTCAAAAACTATAATATTATCCTTAATATATCATCAAGACTTTATTTACAGGCTATCATATCAATTATCTAACTAATCAACTCCACTTACAATCACGTGTAAATATGATCCTATTATTTATTTATTTAATTAAATTTTTTTTTTTTTTAAATTCCTCATCTTTATTCGTGTTTACACTATTTACAATCATACTTTCGCAATCATTAACAATCTTCAAAAGAATTATGGTCACCACATCCTCGTAATGACGAACGAATGTACTTGACAAATGAAATGATCAAACAAACAAATAAACATTTAATTTATGTGTAAGATCAATATCGAACTCATAAGCTTTGAGAAAACAATTAACATGAACAAATGTTCAATCGCATAAGACCAAAGTTTATACCATCCTTACAATCAAAAGGAAATACCAATTACCACCAACTTCTCTATAAGTTCATTATCCATATATTATTTTTCGTAATTAATATCTATCACGCAACTCATGGATTGTCCAACATACGTAATAATTGTCATTAGTACTCGGATAACACATAAATCACCTTTATTTAATTGATTAGCATCATATCATCATTCAAACAACAATCATAACTTTTAATTATAAAAAAAAAAAAATAACATACATGAAAATAAGTCTTAAAATGAGCTAAACAAACTATTTATTTACCTATTCACGTGCAATGATAATCATATGCATGAAAATGTAATATGCACCTATCCCATGTCTACCCAAACTCTCAAAGCAGTTTAACTTCGAAAACAAAACAAAGATTAGCATTAGAGAAAACACGAAGCGTTTAGGAAAGATAGGAACCACTGGCTCTGATACCACCTGTAACACCCCTGAATTTCCGACCCTCTGAACGGAACCAAAACCGAAAGAGAACGGAGGAAATTCGGGTGTTACATTTAAAATAATTTAAAATAAAGAAAAAGGATAATATTTAGGTTTGATTAAAGAGGTTTTAGAAAAGCTTTCAAACAAAATTCTACGGAAATTTCGACAGCATCTGCCTTGAATTTTAACGCGCCTAAAGGATCAAACAGACAATAAACCATCACGAGAAGAGGCATTAATAGCCTTGTAACAAAAATCACGGCGGAATGATCAACTCCAAAACCTCTGTCGACATGCTAAGCATGGATCGTGGTTCCCATGTAAACACTAGGGTTTTCCAAAAACGTAACCAGCTATACAAGTCATTCAAGACACTAACGAAATATAAAACGAAATAAATCTTTGCAGCGGAACAAATTACATCAAAAGGAGGGCACGCCTCAAACCAAAAACATACTCAATTACAATTCAAAACACGTGAGGCGTCAAAATTAGTTAGAACATGGCACGTGTCAAGATTCTCACTCAATCCCCCCGTATGCAATGCAATTAAACTCCAAAAAAACCTGCAAGTGTTATCTATGATACCCCTACTGCTCAACGTAAAGTCATAGACCAACGTGTCATAGCAGGGCCATCAAAGACAAGCCATAAACAAGGAAACAAACAGTACACGTCAGTAACTAACAATAAATTATGCATACGTAACCAACAAACAATTTCGACAAGCAAGGTGAGGAAGGTATCCAAACGTGTAAACCTCTACTCCATCTATTTCTCAATTCAATATACTTCTCATCAATATCTTCACCGTCTTCTATCTCTTCAATTGCTCTTATATATCTTCTTATGTGACTAGAGGCCACCATATTGGGGTTTGCAAGACCCACATGGCAACACCTCAGCCAAGGACGGTGACGGCCATGCCGGCGCCCAATGGCAAAGTATGATCATACCCCCGTACAGCGACCATATATAGACGGTCAATGCCTCCGGGAACTAATCCAGCTGGGGTACCAATCCAGTGGAGTCACAGTAAATATCCAACTTAATGTCTCTTCAAGTAAGGAGACTTATTCTCATTCCAATCTCATAAAATCCAACATTCTAGTCTTGCGGTATCAGAACCCATTCTCTACTATGTCTACGGCTGATTCCCACTTGTAGCACTAACTTAATAATATTTAATAGCAGTTCATATGTAACATAGCTCATATAATATTGCTACGCAAAGAAAACATATTCAAGATACAAGAATTAGCTACTGCGTGTACTTACCTGCAACTGCAAGATAATAAATCGCAAAAGTCACTTCGAAGGAGGTTCTTAAGCCCCTCTTATGAACCGGGCACCTATACACGTTAACAGTAAGACTAATAAGCCTAATTCACATCATTTAGGAAGCACTGAGTTCATACAAGTACACGATCAGTCAAACAAGTTTCGATTCAAGTTAATACGCATTCTAAACGCACTTATGCAATAAATTCAACCCATGTTCACACATGAACCATGCCATCAATCTCAATCGAACTATAACATCATATTCTAGTCAAGTTTATTTCAAGATATGTTCAAGTGAAAAGGGCACAACCATACGCTTGTGCGTTATAGTCAAACTATTCATCGGAAAGTTTAAGAACATGTAATGTATGACATTACACTTAATAACCATCATATCACTCATGGTAGTAGTGATTTATTATTTTTCCAAGGTTTTTAGAGTAAGACGATTAAAAATAAATTAATTTTGTAGTTTGACGAATTAATAACGATTCGTATAACTTGGGTCAAAGTCACAAAACTTAGCAACACAATTAATCATATCCATATAACAACCCAGCTCAAAACTAACCACCTCATCAAACGACTATAACCACGACAATACTTTTATTATTGACAATCGCGACCTTAATCTTTTTTTAGTAATTATTATTATCGTTTATTCTACAACAATGGGTATCAACAATACTAGTCACACCACCATGAGTAAAGTCATATAAACAATAACTAGCCACCATTCATCAACCATGTCACATAAACAAGGCTCACACAAGGTTTTAAATCAATAAAACACCATCCAAACCACAAAAGTAGTACATACTACTTTTGAATTCATCCAACTCTAACTAATTCAAGTTCAAATTACACTTTCTAATATTTACTCACTTTAAATTATATCAAGCTATAACTTAATCTAAACTAAGATTCATGAATTTACCCAAAATACTACATTTAAATTCATTATAATATAAACCCTAAAACAACCATAACTTATCTATTTCAACTCAAACTTCAAACTCTTCACCCAAATTAATTTTAAGCATAAAACAACCATTCAATTCAATAATCACATCAACATTCATATGACAACTAGAAATTATATAAAAAAAATAACATTTAAGTAGAGTTTAAATGGCTCACAAAGAAGAAGAAGATATGTCTTACAATGGGGGACTAAGAGAAGGAAGAAGAAGATGGAGGCAGCCTTAGTTGTTGGAGGCATGAAAAAAACGCAGCTATAACTGCTGTTTGGGCCCGAAACAGCTGCCAGGAGGGAGGCGGGTGTGCTGCTGCTGGTGGGTGCACGGACTGACGGCTGGGTGGTGCCGCCAGTTGCTGTCGTGGCTGGGTGGTGCCACCAGTTAGTTGGTGGGGAAAGGAGTAAAGGGTGAGAAGGAAAGGAAGGAGGGAAACAAAATGAAATGGAAAGGCAGATAAGGGAGTGACGGCTCCCTTTCTTGTGGATCTTATTCTTTTTCAAGAATAAAACCCTAACCCACAATACTTTGGGCTATTCTACTCACGAAGCCCGTTAATTTTAACCCGAAATATTAATAGTGACTTCGTTTGAGTCGAGTTTAAAAACGAAATTGTTACGATTATTATTAATTTACTCAACTTTATTTTAGTAATAACCTCCCGTATAATTAGACGTGTTCAACGTTTAGTTAATAAATATTTATGGGTTCCAAATATTAAATTTCCGACGTTTAATAATAATCTATAAAGAAAATTATTTTTAATCACAATTTAAATTATAAATAAATAACATTAAAATTTGCGGGGTGTTACAGATAATGTTTGCTATCTTTTGTGTTTACAAGTTTTGTTTTATGCATGATAAGATGATAAATTTCATGGTCATGTTTTGACATATTTTTGACATTCTTATCTTTTATATATATATATATATATCATGTCTTGTTTTATTATAAAAGATGATAAATGTTATTATCAAGTTGGATAAAATTGATTTTATAGTTCTTTTATAGTAATATGTTAAGTTTTGGATCTTTGCATGTTTGGTAAGACAAAATAGATTTTGTCATGCAAGTTATACATATATGTTCAGGGGCGGAACCAGAAAAATTAACAAGGGCTGTCCACGCCGAATTTTCATTTCACATTGCGTTCAAAAAATTACATTAAACAATAGTTGGTTAAGGTAATTGTCCACGCCGAGTTTTCATGTTCTGAAAACGGCACATAATGTCGTCATTTGACAAACTTTGAAACAAATCACATTCAAAGTAAGTTACAACAGTATCATTTAAAAACTCATCTGATATCTTGTTGCGCAAATCAGTTTAATTTGATAATCTTCATTGCCGAGAACACCTTTCAACTGTTGCTGTGGATACTGGCAAAATCAACGCCAACTTCAATAGCTTGTATAAATTTGGGCAAGATTTGTACAAGCTGGATTGAACTAATGTTTTGGAGAATTCACCAAGAGTACATAAGCTTGAAAACCGCTCATCGGTAGAAAAATTATCAATAAAAGTATCCAACTCAAAACTAAGACAATCCAAGGCCAAATCATCAAAATCATCAGGATATAATTTTGCCATTTTGAGTATCTTCTCTTTGTCATATTTGGAAAATGAATCAGTAGGATTCAAACAAGCAACTCCAATAAGTAACTCGGTACTAACCTCAGGAAAGCGACAGTCAAGTTCTTGCATTTGCATATCAATAATCGTGTAAAAACATTAACACGATAATAGTGCTCATTTGTCACATCTGACAGCCTACGCTTCGACTTCCCTCGAGCACGTAAAGGGGCCAACTCATCCATGCTAGGAATATCAATGTCATGCTTTATACAAAAAGCTTTCACATCATTCATTAAAGATTCCCATCCTTCATCCCTAGTCTTCTGAAATCGTTTCTTAGTGGTACCAAGCAATGACATAGCATTTGCAACATCTTGATCTCTTTTTTGTAAAGATAGACTTAGTCCATGAGAGATCCCCAATACTAATTTCATCAAATGGATCATGAAAGCAAAATCAAAGGTTTGAATGCCATCCAAAATAGCTTGAGTTTTAGCTATATCATCATCTCCAGCAACAACAAGAGCATCAAGCACATTAACTATAGGAGAAAACATATTAATGAAATTGCAAAAAGTTTTAAAATGAGAACCCCAACGAGTATCCCCAGGTCTTTGAAGACCAACTTCTTGATTTAAACCCTTTCCAGTTAAAATCTCACCTTCAGATAAGGCTTTTTCAACCATCTCAGCTTGTTTTTGTCGAAACTCATCTCTACGTTTATAAGAAACACCAATAGTATTCAATGTAAGATTAATCAAATCAATAAGACGCTCAACATCAACATGTTTGTGTGCAACCTTAACAAGAGTCAATTGAAGTTGGTGTGCAAAACAGTGTACATAATGTGCAGATGAATTATCATTCTGAATTAAAGTCCTTAGCCCATTAATATGACCTCGCATGTTGCTTGCTCCATCATAACCTTGCCCCCTTAAACGAGATGGACTTAAAGACAATTGAGCAAGCATAGAATATATTGTTTCTTTGAGTGACTCAGCAGTAGTGCTAGTAACATGAGCAAGACCAACTAAACGCTCCATTACAAAACCCCTTTTATCAACATATCTCAAAACAAGAGCCATTTGTTGCTTGCAAGAGACATCACGAGATTCATCGACTAAGATAGCAAAATAATCATCCCCAAGTTCCTCAAGAATAGCGTTAATGGTCTCTTTATAACAAGCATTAGCAATATCTTTTTGGATTGGAGGGGATATCATTTGATTATTACCGGGGGCATTCTTTAAAACTACACTACCAACACTTTCATTCTTTTTGGCAAAAAACTCTAAGAAAGTAAGAAAATTACCTTTCCTACTGGATGTCTCACTTTCATCATGACCTCGAAAAGGTAATCCTGAATACAAAAGTAATCTAGCAATATCCACATATGCATTCAAACGATTTTTATATTTAATTTTAGCTTGATTAGATTTTTTGTGAAAAGCAACTTGTATGGATTGCTTTTGCATCATAAGATCTTCACATCTTTTTACACATTGATTATGAATACTGTTTGTTCCACCAACATGTTTATCCAATCTTTTCATATTATTCCACCCCCTAAAGCCTACACTAGTGAATGAATTTGCTCCACCATGACTTGAAGTTTCACTTCCATTAGCAAACAAATAGCAACACAAGCAATAAACAGAATCGTTCTTAATGCTATATTCCAACCAATTAGAATACTTATCAAACCATGAATTATTGAACCTACGTGCACGTCCAGACCATATAGTTGGAGGAAAAGTATGGTTTCGAGGTTGATAAGGACCTTTTTGAATATAAGCCCTTCTAACCTCATCACGATCATTCACATCATAATATGATATTGGATTTCTCTCCGCAGGGTCAGAAGGAAGAACACTTACATCAATTTTACTTTTTTGAGTAGAAGAATTTTGATGTTGTGTACCATCCATAGTAATTGGTGAATTTTCAGAATTTGAACTAGATGGAATAGTTGATCCGGATGCTACTCTTTTGAAATATTTATCCATTTAAACTGTAAAAAAAATTAATCATCAATCCACTATAAATTTCAACCTAATGCAAACAAGTAATTTCAACCTAAAACAATAACTTTAGAAAATAAGTAAAATTGTAAAAGTAAGCCTAATTTGATTAATCAAATTCACTAAGCAAATAACTAAGTATTCTGTATTTAAGTAATAATAAGAATAAAAAATGAAATCAATTAAAACACATAAGAATATAAGATGAAGCCAATCAAAGATGGAACCAACTACTCAATAGTCAATCACTAATTATTTAAAGAAAAGGAATCACTTAGTGGAGTAATTTTCTAATTTAGAAATTACTATTCAAACAAGAAACAAGAATGATGAAAGAAATTAAGAAAGAAAATGGGGATTCATACTCTCATACCTTCGACAGACGGCAGCGGTACAGTCCAGAGAAGACAAGATAGAACGGTGGTTGTCGTCGACGGCCGGAGAAAAGCGATGGTTGTCGTCGACGGCCGGGAAAAGATAGAACGGTGGAAGACAAATGGAAATTAGGTTAGGGTTTTTGTTTCAAAGATGGGGATCGAAAAAAGCTCCCTGACTCATATTATATTTTCAAAAATTTAAAAAAAAAAAATCAGAAATGCAAAAATGCGGTACAAAGGTTTCGAACCTGTGATGTTCAGCTTATTAGTAAAAGTACCTTACCAACTGATCTACCTTATACTCTTGTCTATACTTGTTTTTTTTCAAAATTTAAGTGCTGTCCATTGCCTACCCGGATACCCCATTAATTCCGCCCCTGTATATGTTTGTTATGTGTGGTTATCTTTTGACCAAGTTCAATAATGTTTTCGTTATTGATGTATGTTTCACCTTTTGAGTGAATTGTTTTTTAAAAGGTTGCATGATCCATGTTTGATTAACAATAAAGTTAATTAAAGTATATAGTATATTATTGCAATATTGTTCTTTACAAAAGTGCATGTTGTATTTTTGTTTCATGCATGTGTAGAATTATTTCTATGTGTTTGTGCATGATTCAAGTTAGTCTTTATGATACATTCTCTGATTGGTTTATTACCAATGGTGTTTAAATTTGGACATATAATTTTTATATGGGGTTGTCATATGTATTCTTTTACCCAAGGTTATATTAATTTATTAATATTGGAAAAGGGTATAAAGTTTATGACATGAATAAATTTAAAGGTTTATCATCAAAGATTCATTAAAAGTAATTTTAATGTAAAAGTGATGATTAAACAAGAATTTGTAAATCTAATAATGTTATTTAGTAAAGGTTGAAAGTTGTCAACATTGTTTTTAAACTCGGAATTTTATTTATTAAAGTTGTTTGTTATGGAGGTTAATAAGTTCCATAACGATAAATAAATTAAAGGAGTTTAATGGTTTTATAAGTGGCTTTATATATCAAATAAATGATAAAGACAAGTTTGTCTAGTTCATTTAGATATATATGATGATTTAATCTTATATGAAATAAATGTTGATTTGCTAAGTAAAGCAAGATATGAATTTATTTATTATTAGATTGATTAATGTATTAATTGAAATTCATATGTTACTCTTAATCTAGAGTATGTGTCAACGCTTTAAGTTTTATTATGGTAATTAAAATTCCATAATGTGTTATTATTTGATTTTCAAGATATGCATTATTTGCATGAGTATACGGAAAGTTTTATACTAATATTTATTTTGGAGAAAAGTACTAAATACGTTTTGTTCCGGTTAATGGGTATGTTTAGGTATCTTATGTTGTCGGATAACGCCAAATATATTTGGTGTGACAATAAAGAAGGTTTTAACTATTTAAGTTAAAGTTGATATTAAACGTTTTTCTTTTGGTTTAAAGTATTTGTTTTATAGAAAAATCTTAATCATTTTGGTACAAAGGATATTTATTTTGAATTATCTCAAAGGTTCAAAATAAGGATGCATCTATATAGATTATGTTATTTATAACATCTACTATAAGTTCTTTTATTAGAACAAGAGATATTATATATCAATGATATTTGATTATAATACAAAGTGATGCAATATTTATTTGGAAATTTAATTTTCAATTGATAGATAGGTTTGAATACCTACAAGTTTAATTTGTACAAATAAGTGATTATGATATTTTGATCTTTAATAGTTTGTTTTGCTAATGTTATGATAAAAATTTATTTCTAAAAGAGGAAAATATAAGTTTGTTTTACTAAGAAAAGTTTTTAACGAAGTTTGGTTTTGTTAAAATTTTCAAAATAAAAGTTTTTAATATCGTGTATTCATATTTCTAATATGAAGGTTTACCCATGATTATGTATTTTGATATTTAAGTATCATATAAGTTTTTGGCTTTCTTAAAAAAAGTAAGTAATGATGTGTTCATCATGAGAATAAATAATAATGTTTGAAGTTTAGTAACTTAATCTCCATGCAAGTATAACAATATGTTATAGATAGATTTTCATATTATATATGAAGATTGATGAGCATGTATTAATGTTCAAGATTTATTAAGTGGTATTATACTTAATATGATAATTTATTATTGAATTTATTTCAATAAGTTTACCGAAAATACAATGGTTAAATAATTGTTTATATTTTCATATAGTATGTTATATCATAAATTTTTATAAATTATGATATATTTATTTTGAAACATAATTGTATAAGTTAAGATGACAAAGTAATATGTCATATTCCTTCTATGAAGGAAATGGGGGAGGTAAATGTTAAATTGATTTTAACATAAAAGTTTAAGGACTAAGAAATATAAGTATTTTATTATACTTAAAGTAAAGTTCAAGTTTTCCCTCATGTCTTCCAATTGTAATTATTTCCTAGATATTTGGAAAGATTATAAAATTGGATGTAATTTTAACTTATACAAGGATTCAAATTGTTTTATAGTTGTCAAGTAATGTTTTACTTACAACCTAAAGTTCCTTTATTAGGAAATTATTTGAATAGTCCAAAATGTTTATGTTGTACCATGGATTTAATTAATCTTATAGTAGAAGTTCTTCAAGTTTGAAGAGGTACTCAAGTATGAGTTTGATCTTTAGTGAATTGGCCATTCTCTATGTTGATCAAAGTATATGTGTTTGTGGGGGAGGTATACCAAGTTTTGATCACCCAAGAACAAACAAAGTTTTAACTTATTCTACTATGATATTAATGTTATTTGTCATGATTTAGACAAATATGTAAACGGTATAGTTTAAAATACTCATCTTTGTGATGTTTAAGCCAAGTTGTGCACAAAATCAATCTAGTTTTGATTAACAAGTGGCTTGTATAAAGTATTGATAGTCGAGTGTAACTTTGATAATGCTATGACATCTAATTGAGGCAAAGCCGAAAATTAGGGCTTATCAAAGAAGGGATCACATTTCTTGACTATGTGAACAAAGTTCAAAGCTAGACAAAGTATTCTTACAAAGTCTAGGAATTTCATGGTTTTATGAAATTGGTACATGCCCATTCTTCAACACCATGAGCGAAACCCAATTCGACGCTAGAAGAAACATCTAGTCTCGAATTCAATGTGGATTGATCGCTCATCAGATGTTGGAAAGCAACACTTAAGTGATCCTAAGTTGCTTTATTCGTGATGTTGACAAACGCGGTAGTAGAGTCGTTCCTCGAAGTCTCCATTTCTAGAGTTATGAAGATCTCTAGATTGAGTGATTTATTAGCGAACGCATGGTATATTAGGGAGAAGCTACCTATATAAGTTCAAGATTTGGCCGTCTTAAAGAAATCAAGGGGCATACTTATGATTTCAAAGAACTTATGAATAGATATGGACACATGGCCTTTAACGTGTCAAGGATGTAAGATTAATGAATTATTTCGTGTGTACTACTCCTTTAATTGGTTGGATATATCTGCTTAATTCAATCCGGAAGGACATTAGGGGATATGATCAATTGTAAAGATGCGTGGTACTAGGTGTCAATTCAATCCGGAAGGACATTGGCATTGATGCATGAAATGGGTTGGAGATTATGGATTGTAAAAGAAGGAAAGGATTATACACTCTAAATGGGGGAGGATTGTTGGAATTTAGAGTGTATAGTGGTTGTCGGAAATGTAATTAATTAAATTAAATAAATAATTTAATTAATTAATTATATCCCAAAGTGTGTATTTAAAAAGGAAGAAAAAATGGAACAGAACAAAGTGCGCACCCCGCGGAGTTTTACGCGGCCCGCGGAGGCTGTCAGAACTATTTGCGCGGCCCGCGCAGAATTACGCACCCCGCGCAAATCTGTTCTTAGTGCGAGTTCGTCTTGTTTCTTGCTCTGTTTTGTTTTGTTGGTTATTATATAACTTCCTACAGTTATTATGGTTATTTTAGCCATGTTTTTTGGGATGTAAGGGTTGAGTGAAAGGCGACATGAGTTCATGAATCGATCTCATGTTTCACGGATCAACCTTGTGTTTCATGAAGTAATATGTTGCTTCATGAACCGGTATGAGCTATTCTATAAATATAGAATGCTTGTGTGTTGTTTTAGAGATCTAGAACATACATGGAATTTCTGATTTCTCTTCTTCTCTAACATTTTACATCGAGGACTTAAAATTCTCGTTTGTAATTTTATTATCTTCTTCCACTTTAGTTTCTCTTGCATCATTCTAATTTCCGTGTGCTCGGAAGTTAGTGTAATTCTTTGTATCTCAAAACATATTTCCGGTTGATTCCCAAGCACCGTAGTAGGGAGGAAATGATGTTTTAGGAAAGAGCATCTCGCCTAGAATTTATATCAAGATCCAACAAAATCTTCTTGTTACTTTGTTCGATATATGGTGATTCCCGATGATGTAAACTACATTTGGTGTATGTTAAGCAAAGGTTTGAACTTGTCATATGAATTTGGTTTTCTACTACAAACTTGTAACTTTATTTTATATGTTTGATTTATAAAATTAAAGTCACATTTCTAACAGTAAGGTCTAACACTAAGATGTGTCTCACAAGTGAGACCGTCTCACACAAGTTTTTGTGATAGTTTGTAAGGTCTAACACTTACAATATAACCTAAGGCAAATCAAGAAACCGAGAAAAAACAGGAAAAAAGGCTAAACAGCTTATAAAGCCGAGTCGGTTGTCCAAAGAGACAGAGGGACAGCTAGGTAGGCTTTTTGTTCTGTCTCCAAAATGCTTTTGTTTCAATTGCTTCTAAGAGAAAAGAAAACCCTTAATTATTGAGTACTCCTAGGTTAAGCTTGGGGAAATGGTAAGGGCGTTAATAGTTCATTTTCAAATTCTTGATAAATTTGTTTAAATAAATCAGTTTCAGTGACTTTATGTAAGAAGGAAGAGGAACATTGTCACCGGCACTGTAACAACAAAAAAACACTGAGTAAAACAATAAAATCTCAAAAGCTACGCTAAGCTAATAACTAAGGAAACAAAAAGAAAGAAAAACCTGTATTGATTATTGTCATATTATGGTTGGTGGAATGATGGCATATATTGTTGATTCTCAAAGGGTTGACTTTGAAATTGTTGATTAATGCGTCCAGATAAATCAGTTTCTGTGACGTAATCGTAAGAAGGAAGAGGATAGTTAACAATGGCACTGCAACAACAAAAAAACCAATGTAATTTCATAAAATCTCAAAAGCTAAGCTAAGCCAGTAAATAAGGAAACAAAAAGAAGGAAAAACCTGTACTGGTTATTCTCGTATTCTGGTTGGTGGATTGATGGCATATATTGTTGACCCTCAAAGTTTTGATTTTGAAATTGTTTATCAAGGCATTCAACGAAAAGGGCTTCATTAACAACGTAATCATCAACAAAAAATGGAACATTGTTACTAGCTCTGCAACAAAAAGACCCTAATTAATTAAATTAAAATCACAAAACTAAGCTATGCCAATAATAATTAAGGAAGCGAATAGAAAAAAAAACCTGTATTGAGTATTCACTTGTTGAGGTTCGTAGAATGATGAAATAGATTGTGGATTCTCAAAGTGTTGATTATCAAAGCGTGGATTTTGATCATTTTGATTACAAAATTTTTAAATCACCAAACGCAAACCTTCTAGCTCTCTCTGAGCATGTTATATTTTCGTAAGCATAGTTTGAATTTCACCTAAACACCCATAAACAGGATCTTTGATGCGAGCATTAGTGCTATAGATAATGGATGCCATAAGATCATCATGAAAATAAAGATTCGTTGATCTAAGAGCGTTCGTCATATATTTAACGCCAAAATATTTATGGAAATTTTTGAACAATTGGGGATTGTCTGCTGGGAAGTATGGGGCGAATAGACAATCCTTGTTACATTTCATCTTTCTGTGTCTGCATATGGCACAGCTCTTTAATTTCTTTAGGGAATTGTCCTCTTTGTTTTGTTCCATTATATTCTTCTTCAATCTCGTACTACTTGAAAGTAAGTTAGGAGAAATTAAATTTTTTAACCTAGTATAATATAGTTAAACACTTCAAATGTAATTAAGGAACTAGACATTCAACATCACGTATAATATAGTAACATAAATTGATAGGATAATATATACCTTAATTGATGAGATTATCTAGTACAGTTGGAACGTCCTCGTTTGATAAAAATTGATCCTGCTCTTTCTTGGTGTGAGCACAGGTTGTTTTGTGATGTTCTTGAGAGGCACATTCATTTTCTCGTTCTCTGAACTGGACTGTACATCCTCCAGTTCCACGTTCTCCTCTTCCTCAGATTGTTCTCCCTTAGCAGCAAGGAGTCGAACCTGAGAACTCCAACAATATGTGCAACAGCTCTGCCAATTGAGAATATGCTTTCAATGCATAAATATTCAGCACCAACTTTATATAACTAATTCTTCCCAGCTCCGATTAGAAGAGTTGAGACCCCTTTAAAAAGGATTTTTGAGAGCAAACATAAAGGAGATTAGAACGGATAGTATAGCAGCTATTTAGAAATTATACAGTAGCTTTTTTTTAGTCTTCTTTTCTCTTTTCTCCCACTTTACTCTTATAAACCCTAGTTTAGTTTCTTTATTTTTTTTCTTGTCTTTATTTTTATTTTTCATAATCAAAACTTTATTTTATTGTTTATTTTTGTTAATTACATTATGTCCTCTCTTTTGTTGGTATTATTGTTTGAAGATTCAAGGGCCTTTTTTTATGGAGTTTGATGATATGCATTTATGGGTTTTTGTCTTTTATTCTTAAATCTCCTTCAAAGTTTGTGGGTAATTCCTAATCTCATTTAATTTTAGTATTTCATTGTCTATGTATTAAATTTAGTTAGTTTAGGATATTTTCTCAAATTGCTCTTGATTATTAAAAATGATGTCTTGTTCTTTTTTATTTTTGATGTTTGAATGCTTGGAATACATGTTGTTAATGGTTTTGATGATTATGATTATAGTTAGTGGGTAGTTGTTTAGGGTTAGGGGTTGACTCTTTTTGTGCTAATGGATTGATTATTATTGAAAATGGGTTGATGTTGCTTTGATTGTGAACTCCGAAAGTGGGTATGTGATACCCTGTAATTTTAGTAATTTCACGTTTAAATTTTCTTACGGTTATTATATAAGTAAGTCATATAATAATGCTTTATGTCGTATGGTATAATATGATAAGTTAATATCTAATAATCATACATCTACTAATTTAAAAACAATTGTGCCATTTGTCACTTCATACTTCATTTGTGCCAATTGTCACTTCACAAATGAATTCCATATATATATTTTTAAAAATTTTAGTATTTATCCCAATTAAATTAAAACATTTCAACTCCTCCATTAAATCAAACAACAATAATCCCTCTCCTAATTGAACATAATAATATCTAAATTAATTATTATTAATTAATAATAAAAATAAATCAAAAAAAATTAGACCTTTCAATTATCTCTAGGTTGTTTAGAAAATGAGATCAAATGGAATCTTTCATTTCATATTCTCAATTAATTCTCCTATTGAACATAATAATATTTAAATTAATTATTATTAATTAATAATAAAAAAAATCAATAAAAAATTAGATCATTCAATTATCTCTAGGTTGTTTAAAAAAGGAGATTGAATGAAATATTGGTTGGAGAAAAATTCTCACATAAAATCTTTCATTTCATATCCTCAATTAATTCTACTAATTGAACATAATAATATCTAAATTAATTATTATTAATAAATAATAAAAATAAATTATTAAAAAATAAGACTTTTCAATTATCTCTATGTTGTTTAGAAAAGAAGATTGGATGGAATATTTGATACCCCGAAAAATATACACTCATTACTTGATAATATTTGATATCACTTTAAAATTTTGGTCAAATTACAAAGCATTATTTTTTTGTTGACGCAAAAATGAGTTTACCATTTAAAAAACTTTCCAAAATTAAAGAATCAAAGGGTTTATTCGAAATTAAGGCTAAAGTCATATATACATGAAAATCAATGGAAGATATGGGTTAGGGACAATGTAATTAAAAGAACTGCTTTACACATGATTTTGATGGATGATGAGGTAAATTATTGTTATTAACAAAAGGAATTATGTAATTTATCAACCATTTTAAAAGGTTTACTCTCACTAATTATTGCTATAATTTTGTATTAATTAATGCCTCTTATATTTTTTTTCCAATCGTAGAGTACTATAATTCAAGACTTCATTGGTTACTACAATTACAAAGCTTATGGATCTCGAATAGAGGAGGGAAAATCATATTCCTTGAGCAACTTTAAAATCTACAAAAACAAGAGAGATTTAAGGTTTTAGAACATGAATATATATAAACTAGTATAGAAACTCGTGTAATGCACGAAGCTATGAGTATAAAAATATATGTAAATATAAATTTTAAATAGAGTTATAATTACATGTTATTTGTATCAAATTTAATATTTCTTATAAATACTCATACTTTTTAAGACAAATATAAGAAATTTTCTAATGTTATCTTAATGATTATTTGTCATTCTCATAATAATTTTTAGGGTTTTTTATGAATTACAGCCTCAAAGTTTTCTCGTTTTATGAATTACAGCCGCAAAGTTTTTTTTTTTATGAATTACAGCCTCAAACTTTTGATTTTTCCTCAATCACGGCCAAGTGACCGGTTGACACCGTTGACCAGCTTATATGACCTTTGACTTTCTTTTTTCCTGATTTTTCCTTTTTTTTTTTTGAGTTTTCTTTTTTCTTTTTTCTTTTTTTAATTTTATTCCTTCATTCTCCTCACATCTTCATCCTCTCCCTCCTTCTTCTCCATCATCTTCATCCTCTTCATCCTCCATTAATTTTCAAAATCACCATTAATCTTCAAAGACTCAATTTCTTTCCAAAGTCCAAACCCTAGAATTCTTTCCCCTTTAAAAGAACCCAAATTTAATTCCTCCATCCTCTTCATCATCTTCTTCCTTCTTCATCATCATCTTCATCCCATTTCAAATAAAATTTCTGGGTATATTTTTTGAAGGTCCTCAATTTTCAGAACTTTGAACAATCTCCTTCAACCCAATTTGAAATCAACCCAAAATCAATTAATAGAGTATAATCTAGGTTCAATTCATGTAAACCTCTTTTAATGAAATCCAGAAAAATACCCATTAACTTTGAAGATTAAAAGTTAAAGTGGAAATCCAAAATTAGTGGGTTTCATTTTTCTGGATTTATGCAAATACCCAGTAATTTTGAAGATTAAAAGTTATAGTAACTTTGAAGATTAAAACAAACCTAATCATCAATCAAACTTTCTCTTCAAACCCAAACTCAGAAAAATACCCATTAACTTTGAAGATTAAAAAAACATATATATAAAAACAGAAATTTTTCCCGGGACTTCAAACCCAAACAAGATCCTCACTTTATTCTTCAATTGGGTGCTTTAGTTTTTGAGGCAACAAGGTTGATTTTGATCCAAAATTAGTGAGATTCAAAGAGTATTCAATTAAACTCATATTCGCACCATTTTCATAGCTCATGGAGTAGTAGATAGTTCATCTCCAAATCTCAAAATTTCCTCCATTTTCGCACCAATCCTCTTACTAATGCATGTAACACCATTTTCGCATCAATCTTCTTACTAATTGAGGATGAAGATGATTTGATTGATTGGGTTAGTGGGCTTAGAACTAGTTCAATTAAATCATGGGTTTTTTAATTCAGTAAGTCTCATGGGAGACGGTCTATTCTATAGACGGACTCCATGAAGCCCAGCCCAAAATATAACATAGTATATTTGGGGTTATAATAAATTATTTTGGGTTATAATAACTTATATTTGGGGTTATAAAATAGTATACTCGAGGTTATAATACCTTACATTTAGGATTATAACATAATATAATTGATATTATAATAAAAAAAATCAGTTAAGGGAAATGGGCTGGCCCAATTTTGTGGTCTATCCTATAGACCGTCTCTTGTGAGATTTTGTGTTTTTAATTTGAAGGGTTCTTGATTAAAAAACCCTAATTAGGATTTTTTTAATTTGAAGGGCTTAGAACTAGTTCAATTAAATTAGGGGTTTTTTAATTTAAAGGGTTTAAATTGGAAGGGATGATTTGATTAGGGTTCTTGAAAAGCAGAAATAAATCTAGGGTTTGGACTTTAGAGAGAAATTGGGTCTTTGAAGATTAATGGTGATTTTGAAAATTATTGGAGGATGAAGAGGATGAAGATGATGGAGAAGAAGGAGGGAGAGGATGAAGATGTGAGGAGGATGAAGGAATAAAATTAAAAAAAGAAAAAAGAAAAAAGAATACTCAAAAAAAAAAAGGAAAAATCTGAAAAATGGAAAGTCAAAGGTAAAATAAGCTGGTCAACGGTGTCAACCGGTCACTTGGCCGTGATTGAGGAAAAATCAAAAGTTTGAGGCTGTAATTCATAAAAAAAAAACTTTGCGGCTGTAATTCATAAAACGAGAAAACTTTGAGGCTGTAATTCATAAAAAACCCTAATTTTTAATATCTTGAATCTTTTCTTTCATGATGATATTCTTTAGAAATTAAAATTTTAATGAAAAAACTTTATTAATTAGCAAATATTACAACATAAAAAATATAAATTTTAAGAAACTTTAATTTTAAATTTATGCAGCTTTTAAATTCAAAAATACTCCTCATTCATTAAGATATACTACTCATACATTAAGAAATAAGTTGATGTTAATTTTTGTAAATATTATTTTATATGGTAAGTCACTATATGGATGACACGTGGAATTTTACAGTTGTTTTATTAGATTGTATGATATGATGATTGTATGATTTAAATTCAAAAATACTCCTCATTCATTAAGATATATTACTCATACATTAAGAAATAAGTTGATGTTAATTTTTGTAAACATTATTTTATATGGTAAGTCACTATATGGATGACACGTGGAATTTTACAGTCGTTTTATTAGATTGTATGATGATATGATTCATGATGATATTCTTTAGAAATTAAAATTTTAATGAAAAAACTTTATTAATTAGCAAATATTACAACATAAAAAAATATAAATTTTAAGAAACTTTAATTTTAAATTTATGTAGCTTTTAAATTCAAAAATACTCCTCATTCATTAAGATATACTACTCATACATTAAGAAATAGATGTTAATTTTTGTAAATATTATTTTATATGGTAAGTCACTATAAGTCACTATATGGATGACACGTGGAATTTTACAGTCGTTTTATTAGATTGTATGATATGATATGATATATGATTTTATTTGGCAAAGTTCACTTCCTTAAAAGTATGTCACGATTTAGTAGCACCTCCTTATGAGATAAAATTTATGCATTTTAATAAAATTTTAGCAAATGAATGTGACCCCAGTTTTCTTATAGGTAATTTTCCTCTTTATTTTCATTATTTTAAACTTAATTTAGTGGTACATATAATTTGGAATAATAGACATTATTTACAATATTATTATTATAGATTAAAAAAATTAAACGGAATCCGTGCATAGCACGGGTATAATACTAGTCATACATTAAATTACGTGTCGAATATAGTTTTTAATATATAAAGTGATAAAGATGGATGGTCATATTATAATTAAAGTTTATAACGACATTGGTAATTGCTCATTATATAATTAGCTTTTAGGAGGACAAAATAAACACGTTAATTAGATTACTAAAAGTCGTATTATTTTGATGTTAGAAACAAATATGTTGTGAATTTAGTTAATGTGTTTATAAGTAATAATGTAATATTATTTACAACAAAACGTATATTGTTATGCATTAAAGGTATAATATATGACCGATTAGTGATATAGTATAATAAACGCAAACTTTTATATGGTTAATTTAAATAGTATTAATTGACTGTTTCGGGTGAAACTTAGTTACAATTTATATTAAGTGGGGGAAGGGTAATTTATGTTGTAACTCCAAGTAGAAACGTCCACGTGTCGAAGTATAGGGTAGCCCGGTCCAACTAATTGAGGTTGAAGATGGTCGAAGGTGGTTGAAGATCTTCGAATGAACCTACAAAATGAACAAAGGTTACTGACCCGGGGGTGGCACCCGGGAAAGCCCCTCCGATGCTTAAGTCAGAACGAGGTTGAATATCAAATATGACAATGGAATTACTTAGAGAGAATATGGGAGAAAAACTTACTTCAATAGGACATTTTGTGAGTATTTATAGTTGTTTGCTTTGTCCTGATATTGAAACCGATTGTATCTGCGTTTTGGACTGATAAATCACGAAACCAATCGAATCGTAATTTGGAATTGGGCTTGACTATTTTGTTGACCATGTTTGACTTGGGCTTGACCATATATAAGGCCCAAGTAATATTGGGGCCTTAGACCCAAAACAGTTTTTTTTTCTTGGAACAAACCATGACAATAATAATAATTATAAAACTTTAAAAAAATAATAAAGAAACCAAGTCATACGAATAATAATAATAATAATAATAATAATAATAATAATAATAATAATAATAATAATAATAATAATAATAATAATAATAATAATAATAGTTGAGCCTTTCTCTCTCCTTTCTCTCTCTAGAACTCTTTTCCCTACCAGCAATTCACCTTGAGAATTGCTCAGCCATGGCAGGTAGAAGAAGAGGTCGCCCCCTGAGAAAAAGGTCTGCAGATTGTGCTTTTCTTTACCTTCTTTGATGACCCTTTTGTTGAACCGAGAAATAGAGTTTCGATCTGCTACGAATCGAAACCCTATTCTTCGTCTCTCTTTGGGTTATTGAGTCCATTCTCTGTTTTGAGCACGGGATTTCTTGAACTCAGATTTCAATACTTGAAAGTCCTCGTTCAAACCCCTCCCCACTGCTGGGCTCCCGTATCCTCTAGTGTTTTGTCGATTAACCTAAATCTAAAAATCCCTAAAATCCAAGTCTCTGGCCTGTTTGAGATCCTTGTGCTACCTTTTAATGGAGGTTATCAACATCCCCAGGCGAGTTCATGATGCTTCAGAACCCCATCTTCTACCGGCTGTCCGATGTAATCGAAGATTAGTCTTCAAGGCATGTTCGAGATCCCTATGAAACCAGTACTCCCAGGTTTGCAGTAATCGAATGTGAGTAAACCCAATTAGAGATTTCGATTTCTCAAACCCTAATTGACGATTTCGAAAGTCTCAAGTCTTAACCCTATTTTGAATTAGGGATTATAATTTGATATGTTAAGAATTGGCTTACTGCGTTTTCGAACTCCCTGAATGCCTCGAATTAGCCTGGGTGGAGTTTGATGGCAATGTTTGATGCTAGCTTCCCTAATTGGGCTTGTCTTGGCTTCCGTATGAACTGCCCTTGTAGTTTTGTATCTTGAGGGTAACAACTTTGGTTGCTACTCCTTCTCCTCTTTCAAGCAAAGAGAATCATAGATTGGGTTCAACTATATGTGATTGGGTCCATATTGATTGGGAGTGTACTGTGAGGAAACTGTGAAATGCTGCTCGTGATGTTGCACTCCTCAACAGTTGGTGCCTGCTGTCTTTTTTGGTGCTAATGCCGGATTTTGCTGGACACTATGACACAAACCTGATACAAGTGGACGAGTGTTTGCTGTTTACATTCCTTCATTGGGTGCAGATTTGGGTGTATATCCAGTTAATTGGGCATTTGACTTGCTTGAACCGCAATTTGCGGTTATGTATTTGAGGGTAACAAATTGTTTTTGTTATTCCTGTTTTTCTCAATAGATTGAGATTCAAAGCTTTGTGGTCCATCTTTGATTGGATCATTGAGATGTATTGTTATAGGTCTGGTCATAAACTTTGGATCCATGGGTTTAATCTTGCTTGTACCCATGAAGTTGTGGTATATATGAAGTAGTAGTTATGACAGTGTTTCAATTGAAACAATTATGCTGTGATTTCTGGGGAGTGAGCTTTACCTCGCTCCGTTTTGGTTGTCTCATGATGCCGGGTTTTGGAGCTGCGAATGGTTAGGTTCCAATAGCTAAAGTGTCAATGGGGTGGCTGTTTTGGGGTACTGATACCCAGCTATGAGCTGCTGTGATGCTGCGTGATTACTTTACTATTTTTGAGTTGCTGATTGATTGTTTGCTGCTGCAATGTGTATCCTAAGCTGTTGATTGTGTGCTTGGACTGTCATTATGGTGCGTGTCCTTGGTGTTCGGAGGATACCTACTGTTCCAATGCATCGGTGGTTAAGCTTTGTGTGTACTGATCCAAAATTGGATAGACTTATTTTTTTTGTCTTGTTACATGTTGTGTATGGAACCTTATAGTATTTGCTTAGTCAAGTTCGGCCCAAAGCCATGTGTAAATGCTAAGTCGTAGTACCTTAGTTTCTAGGAAATACTTTTCCTTTTTTGGAGTTGACTTCCGAGACTAGCGAATAACGAGGGGTCTGTCCCTTAGAAGCTATGTTGGAGTCGTCTTCTCAGTCTTTTGGACCTTTTGTAAGCTTCGGCTATTTTTTCTGGCACTTTATAAAACTTACTTTGCCAAAAAAAAAATTAATAATAATAATAATAATAATAATAATAATAATAATAATAATAATAATAATAATAATAATAATTTTAAGAATAATAATAATAATAATAATAAATAATAAACACTCTCTACCTCCCGATTTTCTCTCTCTAAAAAGCCCTTCCTCTGGTTCACCATTGCTCCGGCATGGTAGATACGGCCAAAGCAAGAGGACCCGGCCGACTAAGGAAGACGGAGGCTGATAAAGGAGCCAGTGTCGCAACCCCTACCAGCTCAGAACCCGTGGTGGAGGCATCGGTTTCTGCTGCTTCGATTTCTGCGATACGGCTGACTCCCCAATTAAACCCTAGCATCGATGCGAACGCCGTTGAAAACACCACTCCCACCTGGGCTACGTCCTCTAATGGCGATGTCGAATACCCAAGTCAGCCAATTGCAAGCTGCAACCCAATTGCACGCCAGAACAAGGCTGTTTCGACTAATGTCACAGAAGCTGAAATTCAAGTGTCACCTAATGCCTCAGGTAACACCTCCTCGAAAACTAAGCTAGTTAAAATTCAATTGTCTGACATAGAAGATGAAATTAAGTACTGGGACACAGCTGTGGTTTGTTTTGTGGTTGGTGCCAACCCCCCGTTACATGTCATAGATGGTTTTGTCCATCGTATATGGAAAGAACTCGATATTGATACTGTTGGAATGCTAGACAAAGGGGTTTACATGGTGAGAATGAAATCTGTTGAAAGTCGAGATAGGGCATATGAATCGAATGGAATCCTGTTTGACAATAAGCCCTTTGTGATTAAACCTTGGAAGCCCGAAATGTCAACCGATAAGAGTTGTTTAATGACTATGTCTGTTTGGATTCAGCTGCCAAAATTGAAAGTAGAATATAGAAGTGAACCAAGCCTTACAAAGATTGCAGGTATAGTGGGCAAAGTCATCAAATTGGATAGCGCCACACGACAAAAAACTAGGTTGAGGTTTGCTCGGGTCCTAGTTGAAATGAACACTAATGATGACTTCCCGGAGGAAATACACTTCACCAATGTGCATGATGAATTGGTAACGCAACAGGTGGTGTATGAATGGAAGCCAATTCTATGCGCCAAGTGTCAGAAAATGGGTCATAGTGACCAGGATTGCCGTAGTGAAGCTAACAGTAAGAAGGCCCCTCAGGATAAACGGCCACAGAAGGACAATGATGGTTTTCAAAAGGTGGTTAGGAGGAAATATGTTGTGAAGCAGAAACCCACAACATCTGAGCCAGCTCCTAGTGCCGCAAAGGTTCAACCCAGTACTCGAATTGCTCAACCACCTAGCCAACCAAAGCATAGGCCGAAGATCCCTAAAGAACCCCAACACCATGAGGAGATAACCTCCCCAAATTCTTTTGCTGCTCTCACACAGGATATTGACGACAATCAAAGAGGAGATACATCTACCTTGTCACTACCTATAAAAGCGCTGGGGGCTTACCCCATCGACAACAATGAATAGCATTCTCACCTGGAATGTGAGGGGATTAAACAAGGCTCGCAAACAACAAGAAGTGGCGAGATTCATATCTAGTCATAATATTAGCCTTGTTAGTCTCCTCGAAACAAAGGTAAAGCGGCAAGGACTGGGTGCCCTTTACCAAAGATTATGCCCCTCTTGGTGCTTCACCCACAACCTAACATGGCACAAAGGTGGTCGCATTATTGTAGCTTGGAAAAGTGATGAAATCAAGGTTGACATCAGACATTGCAGCAGCTAGATCATACATGTGGAAGTAACACCGCTTATTGGCGAAACCTTCATATGCTCTTTTGTCTATGGTGCGAGTGATAAGACAGGAAGGGAAGAGCTTTTTACACAACTTGAAAGTCTTAAACCCCTCAGCAACATTCCATGGCTCATCATGGGCGACTTCAACTGTATGGCAAACCTAGATGAAAGAATAGGTCAGCGTCCCCGCCTTCATGAGCTCGAACCTTTAAGGAGATGCATGGAAGCCTGTGAAATTCATGATCTCAAAAGCACAGGTAGATTCTTCACCTGGACAAATAAGCAGCAGGGTACAGCACGTGTTCTTAGCAAAATTGATCGAGTCCTTAGCAACCAAGCCTGGGACAGCACCTTTCCCACATCAAAGGCTGTCTTCCTCCCCGAAGGAGACTTCGACCACACGCCGATGATTGTGAGATTCTTCAAGCAGCATAAAAGGACTAGAATGTTCAGGTTCTTCAAACATTGGGGGAAACGAGCGGACTTTATTGAGACACTCCGGGACATATGGAACAACTCCACCCAGGGCTCGATAAGCCACCAAATCATCTTGAAGCTTAAAAAGGTCCAAAGCCACTGCATCCAGTATTTCAAAAAAGATGAACAAGCTGTGGTTTTCCTAGCTGAAAACAACCTCCTCTCAGCTCAGGAAAAGGTACACTCTAACCCAACTAACGTTCATCTTATTAATCTTGAATGTAAAATGGCAGAGCTCCTAAAGAAAGCTAAGGAAGATAGAGACTCAGTTCTCCGGCAGAAGGCAAAGATCTCTTGGCTTACCATGGGGGATGAGAACACCAAGTTCTTCCACCAATCAATCAGACACAGGCACAAATCAAACTCCATTAATGTGCTCCACATGGGTGATGAGGTCACTAGTGATCAAGGTCGCATTCGACACATTTTTCAGGAATACTACAAGGATCTTTTCTGTACTGACATGGATAACAGACGACTTGTCATCATGAACATCATCGATCAAGGTCCAATCCTTTCTGAGCCCCAGCAACGACTCCTGGACCTATCCTTTTCAGCGGAGGAAATTAAGAAGGTCATGTGGAGCATTCCTGAGGACAAAGCCCCGGGGACTGACGGTTTTAATAGTGGCTTCTACAAAGCAGCGTGGCCAGTTGTTGGCCCGGATATAGTTAGAGCAATCCAAGACTTCTTCTCTAATGGAATCCTCCCTAAGGCATGGAACATCACAGCTATAACTTTGATCCCTAAGTCCTAGAACCCTACTGGCCCGGGTGACTACCGTCCCATTTCATGCTGTAATGTCATCTACAAATGCATATCTAAACTTATCAGCAACAAACTCAAACTTGTCCTGGGATCCATCATCAGCCCTAACCAAGGCGCTTTTGTCGAAGGACGCAGCGTTCTTCACAATATTCTCTTATGTCAAGATGTGGTAAAGCAATACGGTCGGAAAAGTTGTCCTCCTAGCTGTCTCCTCAAAATGGACCTTCGGAAAGCATATGATACATTGAACTGGGCATTCCTGAAAGACATGTTGGTTGCCCTCAATTTTCCGGCCCATTTTATTCAGAGAGTCATGACTTGCGTCACCTCCACCCAGTACTCCATAATCGTGAATGGTAGCCCCATGGATTCCTTTTAAGCGAAGCGGGGAGTGCGCCAAGGCGACCCCATGTCACCCTTACTCTTCGTGATAGGCATGGAATACCTTTCTAGAATCCTCAAAAAGGTGGGAGATGCAGAGAATTTCACCTTACACCCCAGATGCTCCAAGATGAAGCTAACCCACCTTGTTTTCGCAGACGACCTCATGCTCTTTTGCAAAGGCGACTCGCAATCTATCAAGCTCATCACCCAAGGGGTGGATTTGTTCTCCGCAAGTTCAGGGCTAGTAGCAAACAATGCTAAATCCGGTATTTACCTTGTAGGGGTTTCTGAGGTTGTTAGAGCTAACGTAGCTGCCTCCTTTGACTTATGCCCCTTACGTTAAAGCGCTACACGGCTTCTGATTGTGACTATTTGGTTGATAGAATGACCTCCCGGATTCATTCTTGGTATGCTCGGAAGCTCTCGTATACGGCCCGACTCCAACTTGTCAACTCAGTTCTTATGAGTATCTCTAACTACTGGAGCCAAACTGTGATTCTCCCCAAGAGAGTGGTGCACCAGATCAACGCTATCTGTCGATCCTACCTTTGGCATGGTGAAACTGAAAGCAGATCCCCAGGGAACATCAGCTGGGAAAAGGTGTGCAGACCTAAAAAGGAAGGAGGCCTTGAAATCCGTAATCTTCTAGTATGGAACCTAGCAGCAGTAGGCAAAATAGCCTGGCATATTAGCTCAAAGCAAGACTCTATGTGGGTGAAATGGATTCATGAAGTCTATATGAAAGGTGGACAATGGGATCTTTGCAATGCCCCTATCACAGCGAGCTGGGTAGTCAAGAAGCTTTGTCATGTCAAGGAGACCCTCACCAGATGAATGTCGCACCCGTCCTACTCCATACAAACAGTGTATTCGGATCTCATGGGGAATATAGACAAAGTTAGATGGGATACTACTGTATGGAACCATGCCGTCACGCCCAAAAGCCGGTTCATTGTGTGGCTTGCCTATCATGATAGACTCAAAACCAAACAACGTCTCATGCCAACCGGGGTAGTGGAAGATGACCTATGCCCCATATGCGCGAGCCAAATGGAGTCCATCAATCACCTTTTCTTCCAGTGTGACTTTAGCCGCCAGTGTGTTGAAGCCGTAAAACAATGGGTGGGGGTGAAATGAAACATTCAAAGCATGAAGGACATCCTCCGCATATTCCGAATCCCTCAAAAGAAATCAAAGCTCATTAAAGCGGTCTTCTGTAATCTGATTTATGCTATTTGGTGCACGAGAAACGAAGCTATATGGCAAAGGAAAGTGACGACAGTAAGGAGAGTGGTAGAGGCTGTTAAATATGAGTCCATGACTAGATTGTCTTCGCTCCCTCTTAACCAATCCACTTCAATATGGCTGAGAACATTGTAATCCCTTGTGATACTCCATTTTTTGCAGGTGACATAGCTTACTTTTGCAGGACCAACTGTGGAAGGTGGTGGATTTGCTGCTTCCCATTAACTGCTACCACCTTCTGCCCCTGATTTGAGCTGCCATCCATTCTATGCTGCGTGTGAGACTTAGCTGCTGCTGTGTATCTACCCATTTGATGCTCATTAGCCCTGCTGGTCTGCTGATATAGATTCTGACCCGCTGCTGATGCATTCTCCTTTGCCTCTTCTGCTGGTTTTGTGACTGATATGTGATGTGCTGAGGTCAGGATGCTGCTGTGCTAGCTACTGTACTTTTGGCTTGTTGTGATGCCTGCTGTTCCGCTGCTGCTGGCTTGCACTTTTCTGCGTGGCAGTGTGCTGCTGTGATGCTGTCCACTGGTCAAGGAAGCTGCTGGCGTTCTTTTTCCTGTTTTGCTTGGAGCTGCTGCCGTCTTGTATGCTGCAGCCTGCTGATGCCTTGTCCAATGTCCATTCTTTTTGTACGGTGTATGTTGTGAGCTTAGTTTGTACCTATGCTGGTCTGTAATGTGTAGGCCTATTTGGGCTCTTATGAAGAGTGAGGTTGAGAAACCCTTCCTAGAAGGTGTGCTCTTCTTTCACACTGATGCAATGTAGGGATCCCCCGGATATCTGGGTTCTCTAACCCAGCCTTTTGTAAATGGTTTTTCTTTTATATATATAGAAAATCGTTTGGCAAAAAAAAAAAAAAAAATAATAATAATAATGATATAATGGTAGCTAATCAAAGGGGTTTTTTTAGTAAATGTCATTAAGTAAAGAGTATATGACTAGAGGCCATTAGAGTTGTAACCAATGCACTTCGGTAGCCCACATCATACCGTTTGAGTCCCCTTCATCAAGTACCTTCACCTATCATCTTCCCTACCTTCTCCTATAAATAGTCAAGAACTTTGCAAACCAATATTCAGCACATACTACTCTCATCTTTATTTTTTCTTCTTTTTAGTACGTAGAATATCGTATATAGTATTAATCAGTACACACGGTAGCGGTGGTCGGTCTCAAACGTCGAGTCGACGTTGCGCCGAAGGTCTTATTACATTCTCTTTTACCGTACTTCGATCGCGTTCCTTATACAATGTGAGTAGTTATGTCTAATACTTCTATATATCTTTAATTTTTTAAAAAAGAAGATATTTTATGGCTATTTTCGAAAATAATGTTGTAAGCTCTTTCATTAAAAAAAATAGGTTGAGGACGATGGTGTTTTGCAAAACAGTAATACCAAATACTTTATTTATTACTTTTTTTTATAACTACTTTATTTATTACTTTAATTGTTCTTTTATTATATTTGTTATTTCATTATTTTGGGTGGCATTTGGTCTCTGCGTACTAGCTTTGAATGGAGATTAATAATCCCAACTTTGCGTGATCCGCTCAAAACAATCCCAACTTTCGATTATTTTCTAATATACCTAACTTTGCCACTTTGTTGCTCAGGACATACCCTTTAATATGGTAACCGGTTATAACAGGTAAATCACATTTTTTGTCATGGAAATAAGAAGGATAATGGAGATTAATAATCCCAACTTTGCGTGATCCGCTCAAAACAATCCCAACTTTCGCATATTTTCTGTTATAACCAGTTACCATATTAAAGGTATGTCCTGAGCAACAAAGTGACAAAGTTAGGTATATTAGAAAATAATCGAAAGTTGGGATTGTTTTGAGCGGATCACGCAAAGTTGGGATTATTAATCTCCATTTATCCTTACTTTAATTGTTCTTTTATTATATTTGTTATTTCATTATTTTGGGTGGCATTTGGTCTCTGCGTACTAGCTTTGAAAAAATGGTGTTAATCAATTATCAATAACTTCAGTGCCGTCTCTGAGGTTTGGGCCTTAGGCCAAATGATAAAACGGGCCCCCTTTAGCTCAACCGTACAACACAATTACATAAATTTCTAACTATATCTTCCTTATTTTTATTATACTTGGTCTTACTATTTTAC
The DNA here is from genome assembly GCA_019776075.1 of Amaranthus palmeri. NCBI lineage: Eukaryota > Viridiplantae > Streptophyta > Magnoliopsida > Caryophyllales > Amaranthaceae > Amaranthus > Amaranthus palmeri. The sequence goes on along the minus strand of JAAKBH010000058.1, from coordinate 16,533 downwards.
AATAACAATAAGTCATTATTTTGTCTTGGTAAATATAAAAGTTGATTTCTTCCATGATTTATCCTCTTATACCTTAGAAAATCAAAAACTCGGTGTCAAAGTGAAAGGGGAAAACTATACTGGTTGCATTTGAAAGTTTACTCTATGTAACTCAAAACCATAGCTAGTTTATTTAAACTTGTTGCTGAAATGTTAAGTGACAATCTAATGGTCATAATTAAATATAAAATGGTAACATAAAACACTTAATTTGCATATCGAAACACAAACACTGATACGCTACATAATAATTACTACTTCTAACAATAATTACACTTATACAATATAAATCCAAGAAATAAGTCCCAAAAGAAGACAAAACCCACATGAAAATAGAGGAGTCAAACTAGTTTTTGAAAGTTAATCAATATTAATGCATTCTAAGAATCACAAGTAATCCATAAATGTTTCTGAAACGGACCTTTTAAATCATCATAATTTACTTCACCATTATCATTCTTCTTATCCATACATAAGACTTTATTTTTCTCTCCCCACCATTTAAACTACCCTTCTCAATCCATTGGATTTGTTCTTCTATGCACTACTAAATTTCTCTCTCCACCGAAAATGGCGGCCAAAGAATTTATGGTGTAGTTGATGGAAAATATCAAATTAGAGTTTGTGAGTATTGGTAGAAGAAAGCATATGTAACCATGACAAGTAGAAGAAAAAATTATTTTACCTTTTAAAAAGTAAAAAACTATTGATTTACCCAAGGTCATCGAAAAAAGAGTGTTATTTGCAGCTTTAATTTACCGAACCTCTTTTTACCAAATTAAAGCATTTTATTTACTAGTTAAATTTTATTCTAACTGACAGCCTTTTAAGAGGCCCTTTCATTCCACATGTTACTTTGTCAAATGGGCCCCTTTATTACCTTATTTGTACTCTCTAAATGTGGGCCAAGGGTGGTTGCCCTTTAAAACAACCCCCAGAGCCGGGCCTGAATAACTTATCTTATTTGATCATACAATATATATTTATATTACTTGGATTTTTGATGTTTGTTTTTAAAAGTAAGATGACAATGTTTCAAATGAGGTTTTCAAAAGAGTATTTTGTTTGTTTATCTATGTTGTGTTTTATATTTATTATACAAATATACTGTATAAATTTGTGTGGTGTATAAAAAAATGAATTTTGCCCCGGACTGTGTAGGGTAGGTCAACTCTTGGTGCACCTAAACGTGACATGTGTTTATATTGCCAAGAGCAAATTACCTCCCCAAGGTGTCTGGTGGATCGGCCTTTGGGAGGAGTCCATGAAAGGGGATGTGTTATTTTTGTGAATTTCGAAAATGCTAAAAAAAGAATTATTTAAAAGTCAAACAATTTCAAGTATAAACGGTTTGACACGTTAGGGGTCTTATAGGGTAGCTCCGCCCATTGATTTGATGTCACCCAGATCGCCTTTCAAGCACCAACGAGAGTTGGGTTTGTTGGAGTTTCGACCTCCTCTCAATGGGTGGAATAGAGTTAGGGGAACGGCGAGAGTCGAAACCTGTACTCACCCCATGAAAAGGGAGGTTTGGTATTGTGCTTACGGAATTAAAACCCACTAATTTGTCTTGGTAACTTGTGATTGACGCCTATTTCTTCCAGCATAGGCATCCCATAGATGCTGATATCTGGGATTTGGCTATCATTTTGTACGAACGGGTTGATCCCATTAATAACAAAACTAAGGGATTTGAGATCGCATAAATACGATTTTAATTTGAATACTCATGTTTCTCTTAAATGGGATGATAATGGTAAACGAGTTGTCGCCAAAGATGATCAAATTGGGATATCTTGGAGACATTTGTCTCCTTTTGTGCCCTCTACTCCTTGTAGTAATGCTAAGTTGGCCGATGTCATTACTGTTCCCAGAGAAATCTTTGAGTTGAATGATTTATCCCAAGTTCTTTCTTATGAGGTGATTGATATACTTTTTTTGTTAATCAATTTTAGTATTTAAGGTTATTTATTTGTGTTATTTGTGCCGAGTATAATTGAATCCGAACCCAATCTTTTGGGATTAAGGCTCTGTTGTTGTTTTGCTGAGTATAATTGAAATTACAGGTTTGGTAGTCTTTTTTAACAGAGAAGGAGAGGAATGTTCTTACACGGTTTCTTCCTCCTTGAATTGAAGCTGATGAAGCTGTGCGAGCTCTGCTTTCTGGTGATAACTTCTTTTTTGGGAACCCTTTTTTGAAGTGGTGAGATTAAGTTTGCTTTAGATGCTACTTGTTTTATTTGTTTTTGAACTTATTGTAGCCATTTGTATTTCATGTTATTACACATTTAACTTTAATTATAGTCAATGATTTCCAAACTTAATGAGATTATATGTGAAGTTATAAAATTTGCAATATTAGCGAGGGTGATTGAGGAAACAGTTTGGTGTTTACATCTAATTCAAGTCAAGTTTTCATTTACGGGTTTTTAAAAAGACTTTGATTTTGTCATTTATTTACTACTTCCTTCATTTTTATTTGTACCATTTCTCTCAAAAAGCTTTCATACATTAAGGGGGTGTTTGGTATGGAAAGAGAAAATATAAGGGAAAGGGAATTAATAAATAAGGGTAAGGGTAAAGGTAAGGGTTATGGTTATATGATGTTTGGTATAATAATGTAAGGGAAACACTTGTTTACGTTTCCCTTACTTATTGTTTGGTTTGATACATAAGTTAGTTTTTTTATAATAATCTCCAAAGGGCATTTTGTTAATTTTTGTACAAAAATTAACTTTAAACAAACATTAAAAAAAGATTTCTTTTATAAAGTTGAACATAGTTCAACCCAAATAAGATCAAACATAGCGTTTTCCAATACTGTTGTTCAAGTTGCAAATGTTCAACAAAAAAAACAAAGACATGGCAACAACCAAATGCTACTTTTTCTTGAGAAGATCAATTGCATATTGTTTTTTCATGTTAAATGGTGCTTGATAGAAGATACGAAGCTTATGTTCTTCCGCCATGAGAATAGTAGCAGCCTCTAAAGCTTCGGATGGAGAAATGCCATCTAACTTCATCACCTCGTCCAATACCTTGTTCACCTTTTCATCCATCCTTTGCTCCCTTTCTTCCGCTTTAGACCATGCACTAGCCATAGTCCCAAGATTTACATTGATATTTTCAAATATCTTCCGAAAATTGTTGGAAACATCATGAAGGGAGGCCACCAAATCATCATCATCATTCCTACACAAACTCTTCAAATTTACCTTGTTCTTTCCTTTCACCTTAACCTCCTTTGCCTTTATAGAGTGTTTTCCAAATTGGGTAGTGGAATCACTTGCGGAAGAATGAATTGTAGAAGCCTTCACTTTTGCCATTTTTGAAGGAGTTATATGATCATCCTCTATCTTCACGGGGCGTTTTCTAGATTGACTTGTAGAAGAATAAGTGTCCGAATTAGTAGAATTCACATCATCTTCTTCATCACTCTCGACAATCAATGGTTGCTTATCAATCTCTTGATCAATACCTTCTATGGCATCAACGAATGACTCACTTACATCTCCGGTAGCTTTGTCTTTTGCGTATGTCTCCGCAAGAGTTTCATAGTGAATGAATGGGACTCCAAACAACCCTTTAGCTTTCTTATGAGTCTGCCATACAAGTCAAATTACAAATGATTTTAATGACTTCAAAACGCATACAATCATTTATATACACACAATTATTTTAGTTGAAATTGATGACCGAAATCATCCAAAGTTTCAACTGTTGGTGCTTTGCAATTGCATTCAAAGAAATGGATGCACGTGCTTTGCAATTGCATTCAAAGAAATGGATTGTGTTGGTGCTTTGCAATTCCAGTCAAACAAATGTTTACTGTACTAAGATATCAAACAAATCCAGTATCCAAGCCTGAAATATGAAAAGTTTCTGATAATCTATTCAGCAAACAGCAAACAAACTATGGCTAGTACATGTTAGAAAGTGCAAAGATTGGTTCATTTTCAGCAAACAGCTAACTATACTTGAACTAGTACATGTTAGAAAATACAGCAAACAAACTATGAAATACAATTGAATACAGCAAACAAACAAAGAGGAATGAAATAGCAGTTCATACCTTCACCCATTCATCGTACACGGCCTTGTCTACTTGCAACAATTTCTTTTCAGCATCCCATCCAAATCCTGAGGTGGATAGCATTTCTGCAAATGCACTATATTTCTCCGACCAATGCTTGATCCTCGACTCAATGTGGGGAATCGCTCTCAAGCCACAATTAGAAAGTACACCATTGATCATCTCTTCCAATTTATTCATGTAACCATTCTTAAACCCATTCTCACACTTCCACTTCGGATCGCAACTCAACTTATGTAAATATCTTATTAGAACCGCATCTTCTTCATACGTCCAATACCTTTTATTTTTACCTCTTCCTCGATTGCTAGTCTCCATCCTAAACAAATTGTAGATTAGAAAATTAGGCCAAAGTTAGAAAATGATCCTATAAAATATAATCAATTTTTCAAGTAATAAAATATAATTAATTGTTAGTTACACTAAGGCAGACATAGGCAGCAGCAATAGCATACAAAGCAAAAAGGTACATAAAACCATACATTGTTTGCTATTGACCATGTCTACCTCTCGCCCTCTAATCATTAAACATATCTTGGGCTAAGTCATTTCTAAAATTGGTCCAATGATCTGAAGTAGCAACACTTGTAATAAATTCCCTTTCATCATCGGAATCACTTTCGGAATCATCATTGGATTCATTCAATTCATCTTCGTTTATATCATCCGTAGGCATGAATTTTCTAATTAGATTATGCAATAAGCAACAAGCCATCAAGATACGCCCATGAGTTCTAATAGGAAAAAATGAAGGACTTCTAAGAATACTCCATCTTCCTTTAAGCAGACCAAAACATCTCTCAATGACATTTCGCGCCCTAGCATGTTTTATGTAATAGAACTCCTCGGCACTTTCGGGTTGTTGATCCGTCCATTCTTTTAAGTGGTATCTTTGACCTCTATATGGAGCAAGGAAGCCCTCACAATTCGTATATCCCGCATCAACCAAATAATAATTACCTTCAAAGTTATTAAAGAAACGGATTACTACCTACCAAAAATAACAAAACTTATACACTCACAAAAGAATGATGAGCTTCACTTACCTCGAGGTACCCTAAAACCGTTTGGTCTAGAGAGAGCATTGCGAAGTACACGCATATCATGGGCCGAACCTTCCCAACCAGGAAGAACATAAATAAATTGCATATTGGGTGCACAAACACCCAATACATTCATAGCAATTATTCCTTTTCTTGTTCTATACTTTGGTCGTTCTTGTGAAGGCACATTTACATTAATGTAAGTCCCATCTAATGCCCCTAAACAATTCTACAAAAATACGAAAAATATTACTTACAAACAAGCAAAAATAAGAAAATCCTAGCAAAGGGCTTAGAAAAAACCAATACCTTGAAAGATTTCCACCTTTCATCTTCACAATCATCCGATATTGGCGTGGGATTGTAAAGTAGTACTTCATGCAACTTGAGAAAAGCCATTAAACAAAGGTGAAATTGCCGGCTCACGGTTTCTCCAGTTCTAAAGAAATATTATCCAATAGACCTATTCTTCTTATGGTGAGCCAACGTGTATAAAAACATGGCCACGATCTCTTGAAGCGACATGTTTTTTGTTCCACTTAAACCCCCAATGTCTCTAAGCATCTCACAAATAATATTGAAAGTTCTTCTATTAACGCGAAGCTCACTCTTGCATTTCACATCACTCTCTCTATAAAGCCCTCTCAAAACTAACATTCGTAGCAATTTTTTGTTTCTTTTCCTTTATTTTAATTGAACACCCGTTATTGTAACAACACACATCATATGTCACATCCAATACATCATCAAAATATTAATAACCATTGAAATAACTAGTTGTATTTGTTTTAGCTTTTTCTTCCTTATGGAACGCATAAGTCGAGACATTGTAGAAACCTTGAAAAACCAGTCCAATTAAGAATTTTATCAATTATAAATTGAGTTTTCCCCTACAGGGAAGAGCTAGATCAGTTTCTAATTTCAACTTGAATGGTAGTGGCGTCAACTGCTCTTTCCAAAGTAATGTTGCTAAGATTTATTTTGCCAGTGGCTTCTTTCTATTTTCTCATCTTCATAAGAATTTGTAAATCTTGAATTGAACTTGTAATACTCTTCAAACTTCTGTAAATTCCTTTTCTATGTAAATGTCTACTTTTTTTCATTATTAAAATAATATATCATGAGAAAGAAAGGAGACAAGCATTTATCATCTACATTATTCTACTGCATTATACCAAAATTTTATTAACAAAACAGAAAATCAATCATGATGTATAAACTCAATCGTTTTTCATACCTTGAAATGTACTCTAAGAATTCTGGTCTTCGTGAGTGAGTTGAAGAAAAGGAGGAAACTGGAAATACCTAAAAATGCGTAAATTTCAATCGTTTTTCATAAATTTCAACATCAAATTACAATAAAAATTCTAAAATAACAAGCAAATAAACTTTCAATCGGTTTTCATAAATTTCAATATCAAATTACAATAAAAAAAAGGAAAAATAGAAATGCGTAAAAATACCTTGAAGAAGAGGAGGAAACTGGAAATAGGAGAGAACACCGGCAAAGGACGGTTGTGGTCTGGTGGCGATCGACGGTGGTGGTGGGCTGCTCAGGCGAATAGGCGAGTGAGTGAGAGGAAGAGCCGAAGAGGATTGTGAATTGTGCCCGCTCTTCGAAAATGGGGAGGCAAGAAAATGGGGAGGCAAGAAACGGAAAGGTTATTTGTTTCTCAAAATTTACTATGGAAACAAAATAACAGAAACTGTTAGAGGCAAGAAACGGTTTTTGTTTCTTTTGCCATTAAACAAACACATTGTAAGGGAAACACTAATTGATTCCGTTTCCAACTCTACCAAAAACCCATACCAAACACCCCCTAAGGAGAAACAATGTACTTAAAAAATGATGGAAGTTTTTATGTATTTGAAAACTTTTTACCTGACTATTTTCATGGGCTAATCCAAGTATCCAACTTTCCTTGCCCATGGCTGGATCCGCATCATCTTCATTGTCGTGTGGGTGGAATTTATGATCTACATAATAATTGCAGGGGGTCTTCAATTTGTTCTGGTGGTCTTCACCCGGATGCGATTCTTCAACACGAGAAATCCTTCAAGACAGATAAAAAAGCCTACTATTCTGAGCTACAACAATACCATGACAGGTATATAGTCTATATACCTTCGTAAAATTTTTCCCACTTAAAAAAGGAATACTTGTATATCTTTTGGGTTGTGGCTTTATGTTTCTCTTACGATTCTTATCCATAGGCCATATTCGATGAGGACTTAAATGCTAATGCAAATTTTATCACTTTGTGCTCATGAAATGTTTCAAAACAATAGCTTCACTATTATCTTTCTTGGTCATTGCTTGCTGTTATTAAATCATACTGTGGCCATTGCTTGCTGTTTTCGAACAATATGTCCTTTACATTGGAAAGGTTCTGTTTTGCAGATTATTCATTATGAGCTTCTCGAGTTTTACGGAGTTTTATGTGAATCGATGGTTCAAGCCCTTACTAGCAGAGTTTGATGTGAAATCGATGAATAATGAAATGTGAGAACTCAACTGAAGTGAAATAAATGAATTTTGAAATATGAGAAATTAATTGAACTATAGCGACGTGATAAAAAAGTCTCAGTACCTTGTTATTTGTATTGTGCAGTGCGCTAACAAGATGCAAATTTCAATATACAAGTAGAGAGCAAGACATAGGGTACAACATTAATTTACTACATAAATATTAATTTACTACATAAATCTATCTTATTATAGTCGGATTATGTTTCATCAAATTTTAGTTAGTTTGTAGAATTGCTACTTAAATTTCACTTATTGTTGTATTAACTATCTAGAACAACCATTGTATCAATATTACGTCCATCTTAACTTCACATTATAACGAACCTTTAAAGGTGTTGGATGATACTCTAGCTACACTTTGGTACACTATACAACAAAAGCAGTTTGAGTATTAATTTTAGAATTTGTGAATTGCCTTAAAGTACGCATATTTGAAAGTATCAAAGAATACATTGTTCAGGCCAAATAACTAAATTTTGACCATTTAACCAAAAATCGTGACCAATAGAATGGTTCAAATTATGTGATTTAGCCTAAAAGATGTAGAATTTGATACTTTAACGATTGTAATTTGCAAAAAATAACTATTAATATAATTCACACAAATTTTAAACTTTTAGTTTGTAATTTGCAACTTATTTTTAATTTTAATTTTATGTATGTTAAGTTAATTAAGGTTTATTATTTTAATATCAATTGAATTTTTATAAAAATAGGATTTCTTAGCTGACACAACATTAATATTTGATCATGTCTTACTTTGATTATGTTACGTACGACTGTCTATATATTTTCAATCCTTATATTCTTCACCCTTTACTACACCTTGACATTTTAATATTTATATTCACATTATTCTTGATAAAAATGTATAAAATAATATTATTGAATTTAATGGTGTATCTTGAGGGACCACGTGCGTAGCACGCGGCCCCACAACTAGTACATATAAAAAATAAGCAAAAAATATTACTGTTCATTTTGCATCTAAACCTAGCAGTTTTCATTCTCATTTCATGCTTTCTTCATTTCCCAGTTCCCACTTTTCAACTTTCCCATTTCCCCTTCCTTCCTCTCTTGCCATTGAAGAACCATCTTAATTGAAAGTGAACATTCATCTTTAACAGTCACTTTAAGACATTCCTCATTGTTTTTTTGTGTGCTGGTTGGGATTTTCTTTCTGTAATTTCGAAAGTTCCATCTTTAACAAATTACAGTCCCGTCATCTCAGGTATCCATCTTTCTGTAAAGATGAAGATTTTTGTAATTAATCAATGAGGAATGTCTGAAATTACAGAAAAAAACAATGAGGAATGTCTGAAATTACATAAAAAAAAAGAAATTACAGAAGATGAAGGTTCCATCTTTCAGAAATTACAGAAGATGAAGGTTCCATCTTTCTACTGTCCCTTCATCTCAGGTATCCATTTTTGTTGTTTTTGCCAAGTTTGAAGTCCGTTCAAGTATGCTCAAGTAATGGCTACACTTTCTTGTTCCATTCGACTTTGGTTGTTTTTGGAACAAACAAAAGCAACACTTGCATTTGCTTTAATAATTTGTATCCTGTTCCTGGTTGATGGTGAGTTTTACCGGCATTATACATCTTTTTTGTTTTGTTTTTTGGTAGTATATAAGAAAACGTTGCAGCTTCAAGGTTGCTTTTGCAAAGTATCTCTCAAAGAAAGGGTTATTAAAATGGCTTCAGATGGCAAAGTTCACACATATGCAGAAGTTTTAAAGCACAATAAGCACAATAGCACTAAGTAGCAGCTTTAAGGTTTCTTATACTATTGGGTGGTACACAGATTTCTGTTCTTGAATTTTCTTGTATGATTTTTGTTCATATAGAATTTGAATTTGATGTTTGCTATGATGAAAGTGTTAATTACTTATTAGTAGAATGCTGATTATTTGATTTAGGAATGCTGATTATTTTGTTAGTTTCATAGAATTGTGTATTTTGATGAGTTTCACTTAAACATATGGTTGTTCATGCTCTAATTAGGATGTTGAGGGAAATGGTCATTTGTTCTAATGATTCAAATGGGAAGATATGAGTCTGGAGTATCAGCCATGGTAGTTGTCCTAAGCTTATGAAATTTCAAGCGGAATCAATTAACATTAACATAAACAAAAATCGAGGTTCATTTTTGGAGATAATTTTGGGCTTTTCATGAACTTTTCAAATGAAAAATATGAATTTTTGTTTATTTTCCGAAGAAAATTTTTGGATTTGAATGTAAGACTTGGGGTTTTTTAAAGAGATTTTGTGTGTGATACTTGAAATGAATTAGGAGATAGAAGTACTAATTTTTAAAATCTTTTTTTGGAGATTAAATGTTGAATTCTCATGTCTTTATTCTTCTTGGTTCTTGAACCATTGAATTGTTGTAAAACACCCTGCTTTAACCTATTGATAAGATTATATGTATTGATCAATATGAAAATGGTTAAATTGTGGTATAAAGTTGAATGTGGATGAAAAGGAAAAAATTGATTAGAGTTAAATCAAATAGACATTAAGAATTTGCAAATTTTTATGCAATATTTCATCGAAACAAGTGAGTGTAGAATAGGAATATCAATGTATATGAACATGTAAGAACTAGAGAGTTTGATGAATTTGGATGTAAGTAAGGGAAAAGTTCAAACGAAATTGTGGAAAATAATTGAAAAGCGCACTGATCATTTTAAAGGTTCTAGATTTGGGGTAATTTTGATGAGTCGGGATGATATAATCGAAAAGCTGAAATTTTCTATAGCTTCTGGAATTGGGTTGCGGACTCCCTATTAAGTGTTGAATTGTACAGAGATGGAATTAAGAATTCATGTGCACTAATTTATCTCCAATTGTTGTTGTGAGAGTGGACAAGAGATTATCGTGCAATTGATATGAAGGTTTGTGCTTTTTTTTTCATTATTATTTTTGTGAAATGGGAGTACTCAATTGTTAAATGGGATTTATCTCCAATTGCTGTTAAAGGAGAATATGAGATTGACTCTGTTGTGCAATGCTATGTTCCATATTTGTATTTTGTCCGGCGTTCAATTGTACACAGACCCAATAAAGCCTTCTCTAAGAACCAAGTTAGTTTGTTTCAAATCTTTGTTTGTCATATTGTGTTGGTACATTTAATATGTTATTTGTTATTAAATCATCTTATATAACGTGATTGGGTATGCATCATGAGGCATGACAAATTTGAAGTGAGCCAAATTGTAAGGAATTAACTCAATAAAAAATTTAAGCTTATGGTTGAGGCCCCAAGATATGTTATATACTCTAACACGTTTCCTCACACAAGAGCCCATTCGGCTAGAAGTGTAGATGCACATAGGTGACGAATATTCTATCTTAACCTTTTGTACAACTGTTATAGGACTTTCGGACAACATTAAGATGTGTCAAGTTGTGGGCTAAGCAACAGAGAGTTTATTCAAATGTACGATTTTCCTTGTGTATAATTGAGAAGCCAATTGTTTAATTCTATTTATTCTCATCAAACTTATATAAATATGAATAACTTATAAAAATATGAATCCATCAAACTTATAAAAATATGAATAACTTTAGGTTAGTTACAAAAATGTATCACAAACTCGAATTTGCCTACTATATTGTAAATTTGCATTCAAATTTAAGCTTGTTTTCAATGGATTTTTTTAAGTAAATACTGAAAAATTGAAATGTTCCAATGAAATTTTCTGATTTTTAAGGCACTTAGTATGGGATTAGTTTTGAATACTAATTAGTTTATTAATTGTGGTTAGCTATGAGTATAAATCATAAGCGGAGAACATGTTTATGGATTTAATTATTTTTTTAAATGCTTGTTGATTTTATTTTATTGTATCAATTTCCCCTTTTTCTTCTTGTATATTTTTTTAAGATTTGTGTGAAATTTTTTAGGGTTTTTAAAAGTCATTTTTGTTCATTATTTTTGGGTTTTTATGTTAAATCATCTTTGTTTGGTTCTTCTATTTGAGTTGATTTGTTAAAAAAATCAGTTATTTTTGTTATGATAAATCAGGTATTTGATGCTGTGATTACTGATTTATTTCTGATTAATTGCTAACTTAGAGTTGACTATATGTTAACTTCTTGTTGAAGATCAAAAGATTTTCTTGGAAAGTTCAGAGTACAAACATGTAAGGAATTGTTCAAGTTGTTTTATTAATATGTATCAATGCCAGTTGTCAGACATTAAAATAGTTGACTAAAAAAGTTTACTCTGTTGAAATTGATCTATGTGAAACAATTTATTTTAGTTATTTTGTGCAACGAGTATTTCGATGTTTAACAATAAGAACGAGTGATAGCAGCACTGCTTAGTGTTATGGTTTAAATGTCTTATCACAACAATAGGTCATGTGAGCTTCACTGTTCAATTGTTAGTAAGTGGTGACTTATGCAGAGTAATTGATTACTCGGACAAAGTTTTGGTGTGTTTGTAGTACCGGTAAATTTATGTGCTTGCCGTTGATATTTCTTCAGGCTTGTTATATGATATCGTGAGTTTGTTTAAGGAGGATTTGTTATGTGATTACTTAGACAAAGTTTTACCTAAATGCCCCGTGTTTAGACAAGTAATGACCAATATACCCCTATTTTTACTATTTATAATACCCATCTACCACCTTTACAATTAATTTAATCAATTAAAATAACTCAACTACCACTTTTTTGTGGACTTCATCCCACTCTAAATATCCGTAACCAACTCAAATGAGACAATTGAATTGAGTTGGAGGGAGTACATTTTTGGGTGTTTCAATTGTTATTCCCATAAGGAATCTTTCCATTTATATCACAAATTTAAGACAAAAATAACCTCACACATCCTCATTTTAATATTTTAATAATGATTATGGGACCACATATTTTCCACTAACTCCATTTTAACATTTTTATATTCCTAGTGGTCCCCACATGTTTTCCAATAACTTTATAAAAACCTTTTTTATAAAGTGGTGGTCCCCATATTTTTCTACTATCTTTCTTAAAATACTTTTTTAATATTTGTGGTCTTTACTTTCTCTATCAAATTTATTATTAAATAAAAAAATATCTTCACAATCTAAAAGAGTTGACCTGATGTTGATGGTTGAGTCTGATTTATGGGTCTCTAGTGGGGCAGCCCCCCATGTTCCTTCTAAGCCTCCGGCAAAAAAGTAGAGGAGGCCACGTACACGCGTTCCATTGTGCTCGGGGACTCTTGAGGCGACCTTGTCTCCTTTGTAGGCGGAAACAGAGGTGGGAGACACGTGGGGAACGGTGCAATTGTTGGGCGTTTCTTCTACTGAGGAGCCTACGGTTCTTTCTCAGCTTCGGTAGTCGAAAAGGCTTATGGGTATGGAGCGCCGGACTTGGACCCATGTGTAAGTTTCGGTTATATGGTGTATTTTCTATTTTTGCTTATGAACTGTATGTTTTGGAATATTCGTAGTTTTGGTCGAAGGGAAAAGGTTTCTACTATTAGGAATTTAGTGGGGAAGCATCGGGTATCTTTTTTAGGCATTGTTGAAACTAAGCATCGTAGGACATTTAGAACTCGCCTTCGTCGGTTGTGGGGTAATGATGATTTTGATATGTGTGAAGTCTTTGCGTCTGATACATATGCGGGTGGCTTATTAACGGTTTAGGATAAGGGTGTTTTCCAAGTTAGTAATATGCGTACAGGGCCTTATTGGATTATATTAGAGGGTAATCTTGTTGCATCTAATTTTTTATGTTGCATTTGTGTTTTATATGGGCCGTGTGACCGACTTGCTAGACAATCCATGTTTGAGGAAATAAAAAGTGTCCTTGTATCGATCGCTAAGCCTATGATTGTTTTGGGGGATTTTAATGTGGTGCTTCATCCTACTGAGCGGGTGGGTGTGTTCAGAGACGAGTCCAGTTCTCTTGACTTTCAAGAATGGGTTCGGGATTTAGGGGTGGTGGATTTGCCTCTCCATGACAATAAATTCACCTGGAGACGTAATGGGTCGATGAGTAGATTAGATAGGGTTTTGTGTTGTGATGTATGGCTTCGAAATTTTCCAAACTTGGTTTGCAGGGGTGAAAAACGTCACTTCTCTGATCATAACCCTCTTATTCTTTTTTGTGATGAGTGTCCTAATTGGGGGTCCTAAGCCTTTTCGTTGTTTTGATGCATGGTTCCTTGTTCCGGGATTTAAGAAATTTATGATTAATGAATGGCGCGGGCTTTCTCATCTATCACTTATGAACAAATTGAAGGCTATGAAAGCTCCTTTGCGCTCATAGAGTAAGGTTCATTATCGGGCACATGGAAGCTAAGATTTGTGAGCTAGAGGCGGTGATTCATGAGCTTGATGGTCTTGGGGAGACACGTGTTCTCACGCAAGTGGAGCTTGCTCGGTTACGGGCAGCTCAAAGTCTGTTACAGTTATGGCTCATTCGTAAGGAATGTATTTGGAGGCAAAAGGCGCGATCTTTAGGCCTAAGCTTTAAGGATTTGCAACACTAAGTTTTTTTCATGCGACGACCGTTTATAGACGGCAGAAAAAGTTTATTGTTAGTCTTCGCATTGATGATCAGGTGATTTCCGGGATTCCTGCGTTACGTGGTGCGGCCCGGGACCACTTCGCACATAAATTTTCCCAGTCTCCCCTTCCGTGTTTTGACTTTGAGATAGGTGATCATCCGACTATTTCGGACGCCCAAAATAGGTTTTTAGAGAGTATTCCTACTATTGACGAGGTGAAACGTGCTGTGTGGGCCTGTGGTGTAGATAAAGCGCCGGGGTTTGATGGGTTGAATTTTAGGTTTATTCGTGAGATGTGGGACGAGATGAAGTATGAACTTATGAGTTTATTTTGAATTTCTTTCACCATGGTGGCTCCTTTAGACACATTAATGTTACATGGATTGCTCTTATACCTAAGGTGGTTAATCCGCTCTCGATTGATGATTTTAGGCCTATTAGTTTGGTGGGGGCGATTTATAAAGTTTTGTCCAAGTTGCTTGCGTCATGACTTAAGGAGGTTATGTCCTATATTATTGATGAGTCCCAGAGTGCGTTTGTGCAGCAACGACAAATCCTTGATGGGGTTCTTATTGCGCACGAGTCTTTGAATTGGCTTAAGAAGAAGAAAATTCCTGGGGCGTAACTAGATTTTCATAAAGCTTATGACTCGGTTCGTTGGTCTTTCTTGGAACTTGTCATGAAAAAACTTGGTTTTGGTCCAAAGTGGGTTCGTTGGATTATGAATTGTGTATGTTCAGCTTCTATGTCTGTTTGCTTAATGGTGTGCCTTTGAAGCCCTTCAAAATGGAAAAGGGCCTTCGACAAGGGGATCCGCTTTCCCCGTACCTTTTTATCAATGTTACTGAGGTGTTGGTTCTCTTGTTTAATCGGGTTGTGGCTCAGAATCTTATGTTCCTGTTAAGATTGGTAAGAAACCGAGTGAGTTTAAAGTTACTACAATTTGCTGATGACACATTGATTTTTGTCCCTAGGAATGAGATTGTGATTAGGAATTATTTTCGTATTCTAGACGTGTTTGTTGTTATGTCTGGTTTGGGGCTAATTATCATAAATCCTGTTTTATTTCTTGGGATCATCACGATTCTCAGTGGGCTGCTGATGTCGCGGGTAAGATGGGGTGTGTGCATACTACGATTCCGTTTACTTATCTTGGGGTTCCTCTTGGCGGGAATATGAATAAGAGTGTGGCATGGAAGCCTATTCTGGCTAAGATTCAAGTAAGACTGGGGTCTTGGAAGGCTCGCCTCCTTTCAAGAGCTGGTCGTCTTACTCTTATTAAGAGTGTCCTTAATAGTCTTCCAGTGTATTATATGAGTTTGTTTTAAAATGCCGAAGATGGTTGCCCATAGCATAGTATGCTTACAACGGCAATTTTTTGGGGTACCAATGCTAATGGTAAAGTACAGATTCCTACTATTTCGTGGCCTTCGATTGAGCTTCCAAAGAATCTTAGGGGTTTAGGTGTTGGTAATATTTTATATAAAAATCTTGTGCTACTTTTCAAGTGGTGGTGGCGGTATTCGGAGTGTGATGATTCTTTGTGGAAGCGGATTATTCACTCGGTTCATCAGATTCGCGGCTTTAAGGCGTCTTTGTGGCGTTTGGGGCTGTGAAGGACGGTGTGTGGGGTCAGATGATGAGATCGGATGCTGATACGGTTAAGATTCGGGCCATCGTTGAGGATGGTATGTGTCTTTGTGTGGGTAAGGGTGATAGAATTTTGTTTTGGTTTGATCGGTGGGGTGACCTTGGACCTCTTTATAGTGCTTTTCCTAGGTTGTTTTCTTTGTCAATGCAGAAACATTGTCTTATTGATCAGATGGGTCGTTGGGAGGAGGATGTATGGGTTTGGGATTTAGTCTAGCGACGCCCATTTTTTGACTGGGAAGGAGGATGTGACGTCTTCATGGTTTTCTGCGGGATCATAAGCCGTCACAGGATCGTGAGGATCGAATTTCTTAGCGGCATATAAATAGGTTCTTTTCCAGTTAGGAGCATTGTTGAGAAGGTGTATGAGTCTTATAGTCCTATTCTTTTCAAAGCAGTTATTCTAGCTATCTGGCGTAATCCTGCGCCTCCTCGTGCACAGTTGACCCTTTGGTTAGAAAGTTTGGGTAAGTTGAAGACGGGTGACAAGCTTGTGGCTCTTGGTGTTATTGATGGGCAAGGCGCTGTGTCCGTTCTGTGGTCTGGTGGTTGAACCAATATGCATGTTCTATTTCGTGTGCCTTTGGTTGGTTTGTGGATGGATAGGCTTGCGTGGTGGGGTTTTCAGGGCGTCCTACATTGTCAATATGATCGGTTTATGATAGAGTG